>NW_024121255.1:1338025-1991502 GCF_016745375.1 Pimephales promelas
ACAAGCCGCCCGCTCCAGCTGCCTCGTCCCGCTTCCTGACCCGTTGGTCGGGAAAAGGAGAGCTCCTCCACAGGCACGAGGTTGGGACAGACCGCGCAAGCGTTTCTGTCCACCTCCAACCAGCTCTCCTTTTCTTACCCTGTCTCCTTCGCCACCCTGGGTGTTTCGAAGAGCAGCCATATTTCACCGCTTCTACGCAGCCGGTGCGAGAGGAAGGAGACACCCTGGGTTTTCTCTCCTCTCCCCCGACACTCTCTTTGACTGCCGGTCACGTCCTCAGAAACGTTCTTCCTTTTTCTCTGGAGCAGGCAGGCCCGGTCACCCAGACCTCAGCGTTAGCACCTCTCATCGCGTGTCAGGACGCCAAGGGCTCTCCTGCACCGCCAACCTTGCAACTCCACGGCCTTTAGCACCACACCCTCACTCAGGTATGTCATTTGCATTGCAACACCCCTCTTCCTCTTTCACATTTCTTTCCAGAATGGGAGCGGTTACAAGGGGTATCGCCGTGGATTCTTCGCACAGTTCGGTTCGGCTACACTCTCCAGTTTTGCCGCAACCCCCCTCGGTTCAACGGGATTTTTCCTACTGTAGTCAACAGCGCCACTCAGGCTTCTGTGCTACAGCGGGAAATTTCTTCCCTCCTTCTCAAAGGAGCTATAGAGGAGGTTCCTGCGGAGGAAACCGAACAAGGCTTCTACAGCCGTTATTTCCTGGTTCCGAAGAAAGGCGGCGGCTTGCGTCCCATTCTAGACCTCCGCAGACTAAATTTCGCCCTCTTCAGAGGGAAATTCAAGATGTTGACGTTGAAAGCCATCATCTCTCAGATTCGACCAGGAGATTGGTTCGTGACAATAGACCTCAAGGATGCCTATTTTCACATCCAGGTCGTGCGGCGTCACAGAAAGTTCCTCAGGTTCGCCTTTGGAGGGAGGGCATTCCAGTACAAGGTCCTTCCCTTTGGCCTTGCCCTGGCACCGAGAACGTTCACGAAATGCGTGGATGCAGCACTGGCCCCCTTGCGGCTCCAGGGCATCCGCATTCTCAATTATCTGGACGACTGGCTCATTCTAGCCCAGTCCAGGGAGTTGGTTACCCACCACAGGGACACTGTTCTCCGCCATATTCAGTCTCTCGGCCTGAGGTTGAACGTGGAGAAGAGTGTTCTTACTCCAGCTCAGCACACAGTCTTCCTGGGTGTGCACATGGATTCCGTTCGTATGCAGGCCCGTTTGGCTCCTGCACGGATTTGCAGTTTGATGACATGTTTGGCCCGTTTTTCGCTTGGCCATCATGTTTCTGTGGGCACTTGCCGCAGGCTTCTGGGCTTAATGGCCGCAGCCTCCCCTGTGCTACCCCTGGGTCTGCTCCACATGAGACCCTTCCTGTGGTGGATGAAGCTCTCAGGCATCCGGCCCACTGGGTCAGCCTTTCGCCTGTTGAGGGTGTCGGGCAGTTGCTCTCGCGCCCTGTCGATTTGGCGGGACCATCTCTTTCTTCAGAAAGGGGTCAGCATGGGTACGGTATTCCGTCGCCAGATGCTTACGACGGATGCCTCTCTAACCGGTTGGGGAGCAGTTTTCGAGGGCAGGCCAGCATGCGGGGTCTGGACGGGCGAGACCCTCGCTTGGCACATAAACTGCTTAGAACTGAGAGCCGTCTTCCTGGCTTTGCGTCATTTCCTCCCTTTTCTAAAGGGTCACCATGTCATTGTCAGGACGGACAACATGGCGGTAGTTTCCCATGTAAACCGGCAAGGAGGTTCTCGATCTCGCACCCTGGACAGGCATGCGCGTCATCTTCTATTATGGTCTCAGAGCAGGTTTCTTTCTCTGAGAGCGGTCCATGTCCCAGGGGTTCTGAACCTCGCAGCGGATTTTCTATCGAGGCAGAAACTCCAGTCGGGGGATTGGATGTTGAACCGTCAGACAGTTTCCCTGATCTGGGAGGTGTTCGGAAAAGCGGAGGTGGACCTCTTTGCCTCGCAGGAGTCATCCCAATGCCCGCTCTGGTTCTCCCTGAATCCTCCAGCTCCGTTGGGGATAGATGCATTCGCCCACCCTTGGCCAATGCAGAAACTCTACGCCTTCCCGCCCATCAAACTGATCCAGGCGGTCCTGGCCAGAGTGAGGGAGAGCGGAGTCCGCCTCCTTCTAGTAGCCCCATTCTGGCCGTCTCAGCCATGGTTTTTGGAGTTAATTCCTCTGCTGGAATCGCCTCCCTGGAAGATTCCAATCAGAGAGGATCTGCTTTCCCAACTTCAGGGCAGGATTTGGCATCCTCGCCCGGACATGTGGAAGCTGTACGTTTGGCCGATCAAGGGTCGTCGACTTTAGGCTTGGATCTCCCGACTGACGTTCAGGAGACCATCGCTAGTGCTAGAGCTCTTTCTACAAGGAGACTGTATTCTTCCAAATGGAAGGTTTTCGCGTCTTGGTGCTTGGCACGTGATAGGAACCCAGTTAACTGCCCCGTCGCTTCAGTGTTGGAGTTCCTGCAAGAGAGATTTTCCTCCGGGGTGGCGGCTACCACCCTCAGGGTCTATGTTGCAGCCATTGCGGCACATAGAGAGTCAGACGAGATTCCTTTGGGCAAATTGAGGTTAGTTTCGGCCTTCATGCGTGGGGTTAGGCGCCTGAAACCAGTTCGCTCCCCTAGAGTTCCCTCTTGGGATCTTTCTGTCGTCTTGGAGGGTTTAAAGGAGGCCCCCTTTGAACCCTTAGAGTCAGCTCCAGATCGGATTCTGACTCTTAAGGTGTCACTTTTGTTGGCTTTGTCTTCTTTAAAGCGGGTAGGGGACTTGCAGGCTCTTTCGGTTAGTGAGTCATGCTTAGACTTTGCTCCCGGGTTAGTCAAAGTTTCCTTGAGACCTAGGCCAGGCTATGTTCCTAAGGTTCTCTCCACAGCGTTCCGCTCTCAGGTTGTTAGCCTTAACGCTTTCCACCCTCCGCCTTTTTCCTCTGAGGAGGATAGGAAGCTTAATCTGCTCTGCCCGGTTCGGTCTTTGAAGTTTTATGTAGACCGCTCCAGCTGTTGGAGGAAATCTAACCAGCTTCTGGTTTGTTTTGGTGCTGGCCGCCGTGGGCTTGCTGCATCGAAACAGAGGATTTCTCATTGGGTCACAGAGGCGATATCGATTGCCTACCAGGCGCGTGGTTTGCCTTCGCCTCTTGGCATTAGAGCGCATTCCACCAGGAGTGTGGCATCCTCTCAAGCTCTTTTCAGGGGAGCTCTATTAGAGGACATTTGTGTTGCGGCCAGATGGTCCTCTCCGCACACTTTTGTACGTTTCTACAATTTGGATCTTGACATGACCCCGGGTTCCCAGATTCTTTCTGTTTGAACCGTTTGTAGTCTTTATCTTTTGATACCAGTCATTGCAGCGCTCTTTGCTTGGCGAGTTTGGTATCCCGTTCCCACTGCGCTATCCGCAGCGTTGAGTGAACCTATGAAAGAGAACGTCTCTGGTTACTTACGTAACCTATGTTCTCTGAATAGGGAACGAGACGCTGCGTTAGCGGCCAAGCTCCTCGCGCTGCTGACAGTCTTCTTTTCGGCAGAGAAATCTGAGGGGAAGATGGCGCACGCGCGTATATGATTATGCGACGTAATTGCGTCGGGGCGGGGCCAGATTGCGCGAGCGCCATCAGCCAATGGATTGGCGTGATTCTATTGGGCTTCAGACAATCGGCATATTCAGAGAATATCCCACTGCGCTATCCGCAGCGTCTCGTTCCCTATTCAGAGAACATAGGTTACGTAAGTAACCAGAGACGTTTTATTTGTTTGAAAAATAAATATAGAAATATAATTTGACACAAGAGGGCAGTATAGCCCTATTTATGGTTTTGAGTTTAAACTAAACCGTATCATCCACACGTTTTCCAAAGTGGACCAACGTGATTATTTCACGTCTTGTGGTGATATGGGTTGGGCACTGAAGTTACAGGAGTTTCTTCCCGTTGCTAAGCAATGCAGTAGGCTACATCAAAGTACCACGGTATTACCATCTCTAATACATCATTATACCATACCACTACCATCCCACTTTACTGTATGTGTGTAAGGGGTGACAAAATATTATGTAAGAAAGTTAAATGTTCTGTTAAATAATTCATGAAGACAAATATACAAAATGTAAAGAGTGAAAGAGAACGTTAAGGGACTATGTTTAATAATTAATTAGGACCATGAAGTTAGATTATTAATAATAAAAAAGGAAAATCTAAAAACAGAAAGAGTCTATTTTACTTTGAAAGTTTGAAGATAATTAACTTGTGGATAACATATACAAATGCGATGAAAAAATAAATTTATACAAAGGAAAATAACTATTCATGCATTAATAAAACATTCTCTCTCCTGTTCTACGATATATATATATATATATATATATATATATATATATATATATATATATATATACAAGAACATCATTATTAGCAGATTACTTTTTACTTGTGCAATTATGCAATGCAGTACAATATTGAAATCATTTTAAAGTGAGAAAAATTTTATTTTATTTTTTATTACTGATCATATTCAAAAGTACATACACTTACTACATGTTTACTTTACAACTCACAACAGATATTAACAACAACAACAACAACAACACACACACACACACACACACACACACACACACACACACACACACACACACACACACACACACACACACACACACACACACACACATATATATATATATATATATATATTGTGCTACATATTATTTACAATAAATTAAATTTAAAAAAATAAATAAATAAAAATGCCTCGAGTCTATTTTTTCCTATTTCCCTCCCTTTTATATGCCACACACAATCAATTTTACATTATAATAATAATAATAATAAAATCATAGACATACGTTGTACACAATGTAAAGGAAAGGTGGAGAGAAGAGTGATATATGTGTGTGTTTGCCTCTTTACAGTCTGGTGTTTGCCTGTTTGGTCTTCGTCATGTGACGGTCATGTGACTCCAGCTCACTTCCGACTCTGCGTGGAAGAGAGGAAAAGTTGTACGTCAGGAGTCAAAAAGTTTTTTTTCTTGCGATTCATTCAGTGAAAAATAGCAGCGCGATATTGTTTAAACACAGCTGCCTTTTTCGGAGGATACGTAAGTTTGTGCTGCTGTAGTGAGCGCTGTAAGTCGGAGTAAATGCTCGGGATGTCCGCCAACAGTGTGTCGTATAACGATCAGGGCTCGGTGGAGTCCGGCGTGGACGCGGCGCAGGAGAACAGCAACATCAGCAGCGGCAGTGGAGGGGCCGCGTTCAGCCTCTTCAGCGCTGACTGCAAGAAGTAAGAGTTCACACAACACACACACAGACACACACACATCCAGATGTGCACGAAGCAGTCTACGTCATGGTCGTTCACACTAACGTTACTGAAACTGATGTTTTTATGCTGCGTAAATTACTAGTAAGTAAACATACTAGTAAACGTTGATTTAACTCTTTACTTATTGTGGTTTTCAGTTTCCTCAGATAAACATTATTATTTGATAAGATCAACTGCCTCTGGAATATTTGCATGGAGCTAGTCTCTCAGAGTTATCATCACTGTTTGACAGATCTGTAATTTGCCTTCTTGGTTCAGTAGGCTGTTGTGTCGTCAGTCACAAACGATTTTACATCTGAAAATATATAATAGTCTCAATAAAAATAGCATAAATAGTCAGCATAACCTTTAAGTCTTGTGTTTTGTCTTGCAAATGTATACAGTTGGTTGTTGCAGTCCTCCTCCAGCAGGGGGCAGTATAACTGTAATATTAGAGTACTATTGGTCCTCTGGTGAGGGTAGGCTATCACATCAAGTTAGTGAAACTAGGCCTGGGTCATAACATTATTGTTTTTACTTTTTACTGAGGTGTTTCATAAGGTGCCATGGATTGATTTACATACTGTATTGTTTTTGCTATTTGTCCAGATTATCTCAGTGTTTGTCTTCTCCAGCCTCCTTGTGAAGGCCATAGACAGGGCTGACGTACACCCTTATGTTTTCTACCCATGGGATCTTAACTCCATTTAGCTCTGTTCCAAGTAATTATGGCACCGAATGACAAATTTGCCTCCTTAGACAGGAAGTCTGATACTGTTTACTGCATTAATGAGCCTGTATGATGGGAGTCGGATGTATGAGAATTGGGTAATTTATTATGCCGCAAATAGACTTCACTGCTGGTTAGTCTTTATTTATTCACTCTAACTTCATTGTATGGATTTCTTTCTGTTCTTAAGAAGGTCATTGTTTGTGTGTGGTATTGTTTGCTTTCTAAAATCTGCTTCTTGAGTTCAAGAGCATGGTTTTCTGCCATAGCTGATGTTTTAGATGATTTGTGTGTGTGTGTTATTGGTATGTTGAGGGTAATAACGGAAGGATTCTTAATGTTATTTAGGCCTAACTGAATTGGCTCTCTCACATGACTGCAAGCAGGAGACTGAAGTCATGAGGACAGAGAGAGAAGCCTTGAGAATGAGACACAGGGACAACACACTGAGAACACGCACTTAAAGGCACAGTACACCAAAAATTTAATAAATAGTGTCAATTTACTCACCTTTTTATGTTGTGCCAAATAACAAACCTCTATGACCGACTTCTCTGTTACAAAACATTAGATAGGCCTATATTAGATTTAAATTGTGATAGTGGTGCACTATATATTAGCCACCGATATGGTCAATTTTTTACACATCGGTATCGTTCTGATGTCAAAATAAAGTGCCTAAGTTATGACGTCACTTTGTTGGCCAAAACGTGGAAGTGAGTTAGCACTTTTTAGCACTTCTGGTTCCCTCGACCCCTAAGGTCTATGGGTTTTTTGAATGGGTTTTGCTGAATCGCCTGAAATAAGGTCTGTGGTGAACAAAGCCTCTAAAAATTTTCACGTTTTGATCTGTGACATAAAACACACCAGTTATAACCTGCTTGTGTTTTTTTTAAAACTTTATATAGGCTTCAAAATGTATAAATTTTGTATTAACTTGTAAGATTATCTTGATAATCTTGACAAACAAAGATTATCTTGATAGACAAAACGTGTAAGGGTCACGACTCACAACTCTTTGTTAAACACAGATCTTATTTTTTGCGATTTTTTCCAAAAGTCTATGGGGAAAATGCATTGCTTTTTTATCGAGGGAACCCATGCGCCGCTAGCTTCCGAGTTGTCCTACAAAGTGACGTCATCACTTCGGCACTCTATAGGGCCAATGTGAACCCTGAACAGGCCGATAATCATTCCTGTGTATTTGCAAATAAACAACAAATAAATTGTAATGGAACAAAGAAAAATAAAAATAGCAACCAGAATAGGCCAATTTGTTTTTTAGAATCATCAGCCATGAAAAATCATGATCGGTGGTGCTTCGGAGAGGTTTTCCAGGCTAAGCTTATCCTGCCATTAGTGAGTGTACCCTTTGGTGTACCCTGATGTGCACCTCTCCAAAAAAACGCGGCAATTTCACACGTACCGCAAGTGCTGTGATTGGTCTGCAAGCACCGCTCCCCGGATTTTTCTCTCGGCATGTGTAATTGCGCGTCAACGCGGACAACGGAAAATGTTGTTCTGTTCCTCTAACAAAGCTTTCATATGACTTTAGAAGACGCAAAATATCATACGGACCACTCTTATTCACAAACATGTTCAGTGAGTCAGTGAGATGAACTCAAGTTTGTGAACAAATCACATCAGTTCATTAACAAATCATTAAATCCATTTTCTGAACTAGCTCAAATCCCTTACATTTAGCTCAAAATATATAATGATTTGTTCACTGCTTCTGTTTTCTGTTTAAACTCATAGATTCATTGAGTCATTTGCACCAGTTCTGAATTAACAGCTCACTTGGAGGGGAAGATGATGAGTAAATAATGGCTTAAATTTGCAGCTTAAAGCCTGCTTTTTCTATCACCAGTGTAAATGGCGTACAGGTTTGCAACGACACAAGGGTAAATAGTTTTTTTTTTTTTACTAAATTACTGCTTGTGTTAAAGTGGATACTTTTTAGGGATGGCGAAAAATACACATTTTCTTGACCGTCAACCGAGCCTCATTAGCCGGTTCAAACCGGTTAACCGTTTGGTTTAAAATATGCTACGCTATTTTAAATAACAGCCATTTTGAGCCGCACCTGCAATTTCACAACTCTGTCGCATTTCTCTGCCACTCTGCCTCCCCTCACACACACACACACACACACACACACACTGCCCCGGTGCCGCCCTTCCACTCATGTCACTTTTTTAAAATCCCCATACGGCGCAAAACATGAGTCCCGCAGACGCGGCGCCAAGGAGCTTGTATGTAATCGGAGGACAAATGGCTCCTTTTTTAGTTTCGAAATGGTTTGGGTACAAGGTGATCGCGTTGGAAATAAAGGCGTTAGTCCAGCGTTAGAAGCTCATTTGAAACATTGCCGTGGCTCATTTAACGTTAGTGCTAACAATAATAAAGAAAGATCAGGGCTCCAGACTAACTTTTTTTACTAGGAGCGCTGTTGCCCCTGACTGAAAATTTTAGGAGCGCAAGCAAAAAATTTAGGGGCACACCTTAAATAAGCTCGCAATGCAATTATTCAAATTTCCCACAAAATAACTGTAATACTGACAAATTCTTTAATAATAAATAGACTTAACATTATGATATGCTGTTTTATTTTAACTTCACAGGGCTCCAGACCCAAAGTTGAGGGCAGCATCACCTCAAATGAGAACTCGCAGTTCTATAAAAAAAATAAAAATAAATCTGGTAGCACTGGGGCTAACAATAAATCACTAAGCTTAATTTAGGGTGTAGATGAAATTAACTTTAGTTTTTATCATTTATAATGTCTTAATATTAATTAATAAAAGTAGTGAAAATATGTATATGGAGTGAAAATAGCCAATAAACATCCTACTGTTTACAATGGTATTATTATTATTATTTTAAGTGTTTAAATAAGAGTTTTCCAACATCTTAAAATTTTTCGTTTAAGGACAATCTTTAAAGGATGAACAAAAAATGTGTTGGTATGGTAATCACATAAAAAATACAAAAAAATAAAACATTTATATATGATATTATTGAAGTGCTGGGAAAGGATGTGTAGTAGGCTACTTACACATTATCATATTTATGGTAAGAGTTACCTTGCCTAAATTCATGGTTCTGTTAGGCTGATTTGTGGTCTGAAAGCCTTCTGTGTTTTTCCTGGTTTCCACGTCAGCGCTGTTTGATTTGATATGGTTTATAACAGAGCTCTGCGCCGAATCGGAGTGTTTCTCACTGGATCTCGTGGTGTTGATGTTATTAATTCTGAGGCGAATTCACTGGATTTCTTCACTGGCTCTTCTAGTAACAGTGTTGCGTGAGCGAGATCGGCCCGCGACTGGCAAGTTCAGGGCTTTATTTTACTGTCAGAGGTTCGGATCGCTGCCGCAGCTCCACGGTCCTAATCATACATGAGTGGCGTATTTTCGTTCCACTTTCATTTTGTTTGCATTCGTTGCTAGGTAACGACTAAAGAGTCGATAGATCGCTGATTGCTCAGACGCACATCAGTTTGTGATATTTGTTTCCGTCTCCTTCCCACAAACGTTTATGCGCGCTATTCTTGTCACGGATTCATTGACGCGCCTCTTCCACGCTTTGCCATGCGTTTAACGTGTGGCAAATTTACTGGTCGCACATGTGCGACTGGATGTAAAATTCAGTCGCACACTCTCAATTTTTGGTTGCAAAATGCGACTATTTGGTCGCAGTCTGGAGCCCTGAAGATGATGATCATCATCACCTTATCTGTTACCACTGAAATGTAGATGTAATCTATTTCCAAATCTAAGTCCAGCAACTTACATCTGTGTCATCCTTTTAGGTGAAATGGTCCCACACACACTATTTTCTTTGCACGCTTCATCCTGTCATCTGCCCTGGCTCTAACCTCTAGTGTTTTAGCCTGAAGCCTTTACTTTTCGTGTATTCTTGTATTTGGGGCGGCAGTGGCTCAGTGGTTCATATGGGTTGTCTACAAACCGAAAAGGTTGGTGGTTCAATCCTCGGTTCCACCTGACCAAGTGTCGAGGTGTCCATGAGCAAGACACCTAACCCCAGCTGCTCCTGACGAGCTGGCTGGCGCCTTGCTTGGCTGGCACGTGTCCATTGCATGTCCATTTTTTTGACCATTTGCAAATCTTGTTGTGAGCGCGCGAACCCAAATGCTGTGACTTCGTGCCAAATGTTTTTTTTTTTTACCGACTACCGTCAACTTTCGGTCGTGTCCGGTTAACATTCGGTTAATGTTGATACGGTCAACCATCGGTCAAACGGTCATCGGTTAACATCCCTAATACTTTTTAATCCAACAGATTCAATGCAGTGTTTTCAACCAGGTCAATATGGTCTTCAAGGCCTAAAACACATTTGCCTGTCCATATGCATAAAGTATTCTTCCCGTTCCTGCCTCCAGTTCACTATTTGGGTTTGACTTTTGTTTCAGACTTGTTATATTTTGTTGCCTTGGTTAGCAGAGGAAGTTTGTTTCACGTTATCAGAATAAGCAGACCTGCCGTGAATGAAGAACACAGGCAAAGAACGCGGTTCTGCAGAGGTGATGAAAGTCTTGGGTTGAAGATAAGAGCCTCTATGCTTCCTCTGAAGGGAGGCGACCGCTGCCGCAAAGAAATACCACAGCTGGACTTCCTTTGCGTTTTACCTACTTCTCAGTTTGGCTACTATTCACAACTGGCACTCAAAGGGACCCAACTTGCAAGCTCTGGATCTAGTTGAGCATCTTTGGTTGAGCATTCCTGATAGTTTCAGACATCAGGAGCACCTTCCAGCCTTGTTGTTTTGAGCTTGCTGGACTTTTTTCCCCTTTTCCCCTCTTCCTAGTTTGGCTAGCCACATCGGGGACTCAAAAGGATGCAACTTGCAAGCTTTGAATCGGCTGAGATTGAGCTTCTCTCAACCTAACTGAGACCTGAGGCTTTATCATGCTCTAATGGAAAACCAAAAGCAAGAAGCATCTTTGCAAGACGCAACTGAACATATATCAGGAGAACTGGGATTGGAATTCAGGCTTCAGTCTATGATAAGAGTGAATCATTGTAACCTTGCTGGTCTCTCAGCGCTCATGGATTTAATTAATGTGTGATGGTCACACTGGATGGTTGTGCGACTGCTGCACGTGACCAGATGATTGAGTCAGACTGGAGGATAGTGCTATCTTGTCCCTCTCTGGTCCTCTTGACGGCATTGGTGGAGAGAAAGGACCCAGTAAACATCGTCTTTCATCCCCTGTCAAACTTTCTCTTGGCTTTTGTTTCTGAGATCTGGTCTTCTGGGTCTATTTGAAGAAATGGTTGATCTTGTAATCCTGTTTGGATGGTTTCTTCATGGATTTACAAGGATGAGAGAGGTCTGAGAAACCTCTGGTGATGGACAGATGAATGGCTTTTTTATCATTTTGACCTTCTCTACCGCTGTGGTTTGTGGTTTTAGTTATTCTGTACATGTGTAAGATGAACGGAGGATTGGGCAGCTTGCGCTTGGAGGCCGCTGGAGCGTTGCGGACTGCTCTCGTCTCTGCCGAAAACCTTCAACTCTCACTAAAAGCAGACCTCAACTCGGAGGAACAGGCTCTGACTAACAGCCACAGCAGTGGTAATGGGGAGAAACCAAGCAGAGGGTATGAGAAATGCTCAAGAAAACCTGTTTTCTGGAAATAAAAGTCAGGATTTTCATGCCCAGCAAGATTAAATTACTTTGAAACAAGGAATTTGTTTCTGAGGTGGAAAAAATAGGCACAGATCTAGTGGTTTTCAGTGCTTTCCTCCTTTGCTTCTTTATCTGTCTATTAGATTGTTGTCAACTCATTTATTCATTCATTCATTCAAACACTCACATGACGGTATGAACCTCTTTATAATCCAGTTCTTTTTGCTTTTAAGTCATTTTATGATATGATTGCAAATGTCTTTAATTGTCTGAAGAATTTTTCTCTTACATGGTATCTATGTAAATGACAGAGTTGTGCAGACAGAGGAATGACTAGCATTCGTACAGGCTAATTTAATATGTCTGACTGTCAACCGTCTGCTTGAGATGATTGTTTTGGTTAATGGTTAATTTTCAAATCATATGGCCCTGTGCTAGTACTGTATATATTATTGTATAGTTAGTTAGTGTATATATATACTGTATTTAATGTGTGTGTATATATATATATATATATATATACTCATACTAACTATATGTACACTTACACTTAGTATTATTAGGAACACCTGTTCAATTTCACATTAATGCAATTATCTAATCAACCAATCACATGGCAGTTGCTTCAATGCATTTAGGGGTGTGGTCCTGGTCAAAACAATCTCCTGAACACCAAACTGAATCTCAGAATGGGAAAGATGTAAGATTTAATGATTTAAGCAATTTTGAGCGTAGCATGGTTGTTGGAGCCAGACGGGCTGGTCTGAGTATTTCACAATCTGCTCAGTTACTGGGATTTTCACGCACAACCATTTCTAGGGTTTACCAAGAATGGAGTAAAAAAGGAAAAAGGAAAAAAACATCCAGTATGTGGCAGTCCTATGGGCGAAAATGACTTGTGGTCATTTTGCTAGAGGTCAGAGGAGAGTGGGCCGACTGATTCAAGCTAATAGAAGAGCAACATTGACTGAAATAACCACTCGTTACAACCGAGGTATGCAGCAAAGCATTTGTGAAGCCACAACACGCACAACCTTGAGGCGGATGGGCTACACCAGCAGAAGACCCCACCGGGTACCACTCATCTCTCCACTATAAATAGGAAAAAGAGGCAACAATTTGCAAGAGCTCGCCAAAATTGGACAGTTGAAGACTGGAAAAATGTTGCCTGGTCTGAAGAGTCTCGATCTCTGTTGAGACATTCAGATGGTAGAGTCAGAATTTGGCGTAAACAGAATGAGAACATGGATCCATCATGCCTTGTTACCACTGTTCAGGCTGGTGGTGGTGGTGTAATGGTGTGGGGGATGTTTTCTTGGCACACTTTATGCCCCTTAGTGCCAATTGTGCATCGTTTAAATGCCACGGCCGACAATATTTATGAATGCCCTGGTAAAAATGGCTTCACCGGTCTGGCAATTCTACAAGGTGTGTGAAAAAAACAATTCATTTGCAATCAATCTGCAATCTATGTACCATCATGTCGCTGTCTGCTTGTTAAACTGTGCAGCTTCTCTGTTCAACCCGTAAATTCATCGGAATGAATAGAGTCCGTCCGGAATGGCGATAGATTGAAGTGCGTGTCCGAGTGAAGACTGCGAGCTAGTAGAGAGCACTGTATCCATGACACTGATCGCCGCAGCAACGAGCGAGTTCAAAAACAAACACATTTTATCGCTAGATTTCGATTTGATTTTGAATACTCTGCTAGTTAACTGGAGATGTTTTATTTATTTGTATTAGGTACATCCGTGCCTCAATGTTACAAAAATTGGTGGGGGACAATATCGATCCTTAAAGTGGTAGGACGTGACTTCACTAGCTCTAAACAAATCAATCTAACCATGTGACAAGCAGTGGTGGCTTTCTTAATCTAAAAATTTATTTGAAATAATTTAGCATTATTTTTACTTATTGTAATTTTTTTTAATCAAAATTTTGACACTTAAGTAGTAAGCTTTTGGTAGAGAAATGAATCTAATAATTTCTATCCCCACTCTCTCTTTCTCTGTCTCTCTCTTCCTCTCTAAATGCCCACAAAATCTAACTAAGCATCCCAGAAAAAAGCAAAGTTATAGATATACACAGTATACAGATATGGAAGTTGTTAGTTTTTTGTATTTTTTGTTGCTGTGCACTTTACTACCTGTGGTCCTTTAAGTGTATTAGAAAAACTGATGGCTGACTGACTCAAAAAAATTACTGTATTTTGGCTATAGCTGTTTTTGGTGCAGCTTTTAGTATAATGTAGTCTAAAGACTCAGATGTTCTGTCTTTTATATAAATTTTGACAGGAAAGTTGTATTTGTCAAGCCCTAAGCTGATCCCAATAACCAAGCACAAGCTGCTAAGTTAATATGCTGGACATGTTGCTTGAAAATAAATACACAGGTGTCAATTCATGATACATTTGGTCTTCTCTTAAATGTAATACTTAATGTACATTGTTGTTAAATATAGTTTAATAAATAATGCTACATGATAAATAGAAGGCTTCAAATAGACCCTGTAATCGGTTATCGGTATCGGGTGAGACAGTAATCGGAGATCGGCCCCAAAAATCCTGATCGGAGCACCCCTAGCTCGAATATTTTCAAATTGGTTTCTTGAACATGACAATGAGTTCACTGTACTAAAATGAGCTTTGTGACCTGGATGTGCATCCCACAAATCTCCATCAACTGCAAGATGCTATCCTATCAATATGGGCCAACATCTCTTAAGAATGCTTTCAGCACCTTGTTGAATCAATGCCACGTAGAGTTAAGGCAGTTCTGAAGGCGAAAGGGGGTCAAACACAGTATTAGTATGGTGTTCCTAATAATCCTTTAGGTGAGTGTATATATAATTGAGGATTTTGTTTTGTATTTAGAACTTGTTTTTCCAGTAGTTCTACTGTTTTCAAACAAAAACAATGTCATTGTAAATTATTTATAATAGATATTATAGTGGTTATACAGATATCTTTTATTTTTTACTAAATAAAAGAACTGAATGTTAACTAAGAATATATTCATTCAGTTGAAATGAATTGACAGCTCTACTCTCATTTCATCAGTACAACTATATCATTGTAATGTCGAATGTCAGTGACTCAAATGGTTCATCATAGGTGTTTACATGTGAGTTACTGTAACACTGAATCATCTGTTTCTCTGCAGAAATGATGATCTGAAGGAGATGCTGGAAAACAACAAAGAGTCTCTGAAACTGGAGGCTATGAAGAGGATAGTCGGGGTACGTCCTTGTAGGAGACCGAGGGCTTGTATTAAGATCATATAAAAAATGACTAGTGTGAAGCTTCATTCTTCATTTTAATCTCTCTTATCAGTTGATTGCCAAGGGTAAGAATGCATCTGAACTTTTTCCAGCTGTGGTGAAGAACGTCGCAAGTAAAAACATTGAGGTAAGAAAATATATAAAACACTTGCATACATATCCTCACACAACAGGCAAAATGTGTTGAATCATTTTTCCTTGTGTGCTCTGGTTTGATTTGAGAGTGAAAGAATCGTTCAACAGTTGTGAGGACCTCTGTGGTCAGGGGGCTATTTTTGATCAGGCATCTGACAGGGAGGCCCTTGTTGATGAAGAATGGATGTTTAGATGGAAAGAAGACTGTTTGGACAGGAGATGAGATGTGGTTGGGAAAAACGTCCAGGCTGAAGAGGACGGATTGTGTTTTGAGGGGCCGGTGTGTAATTGGTGGTCTAGGGGCCCAGTCACGTTCTCTCTGTCTCCCTCTCGTCTGACGCTCCACACTGGGCAGCTGTGTGCCGAATGCTGCCGCCCTCTGGAGCTCAGAGACACGGGGTCTCTGCCATTGATCCACACACACACACACACGACCCTTCAATAAGCTCCACCCCGCTTTAGTTAAATTTGCTAACTGAGACAAGCTGAACAAAATATACTATAGGAGTAAAAATTAAATTAATTTCAGTAAAATGTTCATTATTGATATATTATTGGGGGGTTTAATTATGTAATGGCATAACATATTTCTCTAAAGAAATTGTTCAATTACACCATAATGTTTTAAACTTTTTGATGCCATAACCGCAAAAAAAAATATGAGGATACACTTACATGGGGCTCCCCTTCCTAAACATGATACTGGCAATATTTTCTTAAAGTATAAAGGTCTATAAAGGTAAACGATGATAATAATACTATAAATATGTTTAAAATATAATTGGGAAAATATTGCTATATATTGCTTGCTGTGAGGTTGAGGTCTCTTTATGTATTATCTGTTAATTAGAATGATTACTTAATACTATCTTTATTTAATTTTGAATTTGAATGATACGTCTTTATTTTTTTTTTTAGTTTTTACTTACTTTATTATTATTTGTATTTATTGTTTTATTGTATTGCTAATTTTATTTAGCTTTATCACTGTTACTTTATTACTTTTAATTAAATTTATTATTTTTTTAATTTACTTTATTACTTATTTTAATTGCCTTTTTCTTTTTTCTCTGAGCATCTCCGGTGGATCCCCTGGCACATTCCTCCATTTGAAAACCCTCGCTTTAATTCACAGTTTTCTTAGTATTTATTAAAGATTTGGTAAACACATTAGAATAGCTTTTTTTCTTTGTGCTCCTTGTGTCCCTATTTCAAACGACCTATGAACAACAATCTTGCGTGAAAAAACAAGCCCTCTGTTCCTCATGTAATTCTGTTTCATAAATGCCAGCGGTTCATTTAGCCACTGTCTAATTAACATGCGCACGGATGCTCCAATCCCTGATCAGCAGGCCGCTGTATGTAAATGTGATTAACCAGAGGGGCAGATGGGTAATGTCTCTCTTTATGAAGTGAGTGATGTTTTTCCATTTGGCTGGTAATCGCTGTGGTGATGATGATGGAATGCGTTGCCGTGACTCCCTGATCGCTAATGACCTCTCGTCACCTCGAGAGCTGGACGCAATTAAACGGAGGGCCGACCTTTGACCCTTCACCTTTGAGCACAAGCAGATCAGACTGTTTCATGATAGACTCCTAGTTGAGATGAAAAATGAGTTTGGGATTGGATGATGCTTGATTATCTGACTGCTTCTTAAAGTTTTGTGTTTCTTTCCTGAAGTGTTTTAGTAGGAATCTATAAAACAAACAAAAGCAAGCGAACCCACAAAAACTGGGTTGTTTTTATATTTTGTATTTGATTTGTTTTTAATATTTTGTGCATGTATGCTTTAGCTGAAGAAGCTGGTGTACGTGTACCTCGTCCGGTATGCAGAGGAACAGCAGGATCTCGCCCTCCTGTCAATCAGCACCTTCCAGCGGGCCCTCAAGGTAAGCCCCGCCCCTTTCATCTTCAGTGGTTTAGCATTTGAAAATGCATTATATGTTAGTATAGTCATTTTACAGTTCTTTTAAATCAAATTGGAAAACTTTATAATAAGGTTTTATTAGTTACACTAGCCTTTTCATGAACTAACATTAACATAGATCAATACATACAGCAACAAACTGATGAACTGCTCATGGTTAGTTCCTATTAGTTAATACATTAATGTTAACAAATTAAAAGTATTGTAAGATCATCTTTTTTATTTTGGTGAAATATTTCAATAGCAATATTTAGTGTTTTAGTCATTTTTATATTTTTTTAGTAATAAACATGACAATAGTTATGATTATTATTATTATTTTATAGCCATATTGATGTACAATAACAAAATGTTTGATTGTTTTACCCCTATGTGGTGTAGCTGTAGTCTCCTCCCATTATGTTCCGCCCATTTTTGCATAGAATGGAAATTTTGCCTGTATTTTAGATCAGCACTAATTTAACACATTTTCATCATTTGTGTGTGTGTGTGTGTGTGTGTGTGTAGGATCCAAATCAGCTTATCAGAGCGAGCGCTCTCAGGGTCCTGTCTAGTATCAGAGTTCCCATCATCGTCCCCATCATGATGCTGGCCATCAAAGAATCATCCACCGATCTTTCACCTTACGTCCGGAAAACCGCCGCTCACGCCATTCAGAAACTCTACAGGTAATCTACAGATGTCCTCACTGAATGCTAATGAATGAGGGTGTTTTACAGAGGTCTCTGCTTTTTTGTTTCCAGTCTGGACCCTGATCAGAAGGATCATCTCATCGAAGTGATTGAGAAACTCCTGAAAGACAAAAGCACGGTAAAATATCTCGACACACACACACACACACAACCAGTTTTTCTATTCTTGAGCTATGACTATAATCTTCATAGTTAATAATAGCTCATTAATTTTACATATAATTGAGATTTAATAGAATTAAATGGTCAGTTTATTTTATGAATAGTTTTTCTTCTTCAGCATATATTGCACTAGGTTAAACGTTATTTATTATTTATTTAAAATGGATTCATTACTTATTGAATAATGACTAAAAATGGCTAACTTAAAAATTCAAAATATTTCTATTTTTGTTCCTCCTTTGAGGAGTTTTATTAAGCCTTTACTTAACATGCTACCCTCCCGAAAGAGAGAGGAATAAATATGTAGTAGTGTGGGATGACTGTATGGGGTTATGATTTAATTCTCACAGTGATGAACATCATTAATCACAGTGTATATTGTAATTGTGTTGAATAATGAAGCAGATCTGTTTTAGCTGAAGTCTATCCATTCTCATTTAAGTCGGCGTGAAACGGAAGTTGCGATTGTTCTCTATTGTGACGTATGTTTGAGTTAAGCGGCACAATGTATATCGTAAGTGGTGTTAAACGAATGGGATGAATTGAATGAAACTAATAAAACCCAATGCATTGATTTTTACATTAACTTTCATATACAGCTCTTAACCAGCAGATGGTGCAACAACACCACATTCTTCCTTTCTCACCTCCCTATCTCTATTCTTCTCTCTATCTGAAACGCTACAATATCCCCACTAGGGCCTTAGACAAAGTCTCAGCGACGCATTATCATAAAGCACGTCCAGGTCTGAATTACGTCTGCTCGTGATGTGGGGTTTCAGCTCACATTGTCATGTTTTTTATCCTCTTAGGCTTTTAGTGCAGAGCTGTATTTCACCTGTAGAGCTTCCCCGAATATGCACTGGTAAAAGTTTATTGTGACTTACAGTAATGGACATCTCTATGAGCTTCCACTGTGTAAGTGTGTACAGGAAGCTCACTGCGATTTGTGTTCCTGCTCAAGAAATATGAGTACGCATGTGTGTCTTCAGTGTGACCGGCAAGCATGGCATCAATCACAGCGACGGCGTTCCAGCATCTCTCTCTATCTCTCCTCGCTCGCTGATGACCCAGCATTCCCTGTTTCCTCTCCCGTCAGTACGCCCCGGCCTTAATTAGAATTCATGACAAAATGGATCCAGGGAAACGTCCTGTACCCTTCATAATTTTACAGGAAATTTATTGTTATTAGAGGAACCATTTGCTTAGTGTGATTTTTCCATTAAGGTCTTGTCAAGCAGCAGAGATAGCAGAGGTTCGTTGATGAGGTGTGTGTAAGTAAGGGCTTTGTTGATGGTGTGTGTGTGTAAGAGCTTTGTTGATGGTGGATGGAGTTTACCTTGGAGATCTTGTTGGGTAATATGGGAACAGAAAGATGGGGAGAAGATGGCTAAAGATGAACAGTAAATAGAAACATAGACCAAAAACAACTGTTCAGTAGAAGAATTTAAAGTGTAAATTTTACCCATCAGTTTTAAAGAGTTAGTTCACCCAAAAATGAAAATTCTGTCAGTATTTATTTACTCACCCTCATGTTGTTCCAACCCCGTAAGACCTTCGTTCATCTTCAGAACACGAATTAAGATATTTTTGATGAAATATGAGAGCTGGATCTCTCCTCCATACTAGTCCATAGGCTTCTTGAGCAATTGAAACTTGCCGGCCTCGAAAAGTTATTAAAGACATCGTTAAAATAGTCCAAGTGACTTCAGTGGCTCAATCTTAACTTTATCAAACGACGAGAACACTATTTGTGCGCAAAAAAACAACAAAAATAACGACTTTATTTCAACTATTCATTTACTTCTCTCTCGCCTGGAGTCAGGTTACTAGTGTAATAGCGTAAGCTTCTGTTATTGTACGTCACACGCATCACACACATGACCAGCGTCGGCCAATAGTGAGCTACGTGTGACGTAGCTTTACGCAATCACACTACGTTAACTGACTAGAGGCTCATAGAGAAGGAAGTGAATAGTTGAAATAAAGTCGTTATTTTTGTTTGTTTTTTGCGCACAAAAAGTATTCTCGTCGCTCGACAAAGTTAAGATTGAGCCACTGTAGTCTCTTGGCTTATTTTAACGATGTCTTTAATAACTTTTCGAGGCCGGCAAGTTTCAATCCCTCAAGAAGCCTATGGACTAGTATGCAGGAGAGATCCAGCTCTCAGAATTCATCAAAAATATCTTAATCTGTGTTCCAAAGATGAACGAAGGTCTTACGGGGTTGGAACAATATAAGGGTGAGTAAATACTGACAGAATTTTAATTTTTGGGTGAACTATCCCTTTAAGTACAAAATATTTTTTTTCCAATTTAGCTGACTTGAAGTATATCAGTTTAGTATACCAAAAGTGCAATTGCAGGGTCTTTATATTAAGTACATACTGTGTGTAAATGTAATTTGTAGTATAGAAATTACAAATACATTTGAGTATATTTATTTATTTACTCTTAACTAGGGTTATAAATAATGGATGTTGCAAAACAGTAATTCATGGCTGCTGTGAAATATTTACAGTTACCGATATGATAATCATTTTTGTTTTCCAGTTCATTTTTTGTAAAGGGTTTAAGGGATCCGTTACCTGTAATTTCTTTCTCTCAGAGCTAGAATTGATGTTGCATTATGATGAATGAAGCACCTGACCTGCTCAAACTCTCCCTCTCTCTCTCTCTTGCTCTCTCTGTATCTCTATCTTTGTGTTGTTTTCACACACTCTCTCTCATATACTGTAGTTCATTAGTCTAAAGTGAGAGTGGTGTGTTATATTAGCTTGGTGGGAAGCAGAACAGGTTGTCATCTTCCAAGCATCTGTTTGTTTTGAGACCACACTGAGGTTTGTAATTACGACGCATATATAACCTAATCAGCTTAATTTGCAATTATAAACCTCCAGCACAACTTTAGGGTTGCTGCAGGAGAAACGGGTGAGTGATAATTGCACAGAAGCTGTGGAGGTGTGTGTTGGTTTTTTTTTTTTTTTTATAAATTATTTTTCAATTAACTCTTTCATCGCTGTGTGCTTTTTTCTGAGTTGTAGCTAATTTGTAGATAGTACCTCCCAAATATCTGTATTTTTCATTCTATGGCAATTTTCATAAAAGTTGAACATTAATATTAATGGTATGGAATTATTTGATTGACACCACTTGAATGTGTAACAACCATTCCAAATCAAGAATTCTAAACTTAAATTTACCATTTCTAACAGTTTTAAACCCTGCTTTTTTTCATGTGTTTTTTGTAGCTGGTTGCCGGCAGCGTGGTGATGGCTTTTGAGGAGGTATGTCCAGACCGGATCGATTTGATCCATAAGAACTATCGGAAGCTGTGCAACATGCTGGTGGATGTGGAGGAGTGGGGTCAGGTCGTCATCATACACATGCTGACACGCTACGCCAGGACGCAGTTTGTAAGCCCGTGGAGAGAGGTGAGCTTGTGTGCTTTCATTTAATCAATAAGCACAAATTGTATTTAATTTATATATTTTTAAAGTTCAGCTATCAAGAAAAGCGGTTTCAGTTGGACACGAAATTGCTGATCTGAATTTCATTTTCTTTTATCTTTTTCAATGCTAGCATTGAGGGTTTCAGGTATGAAGGAGTGTTGGAGAGAGGACTATATATGCTATTATTCTAAATTATGCTATGTCGCCTCTTTATTCAGTTTTGGCTTATAGTTGGTTCGATTCATTAGATATTTGTATTAATTTGTTTACTAATCTGTGTGTGATTGTAGGATGCAGTGTTTGATGAGAACAGCGAGAAAACCTTTTACGATTCTGAGGAAGAGAGGAGAGTGGAAGAGCCTAAAACGTACGTCATGGATCCGGACCACAGACTCCTGCTTAGAAACACTAAGCCACTGTTGCAGAGCAGAAACACTGCAGTGAGTACACACACACACACACACACACACACACACATTGGGTTTCCATGTATACTATGGCGACTTTTTATGGTTATGGTTGGGGAATTTTTATACTGTACAAACTGTATATTCTATCCCCTAAATGTATTGATTAAACCCTAAACCGTATGATTTATACGCTGTTTTCCTCATGGGGACCAAAACATTTCCATTTTGTCCCCACAATGTAGGGTAGTCCCTGAACCACACACACACACAACCTCTTACATAAAATGATGACGACATTTAATTTGTTAGACAAGATGTTGCTTTGCACTTTTAAATGTTACATTATAATATGAATCATTGTATTTTTTTAATATAGTGTATTATTATTATAGATAATACTATTTAGGCTATATCTACTTTTTCACATCTCAAGATGAAAGGATGAAAGTTGTCTAAATTGATCTTTTGAAGCTTTTTTATAGGTGAATAAACATCTAGTCAAATATTACTGATGCAATTCTTGTAGTTTGCTCCATTTTTAGCTGATAGTAACTTCTTTTTTGCTTTATTAATTCATAATTTATCTGTAATATTACTCAAATACTCTCTCATTTCTCATCTTTCTCCCTCTCTTGTGCTCTTTCAACTTTGAGCAATAGTGAAGGGCTTCACACCTGTGTGTGTGTGTGTGTGTGTGTGTGTTTGTGTTTGGACCAAGGCTGTGTCAGACACCGCTCAATCACGTTACACACACTCAGCCTTAGAAATGTGCTCAGAAAATGTTATTCCTTCCTACATCACACACACACACACACAGAGTGACTCAAGTGCTCCATCAACCTGGAAGCTCAAGGTCTTGTGTGTGTATGTGTGTTTTCTGACGTTTGTGTGTGTGATATGTTTTGATTAAAACTTGTCCTGCTTTGTTCTACACTCAGTGTGCACTCTGTCTTTATCAGCTCTCTCTCTTTCTCTCTGCTGGTTTAGTGGTTGATGTGTTGAAGTCTGCTGTCCTGTTCGTATATTGGGGTCAAAGTAATTTGGGGAAGACAAAATCATTACATACATTGAAGTCTTCCTAATCTATCACCATCTATCTCTTTTTCTATCTCTCTCAAACCCTCCTCTTCCACTTTCTCTGACTTCACATTTCTCTGGGACTCTCCCCACCACGTCTCCCATTAATTTGTCTCTCTTTCTTACCTGTCTATCTCTTACTCTCACTCCCTTTTTAAAAAAACGTACCATGGAAAAAGTGTACTAATATCGTGTTTTTGGATGCTACAATGCTTGGTCCTTCATTAATATAATCATCTCTTTTTTCAGGTTGTGATGGCAGTATCTCAGCTCTACTGGCATTTGGCCCCTAAACATGAAATTAGCATCGTCACCAAGTCCCTGGTGAGACTCTTGAGGAGCCACAGGTAACACACACTGAGAGAAACGGGGTGGAAATATCTTTATTATCAAATCTGTCAATCTAATTCCTGTTTTTGGTTTCCCTCTCGGCTCTTCTAGGGAAGTTCAGTATGTTGTGTTGCAGAACATTGCCACGATGTCCATTCAGAGAAAGGTACAGACTCAGAGAAGCATTCATCCAACAATGCTAATGATTTACAAGCAATTAGGCATAAATGTGTTGGTCTATGTTAAGTGCTTAATCTGAGGGAAACAGTAAACACTGAGGTAAAATGAGAGGTAGGCCTCAATTCTGAAGGAAATCATGAGGTAAAATATAAATTAAATCATAAGGTAAGATCTGAGGTAAAATGAGAGGTAGGCCTCAATTCTGAAGGAAATCATGAGGTAAAATATAAATTAAATCATAAGGTAAGATCTGAGGTAAAATGAGAGGTAGGGCTCAATTCTGAGGGGAATCTTGAGGTAAATTATCTTAAGTAAAATAAAGGCCTCAATTCTGAAGGAAATCTAGAGATAAAATATGAGTTAAATAATTAAAAAAAAAATTTTTTTTTAATAATAATATAATACACTGCTCTAAAAAATAAAGGGAACACTAAAATAACACATCATAGATCTGAATGAATGAAATAATCTTATTCCAAATACTTTTTTCTTTAGTTAAATGTGCTGACAACAAAAATCACACAAAAATTATCAATGAAAATCAAATTTATCAACCCATAGAGGTCTGGATTTGGAGTTTGATTGACTTGGAGTTACATTGTGTTGTTTAAGTGTTCCCTTTATTTTTTTGAGCAGTGTATAATATAATCTTTTTTGTAATTTTTTTTAAAATCTTTATTTGTTTGTTTTATACTACTCTGAGCAATGTTTGAACTTTGTACTTTCAGCACTTCTTGTGTTATCTTGTTATTGCCTCTTCACAATGACTTGTTTGATATAGTCCTCAGATGTAAGTCGCTTTGGATAAATGCATCTGCTAAATGACTAAATGTAAAATGTAAATGTAATGTAATTGTAAATCATGAGGTAAATGATCTTATGTAAAATCAGAGGCCTCAATTCTGAAGGAAATCTAGAGATAAAATATGAATTAAATCTTAAGATATGATATGAGTTAAAATGAGAAGTAGGCCTCGATTCTGAAGGAAATCTAGAGGTAAATCGTAAGGTAAGATCTGAGGTATAATGAAAACAAAAATCTGATGTTACAGTAGGTGTAAATTCGGAGGTGTAAACTAAGATGTATGCAGGTAAACAGTGAAGGTGAAATGCCAAACACTAATATAGAATCTGAGGTAAATGCTGAGGTAAAAAGCCTTAAGGGAATCACCGAGGTTACTAAAAAAAAAAGCAAGGTACACACTATAATCTGATTTGAAGAGGTAAAACCTAAGGATTTTTTTTTTTTTCAGGGGATGTTTGAACCCTTCATGAAGAGCTTCTATGTGAGGTCTACAGATGCCACTCACATCAAAACACTCAAGGTAAAACAGACTTGCCTTCATTTCATGATTGTTTTGTGTTACATCGCAGTGTCGTGCCGATGTTTTGTGGGTTGTCTGATGTTTATCTCATCTTTTCAAATTCTTCAGCTGGAGATTTTAACTAGCATGGCTAATGAAGCAAATATCTCCACCATACTGAGAGAATTCCAGGTAAAGTTTCATAGATTAAATTGATTTGTTTTCTCTTATTTTCTCTGTGTTTGCGAATTAAGCTTTACTCTTACCTGAAGGAGGGCTGTGTTTCAAAACCTATTCAGCTGCCTACCTAGACAGCATTTTAGGCATCATAAAGCTGGTTGGCCGGTTTTGGTCTTCTAGTCTAGTTATAGCTGGTTTAGCAGACTGGTTTTAATGGGGTCTTGGCCACTTTAGATGGTCAGGCTGGGAGCTGTTTTTCTGCAGGGTGAGGTTGAGTTCTGTTCTAAGTAGACTTTTGAGGGGAAACGATGAAGTTCAGTTTTAAAATGGCAGTTTTAAGCAAATGTTTGTGTGTTCCAGACATACGTGAAGAGTCAGGATAAGGCGTTTGCTGCGGCCACCATCCAGGCCATCGGCCGGTGTGCCACTGACATCTCTGAGGTGACCGACACCTGCCTCAACGGCCTGGTCCTGCTGCTGTCCAACAGAGATGGTAATTGTACACTAACCTCATGAGCCTTTTGCTTTAAAATGTATTGTTCAATTATGAGCAGCAGTGCTTATCATTGCCTGATGGCACTACGATGAAGTTCATTATGTCTTGTAAAGACAAAATTGACAAAGCCATTATCACCACAGATGAAGATAGTTTCAATGACTTCTAAAAAACTCCTCCCCCCCAAAAAAACATTTTTTTTTTAACTTTAAACAATAGGATATAAACAATAACACATACTGGTGTTGATATTATTTCAGTAGTTTAGTTCATCTACAAACTACAAGCAAAAACGTAACTAACTACATTGACATTATAGTGCGAGTGATATTTAAAATCAGATATTTAATGTATATACATATACTTTCTGTGTTGATTTCTCAATAAATCTGGTCTGATCTTTATTTAAAACACAATTATAGATAAACAACTAATAACACCCAAATTGTACTTTTTACATTGATTACTCAAGAGTATTCAATTCAATAAACATTCACAGTCTAGGGTGAAGAAACTAAGTGAAACCTTGGATTTAGTCATTTCTTTAGTGGCAAAACCTCTGATATAATTGTATAATCAGAGGAATGTTTACCTGACACAATGAGGATCCTACTATACTATAGGATATACTATAGCACAACTGATGAAACTTGAAAAACACTATATTTGAGTGTAGAATATGCAGTATTCACCTACATACAGTATATGGATCATGGGGACTCAATGAGTCTGTGAATCAAACAGCTTGATTTATCTTAATCTGATTGAATTGATTCACTAAAATAACTCCCAGACTTGACATATGAGAGCGAGAGGACATTATAGGAGCGTGTGAATGATTATTTCCTCACTTCGCTCAAATGTAAAGCTGCACGCACAGTAAATTATATTAACTGCATGCACAGTAAGTTACAATTAGATTTCTCCTTTTCCGTAGTTACTCCACAAACACTGGTTACGACAGTTAGTTATTGTTACTACAGGAAACAAAAAAAAAAATCATACTATATTGGTGTATTTTACGTGTTTCTTGTCTTTGTAGAGACTGTTGTCGCGGAGAGTGTGGTGGTCATCAAGAAACTTCTGCAAACTCAACCATCACAGCACAGTGACATCATCAAACATATGGCCAAACTCTTCGACAACATCACTGTGAGAGACTTGCACAATAATACACAACAGTAGTGCTGTTGTGTGTGCAACTATAGTCTGATTAGGTTTTATTTACATCATATAATATTACAATTTGATGTTCTGTGTATTTGGTGTCACACTTTTTTCTTTAGGTACCAATGGCGAGGGCCAGCATCCTGTGGCTGATGGGTGAATACTGTGAACACGTGCCTAAAATCGCCCCTGACGTCCTGCGAAAGATGGCCAAGACCTTTACTAGTGAGGAGGACATTGTCAAACTGCAGATCGTCAACTTGTCTGCCAAACTCTACTTGACCAATTCCAAACAGGTGAAATCAAATCACACTGTGTGTGTGTGTGTGTGTGTGTGTGTGTGTTTTGGCTGTGCTTTATCTCACTTTCTTTCTCTCTTACAGACAAAATTGCTGACTCAATACATATTGAACTTGGGCAAGTACGATCAGAACTATGACATCAGAGACCGAACACGGTTCATTCGTCAGTTGATTGTTCCAAACGAGAAGAGCGGAGCCCTGAGCAAATACGCTCGTCGGATCCTGATGGCGCCCAAACCGGCTCCTGTTTTGCAGTCTGCCTTTAAAGGTTGGTAACATATAGATCACGCATCTGTAATATCTCTCTAAAAATGAATGACTGGTATTACCAGGGTTTTGGGTATCATGTGAATTTTAAAGATTCCAATTCTGATTATCGACTGTGATTCCTAATTTCAATTCCACTTCAAGACTTACTTTTGTAAGTCTTATTGCACAACATTTTATTTTAGCTGAATACCATGAACAAAAATCAACAGGCTAATAACTCTTACACAAGGAACGTTTGCCTATGGTTTTAAAATACCATAGCAATAACAACTAGCCTAACTAATATACTTTTCAAACATTATTAAAGACAAGTAAACACTCAGTACTTAAAAAAGACCAAATAAATGAATTAAACAGTGTTTTAAAAATTTCAGGTACAGAAACAGTAATCAAATGTAAAATAACTCTGCACTTTATTAATAAAATATATCTTTCCATCTATTTAATAATTATCATCTTATATGTTTTGTATTATTGTGTGATATTTATAAAATATAACAATTTGTTTTCGTTTATTTATTAATTCTTCACCTGAAACTGCAGGTACAACATCGAAATAATGTACATGTAGATTTTCATGCCTGGAAAAGTCATAAAGAGTCATTTATATTTCTACAGTGAATATATATTTTTTTACAATTTAGTAGTAAAATATTTTATTAGCTAGAAATTGCCTTTTCTCTAATCTCTATAAACATCATTTAAAAAAAAAAAACATTTCAAATAATGAAGTATTTTTAGGTCTGGAAAATTCTTAAAAAGTTGTTTTAAATTTCTATAGTGAATATTTTGGTTGTTAATAACTATAGTAAAATATTTGATCAGCTAGTTGATCAGCTAATGGCTTTTTGTCATTGCAATCTCTGTTAAAATGAATTTTAAAAATGAATGACCTTTATTACAATTCATGGGAAACCATAAGATCCCTGAAATCATTCTGTGGAAGATATGAACCTACAACCTTTCATCTCCACCCCATATCTATAAGGGCCATATCTTTCGTGTTTAAAGCATTTCGTGTTTGAAGCAGTTAAAAAAAAAAGTCTGTTTACCGTCATGCTCTGATTCTAGATTACACCACCGCATCTATACGAACTTAAGAGTTCTGCTGACATTGATTTCACCCACTTTCTCTTATTACATCACATGATTCCATTGCAGCAGGGCTTCAGAGTTGAAACACACCACACCATCATGGGAATTCTTCCCCGCAGGCCATGACAGCAGTGCTAATGCTAATCCCTAAATGTCAATACAGCATGCAGAAATACTCTGATCTTATCAAACGGCACGCAGTTATTTTTTTCCCGCCCCAGGGCTGGACTTTTTTCTCTGGATTTGCGGCTTGAATCGGGATGCTACGCCATCTGTTCCTCCCGTGCAGAATTGAATTGTTGGATTTTGCATCGTTTGATAACAGACAGTGGAATGTGGGAGCCCCGTCCGCCCCTCACACACCCTCACGTTGGTTTACAACTCCTCCTGTACGTTCACGCACTTCACCTGCAATTAACCAGGAGTAATTACGCTCACGAGCAGGAAAAGGGTGTTACTCATTTGCTCCTGTAGATACATGGATGGATGCATTGATGGATGCATGGATGGATTTGGGTTTTGCGCAAAGGATGCGCTCGGTGTGATTGATGCCGGCTGTCGCTGGGGGTAATTTTTGTTGTGCCGAGTATCGTTCACAGTGCTTGGTAAAGCGTGTCCCGCTCTTAATAGGAGGTAATAAAGTTTGTAAGGGATGATTATGCTTCTCTGTGATGAAACTCAATGCGACATGCCTTTGTGTGTGTTTTTTTAAGTCACGTGAACTGAAGACGCAATTTGTGACACATAACCTGATCTCTGGGATGAAGGTGAACCATCATGCTTTAGCCGAAAAAACGTATCAATAGTCCGAACCAGTGCACTGATCATTTACTTAACTACTGCTCCCGATTTTGGCTGCTTTTGTTTTACTACAATGATTTCATGATTGTCCCCATGGTTACTACAGATTAAAATAAATTAGTACACTGAAACATACAGCCATTAGTCTTTATTTCATTAATGCGGCATAAATTTACCCTATAACACTTGCGAGACATTTAACTGCTGCTGTCATTTTTAATATTCTTGGTTTAGATCTACTGTGTGCTCATGTTTATATTCTGCAGAGCCAGAGTGATTATGCGTTCATATACCTTGGTTATTATGGGACGTACCCAGTGTGTTGTGAGAAGGGCACACGGGCAGATCTGAATGCCGTGGCATTTCTGCCAGTTTAATACCAATTACTCTGCAGGTCTCTTGAAGGTCTGTGGGGACACTTATTGCTTTTTTGTTTATTATGACGAAGTAAAGTAAACCCAGAGTTGGGGGCATAAACTAGAAGCCATTTTATTAGTCTTGCGCAGCAAAACTTTTGACTATCATAAGGTATCTTTTCAGCTTATTCAACTCAGTTTGAGTTGTTTTCAATCTTTTTATGCCATATATATGTTGATATGATTTGGAAACTATAAAGGAAGTTGTATATTTTCTTTTTTAGATTAGATTTTTATTGGCCACTTATTGTGCTTTGTTGTTTGTGTAGTACAAGTACATTAATTAATATGATTATTCTTCTTCTAAATTGAATTGAATATTTATTAATATTTTTTATTGTAACCTTTTATACAGTGAAAATAATATAAAAAATATTAGTCAAATATTATCTGGAACATATTTAAGTTGGCAATGTATATTCTCTGATAATGGATTATAATAACTTATAAGCAGAATTAAATGGCAGTTGTCAATTTCAGTAAATCTTTGGTGTATTTATTAATTCAAATTATGTATATCTTTACTTTTTTTTTTTTTTTTTACTTTATTCATTTTCAGTTAACTTGAATGAAAAGTTTTACCATTGAGTTTTGTATAAGCAGATGTTGCTTTGATATGAAAAACTTAGACATTGCACCGTATTTGATGACATCAACATGTATTTGTCTGTTTTTCAGACCGAGATCGTTTTCAGCTTGGCACGCTCTCTCATTCGCTCAATTCTCATGCTACTGGGTACCTGGAGCTTTCTAATTGGCCATCTGTCGCTCCTGACCAATCAGTCAGAAATGTGGAGGTAGTAGAGCCGGTGAGAATCCCTTTTCTTTTATTGCTTTGTTTTTGTTTTATTAAACACATAATCTTCACAAAATGTTAGCAACAGCCCCTTTAACACACAGGGTGGGGTGGGGGGTAAAAGTCTTTACCAATAAATACATAAATGTACTATTCACACATGATCTCTTAACGGGAATTTACCAGTAAAGTCATTCTAGTAATTTTTCAGGTAATTTACTGGGATTACTGTGTGAAAAGGGCTGATCAGAGTACAGTGTATTTACAGTGCCATGATCCCATCACTTCTCAAATGAATATGACCTCATTTCCTGTTCCTTTGTGTCTGGGGCAGGTGAAAGAGGCCCTGGCACCAGCGCTTGGTAAATCCAAACATCGCAAATCAGATGAGAAGTTCTACTCTGGTTCTGAGGAGGAAGAGGAGGAAGAGGGAAGCAGCAGTGAGGACAGTAGTAGCAGCAGTGGAGGTAAAACATGAGTTCGGCTTGGCTTGTGTAAGATGACGTTTTTTTTCAAATCGATCCTCGTCTCAACCTGTTTGTGTGTGATTGTAGAATCAGAAAGCGAATCGAAGAGTGAGGAGAACAGCGATGATTCAAACAAGAGCAGCTCCAGCCAATCAGAGAAGAGCTCCAGTGAATCAGACACTGATAAGAAGAAAACGCAGAAAAACAAAAAGCTACAACAGCAGAAACCAGCCAGCAAAGACAGGTATCAATGTCATATGTTTAAATGTTTGGGGTCAGTAAGGTAACAAAAAGAAATGTATACCTTTACTCAGCAAGGATGCATTACATTCATCAAAAGTGACTGTACATTTTATATTGTTGGAATTTCTTTCAAAAAAATACTGTTTTTTTCTATAAACTAAAGAATCCTAAAAACAAACAAACATGTATCATGGTTTCCACAAAAATATTAAGCAAAACAATTTTTTTCAATATCCATAATAACAGAAATGTTTCTTGAGAACGATTTCTAAAGGACGTGTGACACTGGAGACTGGAGTAACGATGCTGAAATTTCACCTTTACTTTTTAAAATATATTAAAATTGAAAACTTATTTTAATTTGGAATAATACATCATAATATCACGTTTTTTACTGTATTATTGATCAAATAAATGCAGCCTTGAGCATAATCAAAGCATTAAAAATGTAAACTCGAAACAATCAAATAATCTCAGAGACCACAAACTTTTGAACGTTACACAGAAGATATTTTGAAGATCGTGGGTAACAAAAAAGTTGACTTCCGTAGTATTCAACGGAGGGACAAATGAGTGACAACAGAGGACAGAACTAAACATTCAAACGTAGCCTGGTTACACTTTAGATCTGTGATATTAGTCGGAGTTTATTTTAGATTTCGGCTATTTTAGATATCCATTCAGCTGATTTTCTGAGATTTAGAAGAATATCAGTAACCAGACAGTTTCTGGTCTCATTGACTTCCATATACTATGAAAGTCAATGAGACCAGAAACTGTCTGGTTATTGATATTCTTCTAAATCTCAGAAAATCAGCTGAATGGATTCGAAAACGGTAAAACTCAACTGTTTAACTCTGGGGGAGTTGTAAAATGAGCCTATTTCCACAAAAAAAGTGGAGTATCCCTTTAAAGGGGAAGCAGTCTAATAAACATGCTGACGATTGCACCATTACTGTGAATCAAACAACAAAAGGCAAAAAGGAAATCACTCACAGTTCTTGAATAAATAGTTTTAATAAGCATTAATCTATCTATGATAAAGTATGCATTGTTATTTTACATTTGAATACTTTATTAGACTAATCTTTTATTAGACTAATCTTTATTAGACTATTTCTTTTTAGACTAATCCTGAACAGTAATGTTGGTAGACCTTCCTAAAATTGAAGCACTGTGTAGGCCTATACAATAGCCGCGTTTCCACTGCCGGGCTAGGGCTGGGCCAGAGCTAACAGCGAGCCGGGCCGAGCTAGTGGCCTCGGGCCTCAAGCACCGGGCTTGCGTTTCCACTGCCGGGCCAGTAGCCCCACAGCGCTGCCCCAGACCCCACCCCTAACACGCCTTTCAGGATCAAACGTCATAAAACCCAACCCATTTCAGCGGGTATTATGAATTAATTTATTTTTTTAAATTAGGAAGATAGCATGTATATTAACTCACCTGCCGTAGTGGCTGCAATAGTGTCCCGAGACCAGTACAGGCGATTCTCCATTTCAAGCAGCGATTTTTTGCGCGATATAACAAGTAGGGCTGCGGGCACGTTTTCAAGTTATTCATTAATCGTTAACCGAGGCCCATCGGTTAATACTCGGTGCATAGTGTGCGCGCCGCAACCTCGAGATACAAAGTTAATTTTTTAACACCTTTAATAACTGATTGGACCCCATTTGAAACGAAATTAATTTATAGAAATAAAACGCAGCAAGTACGGAGCAGTTAAAGACCCATTTCCATCACCCTTCAAACTGAAATTGCCAATTGAAAATAAGCAAAACGTCCATTTCACAAAAACTCCGTGTCTGCAAATAATAATAATAATAATAACCATCATCATCATTATTGTAACATTTTATTAGGCTGCATATGTAGAAGACGCCTTTATCCAAAAAAGGAACAGAGCACAAATAAACACAATATTTTTGACAAATATCAGCGCATATCCAGTGTGTGTGGAGCACGCACTGATGGCTGCGAGACGCCCATGTGAACAGTTTCATTGCATTTTTTTCAGTGGAAACAACTTAAAATACTCTTTAATTTCTGGTCATACAGAAAATAATAATACATTATTCGCAAATAAATTTATTTATAACAAGAAAACGTTGTGCTTTAACAATTAATCAAGGCGCGCTTCATGATCTCCGTGAACTGAAGCGCGAGACCTGAAACAGCCAACGCATTCGAATTTGTTCGTTTTAAATTGGACATTTAAAGCTTTAGTCTACAGGGGTTATATCCTTTGTAGATTAAAGCTTTAAATGTCCAATTTAAAAAGAACAAATTCGAATCGAAAGCCAATATCTTCTATGTTTATGTAGCTTAATTTCTCTCTAAATGTGAATCCGGAGATGGAGATATGTTTTTAGCCGAAAATCATTTAGAAAACAATAGTTTATTAATAAACAATTAATGCCTCGTTATTTTATATTATTTTATTATCAGACACATTTATTATAGCCTATAAATCACCCATAAATCCCCGTAGGCTGTGGTTACGGCTCTTCTCATTCAGCACTGCGGGGAAAATATCATTTCCAGGTTCTAATTTGGCCTCAGAAAACCAGTAAAATATATATTTTTTTCATATTAATTTGTCAAATATTTTAAATGTTTAAGGGGCAAAAAAATCAAACAAATATCTGAAAATTCGTCGATATGTATATATAGCCTATATATTGTTGCGCAGCATTTGGCATAGGCCTACAGTTCAAATTAAAATGTTATGCAATTTTAAACGGTTAATCGGTTAAACATGGACGCTCGACACCCCTATGTGCATCTTGCTTCAGATCATAACGTTCCATAACACCGGTAAACTCCGCCTTTTTACCTTGAGCACGCCTCTAGCCCGAGCTGGCCCCCTCTGGCCCAAGGTATTCGACGGGCCAGAAATCCTGGCCGTTGGCCCTGAGGAAGCCCCGATCAAGCCCCGGAAGTGACAGTGGAAACGCGACTGGCCCTGGCACGCACTAGCACGGCCCGGCCCTGGCCCGGCAGTGGAAACGCGGCTATTGTGTATATTTGTTTAATTGTTTATCTTTTGTTTATCTTTGTTTAATATAAATGTATATAGACAAAAAGGACCGATGAGAATACTGTTGAAGTACCGGATCGATAAGCATTATCGGGAATAGTAGTACATCACTACATACAGGTTTGGGAGAACTATCCCTTTAAGGTTAATGGTTTGCTCAAGATTAAATTGCTGCATTTAATACTTACATCACGTGCTACTGCTAATTTTGAAGTGTTTTTCTGCTTAAATATATAGACAGATGGTATGCAAGATTGACTTGGGTCTTCTGACTTCTGGTGTGTTTTGCTCAAGTGTGTGCACATTTGGACACACAATATACAACTTGGGTTATATATATATATATATATATATATATATATATGCAGGATGTAAATAAAGTGTGTGTTCAGTGTGTGTTTGGCTGATTGTTTATGCTGCTGCATAAAACGTGACTAATAAAATGTGGCACCAATAATCTCACCCTCCATCTGTTCACATACACACACACGCACACACACACACTTTCTCTCTCTTTAACACATGCCAGGACTCAAAAATAAGTAATTCAGTTTTTTTACAACATTTTCACTGGCTACCCCACAAAGAAACTGTACATTATATTTTTATGTGCTAGAAATATGTATATTTTTCATTCAATTTTAAGTTAAATTTTCAATTAAAAATCATTAACAGCTATATGTTTAAGTCACAAAAACAATGACTTGCACTGCAAACATCTATGTTTTTTTCATTTTCAAACCATTACTGATGCTTCCAAAAGAGACAACGGTCGCATTTGCAATTTGTTAAGAGTAGAAACACATTTAAAATCAGCAGAATTTGCAACAATGTTTAGTCTAACACTTAACCAAATGTTTACATTTTCAAGGCATAAAAAATCACGACCAACGACTTGCTCGATTCTGTATACAAGAACACACGCACACACAAACAGTTTGTACTTTTGATTGTTGTGATGTAATGTTCCTGTAGTTGACCCTGCTGCCTTCATTAGAGACTGTAATTAAACCGCTAATGCACAAACACACACACACACGTGTGTGATACACTCTTTGCCTGTTTTGTTTGCTGTTCTGCCATCATTGTGCATAATTTAAGGCTCTCTCCTACATTCTCAACCACCGTGAAATGCTCTCATTAATACACACACACACACACACACACTGCTTTAATGGTGCTGTTGAACTGTGCACACTTCAGTTAGGGTGTGTGTGTGTCCACGCCACTTCTTGTTCTGAGCAAATGAAATCCAAAGGCCAAATTAATCTATCTAATCATTTCTCAATTAAACAGACATTGTTCCCTCTGCTAATTTCTCTCTCTCTCTCTCTCTCTCTCTCTCTCTCTCTCTCTCTCTCTCTCTCTCTCTCTCTCTCTCTCTCTCTCTCTCTCTCTCTATGACCCATTAATAAGTATTTATGCATTTATAAATGTTGTAGTGATTTGTGCAAAAGAAAGGTTATAGATGTTCTAAAGAAGTGAAGTGTGTCTCTTTTTAAAAGCTTTCCTCTTATGATTTTTTACATTTTCAACATTCTTTAGTGTGTAATGTTTCTGTTTGAGCATTAAAAAATTGTCTGCAAAGTTACACAGTCAGTCCAATGGGAGTTATTCTCTATATCAGTGATTATGGTAAGAGGCGTGGCATTTTCCAAACAAATTTGAAGCGGTTGACCAATTACAACACACTGGTCCAGCCGACCAATCAGCGCACATTGTGCTTTTCAGAAGGAGGGGCTTCATAGAGAGAGAAACTAAAGTGAGTGTACAGACTGGAAACAGAGGTGCTGCACCAGTGTAAAATGTGAAAAATATGCACTCAATAAATATGCATATGTGAAAAATTATGCATTTAAAGGGATACTCCACTTTTTTTTGGAAATAGGCTCATTTTACAACTCCCTCAGAGTTAAACAGTTTGAGATTTACCGTTTTCTAATCCATTCAGCCGATTTTCTGATATTTAGAATACTATTAGTAACCAGACCGTTTCTGGTCTCATTGACTTCCATGGTAGTCTGTCTGGTTATTGATATTCTTCTAAATATCAGAAAATCGGCTGAATGGATTCGAAAACGGTAAAACTCAACTGTTTAACTCTGGGGGAGTTGTAAAATGAGCCTATTTCCAAAAGAAGTGGAGTATCCCTTTTAAAAAAAACCTATTCTAGTCGATCCCAAAAACAAAATCAAGACTTTGTAAAAGGGCGTAATTGGTCCCCTGTACTATCTAGGTTGATTTTGCAGTTATTCATTTGGCTAATGAACTCTAACAAATAGTTCAATTGTGTGTGTGTGTGTGTCTGTGTGTGTGATCCTGACAGGAAGCTGAAGAATGGGAAAGCTGCAAATGACAAATCCAGATCCGGAAGTGAATCAGATTCTGAGAGTTCCTCGTCTGAAAGCTCGTCTGAATCCGGATCGGAATCTGAACTGGATTCAAATTCAGACTCGGGGACAGATCAGAAGAGAAAAACACAGTCTAAAACTGTCCAGTCCAAACCGGTTACAAAGGTAAGAAGTACAAGAGAGTACAAACAAACAATTATGAATATGAAGTTTTTCTGCATATTACATGCATGTGTGTAACATCTGCCACCCATGTGTTAATTGAAAGTTTGTTTGTATGTTCAGCAGGCTGAGAAGAAGGAAGTCTCTCTCCTCGATCTGGACGACTGTAAGTTTGTTCTGATGACTTGAGTTAAATTGAGGCATTGTGTTGTTTTGTAATAGAATGGCTATTTTCCAAACCCTGCTGTCTACATAAAGGTTCCAGAAGTCAAAGTCTGATTCATTTCCCCTAAATTTTTAATTATAAATTACAGACCTTTTGTGAGCTTTGAGGTTGTTCATCGATTTTATATGGTTTTGTTGAAGACTTCAGCCTGAATTATTTAAAGTTTAACATCAGAATTCCTGGGGGAAAAATTACATTAGTCATGATTCTGCAAGGACATTTCCGCCAATCAGAGAATTGCAGTGTGAAAATTACGAAATCTCATTACAACTATTGCATTAAAAAAAATCTCGAAAAAAAGACAATCCCATAATTAAGACCGTATTGGCTATGACGCAATGACAAGTGCTAGACTAGACACTAGGTTGGCAGCTCATTCCAGCAGAGAGGAACAGAGAGAGTGAAAGTTTTGGAGAGTGAGTGTAGTTGAGTGAGCTGGCGGGAGGGAGCATACATTTGTAGTCGTGAGTTAAGATAGGGAAGAGCTGTTCCAGTTGTAGTCCTGAAATCCAGCGTTAAAACTTTGCATTTGGTTCTGACCACAACTGGGAGCTGGGCCGAGGGGCTCACGCTTCCGCTACCTCTAACTGCTCTTGGGACTGCTCTGGTTGTGACGTGGGTTCTCTTTGCCTGGTCGCTTCTGGATCATCATATTTAACTTTTCATTGATGAATTATGTGTATAACCCAAAGACAGATGTTAAGGGTGACCCATAGTGATGATTTATGAAAAAAAATAAAAATGACCAAATTTGGAGAAGATACAAGGTGACGATATGGGTTTTAATGTTGTTGTTTTTGTATTTGCAGTCTCGCCCATGCCGGTGGCCACACCCAAGAGCTCCATCATGTCTCCTAGTCTTCTGTCTGACCTGCAGGGGCTCTCAATCTCACCCAGCGCATCAGCCTTACAGGTGTGTGTGTTTGTCCTCTCTGGCTTTTTGTGGTTAGCTCTCTGGAGTACTTTTAGCAGTCATTTCAACTTCATGACCAATCAGAATAAAGTGTATATTTAACGGCTGAAACACACCAAGCTGACGGTTGGCTCTCGGGTCGTTTTTGAGCGTCGGTCGGCTTCGTTTTTCCGGTGTGTTCCGCACTATTGGCTCTAGTCGGAAGCCGTCTAGGTTTTTTGGGATTGGTAAATCCCTGAGCATTCGAATACACAAATATTTTCAGAATAACATGAACATCAACTTCCTTCATTCCAGTTGGCTCAACAAGCTAAGCAAGCGCTGCTTTGTTTACGGTTTCTGCAGTCCTAGTTTCTGTTTCTTTTTTGAATGATGAAAAATAGACTACATGCTGATATAGACAGATGTTTACTTGCACGCAGGAGCAGAACGCATGTGCTAACTGACAACCGCCTTTAGTCCTTTTGGTGTATTCAAGCGACGCTTTTTGGCCGATGCTTTCGTCACCGCTTGTTCTTTGACGTCGGGTATATTCATTCTGTTTTGGTTTATTTTGCATTAATGACCAACTGACTGTACATATTACTTCCTTTTTGTCATTTCCTCTCTGGTCTTTTATTTGAGTCCATCTTGGATGTTCTTTGTCCTGTTGTATTATAGATTGTTTTTTTTATTGCCTTCCCTCTTTCTTCTCCACCAGTGTGTGTGTGTGTGTGTTGTCAGTGTATGTGATTGTTGACCTTTTGCTGTATGAAGGCTCCTTCCTCTCCCGTGAGAGTCCTGTGTCAGGGAGAGAGGGATGTCAAGAGAGCGAGAGGGAGGGAGAGATGTCACTGAGAGATGAATGAAGCATGTGTGGTCATTTCTTCTCAAATACTATCTGTGTCTTTCTCTTTTAGGATTGACACATGAACTGTAATATCCCTACGGCCCACAGACTCCTCCTGTCAATAACACACACACTCTATACGCGTGTTTATAGACCAGCACTGCTGTCATATTTCAACCAAAAGATTCTTAGTGGGATCTAGACCTTGATCTTATTGTTTGTAATACTTTGTGTTGTTTTACACTTAGTTCTATGCGTACATATAGTGAGATTTTGTGTTGAAAGGAGAATTGGCTTTGGCACTTTAAAAAAAAAGATAATAAGCTAATGAGGAACTGGCATTTCAGTGTGACACATTATGGCTTGCTACAACAATACCAATCAAAAGTTTGAGGTTGGTACATTTATTTGATCAAAATACTTATACAAACTACTTAATAAAATATTATTAGTGTTTAAAAGAACTGTTTATTATTTTAATATATTTTAAAATGTCATTTATTCCTGTGACGCAAAGCTGAATTGTCAGCATCATTACTCCAGTCTGTCACATGATCCTTCAGAAATCATTCTAATATGATCTGGTGCTCAAGAAAATCTTCGTTATTATCAATGTTGAAAACAGTGATGCATTTATTAGTGTTTCTTGTAGACTAGTAAGTTAAAAGAACAACAGTTATTGGATTGGAGATTTCCATAAACAGTGTAATTTTCAGTAAAACATTCCCTTAAAGAGCTTAAAATTGATTTGATAATATTTTTACTTTGGCTGGAAATATTAGAGAGATTGCAAGAAATGATGCAGTGGAGTGATTTAAAAACTGTTAATATTGTGAATTAGAATTGAGACTAATGCTGTTAACCAAAAATAACTGATGAATATCTAAACACACGGAACAAAAAGCTTGTGGAGAAAATGATAGCAACAAATGATAATGATACATTGTGTAAAACAAGTTTTCTATTAATTTCATTCAAACTAATTTATAATTTTACATCCCAATTTCTGGTTTTAAATTGTATTCTATCATATAATACAATTTCCAGATCCATTCCCCCATGTTCTCGAATTTCCTGTCCTTTGGTCTGATATTATTAATATACGAATTTTAAAAATGCACCAAAAAAAGCATTACTTTCAGCATACGAGCATGCTATTAAACTACGAACGCTGACAGCACTGCGGTTGAACTATGATTGCTGATAACGCACGATCCTTGATATCCTTGAAAGAAAACTTTTAAACTTCCATCTGTCAGAATTCCTATTCTCCTCCTGTCCATCACTGCGGGGTTGCCCCGGCGACCTTTATCACGGCGTTGGGCGGGTGCTTTGATTGACAGGCTCGTCAGGACCGGGCTGCCGCGCAGCTAGAAGCGGTTAGGCACAGGTCATTAGAATACTACCCACGAGCCTCGGCGGGCAGGCTAATCAGAGCTGAAATAAAGGGTGAGATTGAGAGAAAGAGAAAGGGCTTATTTAAAGTCAATGCTATGCATAAATACATTACAGGCCGCTATAATCTTAGTCACGGTGGATAAACCTCATCTCTCTCGCTCGCACATACATGCATTCAAACGCGGTCATTTATTATGGTGTGTCACGTCACACAGCTGGTCTTTCTTAGCCGCGTGCATGCAGATGTATGAAAATATATTCATGTGACACGGCCGCGTGTGGGTGTGTGTGACTTTGGCAGGCACGGGTGCGGATGAAATAACGGTGTGTGAAATGGAGAGACACTCCGATGCATTCTGGGATGGTTAGCGGCGGTATTTAGCCGATCCGGGGTCAGCGTGCGAACTATCTGCCTCGGCTCCTCCCGTTTCTAATAACATTTTGACGTGCGGTTCTGCTCTGAAATACTGTTTAAGCTCACGCCGGGGGAGCCGGCTGATAACTTTTCATTCATAATTAGCGCGGGGCGAATGGGGGCCGAATGCGGGGCGTTGGAGGGAAATTGAACTGTCAGTGTAGGGCGAGCGGGGGGCGAACGAGGGTGAGCACGGGCTGGGGGGCGTTTGACCCCATCACAATCCGAGGGCCGCGTCATAATTTGTTCATTTGGTGCCCATCAGCCGGCCGGCGTTGCCGCGGTGACCCTGTTCTTCTCGGAGCACGCTCAGTGCCGTCCTCATTATGACTCAGCAGCAAGGTAGAAACGCACGTGGAGACTCGTGCTGTCAATCACATGAGCTTACACATTTTAGTGTTTTTCGTGCGCACTAGGACAGTTTTGATTTGATTTTGTGTCCGTTCAGTATTTTCCTCAGTTTTTGTGAGACTTTGGTTGGGTGGAGCTCAGGGGGTCTAGGGACATGGTCCCATGAAATTGTTTTTTTTTTTTTTTATTTGGATATTTAAAGCTAAATGTATCAATCTGGTTCACTTTGAAAGCAAAATTAAGAGTTCCAATCCCCTTTTAGTGACCATATTTAACGGGGTAAAAAAAGTCTTTGCATTGACATTGACTACTAGACTTTAAAGACTCAATACAGGGTTATTAGTTCACTAAAACTAAAATTAAAATGGTAAAAACTTTCTTTACTTGAAATGAAATAAATAAAAATAGTTCAGCTTGTTGCCAAGGCATAATCTGTCATTTTCAATAGTTTGAACTATGTACTTAAATAACTGAAATAAATTAATAAAATAAATAAAAAATAAATTAATATTAAATACATAAATTAATAAAAACTATGTAGTTAAAATGAAACTGAAATTATAAAAATAAAAACTAATTCGAAAATATGAACAAAAACTATAATAGTATCTCTATTATACAGTATTATGATGCTATAATTTCACTGGCCTCTTTTTTTAGTTGTGATACTCTCAGTCTTTTAGGAGGCCAAACAATTGAATATAATAAAAAAGAAATGATGTTATAATATTATATCTAAGATTTACTTACTGTATATTATAGTACCTCTGATCTGTAAAATAAAAAATTATGTTCCATAATAGCTAAAATAATAAATATTTTACTTTACAGTAGTTAATCCCACAAGCTTTTAATTTGCCGTATATCTGCAGAGAAACGTTTTGTGTTCATTTGAGAGCAGGTTTACAAACATTTCCCTGTTGCGTTCCCAAATGGACGTTAAAGGGATGGTTCACCCAAAAATGAAACTTCTGTCATCATTTACTCACCCTCATGTCCTTCCAAACCTGTAAGACTTTCATTCATCTTCAGAACTCAAATGAAGAAGTTTTTTTGATGAAATCCGGGAGCTTTCTGTCACTTTGATGCTTCATAAAGAGATCGTAAAACTTATCCATATGAATTGAGTGGTTTTGTCCAAATTTTCTGAAGATACCTGATCGCTTTATATGATTAACCTTTAAGCACATGCAGAGATGTACAGTAGTTCGCAGCATTATCTGACATGCTAAAACACTGGATCATGAGCTGCTCTGTTGTAAATGAACATAGTGTCTGAAACGCACAGCGTAACAAACTATATACTTAATTAGATTGTAGCCATTGTGTGCCATATCGCAAATTTGATTTTAGTTTGATAGATTGACCGATGCTTTGCCTAACGCTATGGCGCAAAACGTACAACCTTAGATGCCTGTGTTTTTGTACGTGTTGCCATTCTGAGTTTTGCTACACGAATGAAACTCGCTCGTATTCCTTTACGTTTATTTTACAGGCTTCAATATTAATCACTGTGACTTTTAACATTTGACAGGATCAATGCTTGCACTCACACCTCGCCATTTCACCAAATGACATTTTTCTCTTGCAGACAGTCTCATAAACAAACGAATTAGATTTCAAACAGCAATAGAAAATAGATTTTTAATTCTCTCTGCTGTATGTCCTCCTGTCCTCCGTTTATCCTTCTTTTCCCTCCTCTGCTTTCTTTCTCTCTCTCTCCCTCTTTATCCCGGCTGGCGGATGTGTTTTGCATCTGTCAGCAGAATTGGGCGGCAGCTGGACAGAGAGGATGCTGGGATATGTGAAGGTGACTAGAGCGAGTTGTCATCCATCACCGAGGTTTCCTTTAAGCTCATCCATAATAGAGCCCCTCAATCAAGCTCCCCTTCACACAGGAGACATGTCCGAGTATGTGTGTGTGTGTGTGTGTGTGTGTGTGCGCGAGACGGTGCGGTCAAGGTTACTCTTTTCTTTCGGTTATTTACTCTTCCACCGCCCAGCGGAGTTGACCACTTTATAGGACGTGTGTGTTATATTGGTGATCATAAGCGATGTGTTGTATATTGGCTCGTCCAGTCCTTGAGGACACTGACAGGAGCGGTTATCATGAAATGGTGGACACCACACAACCCGTGTATTTCTGTGTGGTAAATCTGACACTGTAAACATTATGGCTACTTTTATCAACACAGACCAGCTTGACAACTCCAAAAGCACGGCTGTAAATTTATGTTGTGTGAATGCGTGTGTGTTTTGGTGGGAAGCTTACAAAAGGATATGGCACGTCTAAAGGTGCTTTCACATACTTCACGTGCTCAAGTAACGCTATCATTCGTACTGTCAGGTTTTCAAAGCAATTTTATTTTGGTTTGTCTAGTTTCAGTTGCGCCGTGATTGTAGGTGATGTTCTGGCCCGTACAGAATCTCTGCAATTATTTTGGTAAATAATTGTATATTCAATAATAGGTTCAATAATAGGTATTTAAATGTATATCAAAATAAATAATAAAATCATGTATTATTATTGATCTATGATTTTGTCATATTAATATTTTAATATAATTTAAAATAATATTCATAATACACTGTAAAAAAATATTGTTGGTTTAACTTAAAAAAAAAAGTAACCTGGTTGTCTTAATTTTAAGTTAATTGAAATGGAAATATTGAGTTAATACAATGAAGCAGATTGATTTAATCATCAGAAACTCAAAATATTATGTTATCTGAACTACATAAATTATCTAAGTTGATTTGACAAAAGAAAAAATGTTGTGATTACAAATCATGAAAATATATTTTTTTTACAGTGTATCAATTTTATATAAAACAAGTTATTCATGTTATGTTTATCAACAAGTATTTATCTGTTTTTAATACTAATATTTTATGTATTTTATCCAACTACAATATAACATTTTTAGCTGTTAATATGCGTAAAAAGTATTTTTTTAAGCTCAATTTAACACATTTTGTCATATTTAAATCATCTTTCCAGAATTTTGTAGATTTCTTTCTCTTCAAAATTATAACAAATATATATATTTTATTTTATTTGGTCCTGTTGTTGGTGTCTTAATGTTAAAATGTTTAAAGTGGTGAAAACATTACCGGTCCCCAAACAGAGCCTTGAGGCACTTCAGGAATCAGAAACTGAAAGGATGCAATTTTTCATTACACATTTTTAGTTTATTTCCATTGCACTATTTTTAGCTTTTATAACATCCGTCATCGCTCTACGAGAGAACTCCAGTATTGGGTTGCAGATGGAATCCATAGCTCAGAGGGATTGCTGGTGTTGAAGACCGAGCCGCAGCCAATAAATAAATTGCAGGCAGAAATGTCATCCCTGTCCAGGTGTTCAGGAGTGCTGTGTAGAGCCAGAAAACTGCCATCGGCCGCCGATCTGTTCTGCTGTCACACGAGGTAGAGAGAATCCAGAGAGTCAGGAGTAATGCATTGAGACGTCAGTGGTCTTTCCACACTCGTCATATCGATGGCAGCCGGTGTCACAGGACGCAATTCAGGCATGACGATCGGCCTTTCTATTCTTTGGGCTATTACAGATTTTTCTTTTTAAATCAAACTATTGTAATAATGTGTGAATGTTCGTGATAAGGGATGCACTAATAGAGACTTTTTTGCTGGAACAATTGGGGATGATTATTTTTATGTTATTGCCGAGAGTGGATATAATGGTTATATGCAAGGCTTGACATTAACACCCGCCAATCCGCCAAATGCCAGTGGATTTCGCCTGTGGCGGGTAACACAGTCACGCCCACTAGCCACTTTGGCGTGTTGAAAAATTTAGTCTTGTCATCTAAAAGACATCTGACATAACAAACAAATTGCAATTTATTACTACGAAACTACAACTCACATGTGTACATGTGTGTTTGCTCATTGGTCCATTTGTGAATCCTCTTGAACGACATTAGATGCACGGAGATTAAACTCGCGGACTGGGCGTCGGATTGAGGGCTGTTTTAGGCTGCCCTTAATTATCAGCTTAATGTGATGATATAGCGATCTGATTTAATAGCAGGAGAATCCAGACCACCGGCACATCTCACACTCTCCAATGACATCCAGACTTTTGTCAAATTATCACACGCGACTGGTGCACACACACACACATCAACACAGCGTTCAGTCAGGGCTGCCCTTATGTCACGTCATATCACAACTATCTTTCCAGAGTTAATTCTGTGTTTTAATAAAATTAGCCACGCCATGAAAGAAAGCAGATGTGTTTGTGGGAATAATCTGGAAAATAAAGAACTCTGTAGGCCTATACTTGTTTCAGGTGTACATATCTCCAGTTATTCAGAGCTACCAGAGCTTCATGATGATCATTATTAAGTCAGAGCTCTGAGGAAATGCTGATTGCAAAACAAACAATCAATCCAAAGTCCTCAAAACTGTCATATAAAGTTGTAATGCTCTTGCCTTAATTGTGGATTCTTTTTCTTAGAAAAAAATCATTTATTCTTTGCTCGTTGTTTCTAATGCAGATTAATTGTTCTACTCTGTATTATTGTATTTACTGCTGTAAAAAAACAAACAAAAAAAAAAAAAAACGATACAGCGCTTTTATTTTAGTAGGCCTATATGCAATAAGAAGCTATTTTATGTGTTTATCATTTATTAATAGACAACATGTTTTCAAAAAAGGAGCTTTAAAACCTTCAGATCTAATAATAAAATATTAGTACATTTTAGCCCCATTGTCAAGTTTAGTAATATAAAATGTAATTTTCCAACAACAAAAATGTGCCTAAGTGCTGCGTGGCTAGTAATTTTGGAAAACCAAAAAAGTTCATGTCAAACCCTGGTTATATGTGATGTCTGTAAGATTGTTATAGAGAAATTAATACTTTTATTCAGCAAAGATACATTAGTTTGATAATAAATAACAGTAAAAACATTTTAAATGTTACAAATAATTTGAATTCTAATAAATACTTTTGATCTAGTTTATTTATCAAAGAATCCTAAAAAGAAATGGTCTCCACAAAAATATTATGTTTCTTGATCAGCAAATCAGCATATTAGAGTGATTTCTGAAGGATCATGTGACACTGAAGTAATGATGCTGTGGTATGATCTCCCTCTTTCTGTAAGGTCAGTAAAGTCATTACTGAAATTTAAGACCATGTTAAAAGCAAATATGTTGAAGACTTCCTGGGCATCTTCATGATGGATATTTGATCATTACCTTGTCTATGTTCTGTGCGTTTTTTCTCTTCTCTGTACTCCTCCTATTTTTGGTGTTGTGTTTTTTGTGTGATTGTGAAGCACTTTTGGGAACAGATGTTCAATTAAATGTGCTATATAAATAAATGAAATGAAAATTCAGCTTTGCATCACAGGAATACATTTAATTTAAAATATATTCAAATAGAAAGTTATTATTTTAAATTTTAATGTTTTTTATAATAATATTGTATTCTTAATCAAATAAATGGAGCCTTGGTGAGCAGAAGATATTTAAAGTGGTTTTAAAACTATTTAAAAAAAACCAACAGTTTTATTGTTTTACATTTTTTTTTATAACAGTAACTGATTCTAATTAAATATTATAAAAACATTATGGTGATAACTGAATTTGGAGTGTTTTTTTTTTTTAATTAACCAAGTGTTATTCTAACGCTCTTTTGACGTTTTTACTAAGGTTTCTCCTAATGTGTTCCTAATGAAAATAGCCAAATGCTTCTCTTTCATCTTTATCTGTGTCTCAGAGATTTTACATTAAGATCAAAAGTTAAAACGTGGCTTAATAAGGTTACCGGTATTTAATAAGAAATGGGCTCTCAATTTGTATGTGTGCAAGAGAATGAATGTATATACTGTACCTCCTCTTTTTTCCTGTCGCTCTGTGTACAAAGATGTTTTAAATGTGAACATTGACATTATAAGCATGCTTAAGGTTTTTGATCAATTGCAAAAATAATGACTTTCATACAGGTTTTCACAAACACTTTTTTCATCTTCCATTGGTCAGAATTACGTCACCTTTAAATAATTAGATCGACCTGTTTAAGACCACAACAGTCTTTATTATTACTTATTTAGTACCACAAATTATAGTCAGTAAAGTCAGTGCTGCTGATCATAATGACCAAATTTCTTTTTGATACATATTGTTCTTTCCATTTCTAATATCCTGGGCATGTACGCAGGCGAGTTCTCCCGTGTTTGTGCCGGAAACCTCCCATGAGCTGCTCCACAGGATGACTGGTAAAGGTCTGTCCGCCCAGTACCGCTTCACCCGCCAGCCCTGTATCTATGGCAACAGCATGGTGTCCCTGCAGCTGACCCTGAGCAACAACAGTGAGCAAGCCCTCGAGAACATCCACATCTCTGAGAAGAGTTCCAGCGGACAAAACATCCATCGCTTCAGCGCTATCGGTGAGCTTAACACGCCGTGTAGAAATCATTATGAAATTCAGCACATTAAAACATAAACAGCCACATTTGCATATCAATGCCTATTCAGCAACTACTACTACTTTTCCTCCCTCCAATCATCCATCCATCCATCCCTTTATCCTACAGGTATCCCTTTAATCATCCATCCATCCCTCCAATTATCCATCCATCCATCCCTCTTTCCCTTGAACCATTCATCCATCACTTCAATCATACATCCATCCCTCTATCCCTTTAATCATCCGTCCATCCCTTCAATCATCCATACATCCCTCTTTCCCTCCAATCATCCATCCATCCATCCCTCTATCCCTCCAATCATCCATCCATTCTTCCCTCTATCCCTCCAATCATCCATCTATCCCTCTATCCCTCCAATCATCCACCCATCTATCCCTCCAGTCATCCATCTATCCCTCTATCCCTCAAACCATCCATCCATCCCTCTATCCCTCCAATCACCCATCCATCCATCCCTCTGTCCCTCCAATCATCCATCTATCCCCCATCCCTCCAATCATCATCCACCCCTCTATCCCTCCAGTCATGCATCCATCCCTCTATCCCTCCAATCATCCATCCATTCTTCCCTCTATCCCTCCAATCATCCACCCATCTATCCCTCCAGTCATCCATCCATCCCTCTATCCCTCAAACCATCCATCCATCCATCCATCCCTCTATCCCTCCAGTCATCCATCTATCCCTCCAATCATCCATCCATCCCTCTATCCCTCCAATCACCCATCCATCCATCCATCCCTCTATCCCTCTATCCCTCCAATCATCCTCCCATCGCTCTATCCTTCAATCATCCATCCCTCCTTCTATCCCTCAAATCACCCATCCATCCATCCCTCTATCCCTCCAATCATCCATCCATCCATCCATCCATCCCTTTATCCCTCCAATCATCCACCCATCCCTCTATCCCTCCAATCATCCTCCCATCGCTCTATCCCTTCAATCATCCATCCCTCCTTCTATCTCTTCAATCATCCATCCCTCCTTCTATCCCTCCAATCATCCACCCATCCCTCTATCCCCCAATCATCCATGCATCCCTCTATCCCCCAATCATCCATACATCCCTCTTTCCCTCTAATCATCCATCCATCCATCCCTCTATCCCTCCAATCATCCATCCATTCTTCCATCTATCCCTCCAATCATCCATCTATCCCTCTATCCCTCCAATCATCCACCCATCTATCCCTCCAGTCATCCATCTATCCCTCTATCCCTCAAACCATCCATCCATCCCTCTATCCCTCCAATCACCCATCCATCCATCCCTCTGTCCCTCCAATCATCCATCTATCCCCCATCCCTCCAATCATCATCCACCCCTCTATCCCTCCAGTCATGCATCCATCCCTCTATCCCTCCAATCATCCATCCATTCTTCCCTCTATCCCTCCAATCATCCACCCATCTATCCCTCCAGTCATCCATCCATCCCTCTATCCCTCAAACCATCCATCCATCCATCCATCCCTCTATCCCTCCAGTCATCCATCTATCCCTCCAATCATCCATCCATCCCTCTATCCCTCCAATCACCCATCCATCCATCCCTCTATCCCTCTATCCCTCTATCCCTCCAATCATCCACCCATCCCTCTATCCCTCCAATCATCCTCCCATCGCTCTATCCCTTCAATCATCCATCCCTCCTTCTATCCCTCAAATCACCCATCCATCCATCCCTCTATCCCTCCAATCATCCATCCATCCATCCCTTTATCCCTCCAATCATCCACCCATCCCTCTATCCCTCCAATCATCCTCCCATCGCTCTATCCCTTCAATCATCCATCCCTCCTTCTATCTCTTCAATCATCCATCCCTCCTTCTATCCCTCCAATCATCCACCCATCCCTCTATCCCCCAATCATCCATGCATCCCTCTATCCCCCAATCATCCATACATCCCTCTTTCCCTCTAATCATCCATCCATCCATCCCTCTATCCCTCCAATCATCCATCCATTCTTCCATCTATCCCTCCAATCATCCATCTATCCCTCTATCCCTCCAATCATCCACCCATCTATCCCTCCAGTCATCCATCTATCCCTCTATCCCTCAAACCATCCATCCATCCCTCTATCCCTCCAATCACCCATCCATCCATCCCTCTGTCCCTCCAATCATCCATCTATCCCCCTATCCCTCCAATCATCATCCACCCCTCTATCCCTCCAGTCATGCATCCATCCCTCTATCCCTCCAATCATCCATCCATTCTTCCCTCTATCCCTCCAATCATCCACCCATCTATCCCTCCAGTCATCCATCCATCCCTCTATCCCTCAAACCATCCATCCATCCATCCATCCATCCATCCCTCTATCCCTCCAGTCATCCATCTATCCCTCCAATCATCCATCCATCCCTCTATCCCTCCAATCACCCATCCATCCATCCATCCATCCCTCTATCCCTCTATCCCTCCAATCATCCACCCATCCCTCTATCCCTCCAATCATCCTCCCATCGCTCTATCCCTTCAATCATCCATCCCTCCTTCTATCCCTTAAATCACCCATCCATCCATCCCTCTATCCCTCCAATCATCCATCCCTCTATCCCTCCAATCATCCATCCATCCATCCCTTTATCCCTCCAATCATCCACCCATCCCTCTATCCCTCCAATCATCCTCCCATCGCTCTATCCCTTCAATCATCCATCCCTTCTTCTATCCCTTCAATCATCCATCCCTCCTTCTATCCCTCCAATCATCCACCCATCCCTCTATCCCCCAATCATCCATGCATCCCTCTATCCCCCAATCATCCATCCATCCCTCTATCCCTCCAATCATCCATCCATCCTTCCACCGAAGTTGTTTTTACGTAGCGTATTCTTATTGTTGCGTACATTGATTATTAATATTGACATTTTTTTATTTAAAAACATTTTTTTTTTACTTTTTTACATTTTACTATGTGTATAATTTTTACTTTAAATTATACACATTTAATTGCCTACATACTACATTTTAAACATTGTGTATTTATTTTTTTAATTATAGTTGATGATAGTTATACATTTTAATTACAGATATTATTATTATTATTAATATTTATTTGAATATTAGTTGTTTTTACATTTGGCTGTTCCCCTTCTCTTTCCCTTGTGGAGGATTTTGTCTTCTTTTCACCCCTTAGTTAAATCTTTTTCCCCCCTGAGATTGTCATGTAAACTTTAAATCAGTTCAGCTAATCACAAACCATCTAAATTTGATAGAATTCAGGAAAGCCTTCCAGTTGTATCTTATGTGTTTGGTAAATGTTAACAGATTTCTTCAGCACACACACATTCACATGTTCCCTTCTCCCTCCTTCAGCCTGTATTAATCCAGCTGAAATGATTTCAGCCTGTGTATCGATTAGCAGACTCCTATCATCAGAACCAAACACACTCACATTCCCGATGTTCTCACTCTTTCTTTTTCTTTCACAAAACAGTTCTTAGTCATTCATAGGACAGGTTCGGGTTTTATAACATAAATTGAATCATGCTTGTGTTGGTAAAGCATCACAAAGATGAATTTAATGGCTGTGAATGGAGGAGAAGAGATGAAGATTCTTTCTATACTGTTGCACAAATTCAACTCTATTCTGGGAAGAGGAGCAGATCCTTCCTTCCTTCCTTCCTTCCTTCCTTCTTTCTTTCTTTCCATCCTTCCTTCCTTCCTTCCTTCCTTCCTACTATCCTTCCTTCTTTGTTTCTTTCCATCCATCCTTCCCTCCTTCCTTCCTTCCTTCCTACCTTTCTACCATCCTTCCTTCCTTCCCTCTTTCCTTCCTTCCTTTCTTCCTTCCTTCCTACCTTTCTACCATCCTTCCTTCCCTCCCTCCTTCCTTCCTTCCCTCTTTCCTTCCTTTCTTCCTTCCTTCCTACCTTTCTACCATCCTTCCTTCCCTCCCTCCCTCCTTCCTTCCTTCCTTCCCTCTTTCCTTTCTTCCTTCCTTCCTACCTTTCAACAGTCCTTCCTTCCTTCTTTCCTTCCTTCCTTTCTTCCTACCTTCCTTCCTACCTTTCTACAGTCCTTCCTTCCTTCCTACCATCCTTCCTTCCTTACTTACTTACTTGACATGTAAACATTGCTTTGATTTTTTTTTTTATCTTTCTCTGTAGAATTCGATTGATCTTATGCTTTTGATTCTTCGAACCTCATGCTGACAGATGTTTCTCTCCCTCTTCAGAGCGTTTGGAGCCGCAGGCGTCAGTAACAGTGTCCATGGGTGTGGACTTCAATGACTCCACACAGGCTGCAAACTTCCAGCTATGGTAAGAGTTCACTGCATATATGCCTCATACTCTATACAAAAAATCATATATATCGTTAAGAGGAACCAGATTCATTACATTTCTTACAGTTTATATCTCTACCTTGAGTCAATATGCTTTAGTGGAAGTAAAACCCTTAGATCAGGTCGCCCTGACACGCCTGAGAATGAGGCATGATGGTGTTTGCTTTCCTCCAAAAAACAGCATTCAGCAAAAACATTAATAGACACTCACAATGCGTGCACAATATGATGGCGCTAGCATGTCATTATACAGATTAAATTACTGCTGTTCATTATCCTTACACAGTGCAAAATAAGACAAAATTAATTGTTCCCCTTTTCAATACGTTTTTAAAAAATAAATTATTACCGAATTGTGTGAATGGTAATAATATGCATTACATTTTTTTAATAATCTAATTTGGAGTGATTACACTTCCCCACAAAGCTTGTAATTGTTTTTTCTTTTTTCGATTACGCCGGAGGCTTTTGTGATCGATACAGTGAAATAGCCAGGCGTGAATAACATCACCATAAACAGCCGAGCCGGAGAGAGAGAGCGAGCAAGAGACCGGTAGATTATGTGTGCTAATGGAGCCAATGTGAGTTCAATGACATGGAGACGAGTGGGCACAGGTCAGGCCCGCACGCATGTCTGTGGCCCTAGACAAAAGCCGAGCTCATGGAGTCGGTTTAAGGAGGGATTCGGGCGCTCTCTCTCACCGATACGTCAAGAGATTATGCCGTATTATAAAGAAATACCTGGATTTACTTTGCACGTTGATCCCTAGCCCGCTTATTTGGACTCTAAATCTTTTTCTAGCCTGATCTCCGTAGTGACCCTGTTCTCCCACTCCTGGATTCACTCTTTATTGGCTTCCTATTTCCCAGCCTTCTGCTCTTCATGATGAGACTTTAATGTCAGATTTCAGTCTTTATCGGAGTACCTGACAGTCTTCTTTCCTACAATAGGCCACAGACAGTGTGGGATGCTAATCAGTACGAATATATCCAAATAGAAATGCCTTTCATTCTTCTCTCCCACTCCGTCTTTCTATCCGTCTTTCGGCTCTCTCCATCTGTGGATCAGTGATGATTGATCCAGTGGGATGGTAATAACAGTTCTGTTTCTCAGCTAATTGACTACTTACAAAGTAAATTGGCAAACCTGACAATCAATAAGTTTATTCTTTTACTCTTTTGGGATGAAAGGGGGGGCCGAAAACAAAATAGATTGGGTTTAAGTCTTTCCTCATGGATGTAAAATGTTACTTTAAAAACTGTAAACAACTATTATAACTTACCTAAAATGTTTTACTGCTTTAAGATGTAATCAAAATGAACCATATTTACTTCATTTGTACATATTTCTGGAAATTATTTTCTCGTTACTGAGCTTAAGACGACATCAATTTGCCAGAAATACCATAAATATAATTGTAGGTGGTGAATTTCTTCTATATTGTACCAAATACCATATATGTATGTTTTTAAAAGAAATTTTTAGTGCTCACCAAGCCTGCATTTATTTGATAAAAAATAAAATAAAATGAATGTGTAAACAAATGCAATCCATTTGTTTAATTTAATCCATTCAAAATATTTAACACAATTAACGCAGCATCCATTTTTTCCTTCATCCTTTAGCTATAGTGCTACATTAAATGATCACGCTATCGTTCATTCAATTTCATTTGTGCGATTAAACCATGTAAGCGTGATAAGTCTTAAAAAAAGAACTTCAGTGTTGTGAGGACATCGGATGTGTCTCGTGCGTCAGATCTTAACCTGGTTAAACAAAGTTTAAATAAAAATAAAAATCTTAAAGTGACAGCAGCCAAATAAACCTGCTGCTGTAATGTCTGTCATTGAGGATAACCAAAGAACAAAGGCTTTAATAAGTTTTAATAGATTTATCTATTTTTATGTGAAGATTGGGAATTGTTTGATAACTTAATTGAATTTCTGTATATTCTAACTGTTAAATCAAATATTTAAAATAACTGTATGTTAATTTGGCAATTAAATGTGAAATTATTACAACATAAAAATGTACTAAACTTCAATGTTAGGTGCGATTAAATGTGAAAATGAGAAAAATGTTCAATTAATTATTTAATTTTTAAATCGACTGACAGCACTAAATGTATATTACAGTTTAAAATAACTCTTCTCTGGAAAACAATCCTGCAATTTTGTTTCAGGATTTTCTTTTCAATAGTCAGCATTTATTTGAAATATAATTTCTTTGTAACACTGTAAAAGTGGATAATACTGTCACTTTTGATCAATTTGATGCATCCTTGCGGAATATTCATTTCCAAAACTCTTTTACTAAGCACACACTTTTGAACAGTAATGTGTGTATAGAAGGGAAACATGGGAAAAGATGGACAGTTGTGTAGTGACCTGATGGTTCTGTTCTCTCCTCCTTCAGTACTAAAGAAGATGAATTCAGCGTGTCCATCCAGCCTGCAGTAGGAGAGCTGCTACTGCCCATCACAATGAGTGAAGCAGACTTCACCAAAGAGCAGGGTAATACAAACACCTCTTAGCACTTACAAAACACAACACTGCTGCGGTACAAACCTTCAAATAACACTTAAACACCTCAAAAATACAGCACTGTCTCTTAAAATCTTCTACAGACCACTCTCAAACACCTCAAGAACATACTACTGAGGGCTGGCTGATATTCAATATATAAACGCCATTTTAAGCCTATGCTTAGGGTGATATTTCTATTTTCATAGCATGTAGAATCATAATATTTCAACCAAACAGCCATAATACCCAACTTGAATTAAAATTTCAAAACCAAAATCTAGATGTATTTGAATCAGAGTTTTGAACCAATTCACTTAACCGATCATTTGATTCATGGATTCCGTTGCATTGACCTTACACTTACAAATGATGATAACAGACTTTATTAAAACATTGTTTCTTAACATGGAAAACTTAATGGGCAAAAAAAAAAAGGAAAAGTCATGTTACTTTAATTAAATAATTTTAAATATATCATAAAAAATATATATATCGCCCAGCCTAATCAGTATGTCTTAAAAAAAACGCAAATGCATGTGATCCGTTCCCATATTCACACACATATGCACTCCAGAGCTGCTTGGCTCAAACATGTTGGCAAAGCCAGAGATCCTCACACACCACTTTGAATGTGTGCAGTGTTTAGTTGATGAACTGGCTGAGTGCTGGTGACAGGCGTGCACCGCTGAAAAACTCAAATAAAGCAGCTCTTTACATATAAATCTGGTTATTTAAACACACACACACACATTCTCTCATGTAATACTGTCCCCGCTCTTCGAACTGTCCCTCTGAATATAACCGCTGATGCAGAAAGCTCAGACAGGCAAATCTGACACACATATACTTAACACGTACACCGCAAGCACCTCCGCTGAAGGCCAGAACAAGTTGTCCACGGAGATCTAGGCCTGACACGTGACCTGTTCTCCGCAGGAACTATTATAGAAACTATTTTGCGGTTAACTACTTGATGTGAATTTTTTTTTAATCTGTTCTTGTTTCTGAGCCAATTTTTCAATTTTAAAATGCTTTTTCCTGCCTGCTTACAATGGCTGCCTCCAGAATCGCATACTCTAGTATACTTCTTTTGAAAAATTAATCATTTTGTTAACCGTTCTATATAGCATGAATGTGTATTGTATGAATCGTACTGCATCCATCACGTTGTCATTGTTAGTTTTGTTGCTGCCATTCACAACTCCTCTAAGCATAGTAAAGTGTCCATCAGAAGCATATCTTTTCCTTACTCTTTTATAAATTCTTTTTATATTCAGTGTTTTTCTCTTACTATATAGTAGGGACGTATGGCATTTTAGGATGCGAGTAAATGTCTCAGCCAATCACAGACTGATCTCATGAAATGGCGTATGTATTTTTGGCATGCTTTCAATGCGCATTATCGCTTTTCAGCATGTTTATGAACGCCGTTGACTTAACGTTACATTACTGTATATAAATATATTACCTACCCCAACCCCGCCCCTTAACCGGGTCACTGGTGTTAATACCATTTATGAGTCTTCCCCTACCATCCTAGGAAAAAAAATATCGCTCCCCAGATGTAGATCTACATTTTGTTTCGTTTCGCTCGGACATTTAACGGCGTGTACATGCACTCATACATGCATACACGCGGATATCTCAAAATGCGTATACAGAACACGCCACTTGATTCGAAAGTGACGCGTATGTTTACGCAAAAGTCATGATGTCATGTTGCAGATCATGTTTTGTTTGTCTGACCAATGATAGACTAGCTACTGGGAGACCTGTTTGAAAACAGTCATTACTTTTAGATTTTTTAGTTATTGTAGTGGTGCAGAAATTAACTTTAAACCTCTCTTGATCAAATTTCTTCCTCCATCCTCAGGGCAACAAACCGTTCCAGCTAATAAAACCAAACACAGGCATGGGAAAACCAAATAAATGGAAGCCAAGAGTAGAAAAGCTTAGTTTAGCATGCATCTGGTTTGTTCGGATGCCTTTCGGGAACACACACACACACACAAACCTGGCCCGTGCGAATACCTCTCTCCGCTTTACGGCCCAACATTAGGCCGACATAATGAAGCAGACGCTCTCCGAAAGAAGCGGCGGGTTTGATTTTTCATTTACGCTCAATGGATTCCTGCCTTGTCTTTTTAGAGAGCCGCCTATACCTTCACTCAGGACGACACGCGTGCGCGCACATTTTAATGAGAGAAGAGAGTGCTTCCCGCCTCACTATTTACAGACGAGGAACAGGAAGTAAGATGCTTTTTATAGCCAATCATTTATTCTTAATTGGTTGCTGTGGCAAAGGCTTTTAGCATAAGCCGCGCTATATTCATTTACTCCACATTTTCTCTACAATAGAGCCTAATGGACAGATTTAAGACTTTAAATGAGCACTCTCAAAAACCTTGCCCCCTGTACGAGCGAGTGCACGTATGTGTGTGTGTGTGTTTGCACGTATCACTGTGCGCTCTCTCACATTCACACGGTTTGAAAGCCACCCTGAAGTGGCTCGTAGTTTGTGCCTTTCAGAAAGAAAAGCACCCTGCCTTTCTGTGTTTTTTTTAAGTGAAACACAACATTTTCATTTAGTCCAGTTTGGTTGCATTAAGCTGTATTGTCCGCACACGTTTCCTCGGGGAAGCAACGGCGTGCTGCTTTTATGTGCTTGTTACCGCTCGACGAGGCTTATTCACGCCATCTCCGGCTAATGTCCTGCAGGGTCGCCGTGTTTCTCCGCTCGTGTTAGTCTTAATCAAGTCTAGTGGTCCAACGCGGCCCACAAATATCGCATGCTCTTACCGAAGGCCTGGATTATTTTAACCCCGCACCTTTCATTCTGTGCTAGTTATGTTAAATATGAAATAATGCACATGTATGCATACTAGATGTTTCTTTCTATAAATCCCAAGTGTGAGTTTCCTAAAAGCTTTATGCTGAAGATTTTTCTGGAAGTGTTCCCTTGATTTAGGTTTTCATATTTTAAAAGGCATAGTCATTATGGAATTAATGTGATTTTAATACGTTTGTTCATCAAGGATGCATTAAATTGATCAAAAAGTGACCGTAAACACATAATGTTATAAAATATTTCTATTTCAAATTAATGCTCTTCTTTTGAACTTTCTCTTCGTCAAAGAATCCTGAAAAAAACATGATCACAAAAATAAGTAACAGAACTGTACAAAAATAAAAGCAGCAAATCAGCATATTAGCATGATTTCTGAAGGATCATGTGACATTGAAGACTGGAGTACTTTTATTTGGAAGAATTGTATTATTGTACAGCACTTTGGTCAATAATAGCGATGTATAAATAAACTGAACTGAAATGAACTAGCAATAGCTGTAAATAAATGTATATATAAAAAACTATAGTTTTGATTGGTGAGCAAAAGGGACTTTTATAGACCATTTTGCAAGATGTAAACAACACTGGTCCAGAAACACTTCCTGTTTCAGTTTGTAACTGTTTTCTTTATTTCACATGTAAAGAAAACATCTTAAAGATATTTGTTTAACTTTTTGATTCAGTTTTATATGTTCTGTTGGTTGTATTTTATCCCAGTTTTTATGTAGTGTTAAAAAACTGAAACAGGAAGTGCTTCTGGACCAGTGTTGTTTACATCTTGTGAAATGGTCTATCGTTAACATAAAAAATACTTCTGACCCTAAACTTTTAAGTGTGTGTGGAAAATCACAACTGCTGTTTTTCATGATAGAAGGTCATACAGGTTTGGAGTAAACTTGAGAATTTACTTTCTTTTTTTTTCTTTTTTTTTGTAAACTATTCCATTCAAGGCTTAATTTTTCATCTCTTAACTTCATAAACAAGCACTTCCTGTTATAATCAACAAATACATATGGCTCTTGCAGTTTAGAGTCTAACTTGGGCTCACAGAACAATTTACAGAACAAAATAAAAATAAAAAGTATACCAATTTCTGACTTTTTCAACTGTTACCTGAATATCTGTAGAGCCTAGATTACTCAAAGTCTAAAACTAATGATTATTTGTGTGCACAGGTAAACTGGTGGGCATGAACGAGTCATCGGCAACAATTACAACAACGCCAGAGAACATCTCCAGCCAATCAGTAAACAGAAATGTGGTGTCTGCCGCCAACCTAGGTGTGATCCCATCCAATCAAGAGAACATACACAGGTAAAGATAATGTCCTCTTTCTTAGAAACAATGCCTCATATTCATTTCCATCTTTAGGTTTACTGTCATAGTTATTTTTTTAAACAGTATTTTTATACGAGCTTAATAGATTTCTCTGCTCTCCAGGACTTCAATTTGTGCGTTTATGTCTAATCTAGCTATACTTTCAGGACATTTTTTGCAGAAAAAATGTCTGTAGAAGTTGCATAAAACTTACAAAACCTACTTTTGGGAATGTCATAAAAAGGAAAAGTGGTTTATGTGTCAGTTACACATCAGTCAGTTATCTTTTTTACTCTTAAAATGCAGTTTGCAAAGTTTTTAAGGGTTATAGTTAGGCATAGAGATGCATGTGTTTCGCGAATGTTTACAGAGATTCACAGTTTTCAGAGTAATTACCATAGGACGTCTTTCTGACTTTGTAAAGGACTCTGTAGCAGCCAAAACTTTCATGTATGCACACACACACACACACACATGCAGCCATCTTGCTGACACACGGACAAACTTATTTGTCTCTGTCTCTTATATGCACGCAAACAAAGTGACGTTTGGTCTGTACTTTGGGTCGGTCTGATGTAGGGTAATTTAATTATAAAATATGAGCAAATATGAAAGCACCTTGAGAAGCATTAAAATCTTCCTCACAAGGACACACAGCACACAGGCTGAGTGGAAATCAATGCCTGCAGGTCTGTGGAAAAGGCCTATATTTCATTTAGAATACGCAATCGGGCAAATGAGAGCGTGTCATCAATCACACGGCTGTTTCTTAACAGACTTACTGAAAGAAAACTCCTTTATCCTTCTACAAACCTTTAGAAATCCTAACAAACATGTGAAAGAGATGTTCTATGTAAATTTTTATTAAGAACATTTCAAGTTTAACTGGCTCCATTTTTTTTTTCTTTTCGATTTTTAACGTTGTACTGCAGTTTAGATGTTAATTACATACTTGTTTATATACTTTTACCAAGTGATGAGAAATATATGGTCTCTTTTTCCTACTGGCACCTTTTTAATAGTATACTTTTCTTGTAGATGTCATTATTAACATGTATGCACAAAGTTCTGCACTTTCTGTGGTTAATGGTGCCCTATTGGTGTGCTAGAGCTAATTGACCCAGTTGTTCTGTGGATTGGGGGTGTTTGTGGGTTGCAGTTCTTCAGTTTGGCAGCAGGGGGCAGCACTGCTTCTGTCTAAAGCTGCAGTGGGAGAATGCAGGGGAATCTTGGAGAGCAGCTTCTATATGAGCTTGAAAAACTGAACTCTGTTCCTGTCCTTCTCTAGATTACCGAAAGAAAACATGCTGTCCTCTCTGCTACTAAACAGAGACGGAATGAATCGCTGCTATTCTCACTTTTGTTTTTTAGCGAGCCAAACCAAAGCGATAACAAGCAGCCATATCAGTGGGCTTATTATAGATAAGGTGATTTTTTTTTTTTTTTTTTGCTGTGTGTGTTTAGTGATAAGAGGCGTTCACAGTACACTTTTCGTTCCATTGATTTGAATCAAACGTTCTTCGCTTCTGTCTTCCGCAAGTCTTCACAATTAGCTTTAGTCTTGTGATGTCTGTCTCCTGGTCCTCTGCTCTCCTACAGCAGGACCAGAGTGTTTCATGTCCGTTTACGTCATATTTCTTGCATTCTCTTTAGTGTATGTGTACTTCTATCCTCTGTGTGTTAGTTAGCAGCTGTGTGAGTGGAATTTGTTTCAGAGAAGAGGAGAGAAGCTTGTCCTTCATTCTGGAGAGGGACAGCTGGTCATCTGGTCACTCACATTAACCTCTATTAGTACAGAGGACTCTTAAAACAGACAGACACTCTCACAAACAAACACACTTGGCACGGACATTTGGCAATTGATGACTAAAACCCTCTCTGCAGACTTGAGGACATGGAGGAACAAGATACCAGAATAAGGCTTTACCATATGGTGCACCCGGTGCAAAACATTTGCTTTCAGTCTTTAAGAACATGACTAGTATTTTGTTTAAGGAAATGATTTCTGGCCTTTGCAGAAGCGTGAATAGGAGATTTGAGGTTGTGAAAGTGGTCAACCGTTATGGGTCAGTGATGGCCAGTACCAATCTTATAGAACTAGCTATATAACCTTATATAACTTTTGAATCTCAAAAAAAAAAAAACATGTAAAAATAAAGAAAATAATTTTTTGTGATATAAAGAATATTAACCCCATTTAAAGGGCCCTTTGAGAAATTAATAATAATAATTATTGACATGTTCAGGATAATTAAGGGTACTACATTTTCCCCTGAAATTTTTAGAAAAATGTAAAAAAAAATATTTATATATATATTTAAAATATGTTCCAGTACATTCAATAGTTTTGTACTAATACGGTGTTTGACCCCCTTTCGCCTTCAGAACTGTCTTAATTCTATGTGGCATTGATTCAACAAGGTGCTGAAAGCATTCTTTAGAAATGTTGGCCCATATTGATAGGAATAGCATCTTGCAGTTGATGGAGATTTGTGGGATGCACAAAACGATCCACGGCACGAAGTTCCCATTCCACAAAATCCCAAAGATGCTCTATTAGGTTGAGATCTGGTGACTGTGGGGGCCATTTTAGTACAGTGAACTCATTGTCATGTTCAAGAAACCAATTTGAAATGATTTAAGCTTCATGGCATGGTGCATTATCCTGCTGGAAGTAGCCATCAGAGGATGGGTACATGGTGGCCATAAAGGGATGGACATGGTCAGAAACAACTCAGGTAGGTCGTGGCATTAAAACGATGCCCAAATGGCACTAAGGGGCCTAAAGTGTGCCAAGAAAACATCCCCCACACCATTACACCACCACCACCAGCCTGAACAGTGGTAACAAGGCATGATGGATCCATGTTCTCATTCTGTTTACGCCAAATTCTGACTCTACCATCTGAATGTCTCAACAGAGATCGAGACTCATCAGACCAGGCAACATTTTTCAAGTCTTTAACTGTCCAATTTTGGTGAGCTCTTGCAAATTGTAGCCTCTTTGTAGTGGAGATGAGTGGTACCCGGTGGGGTCTTCTGCTGGTGTAGCCCATCCGCCTCAAAGTTGTGCGTGTTGTGGCTTCACAAATGCTTTGCTGAATACCTCGGTTGTAACGAGTGGTTATTTCAGTCAAAGTTGCTCTTCTATCTGCTTGAATCAGTCGGGCCATTCTCCTCTGACCTCTAGCATCAACCAGGCATTTTCACCCACAGGACTGCCGCATACTGGATGTTTTTCCCTTTTCACACCATTATTTGTAAATCCTAGAAATGGTTGTGTGTGAAATTCCCAGTAACTGAGCAGATTGTGAAAAACTCAGACCGGCCCGTCTGGCACCAACATGCTATCGTTTTTTATACTTTAATGTGTAAATTTTATTGTATAATTATATATTTCTATATTAAATATTTTATATAAAATTTTAAACAATAAATTATTACATTATTATTTTATTATTTATTTAAATACATATTTTACTTTTTTTTTAATGCAGACAATGCAGCATGTATACCATGGTATTTAAGTACTGTAAATGTGTCACTATTTTGCAGTAAAGATTATGGCAATGTATTTATTTATTTTTCATTATAGGAAGGATGATTGGCTAAATGTGCTTGTAATTAATATAATTGCACAATAAAAAACAACAACTTTTTTTCCAATAAGTAAGATATAATTTTTTTTTTTTTTGGCTTTAAATAATATAAATAAAGGTTCATGACAAATTTTGTGTGGTTTACCCATTTACATCAACACCTTTGTTAATCTGTGAAGCAGACCCTTTATAAATATGATTTAAAATGATATAAAATATGATTTACTAAATTGGCTGAGCAATGTTTCTTTCACTGTTATGTTCATCTGTGAAAGTGAATGAGAACTGTTCCGTGTGAACAGGAATCTTACCAGTCTAGTCTTTAAGGTTAAATAAAGAGACGACAGTCATTTAGTCTCTATCTCTGATTAGGAGCAAGTGTTAAAGTGTGTGTGTGTTAAAGTGTGTGTGTGGATCGATAGCGGCCCGGCTGGCCAGCACTGGGCTTCTGCTTTGCTTTTCTTCCCACAGCCTCAATTAATCCAGTTCAGAGGCCCAGTGGAGATAGACTAGAATACCAATGACCCATTTAGTGCCTGAACCACCCCGTATACAACACACACACACACACACACACACACACACTGGGTAGAGCTGTTGTGGGTGTGTGAATGTTTATTTTACGTGAGAATGAAAGACAGATAGACAAGGGAGAGTTAAACAGAATAACTGTCCAGTATCAGGACCCTGCAGAGATGTAATTGTACTGTGCACTCTCTGTGTGTGTCTATATTTGTGTAAGTTTAAATGCCACTGAAACCATGTAAATCAAGTGGCTTTGCGTTATCACTCACTCAATGTACCTCTGGGCTGTGTTAAGTTCGTGTGTAAATAAGATTTTTATAAACTGACTCCATTAGTTGTGCCGCAGGGACTGAGAGATCAAAGTGTCATCAGAATACTGACATCACAGAGATACAAAATACTAGACCTGTCTATCCATCTATCTGTCTGTCTGACGTTCTATCTGTCGTTAGTTCATTCGGTCTGTCTGTCTATATGTGTGTCCTGATTGTCAGATGTGATCCCTTCTCCAGTTGGTTAGCAGTTTGTTCTGACGGCCCTTGTGTCTCATGCTGTCATGACTAAATGGTGGCCATTGTGTGTGTGTGAGACTTAGTTTGGGAGTCAAAGAGGGGCCTCATGGTGGGACAGGGGGCATGTGTGCTTCTCAGTGCTAAAAGGGGTCCCGGCGTGTGGGTGTGTGCTAAACGGTCCATTGTAGTATAATAGGGTGTGTAAATGGGAGGCAGATGGCAGTGTATCAGGCACGTGGGTCCTCCTTAGTGAGAGAGAGAAGGATAGACAGACACGAAGGAGGTACAAGGGCGTAGAGGTCGGACAGGGTCGTGTCTCCACTGTCAGTACGTTCACTAGTGTTTCCACTCTGTGACGTTACCAAGGTTACTGGGCACCAAGAATTCTCCCACAGCGCTATGGGACGGTTTATTAGTACAGTTCACCACTGTTACTACTATAGCTCACTACAGCATACACTACCGTTTATAGGACAGTGACAACACATCCATTCCCATTTTAGCATTTTCTATTTCATTTTAAAATCGATAGCGGCTTTCGCTGGATGTTTGGTCAAAAAGCGTTCCAGCGTTGCAAAAATACACTGCTGTATCCACATCACACTGAATTATTCCACGTTTCTTTCCATTATACCTGATTTGCATATATCAGTGACTATATCTACTGGCAGAAGGATGCCAAGTAAAGCTTACTTACTCAATTAGCAATATTTATGTATAACGACGGAGCTGAATGAATCTCCCACAAAAATCGTCCGACATAATTGGATCGTTTGGTACTGGTGTGAATGGCCTTTAATACTGCAGCATGTATATCACTTTTTCTATGCTTTGCTCCATCAGTTCTGAAGTCTTCTTGTCCTCTGCACTATTTAGTGCACACCCCCACTTTTTGCTCGCTGTCTGTGAGAGTCTACCCGGTTCGAGTCTGTGATTGACAGGAGTGTGTCCCTTGGCCCCTAATAGCTTCTTAATCAGACCAAATAATAGACTGCCATGCCTGTTCACCACCCACCCACCCACACATGGACACGGACACACACACATACACACACACACACACACACACACATCCTCTCCCATGCTCACATATGGTATGGTACAAACTTATGTGCTTGAAATGCATTTATTAACTTACTTTCTTTAATAATAAGTAATTGCTATTAACGGTTGGATACCTGATATCCGTTTTGGAAAACATCTTACTTAACTGTATATATCATATTATATTGTATTGGATTGTATTATATTATTTGACGTATACGACAGTATTTACCTTATTATTTACCATATATATACAGTATATATATATATATATATATATATATATATATATATATATATATGATATGTATCATGTATGTATATATACTATAGAAGACAAACACACACACACACATATATATATATATATATATATATACATATGTACAGTACGTGTGTGTGTGTGTGTGTGTGTGTGTATGTATACTGTATATATACGTTCATCTAGTCATGCATTACTACAATTGTTGTTCGGCTATTATCATTATCACCTTCTTTTAAGATAATTTGTCATTACATCTTCCATTTATTTCTCTTAATTTTTTGATAAAAATCTCATTCAGTTTGTTTCATGTTTCAGTTGTCATGTTCATTGATTAAGTCTACAGAAGAGTAATTTCAGAATTTCAGATGTACAGAAAGTTTGATTACTTATATAAATGTATGAATTGTGCATGATAACATTAAGGGTATTTGTTGAAGTAAATTGTGTCTATTCTGTTTTAATTATGAAAATCCAATGTTCTTTTATTTCCTTCATTTTTGTGTGTGTGTTTCCAGGTTTGCTGGTAAGACGGTGAGTTCTGGTTCTCTGGTCCTGGTGTCAGTCGCCCTGAAGGATCCTGATGCTCTGATCACCGTTAACACCGAGAAAACCGTGATCGCATCTATGCTTCTGAGACAGTTTAAAACGGCCCTGACAAACATCACCCCCTAGAAGTGCTCACACTCACAAGCTCAGTGCCATCATTCAAATAGAGCTCACTTTAGGTTATAATGACACTTGGGATGGTTTTATTGTCTTGAGAAGATATCCTTTCAGGCTATGAGTGTGTAAATCACAAAACAGAAAGACTTTATAATCTGTCCACATTCTCTATGCCCCAAATATGCTTGCATTAGTCTCTGCTTTCATGAAGAGTGCATCAATGTTCTCTGCTAATATATATTCGCAAATTCTTTTCAAGCTCAATACTGACTATTTGGAGTATTTTTTTTTTATTGGGAGGATTTAATTTTGAGAAAATCCCAGATAACATGATGTCAGCAGTTTGTACCTTTTTTTCTGTGTGATCAAAACATGCAAAATGTTCAGACATGTGACGTGCCTTCCTTTAAATGATAATTCCAGGAGCCCGACAGGCTCCCAGACCAGTTACAGTACATTTACTCATAATTACAGTGATTAAAAAAATGTATGGAAACTGAGAAGTTTTGGTTAATTTGTGTGATGTTAGCTGTGTCGTTATTGTCAAATGATCACAAGACATGATGTCTGGTTTAAATGAAGTTGATAAAGTGGATCTAGTCTTTCTTAACTGTATATTTGTGTTCCTTGCACCTTTCTTTCTAAAGTACACTTGGCTTTGAGACTAATGAGATGATGTCAGAAAGAACTGTCACTTCCTCTGATTGGATGAGCCAATCAGGAGTTTTATGTACTGTAATATTACAGGTTCTGTTCTCTTAAGCGTTTACCATGAATTACAGGTAACAGGTATGTATTGTAGTTTTCTATAGTGAGAATTTGTGTGTAACGCTTCTTTTTACAGTCCTGTTACCCATGTACATACTATGTACTTGTTATAGTAATTACAATTACTGGGTAATAACTATAGGTACTAACCCTGAACCTACCCCTAACTAATGTACATGCCTTATATTAGCCAGTACTTTAGAGGTAACTACACGTAGGTACTGTACTGTGAAAGGAAGCATTATTTGTGTTATGAGAGTGAAGATACTTTTCAAATACCGTGTAAGGATTTAGTTTATGTTGTATCGATTGCAGGCATCATTCAAGGAGTTTGCAAACAGGATCTGTCTCTGCCAATGGGAACTGTGCTTTTTTTCTACAAGATAACAAACATGGTGTAGGTGAGGGAGTTAAGAACAACAAAAGGTAAGAGATGACTAAAAAAGTGGCAATGTTGAATTGCCATGTGAAAGGTGATGTTATGACTCCAGGAAATATTTGGACACTTAGTGTCACATGATCCTTCAGAAATCTCTCTAATATGCTAATTTGCTGCTCAAGGAACATTTCTTATTATTATCAATGTTGAAAACAGTGCTGCTTTTTGTGGAAACCGTTCAAAAGTTTGGTGTGAGCCAAAGTGTAATTCTTGCACATTACTTAATGTCATAAAACACTTGTTCCCATAAACACATACTTCCTGATTTTAGAGGCCTTTTTCAGCCCTGTCGATGATGTGCGTATGCGTGCGTGAGCATGTATATCGAGAGATTTTCAGTACATTTGTCCATTAACTGAGAGAATTTGTAGTTAATGGCCAGTATGAGGCTTTTTTTCCCCTCTGTCAACAACAAGCCACATCTTTATTGAGCATTATGGCACTTGTTGTCTATCACTGCAGTAACACACAGCCCAGATATGATGTGCAGCTGACGTTTTTATGTGCCTCTGAGAGATGGAACGGACGCGTGCGAGAGAGAATTCAGCAGCATCTCCTTCCATCACTGGAGGCTGTTAAGATGTCAGTGTGCCGTTAAGATGCACTCCGAAAACGCCCTGGGAAAAACACTCATCATGTGCACACCTTGCGTGCTTAGCTGGTTTATCTCTGCCTGGCTTTTATCTCTGGTGATAGTATAATCATTATAAATCATACTGTCGATATAATAAATGGAGAAATCTCGAAACTATGAGGCATTATTTAACCAAGGTATGAAATGCAGTGTTATACTGTGAAAATAATGATTGCCCCTTCAGGACATTAGGGACAAATTATTTTACTAAGCATTTAATTGCAATTATTTACACTTACATTTGACATATTAGCTAGTTTTTTGAGCATCACATTTAAGCAAACTTTAGGGAATGGTATCGTCTCTGGTTACACTTTATTTTAAAGTCCCCCTGTGGTGAAAATCAAGCTTTTAATATTGTTTATATGTCTATATGTGGTGTTTTTTTTTTAACATGCTTTAAGACAAATCATATGCAAATTCATGAGTCAACACCATTGCAGAGTATTTTCTCTTTAAAACTGCGTAGACAGTCTCAAAAACACAATCAATCTGCATATTCATAAAACCGCGAATACTAAGTGAAGCAAGGGTGTTGTTGCATTTAAACTATTTTAAGGCGATATTTTATTTTTTCAAGGAAAGAACTGCTAATATGTCATTTTGATGATCAAAGATGAGTTTTAAGAGATTATATTGAAATATTAAATTCTATACTCTTTCAGTAATTTCTATATTGTTCAAAGCATTGTGTTACCATTTAGTATGTTCGTATTTATTAAATTACCTAGTTAAGTTTCAACTACTAAAAATATTAAAGTTGAGTACTTGAGATTACTTTGAAATTAGTTTTAAAGGTGCATTGCGCAACATTTGTTAAAAATACCAGTTTTCCATAACCCATACATGCTTAAATAATTGCCTGATGGGCTGAATGAGTCCTCTGATCACTGAGATTGCCTCTATAATCCTGTACAGTAAAATAAATAAGAGGGATTCGGGACGAAATTTGACACTGGGAGTGACGTCATGCTCCCACCGTCATGTGACGTCATTCGTCACCATTCTCGGTATAAGCGAAGACAACTCGAGCGACACAACTTTAGTCAACTTTCCACAAAAGTAGAAGATGGATTCAAAGAGACCGGCTTGTAGTTCATTCCAAACCGCAACGCAAACTCCACGTAAGACAAATAAAATAAAACTGTTGTCTATAGTGCCAGGCGTCGGAATAAGACGAGAGTCAATATCAGGAATGCTTTCAACAAATGGAGAGATCTCCGATCTGCTCTAGGGCTCAAACGGGATCCTATACAAAGTAATAACTTCTATTGTTCATTAATGGGTTTCTATAATAATATAATCATAAGTGGATACAGTAAGCACATAAAACAGTTCAACATGGCGATAAATGGAAACAAAAACCGAAGTTTTCTACTACCCCCGTTTTCCCCTCACACGCACATAAGTGTGTAATTTACTCAAATGCCCTTCCTTTCATATATTTTAAATGATTTATAACTTTATTACCTCTGAAGACATTATGACTGTAACAAAAGATTTGTGCGGCTAATGCTTTGGTTATGAACAGCTCGTGCAAGCATGCGTGTGGTCCATGAGCATGCACATCTCTGGTTGCAGTTTCGCTTGTCGCCAGAGGGGGCATAGTTCTGCAAAACTCAGAGACTTGCGCAATGCACCTTTAAGTTAAATGTTTGAGTTATCTTAAATATTTCAAGTTAAGAGTAATTAACAAGTACAAAATAAAAATCTGACAGTTCTGTTCTTAAACCTTGACTTTAAAGGGGTCATGAACTGGCTTTTTCAATTTTATTATATTGTTGTCTGAGGTCAATTTATGACGTTTGCTTGGTTTTTGCATTCAAAAGTATCAAAATGAATAATAGACTATTTTCTACCCTAGTTTTGACCCTACCTGAAAAACGTTCAGTTTTTATTGGCGTTTAGCACTGAAGACTTGGAAGTAAACGCCCACTGCTGTGAGTGGGTAACAGTTTTGCATATTATAATGAGTTTCAACTCACCTCGTCGGTGCACAGGGGAAATAGTTTTGAAAACTTCCAATGTTGTAAAATGGCAACCGGAATGATTCGCCCATACGTTCGACCCAGAGTCCGAACAGACGGACAATGTTTTACCTCATCAGCTGGAACGTCATTAAAAATAAAGTTTATCCATGCAATCCTATTGGAATCCAGAGGAAGCTTATGCAGCAACTGTCTTCTTCCACAACCAGGTTTGTCATCACGAGCATCTTTCTAGGCATTTATCCTCTTTGACGTCATAGTTCCCCGCTTTGAAAAACGAATCGTTTGCTGAGGCTGGGGTCAATAAAAGCTTTTATTGGACTAACAAGGATGTTTTCAGTTCTGAGACTTATAGGATATTCTTATAATATGATGACCTCTTAGATGTTAAAAGCTCAAGGAAAATATGATTTCTCAGTTTATCACCCCTTTAAACTGAAATTCCCTGTGAAATTTACGTATAAATAATGCATGCAAAAACTTGCAAAAGACAAAGTCAATTTTACTTGTTTTAGTTTGTGTTTGTGCTGACTAATCAGCAGCCAGACTGAAACTGTTATATAATAATAATCAAACTATGGCTGTTTTAAAGATCTAGTAGTGAACTGCTATACATCTGTTTTGGGGCATCATACATTTGAATGTGGATATGATACTCCAAGATTTTTAGCTGCAACGTTACTGTAAACCACAGTCCCAGTCCAGCTCATGCACTGTTAAATTAAAAAAATCAAAAGAAGTTTCAGCAACATGCAACACCACTCAACCAATAAAAGCTGTTCAAATAAAACAAAGCGTATCTGAAATGGGAGCCGTTTCACTTAACAGAGGTCACACTAACTGTTGAGCAGCAGCCTTCAAGAATGTGCTGTAATTTACTTCAAAATACAGTTTATCACAGCGTTCTGACAAAAGGCATGGCACACCTTTAATGAAAGGTTTAATATACTTGCATTGAGGAATTGTTTTTCCTCTGTTAAAGTAGGTTTGAGGTTAGAAATGGATTTAAAAATCCGGAGATTTAAAGGCATTCAGCTGGTGCTTCAGTAATTATTTTTAAACTCTACTGCGACGTGATTTGACTTAAATTAGGGCAATGTAAACACTGCGCTTTCAATTAAACCTGGAGATGTTGCAGGTTGCTCGGGTGGCGTGGTTGTACGTGTGTTACCATGGTAACTGACAGTGTGAAGATTCTGCGTGGGCTTTGTGATGCGGGGCTGTTTTTGAATGTGTAACGGGTACAAACTCCAATGAATCGGTCGGTTGTTATTCTGAGGAATTTCATTTTTTTTTTTAAATTCCACTTTTAGCTCTATGTAGAAGACCGCCAAAATCGAGTCCAAGAAACTACCAAGTCCAGGATATCGAGACCAAGACAACACTACCGTTAACATATCGAGACCACAAGGCCGAGACCGGAGCAAGTTAACTTGTAAGATATTGTTTTGCATTGCTTGTCTATCTCTGCCGATTTCAAAGTCTCCAAAATAATCCATTCTGCAACTTTTTAAATACTTAAATATATTTTTTTATTAAAAAATGAAAGTATAAACTTGAGTGCAGGATCCGAGTTGGTGGTTTTGTCACTATGGTTACACGCGCACGCGCGCGCATGTCATCGTCTGTCAGTTGTGCAGTTACCCAAAATCTCCTGAATGAAGTTAAAACCCATCAGTGTTTTACTAAATATTAATACATCAAAAACTGTGTATGATATGTGTTTTATAAATCAAGTGATCAAAGTGCTCGTTGCCGCTGCGATTATGATGTGGCGCGAATACGGTGTTTTTTTAGTGTGGCTCGCGCACACGTTTTTGTCTTCACTTGGACGCGCGCTTCAATACGTTGCGGATATCGTCGTGGATATATTGTAGTATTATATTGCTAAGACCGAGAGGACCCAGACCAGACCGTCAAGACCGTGGAGACCGGTCTCGAGACTTAATTACGTTACAGCTTTATGATCGTAATATCATGCTAAATTCACCCTTTTGAAACAGTACCGCGTGGCTTCGAGTTCGAAAAGAAATAATGTCATTATCTATTATTCGTGTTGTTATTATAGCCTAATGTTACAAAAGATTTCCATTTCAAATAAAGGTTTAACTTTCTATACATTGAAAAAAATCCTGTTTTTTATCACGGTTTCAACCAAAATATTGCGCAGAACAACTGTTTTCAACATTTATGATAATAAGAAGCGTTTCTTGAGCAGAAAATCATCATATTAGAATGATTTCTGAAACATCATGTGACACTGGAGTGGCCGATGACGCAACAAAATGTAAAGAAATTCATGCAGGCTATATTTCCCTTACAAAAATGTACCATAGTAAACCGTTTCCCCAAAAATATAGGCTATTGATTCTAAAATAAAGATGTTGGAAAACAAAGATTTTGAAAGCGTATTGGACTGTTTAAAATAGCTCATGTTAAATATATTATGCTTTTACAGCAACAATAATTATTGTAACTATATTGTGCAAGAAACTGTTTAGCCTATTTGTAAGGGCTGTTGGACAGATCTCATATTCATGTGAATGAAGAGAACAACAGGTGTCAACATACGCAAACAGACACGGATTCACACAGTCAATCACACACACGAGGCACACTAATGACTACTCTCACACTTGTGCTTCTCTTTCAAAGTATACTGCCATGAAAAAGGACTAACTGTTTACTTAAAGAAATTGTGCAAAATAAATATACATTGCTGACACACTTGAACAAACTCTCTCGTCCTCTCCACCACTAGCACTCCTTTGCTTTTCTCTCTCTTTGTCTCTTTCTCTGTTGTTCTGACAGCTTGATTTCGTGGTCTCTTTGTGGACAGCTCAGGGCAACATGATGGGCTTCTTAATCTGAGCTTTTCATGGTGTCTGTCAGGGCCAGAGGAGGAGGAAGAGTGTATGTGTGAGAGAGAATGAGAGTAGCTTTTGGAAACGGCTGTCTGACCCGACCGTGGGGAGCAGCTCCTATTAGACAGAATCTTATCAAGCGTATCTCCGATCTGCTGACAGCGTCACAAACACACACACACACACACACACGTGCTGACATGTTCTGGTAAAACTGGCATTTTCTCTTCCTTTTTTTCTTTTTTTGTCCCCCACATCTCTGCATTCTTGCTCTTGTTTCTAATCTACATTTTTTTATGCTTCATTCTTATCAAGCTTTTCTAAGAGCATCATGCATATCGATGAGGTTAGCCACAGACTGATGTCATATGCTAAATATTTATTATAAAGTGAGAACCCTGAATATATATTCTCTTATGGACATATTCATAAAGCATTATCCATCTTGTTTTTAACATAAGAGTTGGTTCCGGCCATTTTTACATTGAATGTGTCTGGCTTCCTGTGTCATCTTGAAAAACAGCTGCTTGATATTAACAATTGACAAACTGGTATTTCTTATCATATTATTTTAATGTATTGTTTCTGTAGTAATTTTAAGCACACTGGTTGGTAGTGAAAATAGTTTTATGTTTACTGTTATTCTTCTAGCCTATTTATTTCACACAGTGGCTAATGAATCAGTCCTGCACATTCACAGAAAATAACTGATTTCTGTGTTGCAATAACTAGTCTATAAATAATTCGCTACAATATAATCATAGTCAACTTTATTTATATTGCGCTTCAAGATTGTTTCAAAGCAGCTTTATAGTAAGGGAAATGAAGCATGTCGGCTGTTGTTCAGCTGAAGTCCATCAGCTTTTCCGTCATAAAGATCATCAATTATTAAATTAGTTCATTTCATCTATGAAGCAGTTCTAGGAAAAAATGATGTCACCATGATCCACGTCAGTTCAGTTCTACAGCGCAAGTACAGTCAGATCAACAATATTGTCGTAAAATGTGTTTTTTTGGTTCTGTGTTTTACTTTAATATAACAAAACAAAGCAAATATGATACAAGGTGATTTCGATCTAGACACATTTCGCTTTAATGACAGTGCAGCATGAACTTTCGATAAAATATCTACTTTTGTGATGCACCACCAACACGATCTCACAGCACTTCATATGAATTTTACGAGGTGGCTAATTCGTACGAATTAATTCAACCTCACTTTTGCTAAATCCTACATATTTTACGAGTTGCCGAATTCGTATGAATGACCTACCCCTGACCCCGCCCCTAAACCTATCCATCACTGGGGTGGGGTTTAGACAAATCGTACGTACGAATTCATACGAATTGACTTACCAATTTACTTGTCAACTAATAATTTATTTCTTTACTTGTTTTTTCAGAAGTCCCGAAGAAAAAGAAGGGATTGTTTTGAGGCTCGCAAATGATCTGGGTAAAATGCGAATCACTTTGTCTTGTCTACTTTTGCTTATATAAAGTGTATGTATGTGCTGTCAGTTGATTACATTTTTTTTTACTAATCGCACCTTTTTTTGTAACTATTTGCGGTTAATAAAACCTAACATTTAAAGTTTTTAATATATTTTATATTGTAATAATTTCATATTTAATCTCCAAATTAATGTAGAAACAACATAAAGATAGCCTATATTATAAATATTTGTTTAATGGCATCTTTTTATGAAAGAAGGCCCGTATCACCTATATCAATTTTGCTACAACAAAAATGTATTTTGTTTCTCAATTTTAGCCATTAATTATAGGCGTTATGATTAGAGTATCATTTTTTAATATTTATTAGGCTTTAAATAATATAACATATTTTTAAGTAACAATCTTCTCATAATAAATGTCACATTGACTTGGCCTTTACTTATCAGTTATTATTAGGCTGCTGTCACTTTAAGAGCTGACATACATGTGGATCTGACACCATCCTATTTTCTCCCAAGTCTTTAAGTACATTTAAGACTTCATTAAACTGTGCTTGCGAAGATACTCGACAGAATTGTGTGTTTTTGTCTGTTCATGCACTGTCTGAAGCAGCTTTCTATGCACACAAGTTGTGTGTCACACAGACGCGAGATTCACAGACGCACACCAGTACTGTGTTCTCTTTTGTGTCTTGTTACACTTGAATGGTTTAAAAGCTTTTACATGAATAAGAGCGTGATGATAAAATGTTACGCAAGCCAAAGGATGATGGGGAAAAAAAACAGATTACGCTAAATATTAATAACTGAAAAAATTAATCACTTGCGTTAAAGGGATAGTTCACTTTGAAATAAATTTTGAAATAAATGTTTTAGCTTAACTCAAGGGTGTCCATGATGTAGGTGTCTTTGTTTCCACAGTAGTTTCAATTTTGATTTTTTTAGGTCAAACCATTCGTGTCTATCAGTCATATAATGCAGGTCTATGGTCACCACCTCAAATAACATGCACAAAAAACGAGCAGTATTTATATTGTTTTTACCTCTTGCAACCACACGGCCACAAAGCGCCCGCACCCTCAGAAGACTTGGACGTGGCTGTGGTTACAAGAGGTAAAAAAATATATAAATACTGTTCTCACACAAACCGCTCGTTTCGTGTCTTAGGCCATCAATGTGTACTTACATTTCGAGTCATTAAATCATGTTTAATTTGGACTTCTCTGTGCATGCTCTTTGAGGTGGTGACCATAGACCTGCATTATATGACTGACAGACAAGAATGGTTTGACCTAATATAAAAATTTAAACTACTGCGGAAACAAAGACACCTACATCTTGGATGCCCTTGAGGTAAGCTAAAACATAAAAAAATATATAGTATATATATATATATATATATATATATATATATATACAGTATATATATATATATATATATATATATATATATATATATATATACTGTATATACACAATTTTAAGTTAATTGTTTAGATCAGTATGTACATATAGAATGTATTACAATTACTGAAATGCGAATATTTTAAGAAAACTTTCTTTAAAATACATTTTTTGTGTTCTACAGGAGAAAGTCATACAGGTTTGAAACGACATGAGGGTGAGTAAATTGACAGAACTTTAATTGTTGTGGGGGGTGAACTATCCCTTTAAGAGGAATACCACAGAACACTACAATTTAAAGTTAAAAAAATTATATTCTTGAATATGGCATTCAGTAGTTTACAACACAAAATGGGTCCCACAGCATATTCAGCTGGACTGGAGTAACTGGAGTTCAGTATAAGTGGTGAAAATGTGCCTGTTATACCACCAGAGGCCTGGGGGGATTTCAGCGGGTGAAATACACTAAGTGCTCCGTGACAGCAGATATTGTAACAAAAGAAAACAAGAAACTATAAAAACACAAAGGAAAAGCAGCTCTCTTGATTAATTGTGTGGTTAAAAGTGCCACAAGCGTTTACAAATGCATCTGTTGTGCTCTAACAAAGACGGTTAACAGCGGGTGAAGTGCTGGGAGGGACGACGACATGTGACCTATTGTTCACTCGTTTATGCTTGATGTTCAGGACCGTTTGTCAGGGTAAAATATTGACCGCTTGGAGGAAAGAATCACATTCCGTTTGGCTTCAGGGTTCACATGCAATATATTTGGTGCAATATATCAAGAACTTGAATTTTGGGGGATTGTAAGGATCCAAATTGAACACTCTAAACAATGCTGGGTTGTTTTAATCCAAATGTTGGGTTAAACATGTATTTCAGCTTTCACTTTCAACTGTAAATGTTTTAATTGCATTTTTAACCCAACATTTGGGTTTGTCCATATTTGACCCGAATTTGGGTTGAAACAACCCAGCATTTTTTCGAGTGATGTGTTCACCTGATTGTTTCATGTCTGACAATCACGGTTTCAAATTGCACACAAGTGAAGCTGTTTTGACACATTCAGTGCTAGATGAATATCCGTCATCTGTCGAAGTATATTGACATCTGTATTTAAAAATGATCTAATATTATGACTAAAGGATTATTAATTAGGGGTTTCCTAAATCCTTTTACATATAGACACAAAAACAACAAAAATCGCTTCACTTAAAGAATTCATTATACATTTAATTTAGTTCATAAATCAATAACCTCCCGCATGGAGATATTTTTGACATTTTTAAACAGTGCTGCAGTATTTCTGAGACATTATTATTTGCCATGTCAATGCCTTGTTCTGTTATAAGAAACGTAAATGTTCTTTAACGTTAAAACTGAAAAACGAAAAAGTCGCACTTTTGGAGAAGAACTGTATTGTAAATGTAACTGTAGAACCTTCTATGGCTGTTTTCTTTACTGATCATTCTTTGAAAGGTTTTGCAAAAACACTTGCATTATTGCGTATGCAAACAAGCAAATTACTGAGTAATATAAATGAATTACATGTAAATCATATCCATCAAAGCAGCAATGACTCGCAGTTACTATATTATAATTAAGTCATAATGTAAAGTGTCACCGCAACTCTGCTGATGCATGAATTCGTTTACTTTTTCCAGTTGTTTTGCAACATAAACTGAAACCAGTCCTGAAGATTGAAAGGAAAAAAAATATTCATATTTTCATTCATCAAAAATGCATTAAATTAATCAAGTGGCAGGAAAGACATATAATGTTACGAAACATCTCTTTTTCAAATGTTATTCATTAAAGAAAATATATCATCTTTTCAACAAAAAAAATAAGAAATTTTTCTTACAGCAAATCATCATATTAGAATGATTTCTGAAGGATCATGTGAATAAATGGAATAAATGACATTTTCACATAGAAAACCATCATTCTAAATAGTAATAACATTTCATAATAATTCTTGTGATTAAACACATGCAACCGTGCTGAGCATAAGAGACTTCTTTCAAAAACATTTAATAATCTAATGTACTCCAACCTTACTGTGTATATATATTGTGTTACATAGAGTAGGGAACTTAAAAGTGAGAACAAATCAGTTTCGACTAGATATTACTGTGTAAAGTAGTTTAAAGTGAGCTTTCTTGAGCCTAATGGAAAACATTTACACACCTGCGGCTTTATAACATCTACATCTTTAACGGACAGTCTTGTTTTCATTGATCTCCTATTATGCATCTAAGTTTCTCATCTCATTTAACATCCAATTTACGTAGTTACGACACATTTAAACAGCTCGACAATATAAATTGCAGCAGTAACCTATACATTCCTCCCTGTGATTACTCTTGTGTGTGTGTTTGTGTATGTGCAGGTTAGGAGTTTCGCAGAGCAAAGTGAATGGAGAGTAATGGATGGTTTGCCGTGAGTGAGTGTCTCTGGCTCACCAAATACAATTTTTCTCTTCAAACAATCACTCGGTGTCTCTGAGGAGCCCCTGGCGCAGTAATTGATATGATTAGCCGTAAGTGGCTGCTTCACAGCTATGTTATGTCTGTTTTATTGTAATTAGATTTTTTTGGTCGTCTTTGAGGAGCTGAACTTAAATGACTGCATGTTCTCCCTCTGAAGTATTCAATCAGATGCTCATTAGACGAGAAAGACCGATTCATCTTTTCTGATTTTCAGCTGGTTTTTCTCCTCTGTCTCCATCTTTCTCTCTTCCTCATCTTTTTTGTCGGTCATAAAGATGATTCGTTCGTGAGATGAAACAGAAAATTGTCATTTCTGCCTATGGTCATTATAAGCTAGAGGAGAAATAACGTACGTCGTATTGTGTTTTCATGTTTTGTGAGGACTTTCGATAGACATGATTACTTTTAGAATTTGTATATTCATTCCCCTTACACTAACCCTAACCCATCACAGAAAATTTTCTGCATTTTTACATTTTTAAAAAACATGACTTTCGGTTGCCTCTTTCCCACAGAGATTCCAGAAAATTCACTGATAATATTGTCCCAGGATCGTTTGGGATCAGGATAAAGACACGTGACATCAATGTGATGTTCTCTTCCCTATCGAGAAATCACACTTGCGTATTTTTTTAATTTCTGATTCGATCAAATCATGTAGCATTTCACTAAGCTGGTGAACATTCTCCGTTTCTGTGTCATCACTACGGCACGGCCCTTTACAACATCGATCCTGCCTTTTGTTCACACAGGGCGCGTTCCGGGAAAGTGGGACAATGTTACTATAGGTCCCCATCCCGGAATCGATGCTGGACTCGATCCCGGGACATGTTTGCGTTCACACAGAAGGCACTCTGGCAATTTGATGGCAATTTTCTGGGATCAACGCTCTGTATGAAAGGGGCTTATGATTTATAAGCTGTTTTTCTTGGGAACCAAAAAATGTCCCCACAAGGTCAAGGATTTGGGATATTGCCATTTTTGTGGTAACATAGGGTTTAGCAGGGACACATAGGGTTTAGATGACACACATACACACAGACATACACACACACTGTCTTCTGTCATGTAAGTTTGCTAATTCACAGCTGAAGTATGTCATTTTCCCAACACAGTCTCATGAAGATGCGTATCTATAGACCCCTTTTGCGCCGACGTCACAGTAACGTCATGGCGCTAGCTGGAGGCAAAACAAAGTGAAAACTGGAGGCGGCCAATACAAACCAGCACAGATTCGGCTACATAATAAGGAGCTTAAATTACTTTTATTATTTTTAAAAGTCATCTTATTGTATTGTTTGGTGCAAGTATCAATGAAAAATGTATATGAATATGCTGTATCTGGATTTTTTATTTCTAGAAAATATTCACATGATTAAAATCGCACCGTAATGACACTCTTTACATGGTCTCGGCGCTGGCTCGGCAGAACTGCGGATCATACACACAAGTCTTGTACAGGACCATATAGGCATCTAAAGATTTATATGCCCTCAGTTTCTCTTTACGATCGGTTTCTCTATAAGGTAGGTGTAGAAGTCAGGCCACTCACCCAAGGTAACGTAACGTTAATCCCGTCAGATCGTCCATGCATTGAGTGAGCGTGTAGGCGGCTACGGGTCGGCCAATCTGGTTCTGTCCGTTAAAAATAACTTTTGGAAATAACAATCGCGGTCCTGGACAGTGAGTGACCTTGCACATTAAGATAAAATCGGATTTTCTCCAGTCACTGTTAAAAAACAAGCTAATAAAACTTGCTAACTTGCAGTGAAGCGGCCAGAGGGATCGTTCTGCCTCCACCTAAGCTCCGCCCACATAAAAACGTCACCATGTTTATCAACTGAAAAGGGGTCTATAGCACGAATGTCATTTCTCGTGGCATTTATATGCCAAAAATGTTTTTTTGCGTGCTTATGCTACGCACTAAAAAACCCTGGGGTAGGTTTAGGGGGGTGGGGAGTTCGTGCGTAATATACGCCAAAAAGTGTGTATCATACGCACGCGAAAAAAGCGTACCATACACGCAAAAACTGTTTTTGGCACGAGAAATGACATTCGTGCTATAGATACGAACTTTCATGAGATCGGGCTCCATTTTTCAACTGTTTTCAAAACCAGTGACTGTTTTCCAACAGGGTTCCTGAAAATCCCAGCTGTCTGCTATTTGTTTTCACGCTGATCTCTACAGTAAAGAGTTTCCTTTGGTTATCGGTTTGCACGTCCAGTATTTTTATTTTATTTTATTTTATTTTTTACTACAGACTGAATTATGTCATGTAACTACCTCCAATTTTCCATTTTTTAACTTCTTATAGTTAATGTGGTTGTGGGAATTAGTACCAGCAATAGTTATGCTGTATCTGACCATTCCTTGATGGAAAGTTAAAGATTTCAAACTCAGTTTTAGTATTTAAGCCAGTTTGTGAGATTTGATCAGGGTTAGAAGTCAGTTAAAGTTTATGTGGTGCCGTGGCCGTCATTTAAGATCTGTTTAATGGAAAAACGCCCCTTTTGTGTCATTGTACACTGTAGAGTGATTGCCATTGTATTAAAGGGTTAGTTCACCCAAAAATGAAAATTCTGTCAGTATTTACTCACCCTTATGTTGTTCCAACCCCGTAAGACCTTCGTTCATCTCCAGAACACAGATTAAGATATTTTTGATTAAATCTGAGAGCTGGATCACTCCTCCATACTAGTCCATATAGGCTTCTTGAGGAATTGAAACTTGCCGGCCTCGAAAAGTTATTAAAGACATTGTTAAAATAGTCCAAGTGACTACAGTGGCTCAATCTTAACTTTATCAAACGACGAGAACACTATTTGTGCGCAAAAACAAACAAAAATAACGACTTTATTTCAACTATTTTTGACTTGGTGAAACACAAAAGAAGTCATCTTGAAGAATACTTTCATTTGTATTTCAAAATATCTTTACGCGAGTTTCACAGAAAATAAATCATACAGGTTTGGAATGAGCGGGAATAAATGATTACAGGATTTACATTTTTTTTTTGAATGGACTATCCCTTTAAGTGTGCTTTAGCAAACATCCTCATAGCAACACCCTGGCAACCATTCACAACACCCTAGCAAACAGGTAAACACCACTTAATGTTAATATGTAGTTTAGTCAAAGGAAAAATAGTAAATAAACACAGGCGATAACTCCAACCGATTCACAGTCGGATTGCAATTATGTGTCATCACATCTGATTTAATATACAATAAAAAAGCTTTTATGGCACATTATGAATGTTTAATGAAATCTAATAATTTTTAGATTACAAAAAATCATGATCATCATTCATAGGCTTGTCTACCGACAGGCTGATTCAACTCTGAGCTGCTCTGTAAAGGACGGCGTTTGTGTAATTGGCTGATAATGGGTTTTATAGAATGTGTTGTCATAAAAGAGGGTGTTTTCATTTCATATTAAACTCTCATTGAAAGCTGACGTCCCTTTCATTGTGCCTCCGCATTAAGGTTTAAGTACCCTCTTTTGCAGGTGTTTCCTGGATTCTGGAGAGCAAAATGCGCACGTACAAATTTGTGGCCTTTGATTGTGTGTTTATGTAGTAAAAGCTGTAGATGTAATAGGAGTTGCTCAGTGTGAAGGCTATAGTGTCTTAATTAGCCCCGATTGCTCTGTGAAAGCCCTCAAGTGCCTGAATTAGCCATAAAAAAACACTCAGTGCATTAACATGTCTGGCAGAAAAATTGGGAATAGAAAAACAATTCATCACCAATGCTGCATATTTAGTTTGGGTTTGTTAATACAATGTTGACTATATCCGCTCTATATATGCCATGTAGTATCTATTTTTTTAGTATCTATTTTTTGTATATATACACTCTAAAAAATGCTGGGTTGTTTTAACCCAACTTTGGGTCAAATATGGACTAACCCAGCCGTTGGGTTAAATTTTTACATTACATTTTTAACCCAACATTTCGGGTTTGTCCATATTTGACCCAAAATTGGGTTAAAACAACCCAGCATTTTTTAGAGTGTACACTCTAAAAAATGCTGGGTCGTTTTAACCCAATGTTGGGTCAAATATGGACAAACCCGAAATTTTGGGTTAAAAATGTAATGTAAAAATTTAACCCAACGGCTGGGTTAGTCCATATTTGACCCAAAGTTGGGTTAAAACAACCCAGCATTTTTTAGAGTGTATATATAGTGAGTGTGTGTTTGTGTTTGTGTATATATATATATATATATATATATATATATATACACACACTCTAAAAAATGCTGGGTTGTTTTAACCCAATTTTGGGTAAAATATGGACAAACCCAGCAATTGGATTACATTTTAAATTACATTTTTTAACCCAATGGCTGGGTTTGTCCATATTTGACCCAAAATTGGGTTAAAACAACCCAGCATTTTTTAGAGTGTATATATATATATATAATATATATATATATATATATATATATGTGTGTGTGTGTGTATATATATATATATATATATATATATATATACTTGTATATTTTAGTTTGCCTTAACATGCAGTATTATTAAGAGTATATTTCGGTAACACTTTACAAAAAGGTTCATTAGTCAAAATTAGTTAACATGAACTAAGGTTGAAATACTTCAACAGCATTTATTAATTTTAGTTGAAATTAATTTCAACATTGACTAAAACATTATTAAAATCAAAGGTTGTATTTTTAACGTATAGGTTGTGAATTAACATGAACAAACAATGAAAAGCTGTATTTTTATTAACTAACATTAACAGCGATTAACTAATATAGTTATATTGCTCATTGTTAGTTCATGTGTTAGTGTTAACAAATTAAGCTTATTGTAAAGTGTTATCTATATGTCTTAAATATATTTGACTTTTTGCATATATTTGCATATGTTTTACCTTTATATATATTTGACTTTTTGCATAAAAATAATGGTGAATCGGGGTCTTCAGCTACTTGCATGCACAAATCTAGTGCTCAGAGTCAGTTAATATAAATGAATAAGTTCTTGACAGAGGGGGCCGGGCCCCACGGTTTGACTGGTCTATTCAGCTGTAATTTTACTCTATAAAGGTCTGGCTAAATCCACCTCCAGACAAAGCAGAGTAGCATTAGAGACACAAAAGCTTTACAAAGACCCTGAGTACTCCTCATTAACCAGCATGCAGCTCTCCACGCTAACGCTAATAAAGACTCGCGCCGCCACCACCCTCTTATCAGTGAGAGCTTTCCTCTTCCCATCTCATCCTCTTTTAAGTCCACCGCCATACTTCTCTTAGAGAGAAAGCACTCTTGCGGAAGGCATGGAAATGCCCATTTAGGTTTTGTCCGCGGTTTGGCTTTTTAAATGAATTTCTCTTTTACAAACAATCAGAATGCCCCATCAACCTGTAAATCAAGAGGCTCTGTGTAAAAGCCTGACTTATGAGATGTTTAAAATGGAGAGATGTGGCCAAAATGCATCTCTCTCAATCTAATAAATTGCAAAAAAAAATGTCCTAACACATAAATGCATTTGATATTAAGCTCATAATAGGGGCCTTGCGATAAAACACGCATTACTTCCCCCGTTTTCAACATTTGATGGAGGAAATCAATGTTTTGAATCTATTATTTTGTGAAGAAGAAGAACATTTTTATATTTCCCCAAAATGAGTGTGTGTGTGTGTGTGTGTGTGTGTGTGTGTGTGTGTGTGTAGGCCTCTGTAACCGGCGCATGTCTGATTGGTCTCTTAAAAGTCCAGTCATTTCCCTTCGTACTCACAAGAAAAAATGAATTAAAACCAAATTCGCGAGCAGGTGCGAGTAGCGGCCGCCATTGATAGGTGAATCTCTGTGAACAGCATGAGAGAGGTGTTGGAAATGAGATCCTGCTGCCGGCCCGCTTTACAAAACCAGACCGGCCTCCTCCTCACAATATGTATTACAAATTGGCTATTTGTATTGAGACTCTTCGGGGGCCCGAGGCACCGAGGGCACATATTCCCTGGGGACGGAGGGTCTGTAGCGGGGTCTTTTTTAGCACCGTATGGGGATGATGGGATGAGAAAGAGAGAGAAGGGGCCCGGTTACGGTGGAAAATGATGTCACTGGAGTGCGCGCGGTGTCATTAATGCCACCCTCCCTTTTTCCTGACTCTCTCGGGGGCCCCGCGCGCTCTCATCAGAATGCTAATTTACCATTTAAGAATCCTCCCCTGCGCGCCCCTTCTCAATGGACTTTCGGAGAAGAGAAAAGACAAAACGCACGCGCAACTTGGCCGCACAGATGCGGAGTGTCACCAGGCGTGCGGTTGCACTCTTCGCCCATGTGCATTCAACCCCAATTAATTAACCCGTGGGGCTCAAAGCGAGCAGGTACCCCTCCGCGGCCAGCCTCCGATTTTTAAATGCGCATCTCATTTCTCAATTGGCTGCTCTGGCCACTTTTGTTAAGAGAGGGGACCTTTTTTCACCTGTGCATATTCCTCGGCTTATCCTCTGTTCTAAAAGCAAGTGAGTTGACTTCAGGGAGCGTTTTAAGGCATCGAAAGCTGTTTTAAGATAACGTTTTTTGACAAATTAAAAAATCATGTTTATCTTTATAGAGAAGGAAATCCCTCCATACAAATGTTTCATACTGATAAACATGGGTGGCAATGTCAGAAATGATGTATTAAAATTATACTTCTAATCTAATCAAAAATTTAACTTTTGTTGTTTTTTTTTTTGTTTTGTTTTTTTTGCTTATTAGAGTATTGCATTGTTGACTTGGCAACATTCTAACCACAGACTGTAAAAATGAATATGCTTTTTCTAATCAATAGAATTGGGGCAACGGATTACAAGCAATATTATTAATTAAATTTAACAAGAATTGAGTAATAATTAATTAAAATATTCCTTAAAAGTTAACCAAACTGAGAAAAGTTTACACCAAAAAAATTAACAAAAGTATCTCACTAACAGACAGACGTCAAAGATTAATCAAGAACTCTTTATTTTATATTGCCAACATTGAAGACACCTGATGTTAACAAGCAGAATCACTGAAGGAGAAAACCATAATTTTAAAACAAACACCGATCACCATAATGGTGAATTATTCAATTTATTTTTTTGGTTGTTGTTGTAAGTTTTACTCATTTTAAATGGTTAACTTTAATTAATTTGATTAACTATTACTCAATTCTAATTTGTTACATTTAATTAATAATATTGCTTGTAATCAGTTGCCACAATTTTTTTTTGCTTCATTTTTACAGTGTATTAATACACACGTGCACTAAACTTAATTGTGAGTCGAGTCTAGTGTGGTTCATCTATATACGTAGAAAGTTTTACATGAGTCTTTATTTGAGTTTACACTCTTAAAAGTAAAAGTTTTTGCAGCGATGTCATGATAGAAGATCCAGTAACACTTTACAATAAGGTTCTTTATAACTACTTTAGTGACCATGAACTAAGAATGAACAATACTACTTCAGCATTAATTAATCTTAGTTAATATGAATGTCAACACTCAACACTTATATTATTAAAATCAAAGGTTGTATTTGTTACCATTAGTTAAGACAGTGAACTAACATGAACAATGAACAGCTGTATTTTTAGTAACTAACATTACCAGCGATTCTTAAATACTGTAACAAATGCATTGCTTATTGTTAATTCATGTTAGTTAATAATACATTAATTGTAAAGTGATACCAAAGTCCATTCTGTGTTCCCTTTTAAGTGAACCAACCATTTAAGAACATTTGAATAATCTGTAGGACCTTTTTCCTCTATAAAGAACCTTTTGCTCAATGGAAAGTTTCCAGGGATGTTAAAGGTTCTTCATGGAACATGATGCCAATAAGGAACCTTTATTTCCAAGAGTAAAATCAGAACCTCAGAAATGATTAATTTCTTGTATATATTGCTCATAAAGCTAAAAGGGATGCAGAACTGTTGTTGGTGACATCTGTATATACATTTGTGAAATGTTTAAAACATAGAAAGCGCACCAAAGGCATGTTGACTATGAAAAATAGTAAAATGTGTGGAGGTTGCTACCTTTAACTCTTTGAGCCACTGCCATTTTGGGTCTTTTTACAATGGTCAAGTAAAAGATATTGTAGCTTTCATAAAAATATACGTTAGTATAAGTCAAATACTTGACATGATCTGAGCACAGCGCTAAGAAGGCAGCTTGCTAGGTTTTGAAACAGAGGCCTAATCCTCCTCTAGATCCTGCGTGAGAATTACACTAAGAGGCAGCTCAAGGAAAATCAAACCCTATAAAGCGTTTCCTTTGTTTGGCCCCCCGCGCTCCCTTGACGGATCCTGCATGAAGGACTCAAATAGAGAGTGATGGCGCTCTAATTGCAGGCAGTTGTCATATGGAGATATTTGAATAGAGATTACGGGCGCCACTTGACGCAGATCCACTCCCGTTTAGAGCAGTAAAGCAATGAGAGATCAGGAGAAACTGAGGGATTACACAAATGGACTACACTTACCCAATTAACACTCTAACAAGAGACAGAACGCACTGCTTAACATCTCAATAGCGCTGTTTTGGGCTATTCGGCCCACGTCGTGCTGAATGTCTAATGCCAGATTAGCCATAATAACAGATTTTTATAATCCGTGTGAAGAGGGGAAATCTCCCTCATTGCCAAATGGGTGTTTCAATTGATTGATAGAATGTGTATTGTTGGCCAACATGTTTGTGTCGCATGTTGTGTTCACTTATAAAAATATATTTCATGCATGCTCATTGTTTAGTATTGTAGCATACAAAATCTGACTTTAATCCATGGCGAATATTGCCACTGTGAAATTAGTGACAGATACAATTCAAAATTCAAACTTTGATGGATGAATGGAAATATGCATGGAAATATAGATTTGCTAGATGGATGAATGGATGAAAATAGATAGATAGATAGATAGATAGATAGATAGATAGATAGATGATAGATAGATAGATAGATAGATAGATAGATAGATAGATAGATAGATAGATAGATAGATGGATGGATGAAAAGATATAGATGGATGGATGAATGGATGGATAGAGATATGGCGATATGGATTGAAGGATGGATGGATGGATGGATGAAAAGATAGAGATGGATGAATGGTTGGATAGAGATATGGCGATATGGATTGAAGGATGGATGGATGGATGGATGAAAAGATAGAGATGGATGGAAGGATGGATGGATGGAGATATGGCGATATAGATTGAAAGATGGAAGGATGGATGAAAAGATAGATAGATAGATAGATAGATAGATAGATAGATAGATAGATAGATAGATAGATAGATGGATGGATGGATGGATGGATGGATGGATAGATAGATGGATGAAAATATATAGATGGATGGATAGATGGATGAAAAGATATAGATGGATGGATGGATGGATGGATGGATGGATGGATGAAAAGATAGAGATGGATGGATGGAGATATGGCAATATAGATTGAAAGATGGGAGGATGGATGAAAAGATAGATAGATAGATAGATAGATAGATAGATAGATAGATAGATAGATAGATAGATAGATAGATAGATAGAGATATGGCGATATGGATTGAAAGATGGAAGGATGAATGAAAAGATAGCGATGGATGGATGGATTGAGATATGGTGATATAGATTGAAAGATAGAAGGATGGATGAAAAGATATAGATAGATAGATAGATAGATAGATAGATAGATAGATAGATAGATAGATAGATAGATAGATAGATAGATAGATAGATAGATAGATGAAAAGATATAGATGGATGGATGAATGGATGGATAGAGATATGGTGATATAGATTGAAAGATGGAAGGATGGATGAATGAATGAAAAGATACAGATGGATGGAAGGATGGATGGGTGGAGATATGGCAATATAGATTGAAAGATGGAAGGATGGATGAAAAGATGGAGATAGATAGATAGATTAAATTAAAGTTTGATGAGATCTTGTAATGAGGTGTTTTGAAATAAATACACTAGCTTGTATTCACTTGCTTCTCTTCTACAGCACAGACCTATGGAAATGTCTATTTACAATATGCAAGTGTGAAGTGTATGTTCAGTTTTTTGAGCGCGCTGTGTGTGTGTGTGTGTGTTTGTGTGTGTAAATAGCTTCACTAATCATTGCGTTTGAAAAGCTCTGATTTATGGCTGTTGTTGAATGCGTGCCATGATGAGAGGGCCGGTGGTAAGTGCATTTGGATGTCTCTGTGTGACGGTGGCGTAAATAGGCGCTTTATTTATTGCCGTGCTGGGGCCCTCCGCGCGGAAGAGCGCCTCCCCAAATTGAAATATAGCGCAAGTTTACTCTGCTGATTAGGGCTCGAGCGCTGCAGCAGCCCAAGGCTATCATCAAACAGAGAACGCCGCGAGCTGACACCTAATTGTGGCGGGATTAATGTGCTCGGGGTGACAACAAATAACCCCGAGTGTCAGCGCGAGGGACTGGTCCCGCACAATGGATGAGGCTCCGGGCCTTTGGCGTGGGGCCACGTGGGACCCTAATGTGGTGTAATCCGTGATAATCCTATAAAGGCTCAGTTATAGGTGTTGGTTACCCTTTAGGGATTGTAGGTGTCCTACTGAGAGAGATTTTGTCAGGATTCAATGGATGAATTATTTGGTAACATTCCATTAAACCTATAATACAATGAGCATCTGAATGTGGGATTTGCCTATTTTAGTGGGAAATTGAGGTGAATGCAAGAATAAAAATAGCTTGCCAGCATGTTTATGTAGCATTTAGGCCTATACTTGTTTTGAACATGCTGATTTGTAGCCTTCTTTTTAGATGTAATGGAGAAAATGTTTTCTTTCTGGTATGAACTGAATTAAATGCACGTTTTTGGGGGGATTTTTTCACACTGCATTATTGAATTGAACTGAAATGCAATCGCCCACTTAGAAAACAACTTACTGTATCTGAATTATATTCAAAAATTGTGTCACCATAAAGCGCATTCACAAATAGATATGTTTACAAGTAGCAGCTAATGAACTTTGTGGGCGACGATTATCTTTGCTTCACATGAACATGCCTGGATATTATGTTTGCAAGCAGATAATATTCCCACACTTCTAACATAACCCCTCCCAAACACACACAGTCACACTCTCACCTACAGACACCCATCCAAGCGTTACCATATAAACTTCCAATAAAACGGAGCCGCGTGATGACCTTTACCGTAATTCATCACCGCGCGCGCCGGTGACTGAGGGGGGCCCTTCACAGACCGATAATTTGATTACTACAACATCTGTAACATCAATAATGTCCGATGAGATTGTTTTGCGCACCCAAACATACCGTGGCCATAAAAGAGAGAGAGGTGTCATCATCTCTTTGACATTTTACTTGCATTCTCGATTAGGTGAGCGTGCAAGATTAGAGAATAGCCACGTGGTCGCACCAGGACGTTTGACGGTGACTGCCATGTGCCATATTGGACGAGTGTCATCATCATACTTTGCTAAGTATTGCATATCTCAGTACTTTAACGTCATCTGTGATTAAATGGAGTCGCTTTGACTGAAGCAAGCTTAAACTGACACTGTCGTGCCCCTGATTATCCTAAATCACTTTTCATGCTCTTGAATTCGTCTCACCTGTTTTATAATGAGTTTAAATCGTAGGTGAGAGACACAGCCCGTCTGCACGGTTTAAAAACACTTAGAACTGGATATAAATGTTTTGCTTAACCAGAGGAAGCATCGCGCTCACAATCCAATCGCGTGATCCATTAAGCTCATTTATTAAACGCAATTTGCCTTGTGTCATTGACTTGAGTAACGCCTCGGAGTTGAGAACGGTAAAGACACAGACACGGCCAGCGGGCGGGACAGCGGGGAAACACGGATCTGACACACGGAATTAGGAGGCAATTAAGAGGAGGTGGTTCCCGGATAAACGGTGGACACCTATGGACAGCGCCGGGCGAGTGTAATGTCAGCTTAATTGCTATATTCTGATCGCTGTTTAATGGCGCTATCACCTTGTGAAGCTCGCCAGCACCTCTAAAGCTGTGCAGAAGCACTTGATGGGTGTTAACCGGTCAGTGCGGTGACCTAGTAAAACAAATCAATAGATAAGGTTTTACGTCAGAAGTCCAGTCTGTTAGTCTTAAATTTGGATCATTTTTGTGCATGGTATACTCTACAATTTCCTACACCATCATATTTTTTAAAATGTGGATGGATAGCTATAGCTAACTTAGATAGATAGATAGATAGATAGATAGATAGATAGATAGATAGATAGATAGATAGATAGATAGATAGATAGATAGATAGATAGATAGATAGATAGATAGATAGATAGATAGATAGATAGATAGATAGATAGATAGATAGATAGATAGATAGATAGATAGATAGTCAGACAGACAGATAGATCAGTATATTATAATGAAGTATTATATCATGTTTGATCATATATAACCACTATAAACCAACATATAAAACATATCTATAATGAAGGTTGAACTATGTTCTCCGAACAAGTTCTAAATGTTGTCACTATGCACTTAATTTAATAATGTTGGCAATTACTTGTTACTTTATATGGCTATTTCAAGACAAGTTCATAATGTGACAGCATGCCTGTTATTGGTCAGCATGTGTTTAATGAACTATCTTTATTTCCAGGGCAACGATGGTGGAAAATAGAAAGTGTGACAACTAGCCCCGGTCTGCTGCAAAGGATAAGTCACCTTCATTTTTTTGTCTCCTGACCATAGATGTCACTAAATCTAATCTCAGCACTTTTGATAAATGGCTACGCTAATTTTAATTTGGTCATTTTTTTCTGAATATCAACATTTGTCATATTTAGTCAGCCGAAACAGTTTTGAGGTTAATTGATCTAATTCTGTGTCTTTGGAAAATAGTGCTTTATGATAATGTATTATGTTGAATATCACAGTTTTTTTGTGTGTCTATTTGTTAATGAGAGATTTGTGGACACATTCATGTTTTTTGGATTTGAGGAGTAATAGTTATAGTTTTTATTTTGAAGTAAAAAGATCAAATTAGACCCATGAGGTAATATGTCCCCCATTGAAGTGAAGGGCTCTAGTGGCTTGTTTCTAGTGTGATCCATGGGCGAGGCTAGCCCCTTTTTAGGGGTGCTTCAGCACCCCTAAAAAGGAGCTCAGCACCCCTAAAACTTGGAGCAAGAAATGTTGTTATTCTAAAAATTTTGTTCGTCTTTGACACGGTTAAATAATGTCCAAAACATACTCAGTAGTTTGTGGTTTAAAATGAAATGAAAATGAAAATATTTCTCTTCTTCTATGTTACTTATTTGTACCTGCACCGCTCAGTACGGCCGTCATCCAGCGCGAAACACACGCAGAGTTATGAGAATCCGGGCCGTTAGGTAGTTTTGTGAATCAACTGAGACGCTCCAGAGCTGTGTCTCACACTTTTTTTTTCCTTTCAGTTGTTCCGATTCCGAAACCATGTCGGTGAGTACTGGAGTCAGCATCCTGAATCACCATGGTACAACTATAAGTGTTTATTTTCGGACTGTTTTAGTCTAGCGGGCCGGTCGAAAAAAATCTATACATTGCAAGTTCGCCATGCGCCCAAGCGAGGGGGAAGAAAAAAATGTTTGTTTTTTTTTTTTTTTTTTTTGCATTTTCGATAACGGAGCGTATATTTGCAGTAAGTGCCTGTCTTTCTAGTAAATAGATGCACGTCACAGAGTAAGTACAGTGGCGTAGGTCGTAGTGCGTGAGTGGAGTCGACCTGAGTTCGATTCCGCCTTTTGCAGAACTCTCTCTTCTCCCTTTTCCCAACACATATAGATGTAAAATGTATAACCTAACATAAAGGGCTCTAGTGTTATATTTTGCCAACAAACTAAAATCGAATCCATGATATGGCTTTGTGCCTATATAAAACAGCACAAGACTTTAAGAATAGGCATCCAATTTTGCTGGGTGATTTAAAGAAAAGTGTGCACTTTGCTCACGCGATAAGCATGGTTATATCTGGTATTTTCTCCTATATACAAGCTTAAGGGTTTATTTCTTGCAAGTTTAGAAATATGACAAAAGTGTTTTAATTTTCCTATAGTATAATGTTGACTAAAATATACTTTTGAAATGTTCATTTTCACATATAGTACATTTATAGGCTATATGGATTTTACATCATAGGAATAATTATATAAATCATTTTTACATTATTATAATAATTGTTTGGCATCCTAAAAAAACATTGATAATGTAATGCAGACTGAGACTCATAATTAAAAAGATGCTTGAGCCCTGTTTATTGTCCTGGTACAAATCAATGCTTTTTCTTTGTTCAATGAGCAGTTCATGGGTTGAAGCTCTTAATTTTGATCTCTCAAAGAGCACGAGATTGATGCATTTAACCTTAAAATTTACAAAATTTTCTAGCGGGGGAGCATGCCCCCGAACCCCCCTAGAGGAACAGAGTCCACCCAACATAGTTTTACAAATTTGTTAATATCTTTAATAAACTACCAATGAAAATTAGCTCTTTTAGCTAACTCGGGTACATTTTCATTGTTCTAATATTGATTAATGTGTACACTGTCCCCCTTACAAATAAGCAAATAAATAAAATGAAGAGAGAGAGGGAGCGTATATAGGTGTAAAATGTGGGTGGTGGCAGTGGGGTCACTGGGTGCTCAGCACCCCTAAAGCTCTGACCCTAGAATCGCCCCTGGTGTGATCTTTTTTTTTTATCATCACTTTAATCATTATTTTAATTAATGGGGTTATTAATCAGTATTCCATGAATAAAATGTACATGTACGACATCTTCGCGGGGGTTAGTTGAGTGAAATTTTTCAATTTGCTTTCATGGCATATCTTCTTAAATATTTAAATATTCATTTAAGTCGCAGAAGAATTTTACCTTTTAGATAAATCTCTTTTTGGGATTCTGCTTTGTCTTTCATATGGCCTCATATGGTAATGACCTCTTTGAGTAATTTTACATTTTGTTCTTACTATAGGCTAATTAGCAAATGTTACTATTTATTTCCTATAATAACACATTGGCTGATGCACAATAATCCTGCGCACGCTAAACTTAGCTATATCTAAATATGTAACAATTTAAAAGTAAATGCACATTTTCTGAAGGAGGACATCTTCCCTCATTAACCTACAGGTTTTTGTCTACAATTAGCCAAAATGCATGCAAAGTCATACGTTTTCTTTCTTTCTTTTTTTTTTTTTTTTTTTTTTTTTTTTTTGCGTGGCAGGTTGCGTGGGGTTTTGCGGGTCTGCATGACGCCTTTCCCATGCGCACAGATGCATTATGTGTTGTATTAACTAACATGTGCACATATTTGTGTAGCACTTTAAATCATCTTTGTTTGTGTTTTGCAAAACCCCATTTGTTCCAGTTTGTGATGGCTGTTTTCTTGCCCCTGGTTTCCACCCGCTTCGAATGTTATCACTCGATTGAATGGGCGTTATCAGTGGTTATCATTCCATATATATGGGCCAGTAGGGGCCTGCTGCGCCTACTGGTAGGCTCAGAAGGCTGTTATCATCCATCCACATGGTTAATCACCGACAAATACAGGAGAAGACTCCAGCTCCAATCCCAGAATCCAGCTCGCCGGTAATCGGAAGTCTACTGAATGACGCAGCTACGTTGGAATATTTCGCGCTTGATTTTTGATAAGGTAAGAGCATTTAAATGATAAAAAACGAGCATTTAAACGGTAATTAATTAGTTAGTAAGGGAAAACAATACATAAACAATACATAAAATGTGTTTTAATGTTGCGTGACGTTATGAGATAACCGTATGATGATATTTCGCGCTTGGTATTTTCAGGTAAGAACATTTAATGATAAAACCGATCATTTATACCGTAATAATTAGTCAATAATGGAAAACAATACATAAAATGTGTTTTAATGTTGCGTGACATGAGTGTTGACATAAGTTAAGCGTATTACGATTATTTTGTAAACGTTAAACAGGCCAACGTTAGGCTCTATTACGTTATTACGTTTACGTAAAGCCTTTAGCATTACGTTAACTAACTTGCTTGTTTAATTGACCATTACAGTTGCTAAATAAGCATGTTTTTGCTCATGAGGCTACTGGGGAAATGTAGTTTCTAGTTAAACGTAAAGTTAGCCTTGCAAAATTACTTTTTCCACATTTTAAAGCAGCCTATTGTTTGATATTGTATGCTCGTTGATGCTTTACTGAAGCATAGGCCTAACCTTACTCTTATTGAGATATCTATCTATGGCACAAAATACATATCCCTTATCTGCATCCCACGCTCATTGATGTGTTTTTGTCTTTTTAGGCTGTGATAAGTACAGTTTGCACTTTGCTTATGTAATAATTGACAAATATTTTGATTTCAGATATGGGAAAAACAGTTAAGACCACACGTTCCAGGAGCGTTAAGATTAAGGTGGTGAGGAGGGGTATCTTTGGCCCAGCAAAGGTTTCTTACCTTAGTCAAGGTCTTCCCCAGCCCAACTCCAAACAGACCAACCCAACTATTACATCTCAACCTGCTGAACCTGATGATGTGTCACCGAACTGTAGTTCTGAGAGTGCATACAGTAGGGCAAAGAAGAGAGAGCTTCATGCCTGGGATGCAGTCAAGGATGACATGCTTAAGGTGTCGTTTGAATGTTCAGCACCAATCGCTACCCAGTGTGTTGTCTGCCTAGCACATGCTGATTACAGGTGCATTGAGTGCAGTACTACTGCAGTGTTTTGTGAGAGTTGTCTGAAGAGGACTCACAGAAATTCACTGCATCTTTCTGATAAGTGGAATGTAAGAACAATACCATGCAGTCATACACACAGACAACTAACTCACAGTAATTTAGATCAGATTTATTAGATACTTCAAATTGTTCTAGCATTATGTAGGATCAACTGTTCGTGTCATGAGTTTGTAGTTTTAAAAAGATTGTTAGAGCTATCAATCTTTCTTACAGAATGTCTACTATGAGCCATCCTCCCTGGGGTTATTCCTATATTTACCTGAAGGCCATAGCACCCATGCTGTGTACACAAAGGACATGAAGGTCATTGTCAGCACAGGTTTGTCATTTCATATGATTTTCTTGACAAGTTAAGGAATCCGGTCCTATGTACATGTGTGCTAATAAGTTCCTATAAGGAATTAATCAAATTTGTTTTACAATTTTGTAAAAAAAAAAAAATTGTTTGCTGATTTATGGTGTTATAGGTGACACGCACAAGCGATTTAGTCTATGCTGATATGGTAGTCTCTATAGTAGTACTTATGTTTATATATATATATATATATATATATATATATATATATATATTTCCCTCTATATATTTCCCTCTTTTTATTTGGCAGGACGGCTCTGCACCGTCACAGTGAATATGTGTGCATGTGAGCCAGAAACCTGCACTCTGCTCAGGTATGGTCTCTGGCCGGCAACAGCCGACAAGCCCCAGACAGCCTTCTCCATAACTCTCCTAGAGCTTTTTGTTTGTCTGTCACTGGAGTGTCAGGTTTCTGTCGAGGGTTTTTGCAACACCATGCGCTGGAAAAATAACCTCACACTTGCAGAGGTCAGTTAAAAGTCTTGCCTGTGAATTGAAAATATCAGTTACTGTACTTTCATGGAAGACTGATTCCATATGGTTGTGAAAATTACACATTTCTCCTTGATTGAAGTGCATAATTAATTATCACAACTTAAAGTAAACTTTTATGGAACCATCTAGTATTGTACATTTGCATGCAAAAGTGTTCTTAAAAGTTTTCTATCAAATAACAACTTCTGACTGAACCACCGTCACCAGATGTAAGTATACGAAACGGAACAGTGATGTTTTCACTGACTGCTGCTTATACCCTAGGTTAACACACTCTACAGAGCCCTGGTGGGAGAATCCATATCCCATTTTAGGCATCACCACTTCCGACAAAGAAGTTTGGTTGATATTTGCCCAAAATTAGATGATGGTACCAAATGCCCAGCATGCCCAAAGGTTGGTTCTAGTTCCACCATGGTCCTTGTTTGATTAACCTGATTGCATTTTCCATGACCTAATGGCATTGAATTGATATCTCAAAACTTAGTTAATTTTTGTATAAAGTGTAAAAATATTATAATAAAATAGTATTAGTATAAATGTATAAACCTGGTGCAGATACAAACCAGGATTACTGTAAGTGTTTGTTTTACAGGCGGCTGGGGATATGATTGTAACATTGGATGCCAACTTTGGCCTTGTGAGGAAGCAAAGCTCAGGTACAAGTGCGGTTGAGCCATTACACGGAACCCGCATGTTTGTTAATGAAAACGATGTAGAGGAATACCTGCTATCACATCTTGACAGCTCAGAACCTCACGAGGTTAGTCTTAGTTGCAGAATTTCATGGGCTGAGCCCATGAAAAATTAATGAAATATTTAATTAATCATTATTCCTCCCATGAATCTATGTTTTCCTTAAATCTTTAGGACTGCAGTAACTTCAAGGCTGGCAACGTGCTGAGGTCACAAAAACAAGCGAAGAAACTTGATGTTACAGGAGTGTTTGGAGCCTCTTGTCGTCATGAAATGCCCCTAATGTTTGTCAACATGAGCCAAGGAGAACGGCAAGTATATTCCACATTAGTGACATCTCTGACTATTGACCCAGTGTTCCATAATGATAATTCCCCTGTTTGAATCTACCTAGTAATATAATAAGCCATATTTTATTTATTTTTTTCAGTCAGCAAATATGAACCTTATGATGTATATTCCAAAACATTACAAACTTTACCACCATCCTATAATGTTCACTATGCAGGAGATTGTATAATTAATTTTGACTTTTCCTCAGTATAAAGTGTCCTTATTCAAATTTGTGTTAAAATAGATTAGCCTATCCCCTGTATGTCATCGATGAGCTACTTCGAAGATGTGAGGACAAGAACATACACCTCCGAATCGTTTATGACATTGCCTGTGTTGTTGCCTCACATTTGCATGTAAGTACTTTTTTGTGTAAAACTGAATTGTTGTTTTGAGAAAAGACCTTGACACATTTACTTAAACTTTTTCCATACTGTGTTCCATCAGAAATTAGGGAAGGGCATACCACACAACATCTCTTTGGCCATACCAGCATTTCACGTTTATGGACACAAATTGCCCTGCCAGGTAATTAATTTACTTTTATAGAGACATCAGTCACAGATCATTCACTCCCTGTTTGCCCTCCATTTTCCTGTCTATCAACTGCACAGCTGAAATTAAGTAGATTTGTCTAAAAGTAATCTTTATTCTGGCATTTTCCCAACTGGTGATTGTCTAAACTTGTTTCAGAGATGCATTGTTGGACAATACAGTGGAAACCGCTTCTCACAACTGTCTGGGCCAAATCACTATAAGCGGACCAAATTTGTTTTCTTTGTGTTTAATGCAGATTACTATCTAATTTTGTATAAATATTACATTCATATAAAGTTATGACATGAACAGCCTCTCTATTTTTTTCTGATACTCCACCATTTTTTCATATTAAACTGTTATTTCCTTAACCAAGACGAGTTGATGCATACCTCTCTCGTCTCAGTGCGCGCACGTGCGAGACACTTTCAGTCAGTTTATTCATTATGATCCTAACCGAGATGAAGTTGGAAGTGACCAAACACCATGCCATGTTTTATTTTGTGTCACCATACTTGGTTGTTTAACTGTATTTAAATAGGGAAAACGTGGAGGTGTTTGGTCGCTTCTAAGCTCATTTCTGTTTGGCCCTAATGAATGAACAGGACTCAAAGTGTCGCCACAAGCCAGACAGATTGAGCGCACGCACTGAGACGAGAGAGCCATGTATCAACTCGTCTTAGTTAAAGAAATAACAGTTTAATATGAAAAAATGGTGGAGTGTTCCTTTTAATGAAAAATCATCTGAGCTACACCTAGGCCCTCTCCTGCTCCAAGCTCTGTCTGAATGGTCAAGGTGAAAGCATTACACTCCACTCTCATAACATGCAGTAGGCCTAGCTGCTGCTGTGAGAGAGATGGGATGATAATTATGCACCATAAAAGTCCCCAAAAAGCCAGCAGTGCAGGAACAGGAGGGCAAACTCACACATAGACCAGTGTGAGTAGAGGAAAACATCACACGGCGCGCAATTGTGCACAGCAAGCGTATGAACTAGCACACAATATGAAGACGCTAAGCGGACTATTTGATTACTATAACCAAATTATTTACACACAGCATTTCTACAGGAATGATTCTGTCCCAAGCATTTGAATCCATATAAGTGGTTGATCACTGTAACCATGATCACTATAAGCAGTTTACAGTTTAAGTAGGATCATGCTCAGTGTCAGCGTCTGTGAAATTCTACCACTTTGCTTTAATCACAGATCAAGTACAGCACTAGGCGACTCGATGGGTTTGGGCTCACAGACGGGGAAGGAATGGAAAGGCTGTGGTCTTTTCTCAGAAGATTTGCCAGAGTCACAAAGGAGATGACTCCATCTCACCGCCTTGACCTGTTGACTGATGCCCTTTTGCATTATGGACGGAGGAAATCAACTGACCTAGGTTTGTCCACTGCTGCATAACCTGTCAAAATTCTGTGCTAGTGGTTCACTGTTTATACATTTTATATCTTCTGGAGTGAAGCTGATCACTCACAAATTGTTCAGCATAAGTAAATTAAACTGTCTTTGCAGAGATGCAGCTCCTGCAAAGACTAGACAGAGCAGAGAAAATATCAATTCTCGCTCAAGAAGACATCTCATCTGTCATCAGAGAGGCACCAGGTAAGCAATGCACATAAGAAGCAGTTAACAATAGTTGTAAACTATTGTTACCTGAGTTTTAGAATCAGAATTTTAGATTCTGTTTATAAGCGCATTTTGCATGGAGTGTGTAGTATTGATGTTGTCTTGTTTTCTGTTTATTTTTGTTGTCTAGTGTTGGTTTCTGAGGGAGACATGGAGAAATGGAAAAAAAGGGAAATGGAGCTAGCCCAGCAGAAACAGAAACCAATAAGTAAGCAACTGAAGTGAATGGGTGAATGTCTTGAATACTGTATGAAGGTCATGCATATTATTAGCAAAGAATGTTGCAAATATGTTATACTTACCTTTCCGTGTACAGTAATGAAATACAATCCTGTAAGCTATGTGAAGTTACATGAAATTTAACAATTCATTAAAGCAGTAGTAGTAATATCTTTATCTGTTCTTCAGGCACTGTCTGTAGATGGAAAAGGGACTACATCATCAAGCTGATTCAGTTCTACAAGTTCAAGTAAGAGTTTGTGTTTATGTAAGACTATATGGTAATTACAGCTGTCTTTAAGTGCCCTGCTGATGTGCTTCAATATGGAAGCCTAGGTTTGATTACAGTAACAGCATAGTTTTGAAGGAAACCGTTACAATGGTTATAAATTAAGAGTTGCTATAATACTGCAGTAATTGATTATGGTGTGATTAGTAATCAATTATCACCAATGCCTCCCTAATAACGTATACAGTCTTTGGTCAGGGGTGTACCACAGTAATGCTTTCTGCTTGGTCCCTAATGCATTTTTGTGCTGTACTTTTATTTTTATTTTTATGTATAGATCTGGGAATCGTGAGTCATCCATGGAGTGTGAAACAGAGTAAGCTAGCAGTAATCGGTCACTGCACCAGGCTATCCTAGCATTGAACAAAAATTTTTCAATCAGGGACCAAGAGTACTGTGAAGGTGTTAGAAGTATAAGTGTTGTACTGTTTTGACGGTATGATATGTGAAAGTGTATGTCGATGTAGAATGTATGTTAGATATACGTTGTATATTATTTATGTTGTGTTGTTTTGAAGATATAATATGTGATGTGTAAGTTTATGTCGATGTAGAATGTATGTTAGATGTTGCTAACATACACTGTTATGCAAGAAAAAATTCAGACTCGTCTGACAATAAAGTATAAAGTAAAGTAAATTAATAACATTTATTTTCTGACCGTTGTAGAATTGAGGACTCTCTGCTGAACATAGAGAAAAAACACCGGATTGGGAGAAGATGGCAAGAATCCGATTCAGACTTCCAGTCTACCCTTAAAAATGTGGACTGTGAGCTCAGAGGGCAACTAATCTTCAAAGCTAGAACTGAATCAAGGGAGAGAGCAGTCCTCCTCCATCTGAAAAGAAAATATCCAGGTAAAGTGCTGTGGATACGTAGATACATTCAGATATTGCGTTCAACTTTGAAAAGGACCATAATACAAACTAATAAATACATTTCTCTGCATGTGTGTTTCCTAACTTTGCTACAGACGGGCAGGGCATTGCCATTAGACTTTCCAAGCAGATTGCCAGTTCCAACAAGAGACTGAGGCAGGCAATAAATGAATACAACCGGATTCAGTGGCCACCGCAGAGGAGCATCTTCCCCACAATAATTGATTTTCAGGAAGCATGCGATCCCTCTTGGCAAGTCTACTTCTGCTTTGATGACACTGTAAGTATAATAACCACTGTAAGTATAGACCATTTTACAAGATGTAAACAACACTGGTCCAGAAGCACTTCCTGTTTCAGTTTGTAACCGTTTTCTTTATTTCACATGTAAAGAAAACATCTTAAAGATGTTTGTTTAACTTTTTGATTCAGTTTTAAATGTTCTGTTGGTTGTATTTTATCCCAGCTTTTATGTAGTGTTAAAAAACTGAAACAGGAAGTGCTTCTGGACCAGTGTTGTTTACATCTTGTGAAATGGTCTATATATAACCACACAGCAGTCACTCTAGAAACAATCTGACAACCACTTACCAACCCCAACTACCTGCCAATCAGTTTTGAAACCACCTGGTAACATGACATAGCTTTTTTAAATTTATTTTCTCTTTCAGATTGAAGACGATAATGTTTCGAGGAGTCTTAAACGGCGAGCAATTGATGCCATAAATATGAAGACTCGAGCAACTGAGGAAAAGGGCATGCTGTACCAGGAAATGAGAAATATTACTGAACACCTCCATCAGCAGCATGCCTTTCTTTGCTCTGCCATTAAAGACACAGATCAGCCTGGTGCAAAAGCTGCTCTCACCCAAAGACTCCATCAGGTGGAAAGAAAACGTCATCAAGCAACTGTGATGTTTCACACACATGTACAAGACATTGTCCCTGTAGACAACCCCTACTTGTGTCAGGCCCTCCCCATGTCAAGCATAGAGACTCTAGTGTACAATGAGGATGGTGATGATGATAATGAGGATGACACTGAGGATGACCATGATAACTAGGAATGGTACTGGTATGACAGGACAGGGCCTGTATTTACAAAGCTCACAAAGATGTGTTTTACTAGGTCTGATCTATTTTAAAGCTTAGGTACTGTATTTAAGCACATATCGACACTAGTATGCGAGTACAAAATTGTGTGTTTACCACTTGTGATATTACGTATTCATTGTAATGTACAAATGTGGTCATGTGTGAGAGTTTGTTTTCATGAGTTGAAATGACAATAAATTTATTGAAATGACAAAGTATTGAATCTTGAATCCTCTGTATCAACTTTAAGTTTGTCAAAAATAAAAGGGAACATACAGATGTAGTGACTCTACAATACACCTTTCTCATAATGAGTTAGCCATGTTTTCAACCATTGTCATAGCACTTATTCAAAGCACACATAAATTAAATAAAAAGTAACTTGCTTAATAAAATGACACAGAATGATTTTACAGTCAGAATCAACATAATCTTCTAACATAACGGTGCAGTAGGTTCTTTTCTTCTTCCAATGGACTGCTTTATTTTCACAATCTTCGTTCAGTGAATTTAGACCTACATAACATTTAGTTTTATCTTTTGTATTTAGTTGCTATGGTGGTTGCTAATTGACGCCGCTATAGCTGAAACCACGCATCTTGCATGACGTCCTTCCGCCCGAAATTATTTTATTAATAGACAATTTAAAAAATAATAATAAATTCAACATTTGACCACAGAAAAACACAACTTGATAACTCAACAAATACGATATGTTCGTGTTAAGGTTAACACTTTTAACAAATACTCCTTCGATTCTGAGAAGTGCATCCGACACGGAAGTGCATTGTGTTGTGGGCGGGCTTTACAGGTTCTCCTGTTTCGGCTAATATCTCTTAAATAAAACAACATATTTACATTTTCTTAACGTAGATCATCTAGATGCAGTGTAAATAATCGTTTGGCTATACTATATATTTGATATATGCAGTAGATATATGTTTTTACAACCCTAATTTTCAACCCTAATTTGCAAACCAGAAAAACTACAACTGCAGTGCCGATTTGTATCAAGCTGCATTGTGTAGCTATAGGGAATTGTAGTTTTTAAAATATAAGTGTTTCTCTTGGAATGGGAGGTTGTAAATAGTTAGTTGAGAGTACAGTGAGGAGTTTAGGGGGATTGTAAACACATCTATGTAATCAGATTTTAAATGAAAATAATTTTTACATTTTTAAATAGGTTAAAATTATTTTTAACCATACTTGAAATTGTTCTAAATTGTTGTCTAGATTCACATGATAACTAAGGACAAGAGCTCTCTATAACAGTTGGTCCCATGTTGATAGCCCCTTTCATTGCTTAATTACAAGCGTTCAAACATGCACCAGGGTCATGTTTCAAAGGTCAGTATTTCAAAACAGGGGTCATGTAAAATCTTAATACTTACATATGTTACTCTCTAGGTCAAGACCTTTCTAACGATGTATTGGTTTAGCTCTACAACAAAGTTTTAAATTTATCATTTCACATACACAAGCCATCCTGGGTATAGTTTTAGAGAGCACTGTGAGAGCTCAATAGGAGTTGCCTATATGAAGCTTTTTGTTTGTTTGTTTGAATGTTTGTTTGTTTGTTTGTTTGTTTGTTACTCTGTAAACAGATTTACAACCTCACAACATAAGGAATATCGGGTACTGTACACACACACACACACACACACACACACTGCATTTATGTTTGGGTTTGGGACACACATGGCTTATATACATAGGCTTTCTTTTTATGTTAATGATGTTATGATGGTTAAATACCATTAATGATAAGACCATCATCTACATGATGGGTAGTCATTTCCTCTTAGGCTACTTGTACACTATTATTAGGCCTATTGATAGTCAAATACAAGAGTAGCCTACATTATAAATTGGCCCTTCCACCAAATAGGTGACATTTGCTTGCTGTATCTCTTCAAAATATAGCATCTTTTTCAACACATAATCTAATACTACACATATTTAACTATTCCAAATGTGTATTGGTCACTCTCAGACAACTTAAGTAATTACCAAGTGTCCAAGAAGAAGATGGATGCATGTTTTCTTAGTCCATGTTACCAAAACTCATGTGCCATTTGAAAAGCATGTCATTTTTTTTTATTTTATATATATATATATATATATATATATATTCACTTCAAGAAAGTTTTTTTTTTTTTTTTTTAAAAGCAATGGTTGGTTATGTGTTCAAATAATTGCTATTTGTGACTAAAATATAATATCATAGTGACCGGCAGTACTTTGAATTGAAATGTAGTCTATCCATGGCAGACAACTCTAAACAGAAGTGGAACCCCCTTGCATAAACTGTCAATAAACTTTATTTCTCAGATCCAAGGAAACAATTAATATCTATATTATTACTTTGTAACATTTAAACACAGATAAAATACCCATCACATTTAATCTTAAATGTTAATCATTAAAAGAAAAGCATAACATGGTGAGTGTGAAAATACTTCCGAGGGGAACTACATCTTTCAAACTAGGTGGCTTCTTCGATACCAGCATCCATTATATATTTTTATTTAATTAATTGTATTATTGAGAGGTTCTTACTAAAACCAGGCCCTATTGAACTAATGATGAAACAGATTTATATATAAAAACAACATGTAGACTCAATTCAGTACAATAGAACTTTATTTGATCCCCACATGGCCCAGTTTAAAAGGGACCACATTGAAGGTGCCAACAAACGGCAACAATAAAGACAAATTGGGGTGAATCAAAACAACAAAAAGATCAGCTTTAATACAGGTTCATCAAGTGTATTTTAATGAAAAAGGTGAAAGGCACTTAATGCATTTTAAAATGCACATATATGTATGTATGTATGTATGTATTATGTGAGTGTGTGTATATATTTGTAGGGATGGGTTGGGGGCCGTCAACACAGTAACAATAACTACTACTAGATACATTTTGAATGCACTAAATAGCATAGGTTCAGGGTGTTTGCATGGTGTTTTGACTCTGGCAGGGAAGGCACATGTTCTTTTTAAAACCACATGCAGTGTGTGACCATGATTGGCACACTGTGCACTGTGACCATGAACGCCACTTCTTTCTTGCGTTCTTATTCTTGTCGTCAAAATGGATGCGGCAGACACAGCACACATTGTCTCCATCTACCAAAGGAAAACCACAAATATTTTGGAAGTCAAGCCAGTTAATTCGAAGCAACATATAAAAGGCAGCTTACTCATTTGTAACTGTTGCCAAATGCAAATGTGGATATTGCACATCAATTAATCTCAGATATTGCTAATGCTCAATCATGTAAAAAAATGTACTGGACAACACCCTTTGCGCTTCTGAGATGTTTTTATACATTACTGCACGTTCTGCCTGGAATCTGCCCATTGAAATACTTAAAAGTGAATCTAGTTAAATGATGTTGTATCCTAAATGAAAGTATTGGAGGCTAATTTGTCACAGTCTAATGTTTTTTTTTTATCCATTTTAAAATGTTTTAGTCTATTCTTCTGTTTCCATATCTGTTCTTATTGCAGTATTGTAATCTGTTGAAACTGCTTATTTATATCCAGGCTGCTGCTAGTCTTGGCCAGGTCTACTATGAGGAAGAGCTCATTTGTTATTTTGTAACTTGTAAAAAGAGTAGTTCACTTTTAAAAAAAAAATTTTGCTGAGAATTTACTCCATAGATATCTATATAAAGGCTAGGTATCTCGTCCACGCTGCTGGCCAATGGAGGTCGACGTCTGCACCTGGCGGCCATCTTGTCACAGGCAGCTCGCTCACTCGTAACATTGTGTGAATGGTACATGTACTATTTAAATGACCATAACTTGCTCAATTTTCTACCGATTTTCAAACGGTTTGGTTTGTTATAATCGTCAGAGATGTAGTTATGACACAGCCTACTTATGAATAATAAGTGTATAAATAAATAATCATCCAGATAATTATCGCCACGTTAATAACTTTTGTAAGAAACCAAACCGTTTGTAAATCCGTCAAGATTTCAACGAGATAAGAGTATTTGTGTTCGTGTTGACCACTTCGTCACCACGCCTGTGACATATGGCCGCCGGTGATGACGATAGAAACTCCGCCTTAAGACATCTAGCCTTTATATAGATATCTATAATTTACTCACCCCCATGTCATCCAAGATGTCCATGTCTTTCTTTCTTCAGTTGAAAAGAAATGAAGGTTTTTGATGAAGACATTCCAGGATTTTCTCCATATAATGCAATTCAATGGGAACCAAACGGATCAAGGTCCAAATGAGAGTTTCAGTGCAGCTTCAAAGGGCTTTAAACGACACCAGACGATGAATAAGGGTCTTATCTAGGACCCTTCGAATAAGACTCGAAAAAAAGATTTGTTCATTTTGATGAACGAGTTTGAACAGGAGAGTCACGAACACTCATCACAGAACAGAGCAAGGCGAGCATTTGAGCTTATAAAACTTGAACTTTGTTATTTATTTTCTTTTTTTTAATGAGCGATCGTTTCGCTTGATAAGACCCTTATTCATCGTCTGGTGTCATTTAAAGTCCTTTGAACAGTTTGCACTAAAACTCATTTGGACCTTGAACCGTTTGGACCCCATTGAAGTCCATTATATGGAGAAAATCCTGGAATGTTTTCATCAAAAACCTTCATTTCTTTTCGACTGAAGAAAGAAAGACATGGACATCTTGGATGACATAGGGGTGAGTAAGTTCTCAGCAAAAGTTTTTTAAAGTGAACTATTCCTTTAAGGCAATATATGGTATAACATTCACTTCCTGTTAAATAAAAATAACCACAATGTGGAAAGATACCTTTATCTGCAGTCATCACGATGGCTACAGTAGTGGCTGTTTCTGCGGACTCTTCCATCTGTTGTGCACCTAAAGTACATAAAACAAAACACGATAATAACTTTCTAAATACATTTTTTTAATCTTAATTGCATATTCATAATTTAAACTGTAGGCATTTATACTGTCAATAGTTAATTAGTAAATCATTAATTAAAAAAAAGTTCCATTATTTGCATCTAAATCTCAACAGCCAATTCAAAATGTAAAAATTCCAGAATTCCAACCTTATATATGCCGTTTAATGTCACCTGGATAAATATTGTAGCAATAAATTGTAATTTTCAAACAAGTGAGCTTTTCTCACTGTCAATGGAAGACTAAGACAGTAGTTTTAATTAAGCTTGAACTTAAGCAATACCAAAAACTGATTTGTAACATTTGGTAAAATGTATTACGATTACATGAAATACCATTTTCACACATGGCCTCTAAAATTTCCTCCACCGACTTCGTCTGGATGCCATCCGCTGTGTCTGTTGATTTGAAAAGATTAAACCATCACACAAAGGTGAACATTTCATCTTTTGATTAATTGTATTATTTCAATAATGTATGCAGTAGTCAAATGTGCTGTGAAATGACCAGGTACATATCTAGTTAATAATGCCTCTAAAGTTTTATGTAATATATTTATTTAAAGATAAAATAAAAACAACTCAGCATACCTTCTGCATCCATGTGCTCTGACATCTCCTCTCCCAAGTCAGTGGGGTTGCATTGTGCTTCATCTGATTGATATATTTAGAAAAAAAGAAAGAAAGACAGAAAAAAACCCTTATTTAACATGACCTTAACAAATAACTGGCCTTCCTGCAATAGTACTGGAGGAAAATAATGAATCACACAGCAGTGAATATATCAATGAAGGAATGTAATTCGAAGGAATTATATACATAGACTTTAATTAGTGAATAGTTTGATGAGCTTAAAAAAGATGAAAACCATTGCCAAGGGCCACATTCACTAGTCACAACTAATCATCTATAGGATATTCAGGATGATGACGAAACTGAGATATTGTCACATCCCTTACAAACTGTCAAAGACACATACAGAATCTATAACTTGAATCTGTTTCAATTAAATTTTATTTATATAGCATCAATTCATGACAAAATTTCTCTCACAGCACTTTACAAACAGAGTAGGTCTAGACCATACTCTTTATAATATTGTTAACAAATACCCAACAATTCCCACCATGAACAAGCACTACTGTAGGTGACGGAGGCAAGGAAAAACTTCTTTATAAAGGGGTCATATGATGGTTATAAAAAATAACATTATTTTGTGTATTTGGTTTAATGCAATGCGTTTATGCGGTTTTAGGTTAAGAAAAGCCATTATTTTAGACATACTGTACATTATTGTTGCTCGCTATGCCACTCCTTTCTGAAACATGTCAAATTTGTATAAAGCTCATCATTCAGAAAAGCATGGTGTGCTCTGATTGGCCAGAAATCCAGTCCATTGTGATTGGCCCAAATACCTTATGCGCCTGATGGAAATATCACGCTTAATACCATATCTGGAACATCAGCTTTGTTATCGTTGAAATGACAAAGATGTAGTGAGAGCTCTCCCAGGTGCTATAAACAGTCCTCTGGAAATGCGCAGCACACAGTTGAATATTTGGGTTGTACTGGAACAGTGTTGTAAATAAAGCTTTGCACTGTTTTCTAATTGTGTCCTCTTTTAGAAAGCCAAACAAAGTAGTTGGACTTTTGCAACGAAAAACACAGAGTCTCCACGACATGCCGGCACGGATAAGAGTTATGCCTTCTTTGCGTATACATTTGGGCGGTGTTATGGAACTCTGCCCCCACATACTGACATAGAGATTGAGTGTTTTGAGTGGAGATTGAGTGGGGGAAGTGTTTTAAGAAGGTGTGGCTGAGCCTTCCCTTTTACAAAGAGTATCTCTTAAGGTTTGAGACTCTGATCTTTGTAACGCTACAGATCTTATACATGCACAAACAGCTACATAACATAAATTAAATGACCCCTTTAAGAGGCAGATACATCAGAACCATGGCTCAGGCTGGGCGGCCATCTGGCTTGACCGGTTGCGGTGAAGGGACAGATAGAGATGCAACGCCCCAAAATTATACAAAGACTTACATGTAAGCCTATATTATTCTTTAGTTAACTTATTTTCCCCACTTTGCATAGAGCCAAATGGTCTGCTAAAACACAAGTGGAGAAAGACACTGGTAATGGTAATGTCACTTACTTATTTCAAATGAAATCTCCTCTGCAGCTTTCAAAATTTCGACCAATTGGTTCCTTCCATAAAAGGAAGGCTTCCTTAGAGTAAGGCTTGTGGGCAGTCCAGATACATTAATTGTCATGCTCTGATTTACCAGGGACTGGTAGGGGAGCCTCCCAGTACCTCCGGCCTCCTCTGAAATACACAAGCACACATATGCATGCACAGATTACACAATGTTACACAGTTGGACAATTGTCACTCTCCCCTCTAGTTGATAGCCAGTCTACAGGCTGCAAACAGACATTTTGGTACGGTGTCAATCTAATGGTTGATGGGCACATTAGATAATTTATTCATTTGATAATAATGCCATGGATTCATGAAGGTATTAAACGTATTTGAAGTTATGCTTACTATATTTTTGGTTGAATAGATCTTGCACTTTTCCTACCAGAACACTGACATGTTCTCTGGTACTGGGTGTTGCGGGTGAGGAGCTGGCTACAGATGTAACAACAGACAACAATAATTTCATAAAACTTTATGATGTATATTTGCACTATTACAGGCCTGAGCCATTTTTTTGTGGATTTTTATATAACCAATACCTTTGAAATGCAGTGCAAAGTTGTTCACTGTCTCCGTTGAATCAAGGAAATCAGTGGCTCCTTTGCTGCTCAGTTCAAACACCTCTAATGTGGACTTTTGGCGGTCAAATGACAAAATGGCTGTTTCCACACCCAAATCCTCAAGCTTGGACACCTTTACAATATTTAAAAGAAGAAGACAACCACAAAAATAGTAAATACTTGATTATACACAAAACCTACTTTTAAAAATTCAACACACACTGAAGAAACAACTCATTACAGGGCTTGGCAATATATGAAAACAGTGTTGTCACATGTGTCAAATATGTGGCCAAAGACCACCCAGGGATACATTAACTATAAATTAGTTGTTTACATAGAGTCCAAATGCAATCATTTTTTTTCTTCTCATAGTAATTTGTGACTCCTAATGCTTGACCACCTTGATGTGAATAGATTTCCAAACCTCTAACTTCAGCTTCTTAAGGTGCATTTTAATTCGGGCATCCCTAATCTCAGGGCTAAGGTCCTGTGTCTGCCCATGTGCCCTCAGTGCCGCTGCCTCTTGAAAGTATTTTTGCTTTTCATCTTCACTCAATGAGGCCCACCTGCCCTTAATGTCATTCATTGTGCCTGAGGAAAAAAATAGATGCACAGAAAGCTTCACACTTTAGATTCAGCCTCCCTTTTTTGAAGTAAATTCATAAAAACGAAAATCTGTCCAACACACTGGTTTACTTGGGTTGTGAAACCCATTTCTCTGTAACAACTTTGTAAAAACCAGATAACATGTAAAGTAGATGACCTGATGATTCTTTTCAATACACACAGCAGTCTTACGTTGATGAATGCAACTTGTGTGAGTTAAGTTCTTGCCAAATACTATCTTGAAAATCTGTTTCATGTCCCTTGTAAACCCCTGATATCAACAGGGCTACTATGTACAAACGAATCATTTAGTATAATTAAAAGCAGCCATTACATTTTGTCTCTCACCTTTGTTTTTGAATATGTCCCTACAAAAAAGATTGTAAGGCGACAGCTCTCTGACATGAACTTTGGCCTTTGATTGCCGGGGTTCAGACGAAGCTTTTGTAATTTCTGATCTTTTGTAATTACCGATCCAGTTCTGAAAAACAAAAACAAAAAAAATAATGAAAGAGTATTACACCAACTAAACTGAATGTTAACAAAACACTTCATTTATACAAGCAGTGCAGCAGAATGATATATTCATTTGACAAGTTGTTTGTTAGTGTGGCACTTACAGTAAGTAAAACTTACTTCTATGACAGTGGTGTCCAAACCAGTAGCAGATGCAGCTCTTGGAATTAATTCTGACCCAACTCGTGTCATTCCATCCTTAAAAAAGGATTTCAGGGTTTCCTTTTGATTCCCATTAATGGGAGTTCTCTCTTGTTGAATAACAACAAATAAAGAAAAAGCTAGTCAGTAATAAATCAGTAATAATAAAAAAACAGAGTGTTGCAGATCATACCATCGCTCTCAGACACACTTGATTAATGCTTCTAGATTAGCAACTGCAAGGCTTACCTCTCTGGGCCATCTTCAACCTAAAACATAAACAGAATGTGAATGGGCCCTTCTCTCTAAAAAGGCCCAAACCAAATTTTGAATTGTTCAAAGACAGAACATGGAAGTAATAAAGCAAACTTACCACAGAAGTCCTTGCAATCCACTGGCAATTGATGCTGTAACTGTAAAGGGAGAGAAAAAGTTAGGTAAATAGATTTTAATGTTACACAGGCAGGAAGACAGATAGATTAATAGATTTTTTTTTTCAAGTTCAATGTCACGGACAGCAATAAATGAGACACACACCGACACCACAGTCTATACTTCTAATAGATTGTCAGTAACGTATTCGTCTTTTGCATGAATGTAATTGTAAGCTTCCTCGTGTGGGAACAAATCCCTCCAAGCTTTTTCAACCCCCCAAAAATTTTACATTCTAGTCATGATCCCGAGGTTCCCAAACAGAAATAAAATACGTCATGTGTTTGAATATTTCACTCATGTCAAGAGTAAGGTTGTGGAAAAAGTAATTTTGCAGGCTAACTTTACGTTTAACTAGAAACTACATTTCCCCAGTAGCCTCATGCGCAAAAACATGCTTATTTAGCAACTTTAATGGTCAATTAAACAAGCAAGCTAAAGGCTTTACGTAAACGTAATAACGTAATAGGGCCTAACGTTGGCCTGTTTAACGTTTACAAAATAATCGTAATACGCTTAACTTATGTCAACACTCATGTCACGCAACATTAAAACACATTTTATGTATTGTTTTCCATTATTGACTAATTATTACGGTATAAATGATCGGTTTTATCATTAAATGTTCTTACCTGAAAATACCAAGCGCGAAATATCATCATACGGTTATCTCATAACGTCACGCAACATTAAAACACATTTTATGTATTGTTTATGTATTGTTTTCCCTTACTAACTAATTAATTACCGTTTAAATGCTCGTTTTTTATCATTTAAATGCTCTTACCTTATCAAAAATCAAGCGCGAAATATTCCAACGTAGCTGCGTCATTCAGTAGACTTCCGATTACCGGCGAGCTGGATTCTGGGATTGGAGCTGGAGTCTTCTCCTGTATTTGTCGGTGATTAACCATGTGGATGGATGATAACAGCCTTCTGAGCCTACCAGTAGGCGCAGCAGGCCCCTACTGGCCCATATATATGGAATGATAACCACTGATAACGCCCATTCAATCGAGTGATAACATTCGAAGCGGGTGGAATGCAGATAAATAACTGGAGATATTGTGTGTTTTTGTAGGACTTTTCTGTATTCTGAATGTATTTGTGGTCCTTGTTTGGATGTTGCCACTGATTACAGCTACGGGTTTCATGGTTTGATGTAGCTACATTAGACATCTTGATTACCGCTACGAACAGCCTTTGATTGGGAATCTATACATTGGATAACGATCCTCTACTTCATTGTGTATCATTACCATGAAACATCATAATCATTGGATTCCTTAGAGACAGCTAAGCCTTGCATCTGACTTTCAAATTCACATTAACTTTCAACAAAAGTGAACTTTATAAAGACTGAATCATAAATTGTACCATATATATATATATATATATATATATATATATATATATATTAGTGCTGTTTGTTTTGCAATACTGTTTGCATGTTTCTTTGTTTTGGTGTTTATATAAAGTCACAAAAGGTGCATAAGTTGCTGTTTTTTTAACTCATTAGTGATGACCTACATGTTGATGCCTATGACCCTCCCTAAAACAGATTTATAATTAGCATTTACTCAGAGATGGTTATAACACAGTTTGTTGTTGCATTTTATTCTTAACCAGTCATTGTCGTTGGGCCCCAGGTCAGCTCAGGGCCCCAAGCGAATGCTTGGTTTGCTTGTCTTGCTGCAGTGGGCCTGATCATTCACAATCATTCACGCCCCCACGCATATTGACTTTCCAAACAAAAAGTGTCTTACCAAATTTATAAATCAATGTATTGTTTTATGTGAATGATTAGGCAGGATAATTTTCAGATCATTTTAAAGTACTCCAGGCGACAACATCCATTAGTCAAAATTCTTGTGGACACATATTTAGTATGTGTTTTGTGGCCTTATTTCAGAAACTTTCATTTTGAGTTTTTTTCAATAACCATGCATGAACATTATTCTCTCATAAAAAAACAAACATGTACACACATGTTGCTCACATATTACCGTAGCCTTGTTTGTGCTAAATATAGTGTAATTACACCTTTGCCATTAATATGTTTATAAGCAACTGAAAAAAAGCACAAATGTCAGGGCATGTCAGAACATCTCAAGGACCCCAAAAACACCTTAGACCCCCGAGGGTTGCGTTATTAGAAACGTGGTGCATTCGTGAGAGTTCATGAAAGAAGTAGTAAAAAAAAGTTGTGAAAAAGTTCACTTGGTGCCAGTAAAAGTTTAAGATCTGAGCGGAAATCACAAACCACCTGTGTTTTCATGAAACAGAGGTCCAGCCCACTAACAGATACATCTAATGCATTTAAAAACTACATGAAAGTCCAAATCACCATATTTATTCATTTACTATAATCCATTAAATCCTTTAAAATTCCCTTGTGAATCCCGAGCCCTGACATGTGACATTTAGATCAGGTTATGCAAATTCCACGAGTCCTCTCATCTGAATATGGAGTCCTGCTATGTCCTCTGTGAGAGAGCAAGGACATGCTGATTGGAAGATTGAGTCTAAATATGCAAATTCCCAAGTGCACTAGTCAACTTTAAAAGCAGAATATGTAAAAGTGGTCATGTGTTCCCTGACAGTCTGTCAATAATGTGTACAGATGTACAGTATATGTGGAGGGAAGGATTTTTGAAGGGTAAAATGTTAACTCTGTCGTTCTTTCTTTCTTGTGTTTTATGATTGAAAGATCTATTCTAGAATATATTTTATCAAAGTGATGTGTTTCCTCTTAGGATCCCTTGGGAAAAGCCGGTAGAGCCACAAACCTTAACTAAAAAGCATCTCTGGAGAAAATCCCTCTGGAGAATGACACCGTATAAGACGCTTAAAACATGCTTTAGCAACGTCCTATATATCCATGGCTATTATTTAGCAGTCGTTCAGAAATAATGATTGCATGATCTGACCCATATTATAAACGCATAGGCAACAGAGTACCTCTATGAGCAACATATTCCCTCATTTAAAATCAAACACATTACAAGAATAATTACTCTGATATTTTCATACTTGAACAGACTTAATATTACCATACATCAAATGTGTATAATGATTTATCTGAATAATTAATGGACAGAGAGAGTGAGTACATTACCCTGAGGACTGTGAAAGGCATTGCAGAGAATGTTATATGCCCGTTTTCATTTGAGAAAACTCTGTCTGGAAAATACAAGCTTACATTACATCCTAATCAAGAAGAATTTTGAACAGTAGTTTGTATTTCTTACTTCCTCTCATTCATGATTTTGTGATTAATATTGTGAAATGATGCAATGAAGATCTAAGTTATAGCAAGACATGGGAGGCTGTGCATTAAAGTGAATTTATCAAGGTTGAGCAGCGCAAAGCAGATACAACATAAAATGTGTTTTGTTTTATTTTGTTTTGTGTATTTTATGTACATTTTTGTACAGTGTCATACAGTGTGTGTGTAGTTATTTAATCGCCTCCCCTATATAAATATAGGGGAGAGTGAGGCACAACCTAACACATTTTGGTTTTGGCTCAATTAATTTAAAAATAATTAGGTTAGATTATTATTATTATTTATTTTTTTTTACACAAGCAACATACACATCTCTGCTACAAATGAACACTTAAAAGTTTTTTTTTTTTTTCTAGGACCTACAGTTGCACTGAAAGTGACAGAAGTGCAAATGTTTAAACTTACCGTATATGAGGGGTTAGTTGTAACACATAATTCAATACTATTTTATTTGTATAGCTTGATATTGTTTGTGAATCTGTATAAATAGATATCCAAAAATCCAGCCCTCATCCAGACCGTCTTCTGGGAGCGAGAGAAAAATAGTGTAAACACAAACTGCGTGACCCTGAGTAACTACATAAAAAGGTCTGTTTTACATTTAACCCTGTTAGGTTGTGCCCCACACTCCCCTATATATATATATATATATATATATATATTTACATTAGTTATGTTTTGGACTGATTGTTTGAATGTGAAGAGTTCAGATGCAAAAGCCTCTAAATGCCATTTGAAATTTTCTTCTTTAATGATGATTTTTTTCAAACTTTTATATTTAAGTTCAGTAATTTCACTTAAATAACAATTAATAGGTAATTATCATTGCCATTTAAGTGAAAGGAACACTCCGACTTTTTGGGACTTTAGCCTATTCACCATATCCCCCAGAGTTAGATAAGTCCATACATACCTTTTTCATCTCCGTGCGTGCTATAAGTCTGTTTGACGCACCCACCGCTAGCCTAGCTTAGCACAAAGACTGGATGTGACTGGTTGCAGCTTTCATACTAATCCAAATGAGTGGCAAAATAACGCAAACGTCTTCCTATTTACATGTTGTGATTTGTATAGTCACAGAGTGTGCAAATATCAAGGCCATATGAGACACAGACATCTTTTGACCGTATAAATACTATATTTTCTGAAGGCGAAGCACTGCTACTTGGGCAGAGTGATAACAATCACCTGAGACGCACCGTGACGAGGAGCAGAGTTCGCTTCGCTCAGCGTTGGAATAAAGAGTCAGCAATTACTAACGTTAGATAGAAAAGCATAGTTTATCATGGGTGTTTGCTTTATTGTATGAGCTGTGACAATAAACAGGGGAGACCAGGTAATACAGTACCATGTTTCATTGATTTCCAACCAAAAACGCACCCAGATTTATAAATATCACATGAATAAATAATTATTATTACAGGAATCAATATATTTTAAATGCAATTTATTAGCTGAACCAAATGTATTCAACAGTAGCCTATATAATATACAGTATTGCATTACTATAGGATAGAATAAGGGGAAAGTAATAGCACAAATTGTTTTTGCACAATGAACTCACAGCCTATCGTACCCTTTTGCACGCTCAAGTTCGTTATTTCCATGGTTATTTCAAATTTAGGCTACTAGGCGCGCCGCGCGCAGGGTGCAAGTTCAACGCGGTGAACGCGCTCGTTTTTTTTTTCCCAAGCGCGTCCGCACCGCATCAAGATAAAAACATATTCATACCCTAATCATATAATAGTGTCACTAACGTTACATTAGATCTGGCTAAAGGCACTGTTACAGTAGGTCATCTAAAAACATAACGGAACACTTACCTCAGCCGCAGGTGATCCACTTGTCCTGTCTGTGCTATCGATGGGATGGCCGTATCCTTCAGCACATTATGGTCCGTGTGGCAAATTCCATTTTTTCAAAATAGTCGTCCTCATTGAAATGTACCGAGCAAACATAATGTCCCTTGATAATCTTAGGTGTGTTTGGATAAAAATCCAGAGTAAGTAAGTTAGCCATTTCTTCATCCAGTCAGCGTTTTTAGTTTGAATTCTGTGAAACATGGTTACCTCCCCTGTTTACTGTCGCAGCTATTTACAATAGAGCGAAAACCCATGACTCTAAACTACGCTTTTACTATTTATAAATTGCTGACTCTATTACCCAAACACTGAGCGAACTCTCCGCTCCTCACCACGGCGTGTCTCAGGTGATGCGGTTATTATGCCGTCAAAGTAGCAGTGCTTCGCCTTCAGAGAATAGTTCCCAGGTTTTATACGGTTAAAAGATGTCTGTGTCTTATTTGACTTTGTTATTTGTACATTATGTGACTATACAAATCACAACATGTAAATAGGAAAACGTTTGCGTTATTTTGCCACTCATTTGGATTAGTATGAAAGCTGCAACCAGTCACATCCAGTCTTTGTGCTAAGCTAGGCTAGCGGTGGGTGCATCAAACAGACTTATAGCACGCACGGAGATGAAAAAGGTATGTATGGACTTATCTAACTCTGGGGGGTAAGGTGAATAGGCTAAAGTCCCAAAAAGTCGGAGTGTTCCTTTAAGTGAAATCACTGAACTTAAATATACAAGCTTGATAAAAATGATCATTCTAGAAGAAAATTTCAAATGGCACTTAGAGGCTTTTGCATCTGAACTCTTCATGTACTCACTTACTTACTGGATCATTGGACTGAAAACTTTACTAGAGTTTAGTGGCTTAATGATCTGATTGCAAACAGAAGAAAAAGTGGGTTAAAGGGTTTGAATAGAAATTTCTGCCAAGGTTAAAGGTGCTTAACATTGATAGCCCTAATTTAAATATTTAACTGTATGTGAATGTATAAATATATACATTGAACAAAATTATAAACACAACATTTTTGTTTTTGCCCCCATTTTTCACAAGCTGAACTCAAAGATCTAAGACTTTTTTTCTATATACACAAAAGGTCTAGTTCTCTCAACTATTGTTCACAAATCTATCCAAATCTGTTAGTGAGCATTTCTCCTTTGCCGAGATAATCCATCCACCTCACAGGAGTGGCATATCAAGATACTGATTAGAGAACATGATTATTGCACAGGTGTGCCTTAGGCTGGCCACTACCATGTACCTCCAACTTCCTCAACATACTTGAAGTAAACAAATCATACTGACTGCAGGAATGTCCACCAGAGCTGTTGCAGTGAACTGAATGTTCATTTCTCAATCATAAGCTGTCTCCTAAGACATTTCAGAGAATTTGGCAGGACATCCAACTGGCCTCCAACAGGACCTCCACATCCAGCATCTTCATTTCCAAGATCGTCTGAGATCAGGCAGGACAGCTGCTGCAACCAAACAATTTCTGCACAAACTGTCAGAAACCGTCTCAGGGAAGCTCAACTGCATGCTCGTCGTCCTCATCGTGGTCTCGACCTGACTGCAGTTCGTCGTCGTAACTCGACTTGAGTGGGCAAATGCTCACATTCTATGGCGTTTTGGAGAAGTGTTTTCTCTTCACAGATGAATCCTGGTTTTTACTGTACCGTATACGACAGTGTGTTCCAGATACTGACAATATCCAGAAACTTCACAGAGCCATTGAAGAGGAGTGGACCAACATTCCATCGGCCACAATGTGAGGTGAAGTGGATGGATTATCTCGGCAAAGAGAAGACCTCACTAACAAAGATTTGTGAACAATATTTGAGAGAAATAGGCCTTTTGTGTACACAGACAAAGTCTTAGATCTTTGAGTTCAGCACCTGAAAAATGGGGGCACTAACAAAAGTTTATGTATTAAGGTCTGTCAGTAACTAAATTATACCCACAATTTTTCATAAAATATATATTTTTAATTATATCCTTTTTGATATATTGACAAAATAATTTAAAACATACATCTTTAACTTGCCATACATTTCAATGCATATCAAATCAAATACCAAATCTGACAATCATGTTATTGTCACGGGTGTGGTGCAGACAGATGAAGAGGCAGAATCCAAATTCCAAACAATATAATGTTACTTATAAAATAACTAGCACGGATACAGGCAGGCAAAAGCAAACACTACGTAACATTGACAACGACTGACAAAGACAGGCTGAACAGAAGCAAACTCAGGCTATGTTTACACGGAAACGATTCTGAAGAGAAAATGCAAAAGTGGCGTTGCGTCATCACTTTTTATTCTGCGTTTAGACGAACGTTTTGTGTGGGAGATCCGTGTGCAAATGGTGATGCAAAAGTGTGTGAAATTCAATGTAGTATGCACTTCAGGCGGCTATGGGTGCATACTACAACACCACCAAGTCCACGTACCTGCGTACAACCTTCACTGTCAAGCAGACTTTTGTGTTTTTACCATTTACACCGGTGGAACGTTTTTAAGATTTCCACTCTGGAAGGTGGTTTCACTTTTTTGCATTTTTAAGCCTCAAACGAATGTGTCGCCGTGTAAACGAAAGGCAGGCACATCCGATAAAATATCTTTACGTTTTCACCCGGAATCGTTCTCGTGTAAATGGGGCCTAAATGCAAGCATGAATCAAACATAACAAGGTGAAGACAGGTGACACAGATGATGAAAACGATGAACAGGTGGATGATTGAGGGAGTGAGTTCAGGTGTGGAGACAAGAGGATGCTGGGAAGTGTAGTGAAGATGACGAAGACAGAATGGTGCAGACGAAGACTGTGACAGTTATTTCTTCAGTTCAGATTAAAAACTGTTTTTTTACTGCTAATGCTGCACGTACATATTCTAGAACTGAAACCAGATGATGGTTATTAATTATGGAAGTTGGCTCTTAAAATTGGTCCTTCATTTTCTGATGAGTCTGTTTTTTTTTCCATTTGCTTTTCAAGTGGTCCATCTTCTCCTCCTTTTGGTGTCTCTGTTTCAGATTTAGGTATTTTTTGTCTTAACATCAAGTGTGAGCAGATATATATTTATATATTTTTTTTTCCTAGGAATTGCCTTCAGAGAAAAACAGAAGTCCCTAACCACAGAGGTAGCACCGATCTGAAAACAGAAGTATAAATATTAGACAGGGACTCCGGCGCTGTTGTACTGACTTCAATGTTCCGCATTTCAACTCCACCGAATCATTACAGAAACTGCTCTCCACCATGTGAATTTCTGTCCCTGGATTACGAAAAGTTTGTGTGCATTTGAGCAGAGTGGATGGGCTGTGTATCTTACTACAATACCTTCGACAGACCTGTGGAAGATGTTATATTGACCTCTGTCAGTTGCGCCGGCTCCACTCCAGCAGAAACGCTTTGTGTCCTCTGGGGTGGAACACTTTTAGTGGAACATCTTAATCACGGAACATGTGTCACTGGGAAGGAATTAACCGCAGAGAGGAAATCTCCCCTCAGGACAAACCACTGCTGGTGTCAGCTTCCTGCTCGGAGTGTTACAAAAACAACCGATATATAAAAAAAGATACGCTGCAGGGATAAATAACATACACGTGCTCAGCTTAACTGAGATTTACATGTATCATTTATGGATGAATTTTAACCATAAAACATTTTGTAAGTGGCTCAGCTAACGCTTTTTGACTTTCTCGGTTTGTACAAATCCACGGACAGAATGGAAGTGAAAAGGAGACAGAGTGATGAAGGCAATCATTATATATGGGGATGATTAAGAGGCCATTGTGGTGGATAGAAGCCAATGGTCAAATTTGGCTAGGATGCCTGGGTTAAACCCCTACTCTTTATTTTATTATTATTATTATTTTTTTTTTTTCGATGGACATTCTGGGATTTTTAATGACCACAGAAAGGCAGGACCTCGTTTTAACCGTATATATATATATATATATATATATATATATATATATATATATACATACATGACAATTACAAATAAATGGCAAGCAACACATTCTGTATAATGAAGATTGAAGTATTCTTTCTGGATACACTTTATTTTAAGGTGTCCGTGTTGAGGTTCAGTTATATATATTAAATAACTGAGTAATAACATTATCTACATGTCCTTATGGAGTTTGTTTTATTTACAGAATTGTTTTAATATTGTACACAATAATTACAAGGGAAATTCTATAACACTTCATTTTAAAGTGTACTTGAATGTACATGCATGATTGCATGCAATTAACCATACATTCTATTCGTAACCATTCACACTAAGTACATGTTGTTAATTAATATTATTCAGTGCTTCGATGTATAATTATAGAGTAACAAGGACACGATGAAATAAAGTGTAACTGAGCATTATTTTAAAAATCTAGTTTAAAACTGACAAGTTCTGGGAAAAGTACTCTTTTTATTCATAGAGGGTTCATCTTTTTCATTTACAAGAACAATTAAAATGTATGGTTTTAAAAATGTATTGTATATCCATCAAGTTAATCACAATTTCCTTATGCATGTAATGGATATAAGAAACACTTTATCATTATTTTCAAAAAGGTTTCATGTACTTTTCAATTTTTAAAAAGCATTTTCTACATTATTATATCATTAATTATTCATTCAAAAATATCAAGTTTCTGGGGACTCATCACACCATGACATTTTAGAGCCCGATCTCATGAAAGTTTGTATCTATAACACGAGTATATGCGTTTTTCGCGTGCATATGATTCGCACTTTGTGGCATATAATAAGTACGAACTCCCCGCCCCCTTCACCCTAAACCTAAGTGGTTTTCAGTGCGTTGCATATGCACACAAAAAACATTGTTGGCGTATAAATGCCACGAGAAATGACAATCGTGGTATAGATACGCACTTTCATGAGACTGTGTTGCATTTTACAACCTGAACTAACCTTTCCATGTCATAAAAATATCAGATTTTATGATATTTTAAGACTTTCGAACCTTGACACACTTTCATGCAGGCCTGCATCCTCTTTATACGCTCTTTATAAGCTCTTTATGCAATACAGATTGTTTCAAAGCAGCTTTACAGGGATAAAGAGGAAAACGGTGCAAACAGAGTTAAATTCTGCTGTAAAGCAGCTCTAAAAAGAAAACAGAGTCATTATGTTAAGCTGAGGTCAGTTTAGTGCTGATTCAGTTCTGTTCAATTGAAATGTACAAATGCTATAAAGCAGCTCTGGAGAAAAAAGTGATGTCATCGCCCAGCTCAATTCAGTTCTCATCCCATAGTCTCAGTCCAGATGCATCATGACAAATATCCAAGTTTAAAATGATGCCCCGTTCTATTTCTGACATTTTCCAAGCCCTCATGCTTCTTCTGATACGAAGGACAAATGGATTTGCAACAGTCGCTTTGTCACGTCCAGCTGTTGTGGCGTACACCTATTGTTGTCTCTTGACTGCTGTGACACATCTCGCTGTTTCTTCAGTGACTTCCATCATGATTATAAGACCCTGTTGCAAGAAGCTGAACAAGTCTTTAGTCATTTTGGCTATAGACAGCTACAGAGCTAGTCAGTGAAGAAAACGTGTCTCAAGAAGCTGAGCTGTTTGCATCTACCATCAGTCGATCCAAATATAAATGCCTGAAGTTTACGTAACCCGAAGAAAAGTCTCTGTTTACCTCTCAGTCCTCCTCAAGTGTTTGCAGTTCTGATGGCCTCACTGAGCTACCAGGTAAACAACCCTCACCCTTTTTATGCTGACCACCTAAAGCAAGCCATCTACCTACAACTGCCTCAACATACTTGAATAAATATGAGTTTCTCTTGGCATACATCACGAATGTCAGACACACTGCTTTATTTCAGGTTCTCTAGTGCAGGGGTTCTCAAACATTTTGGTGCCAGGGACCCCTTTCAGGGGGAAAAAAATTCCAAGGACCCCCCTCATATTTATAACAGTTATTGAGCACAATGTTAATGTGTGAGCGGCAAATGAAATATTTTTGCACAAAATGAATGGTCTCCACCCAGGGTACTATGCAGGAATTTCTAAATAGCCTACTGAGGTAACGAAAGTGATCTTGCTAGGAATCACTTAGGATCCCTCACTTAGGAATTTTTGATGTTCTTGATCTAGGTACACATGTGCATTTTAAGGTGTTTTAAGGCCCCACAATTGGATAACTATAGATTTAGTAGAAGCATGTCAGTCAGTGGCATACATTTTTTTTTTTTTTTTTGTCAAGATGTCACGAAACACAATCACATATTCCAATCAGGAATGGCCTTAAAAGAGAAATGTTTCAATAATTAGGCCTATTCTGCGCACAAATAAAGCCCATAAGCCTATAAATACAATGATAATGGCATTATGTTTAATAGGTGCGTGCGTTGTTAATTTGAGCTACTGTAATTAGCTAAAAAAAACATACAGTATATGTTAAATATATGAATCCATAATGTTAATCTCATGGGCACAGTATGTTTCTATTGACCTGCTTTTTCCTTTGTTAAAGTTGAGCATGATTAATACTTTGCAAACTGATTGTTTCAGTCGTTTTTTAAAACTTTTATCTAAAACAGCTGTTTAGTTTATGTTAATTAAGGCCTACATCTTATCTCGCACTTTATGACTGTTGACTGAAACGTCGTGCGGGGAACTTTGAGTTCACTCCGACTCAAACATTTTGACATTGACGAGCTATCGTTGTTAGTCTGCTGAAGCACCTCAGACGAGAAGGTCAGTATCATCGCGATGTGCATCCTTGCAACCTCAGTTGTGGGTACGGCCCTGTCACTATGCACTTTTATTTTGATAATGATCAGACTTCTAATGTCAAATCTACAGTAGCAGTGCTAGAACTGACTATTGTGCGCGCACGCGAGACGCCGGCGCGCAATTACATGGGAATTTTTCCTCAGCAGTGGAAACAGGAATACTCTTATTTATGGTCATAGATAAGACAAGAGTGCATCATCCGAAACGGTAAAGTGTCCATTTTTTTATTTGTGTATAGGCTACATTATAAATGACTACAAAATGTCATGCCTTTTAAAAATACAGAAAAGAACCGGATGCGGGTTCATGCCGTCTCTCTGTCTCCTTTCTGGCGCACGTCCCGCAAAATCAACAGCAGCGAATAGTCTACTTGACGCAAAGACATAGATTATCTATCTATAGAAAACTTTAAGTGTCTACTTTGTATTGTTTTATGTTAAATGCTTTATATAAGTTACTTAGGAATAAACAGCATGTTTTCAGATGATAAAGAAAACATGACTCATAGCATGGAAAAAAACATTAGGTTGTAAATTATTTCGCGGACCCCCTGGCTTCCGCGGACCCCACTTTGAGAACCACTGCTCTAATGTGCCATCAGTGTAATAGGCTCCATCCATGCCCTCTTCTGTATGTTGGGCTTGCAAAAGAGAATATATCCACTCATCAAATTAGTAACTATGATGACAAACTAGTGGTGGGAAATGATGCAACTGAGTCCAAAACAGGTTGACATCTTGACAGCCACGTTCCAGTCTATGGATATAGAGCAGGGTTTTGAGTGCTGAGTTGAGGATATCTCTGAGAACACACACACACATACAGAGACCAACCAAGGACACCCCCAAAAACAAGTATAGAATCCTCAGCCTGTATTGAGGTCTGTTGTCCTGCAGGTGACCTGTCCTGGCCGTGTGTTTGTTATCTACACCTTGCCAGCATTGCCTGCTGGTCTTGTGTCCGCCCCTTCGGCCTCCTGGGAGATCGTGTCCTGGCAAACATATCCACAACAGGACGACACTCTGACCTTGAGACAGGCATTCACTCCTCTCTGATCTTTATGTCTTGTACTGTTTACCTTTCCTCCCCTTCCCTCTCTCTGGGAATGTTTGCAATGACATCCTGCATATACTCCACATGCTGTTTTTGCAGAATGCAATATATTAATAGAGTATGCACAGATATCATAGATTCTATAGAATAGGCAGATTACCAGATGAAAATTGTTCAGTATACTGTACGTAACCATGAGATTGAAGTTTGGACAATGCAGTGTGATTGATGTGTGCTTGACTTTTATTTCCAATTTGATGAATTTGAAGTGACATCAGCTGTGAGTTTTATTTGATTGGGCTGCCCAAAAAAATTATGATGTTGACAACAGTGATTTCAACAGTTTGAAACAGTCATTGTTGCAGTTCACATAATGCTTAAAAAAAACCCAAAATGCACTGTGACAGTCTTGGTGGACATACATAAAACAATGGTGCCCTCAATTGATTTAATTTATATTTTGTGTGAAACATTTTTTCACTTATATATAAATATATATTACTTATATAAGTAAATTTGAATAGCTACATTGTACCATTACACATAACATTGATTAGACTCAATGAGTTAAGGTAACTCAAATATTGGAAGAAAAAAAACAAATATTTATGTAGCCTGACTTCGTCATACTCATATTCTTGTCGGAATATGAGTCTGAAACTGCTTCATTGGGCTTTGATTATGAGGCTCACTCAATTGGATAGTCGATAGACCTACAACCAATCAGAACAACACAGTAAGTCAAATACTTTGCATAGCGCAGTTTTTAGAATTACTTTAGAATAATTTTTTTTAAAGACTAAATTAACTGTTGGATTTTTGGATTCATTTAAATGATATGCAGAGATAGTATTAAGGTAGCATACTTGTATATTATTAACAAAGCCACTGATTTTTTTTTTTAGAATGTAGAGTTGAAATGTTGACTATTAATATACTTAATGTAAAAACTGAAAAGTATTGGTATAAATTGTTCAACACTAAAATATCCTAGTCATTTTTATCTTCATTGGATTATGTCATCAGCTTAGAAACATTCAAATGTCAAACTTGAAGTCATGCTTGCTTAATGCTATTTATGTTGCATGCCTATGTAGGCGGCAAAAAAAAAGACGCCTAGGATTTAAAATCCTGCAACAATATGCAGTTTATAATATGCACTGTTTAATTGTAGAGTACGTAGTATGCTAGTATTCCATTCCAAACATAGATATATCTTCATTCCCTCCATTTTGTTCCATTTCTGCTGGTGGCCACACCTCTCCTGATGTCTTGGATCTTTTTATTCATTTTTTCCCCCATCTACTCCATCTCTTCTCCCCTCCCTCATCTGGAGACTGTGTCCCGCTTGGCTGACGTTAGTGGCGTGTGTGACAGGGTTCATTCAGCATCGGGATTAGCTGTCAGACCGCATGTGTTCACTGCCACGGTAAACAAATGGACAAGTCTGTTCAGACACGGCAGCGAGTTTTAGATGCCAGCGCCTTCGTAATCAGTATATGACAGTTACTAAATACTCAACTACAAATCATTTACAGAATGTCCCTACACGTTCTTAGTGTTGTGTCATGAAGATAAAGTTGTGTCTGCTTGACTTATTATAAACTTTTAGGTTCACCTTTTTGACCTTTATACTTGGAATGCAATATTAGCATACTGCTTATTGTATAATCCTCAATATATACACTTACCGGACACTTTATTAGGTACACCTTGCTAGGTTGGACCCCTTTTTCCTTCAGAACTGCGTGAATTCTTTGTGGCAAAGACTTAACACGCCCCTGGAAACATTCCTAAGATATTTTCGTCTATATTGACATGAGAGCATCATGCATAGTGTGGTCGTAAAGGAATGGACAGCAACAATATTCAGGCGGTGGTATTTAAACAATACTCAACTGGTACTAAGTAGCCCAAAGTGTGCCAACAAGATATCCCTCACACCATTATGCTGTTTTTGCCCAATTCCAACCCTACTATTTGAAACTCACAGCAGAAACTGAGACTCATGAGATCAAGTTTTTCCAATCTCTTATTGTAACAAGGGGTATTTTAGCCTGGTTAAAACCAGACCATTCTCAGTTGTAACTAAGTTATGGTCTGGCAAAGCATCATAGACAAATCATTTCCAGAGGGGCGTCACCAATGGACGTTGCAGGTAGACATAAAACCAATCAGAGTGATGAAAGAGATGACGTATGCAGGCGGAGAAACATCTCTGAGTGTTGTTCTTTGCTTGGTTTTTAACAAAAAGGAAACATTCAAATCGCTTAAAACAGACACGATAGCTGATTCGAACGAGTGATGTTCGACGGCGGCATCCATCTTTGTAATGTAGGCTACAAAATCTGCTTCAAAATCCAAGCGCTGTTGTCATCTTGCAAAGCCCGCACCAACGTTTCTGATTGGTGCAGCGATTTCGATTTTTGTATATATATATATATATATATATATGTGTGTGTGCACTCACCTAAAGGATTCTTAGGAACACCTGTTCAATTTCTCATTAATGCAATTATCTAATCAATCAATCACATGGCAGTTTCTTCAATGCATTTAGGGGTGTGGTCCTGGTCAAGACAATCTCCTGAACTCCAAACTGAATGTCAGAATGGGAAAGAAAGGTGATTTAAGCAATTTTGAGTGTGGCATGGTTAATGGTGCCAGATGGGCCAAACAGTGTTGTGAAAAGGGATAAACATCCAGTATGTGTGCCTCCTGTGGGCAAAAATGCCTTGTTGATGCTAGAGGAGAATGGGCTGACTGATTCAAGCTGAAAGAAGAGCAACTTTGACTTAAATAACAACTCGTTGCAACCGAGGTATGCAGCAAAGCATTTGTGAAGCCACAACACCCACAACCCTGAGGCGGATGGGTTTAACAACAGAAGACCCCACCAGGTATCATTCATTTCCACTACAAATAGGAAAAAGATGCTACAATTTTCAAGAGCTCACCAAAATTGGACAGTTGAAGATTGGAAATATGTTGCCTGGTCTGAGTCTCAATTTCTGTTGAGACACTCAGGTGGTAGAGTCAGAATTTGGCGTGAACAGAATGAGAACATGGATCCATGATGCCTTGTTAACACTGTGCAGGCTGCTGGTGGTGGTGTAATGGTGTGGGGGATGTTTTCTTGGCACACTTTAGGCCCCTTAGTGCCAATTGGGCATTGTTTAAATGCCATGGCCTACCTGAGCATTGTTTCTGACCATGTCCATCCCTTTATGGCCACCATGTACCCATCCTCAGATGGCTACTTACAGCAGGATAATGCACCATGTCACAAAGCTCGAATCATTTAAAATTGGTTTCTTGAAATAACAATGAGTTGACTGTACTAAAATGGCCCCCACAGTCACCAGATCTCAACCCAATAGAGCATCTTTGAGATGTGGTGGAACGAGCTTCATGCCCTGGATGTGCGTCCAACAAATCTCCATCAACTGCAAGATGCTATCCTATCAATAGCGGCCAACATTTCTAAAGAATGCTTTCAGTACCTTGTTGAATCAATGCCACGTAGAATTAAGGCAGTTCTGAAGGTGAAAGTGGGTCAATCACATTATTAGTACGGTGTTCTTAAAACTCCTTTAGGTGAGTATATACTGTGCCAATCGTTAAAGTTTTATTTCTGTTTTCTTGTGTGACCTAGTTTCCAGTTTGTTCCCTTGATTAATCATTCAGTTCACCTGCCATTCAATTAAATAGCTCATTAGTTCCCTCATTTTGTCTGGCATTATTCTCCCCATTTTTAACTTCTCCTGTCTCGTCAGTATTTTATGTGGTTGTGTTCTGTGTCCTAAGTCGTCCTTGCCTGATGAATTTTTGGGTTAAATAATGTTTTACTGATCTTATTCATCTTTGTGTGATTGTATAGCCACCCAAGACACTTACGTATTTTGTCTTTAATAAAAATATATATAGATAATCAAACAAACTGAAACAAAGGCTCCTTGGGGCCAATGCAAGTTAAGGTCTGTTTTTGACTTCCACCTCATTATGTAAAATATTATTCATTTTATTAATTTCAGCTTGTGGACTGTCATGCATATGGAAATGTTTTTTCCCCAGTTAAAGCTGAATTAGCTGTGTTCATTGCAGTGGGGAGAGAGAGATTGCCTCAGCACACAAATGCTTTATGAGAATTCAGCATCAGTATCTGTCTCTGTCAGAGCACAAATCGCAAAGAGGAGAACACTTTATTGCTTATATCTATCACTGGGTTCAGGGGGTGGGCTGTGTTAATGTTTTGGTGTGATGGTCTTCAATAAAACGAAGCGTATTGAATCGAGGCAAACACGGCAAGTGTCCAGCACTGTTCCTCCTTAATGTTGTGCTTAATTTTTGATGAATTCAGTAATAGAGTTTTGCTGGATGTATCGGGTATTCTGATGTGGACAGAGCTCACATATATAATATATTCTTCTGCAGAAACCGAGACAGAAAATGAGATGGATTTGGTAAAAATGGCAAGAGGAAGATGGAGGGTTTTCTACAGCACTCTTCTGAGTAATCAAAGAAAGATATTAAAGATATACCTGTGGTTTCATGCTGTAGCCCAGAGCCACACATGAGCTGCCTAGGGAAGTATCTTTATAGAGACAGAGAAAGAAAGATTAAAGGAAACTTTTTCAGGGAAGGTAGTCGGGAATCTGTAGCAGCGAAAGTTATATTTGAATTACTCTCCCTCTGAAACCAACCCCTGATACTCTTTTCCTGACATTGTAACAGTCTATAGTATGTCCATTGAATTCAATATGAAATGAAAATGAATGAAAATCCCATTTACTTTGTTAATGCACATTATTTTAATTAATATTGTTGAATAATGTTTTTATTTAATTAACAGTAATGGCATTTAGGGGTTTTATTTATTTATTTAGTCTATGTATTTTGTTTTCGTTGTTATTCTATTTGATGTTATTCTATTTCTTATGGTTTATAAGTGAGTCTTGATTAAGTATTTCAAAAATGTAGAAATGCTTGATTAATCTTCATAACAACTAATTTGGCTTATGGAGGATCAATGGTTTTACTTTAGTATAAAAGCCTCCAGCACATGTTTGACCTGTATGCCCTGCTGATAAATCCAGAATAAACCAGTATGAATACCATGTTGGTCCATGCTGGTTTATGCTAGTTAGAGCTGGTATAGTGCTGATCTAGTTAGTGGACCAGCATAGTGATGCTATTCTCAAGCAAAACTGAGCTGGTGTAGCTGGACCACCAGCACTCTTGCTTCCCATGCTGGGGACCAGCAAACCAGCAAGAAGCATCCCATTCTGATTATGCATGGTTATTGAAAAAACTAAAAATGAAAGTTTCTGAAATAAGGCCACAAAACACATACTAAATATGCCTCCACAAGACTTTTGACGAATGGGTGTTGTGGCCTAGAGTTCCCCTTTAAGGGAACTCGCACTGCGTCATCTTTATGACACTTTGGGGAACGCCCCCAGCATAGCGCATCTGAAGCGTGAATGAAATCTGTCCAATCCTGATTGGTGCTGCGTCATGGCATAGTAGATGACGGCATAACCGAAAGCTACAAAGGGACGCCCAGAGCACACACACATCAGCTTTTTGCTCTTCAGCAATATGTCAAACTGCATGTCCTATTTGGTGTTGTTTGTCCCATAAGAATTGTCCCAAAATAATTGCAATATAGAATCTAGTGGCTCGGATCGCGCGTTTGCCGAGGCAGCGTGTAGATTACGGGTCTACTCAACAATAAGATTCTGTGACTTTGATCTCGCGTTTGCCGAGGCAGTGTGGAGATTAAAGGTCTGCTTGCAATTCAGAATCTAGTGGCTCGGATCTCGCGTTTGCCGAGGCAGCGTGGAGATTATGGGTCTACTTTGCAATAAGATTCAGTGACTGTGATCTCGCGTTTGCCGAGGCAGCGTGTAGATTACGGGTCTACTTTGCAATAAAGATTCAGTGACTGGGATCTCGCGTTTGCCGAGGCAGCGCGTAGATTAAAGGTCTGCATTGCAATTCAGAATCTAGTGGCTCGGATCTCGCGTTTGCCGAGGCAGCGTGGAGATTATGGGTCTACTTTGCAATAAGATTCTGTGACTGTGATCTCGCGTTTGCCGAGGCAGCGTGTAGATTACGGGTCTACTTTGCAATAAAGATTCAGTGACTGGGATCTCGCGTTTGCCGAGGCAGCGCGTAGATTAAAGGTCTGCATTGCAATTCAGAATCTAGTGGCTCGGATCTCGCGTTTGCCGAGGCAGCGTGGAGATTATGGGTCTACTTTGCAATAAGGTTCTGTGACTGTGATCTCGCGTTTGCCGAGGCAGCGTGTAGATTACGGGTCTACTTTGCAATAAAGATTCTGTGACTGGGATCTCGCGTTTGCCGAGGCAGGGTGTAGATTATGGGTCTACTTTGCAATAAGATTCTGTGACTGTGATCTCACGTTTGCCGAGGCAGCGTGTAGATTACGGGTCTACTTTGCAATAAAGATTCTGTGACTGGGATCTCGCGTTTGCCGAGGCAGCGCGAAGATTTAAGGTCTGCATTGCAATATAGAATCCATTGCAATAAAGAATATATAGTGACTCGGATCTCGCGTTTGTCGAGGCAACGCATAGATTTGGTCTACTATGCAATAAAGATTCTGTGTGGGTGAGAGGCATGTACAGTTGACGCACACAGCCGTGCGTTTCGGGTGTTTTCAGCCTCGCCCGTTGTCTTTCTTCTCGAGAGATGAAAGCCAAATATTGTGAATGACTCGAATCTCGCGTTGCCGAGGAAGCGCATAGATTACGGGTCTACAATAAAAAGGACACAATCTACGAAATAATACTGTTTTGTGCGAGACATTCGCAGTCATCTCCTGAGGATACTGGCAGTGTTCATTGAGAAATATCTCGCCGCGTATGCCTACAAAAAAAAAATCGTGCGCTGTTAGATGTTTCAGCCTCGCACCTGTTGACTTTCTTCTCGAGGGAGGAAATTCAAATATATTGTCATGGCTCGATTCTCACGTTTGCCGATGCAGCGTGTAGATAACGAGACTGTAAATAATATTAAAACTGTTTTTTCGGTGATTATGGCCGCATTTAATTCTGATGAATTAAAATGGTGAGCAGCGAACGTCGAGAATCGTTTAAAATTTTTCCCTGCCAGTCCTCCGCTTCAGGGTATCGAAAAGGAGACGAACAAAGCAGGGCTGTCCTCCGCGGAGAATCGAAACCCTCAGAAAATCGATGTTGTATCCAGCGTCAGGTGACCTTCGGTGCACATTGGTTTTCAGCGAATGCACACTGCAGTGTTCGTAACAAGGACTTGCGGCCAGGCTGTGGCCGGACTGCTGAGAGCTGTCCCCCCCGGCATGGAGCGATTGAGGTCTCCTCCCTCCCAGAGCTCTTGGGAAATTAGTGCTGTGTTCCCGCCGTCCAGTACGTCTCGGGCCTCACTGTTTTCCTGCGTACGTGTGCTGCCTCAGCCACCTAAATCGTTCTCAACTACTCCCTGCCGGTCAGCCGCTTCAGGGGGTCAGGAACGAGTATCGGTTAACACCCGAGGTCAGCCTCGAGAGGCTGGTTCCCTTAGTAGATTATCTTAGCGCATGGCCTTCCGAATGCCATGCATTCCGAATATATCTGCGTGGGCCCTGCATACTGTAGAGCTGGGTTACAGACTACAGTTCAGTTCCCCTCCACCGAGGTCCAACGGGGTGGTCTGGACTGTGGTCGACCCAGAGCAGGTTTGGGTCATGGAACAGGAAGTTTAATCCCTGTTGGTTAAGGAGGCCATAGAATATGGCAGACAGGGGGTCCCGGTTCTACAACCGGTACTTCATAGTTCCCAAGAAGGATGGGGGGTTGCGTCCTTTAAAAGATCTCTGGCACCTGCATCGTTCTCTGAGGAGATTCAGGTTCAGGATACTCACTATTCCAGCCATCGTGAGTCAGTTCCAGTTCGAGGACTGGTTCGTCACGATAGATCTGAAGGACGCTTACTTCCATATTTCCATCCTTCCATGTCACAGGAAGTGCCTGAGGTTTGCTTTCGGGGGCGAAGCGTACCAATATCTTCCCTTCGGCCTAGCTCTTTCCCCTCGCACCTTCACTAAGTGTATAGATGCAGCGCTGGCTCCACTGAGACTCCAGGGCATCCGCATACTAAACTACATCGACGACTGGCTAACATCATTACATTTAAAGGGCCAGGCACAAAACGGTAGCCTGGCTGCGCCCTCCTACGCACTTCCGCTCAAATTCATTTCCCTTCAGTACTGCGTCTGGGACTGCTGTGTATCCTTAGATTTCCAGAAATCAATTTTTTGTAGGACCAATCAGCGAATAGAGGGAGTGGCTGAGAACGATGACGTTGACGTAAGCGCGTCAGTTTGAGTTCAGTAATGGCAGCGGAGAAAGACGTGAGAAAAGCTATTCGGTCCGTTGTTGGAAAAGAAACTGCCGAATATACAGAATTTAAAGCCGGATTGTTATCGTCTCACCTCTTGTTGCACAACGGAGGACCAAGTGAAGGAGGAAGAAAGTTTGGAAGTGTGTGTTGGGCAGCTCGTGCACGATGACCGTGACATTTTGGACGGACGGTTTAGCCTGGTGTTCGGAAGCCCCGAGTCCTGGCTGCTAAACTATTGTTGAAGATCCGCTCAGGAGTCATGTCAGTCGCTCATATTCCCAACTGTAAATTTACTGATTCTTGTGATGAGTACAACATTTCGAGCCCCTTTGTGTACTCGTGCAGGAGGTTGGTGTGTCAGTTTTACATGTTGTAAATCATACAAATTGGTTGTGATTTTTAAAAAATAATTGTCATAAATAAAAATGTGAAAACCCATACTTTGAAGATATTTGATTTTCAGTTTTAGATGGCAATGGTTGATTTGTTTTAATAAAAAAAACTAAATGCCACATAAAAATGTACAAACACATACTTTGAAGACCATAATTAAGGTAATTAAGAAACAATAAGACGTAATAAGAAAAATTGTTGTTTATTACACATCTGCAGATAGAGACAGACTGATTCACTGTAGCTGCTACAGCATTTGCGGCAGATCAGAAACGACCACAGCGGCGTATTTGTAATGGTTAGACACAGCTTCCACCGTTGAATGAATATATCACTGTCCTTCGTGTCAAATATACATTTCGAATTAATAATTGTTCCTAGATTAACAAAACCTGCAGCTCTCGTTGACTGAAATCCTATTGTAAACCTAATCCTCTGATCATTCGGACTTGTTGTTTCCAGCCATTTCGGCGCCTGACATACGTCACTCACGACCACACGTTAGCGATTGGCTATGGCAGATCGTGAGTGACTTTGGGCAGATCCAATAGATTTGAACTTTAATAGTGAACCCGCCTACAAGGAAGGAAACGTTTCTCAATGGTGCGGTTCCAGACTCTATGTGGAAATGAAATGTACTAGAGTCTGGTTGAACCAGGCAAACAAAACGGTGCGTTTTTGCAAATCCTCAAAAAGTGACAACTTTAACATGCTATATAAAAATATCAGTGGAGAATTTAGTGCTAAAACTTCACACACACACACGCACTCTGGGGACATCAGAGATTTATTTTACGTCTTGTAAAAATGGCATTTTACCACTCCGGAAAAATATGTCGAGTTGACGTCATGCAGATGTTCATGTCAGACAGACGCATTGAGAGCCATTCGTTGAAATCAAAATGTTTACCACACCAAATAATCACCTCGATGTGAACAGGCCTTAAGAGGGCATCACGCATACATTCACATATTTACCTTGTCGCCTCTCTTTTTCTCTGCCTCCGTTTGCAATGTCGCTCCTCTGCAGATCATGCTAAACAATAAGGCATGCTAATTTCAGCTCTGCTGCTAACTTCCTTCAGCTAATTACAGCCAATTAAGTGGGAGACTGTCAGAGCCGATGGCTTTGCCTTCTGATTGGTATTGTTCCAGTGATTACTAAGAAAAGAGAATGTCAAACTCAGAAAGAGAGAAAGGGAGAGAGAGCACACAATGCTCGACTGTGTGCATGATCTCATTTTCAGTTCATTCCTCACTCCTTAGGACACTGACAGCATCTACTAATGAACACACGACCACCCTTTATGTGACATAGAGAAAGAAAGAGCAGACGAAAGAGTGGAGGATAATGATCTTTCTGCAGAGCCTCTCAGGATGTGCAAAACATTTGTTTCCTGTGGAGGACAATGATGTTGTACCCCCCTCTAGTAATAAATGTGGTGGGTGTAATTCTATTTCCAGTATAGTTCCCCTCTGTGTGTCTTTAATTGCGTTCTTGTGTTCGTTTCATGCCACTTGACAGTGTCTTGCCTTTTTACAGATGAGGTTGGGCTTAATGATGTCTGTCCAAAGATTTAGACCAAGATCGTGGAGCAACAGTGAATGAAATTGAATGGAAAAAGACAAAAGCAGCTGTAAGCAAATTTTATTAATTGATTTTCGAATACCATAAATAAAATGTTTCTACTATCTGAGATAATCACACCCACCACTGTGACAGCCCTATCCACCTTATTCCTGACGACCTTACTGCGTTTTGAATTATGGGTGGTACAGTACTTCCGGTTTGGTGAACTTCCGTTCAAAAAGGCTGAATTTTCCGTACATTTTTCTTTTTTTCCCTTTGCAATCTGCAGTAAAAGTAAAAAGTCGTCACATTGTGATACAATTTTTTAACGTACTGCGTTCATAGCGAGCCTTTCACTGGATGTTACACCCATAATTCGTGCAAAGCATCATGGGGCATATGAATAAGGTGGATAGAGTGCTTCAGTTATGATGTCAGAACCATTAAAAATGTACGTTTTTACTAGTAACTAGATAAGACATCTTGGTGTGTGCAGTGTATGTTATAGAACAAAACGTTAAAGCATTGTCAAGATATGTTTACCACAGGCTTTATTTTACTTGTAAATTGAAAAACTCTATTATAAACCGTGCTCCCGCAAAAGGGATGTAGTGTAACGAAATAATCTTAAACCATTTAAGTTTAAAAACTAATATTTATAAACTTATTCCGCCGACATAAAGAGAATATTTCTTTATATTAATTTAAACAACAAATTGGTTTGTGTAGCTGAAACTTAATTCAATTACATACAATAATTTCTGTCTCAGAGTGTTTGGCATGGTAATGGCTATGTCAATAGATCTGCTACGCTATTGTTACTGCTGTTGAGCAAGTACGGGACTGTTGATATTGCTAATACATACACAACAAACTGATAAATATTCAAACAAAAAAATATTCATACATTAATTACTTGTAGCAGATCTATACTGCCCTACAAAGTCAAAAGAACTTGGAAGAGTGTGGAACTGAGAAAAATGACTTTAAAGATTTTTAGTTGTCCCGCCAAATTAATTAGCCTATAGGTAGGACACTGAAAATCTGGCAATTAGATGTTTAAGTAATGAAAATTATCTATGTAACAAAGTTTTGAGCTCAAACTTGATGTTAGACCACTATTTTAACGTTACTGTACTCTGCCTTTGCCTTTGTAAGGCAAAAGGCAGTAACTTCCACATTATCAATATTTGGTTGCTGATCACCATTAACACAATCATTGTAGTAACACCTGTATAAAATCTAGTGATCATGGCATTTATTTTGTATGATTTACAATTACATATTGCCTTCTACTAGCATTCTGGTGGACCTATTAATACATTAGACATGACAAAATACTGCCATAGCGGTAAAGACTAAAGAGTATCTTCAAGTGGTACCAATTGGCATAAGACTTGCTAAGCATGTGTTCAAAATGATCACGATAAAACGGATCCTCGCGCACATTCGACCCGGAGACTGGTTTATAGCGGTGGATCTGAAAGACGCACAGGCTTTTGTTTACCGAGATTCGTGTTCGAAGGTGTCACATTCCATTCACAAAAAATAGCCTACGCAGTGCTTTACCCCTTACAACATACTAACTTCCCGGTACCAGGTTGTATGCACCAACATACCCTTGTTGCTTCTTTATTATCACTCCCTGACTCTGTGGTATATTAGTCCCGCGTCGGCTCGACCATGTTCAGACCATCTTCGCCGCCGAAGTTTTGGCACTCTGACAGCTAGATGCATTATTGTTTCAACTTGGTCCGGTACCCGAACTGGTTGAGGTGGGGCTTTAGTAGGGAGACCAAACTGTCCCGCGTAGTGCGTGCGCGCACAGCATTTGAAGCCCAATTCATGCATCCCGCAAATTGAGACCGTGTCACGCATAATCAATGCTTGCTCAAAAAAAAAAAAAAAAATCCTCGAGACCCAGGCTGCCAAACGTTGTGCCTGAACACGTTCACGTTCATGAACTCGTTCATATTTTGGGTGAACTGAACGTATTGTTTTACTGCCTGTCCTGATGAACGTTACTGTGAACTCGTTCATTCTGGTGTCTGTGAACGCACGCTCTCTCAGTTTAAATTCGTTCAGTAGGGTGCCAGATTTCTATAGAGCCTTCCAGGCGAAAACCCGGCTAAAACTCACCATAAACAGGGCTTATGTATGTAGCGAAAAAACACCCAATCTGGCAACACAAGCCACCAGTGTCGCACCGCGGCCGCTGTCGACAAAGGCGTCATATGATCATTTAAACAGATTTTATAACGAGGTTGGTGAGGATGGGAAAAATCTTATATTTCTGTGCAAATTTTGAACTGAACTAGTTCATTTTAAAATGTGTGAACTGAACTTTGTACTAGTTCATGTAGAAAGTGAACTTTCCCAACACTGGTTGCCACACCCACGTGACATGCTGACTAGGTTGTTGTCAATTTTTTCATTGTTGTCATGACAGCGTTCCGTGAACCTCTGGAGTTGTGAGTTTAGACTTTTTTTTTAAACTGTTCCTGTGGTGTTGAGCAACTATAATTCCTGTTAATCCTATAATGTTATATTATTATTTATTTAAAGTTGTGCAACAAGCTCATTGGCTGCTGATGCAACAGGAACCAACCAGCTGAGCCCAGGGGCGCAACTACCCAGTCTCAGAGGGGTATGCAGCAACAATTTTAGCGCCCCCATGCAGTTATTTAGCTGCTGTCGCATCAATTGACATGCCATCTCCTTTTCTCTCTTTCTTTTTCTATTTTTAGCCCCACAGCATTTTGTTTTATCCATCTTTTTCGACGACAACTCACTACTCGTACCTGTTCGCTCAGCGCTCACGGCGCCCCCGCCCGCTCGCGATATTACCCGCCCCCCTTCTCCATGAGGACGCCTACTCTAGCCTGGCTGTTAGTCTTCTAAATTTTTATATAACTTTGAAGGAATGCAGAAATGATTTAGAAACGCACAACAGCCGCTACATATAGTAATACAATATATATATATATATATATATATATATATATATATATATTAGGGCTGGGTAATAAATATCGATTTCTCGATATTAATCGATTCTCATTTTTACGAACCGATATCGATTCTTAAGTCTCAAGAATCGATTAGTCATCCTGTTTCATTTGAATTAATGGGATATTGTATCGCGGCTGCGCGCATCAAAAAAAAAATCGCAATAATCTTTGTCCTTTGTTACTATTGATATGAAGCAAAGTCTCAATTTTCAAATTTCGTCCATTTTCTTTAGAAATTCAAAAACATAAATAGAGTTTTGGCGCTGTGGCGTGAGATCGCTCTGGCGCAGCTGTTGAGAAGCAGCAGCGCTGATCTCTCTTCCGGGTTAATAATACCAGTTACAGCGCGAAATAAACATGAATGAGCGTCTGAAAGTGTGTTAAAAGATAGAGTATAACTTATCGAAATTCGTATCATGTCACATTGATTCGCTCAATCACCGTTTCAACCGTGGAAAGACGTCAGTTAAACAGCTTGTAATCAATGTCATGTATCGTCATATTTACCTCAGAAAACCCACATAAACTCGTTAGTCAGCTAGGAAAAAATAACTACAGAGAGGAGCATTTTGCTAAATATATAGCCACCATTTAAATGTTTATATTTCATATAATCTTCTTATTATAAAAATAAATAAAAGTGTAATTTAAGTGATTCATTCATTATTACCTTCATATTAGGCTAATGAAGCCTAGTAGGCTACAACTAGACTCCCATAGTTTACAGCATTAGTTAAGAGATTTGATTCCCTTGAGAAAAAATGCCATTTATTGTAACTGATATCCAAAATAATCGATATTGAATCTAATCGAATCGAAATCGAATCGAATTGCAAGCTTGTGAATCGAAATCGAATCGAATTGTGAAATTTGTCTCAATACCCATCCCTAATATCCCTGTAGAAAACAATATGACTGTTGGCAGATTGACCGATCAGCCTGCATCGAGAGTTTCATGGCAGAACTTTAGGATCATCAAGATTAGGACCTTTTATTTTGCACTGAACCGTATCTGTTGTAAAATCACTGTAATGAATGGTCTTGTGGCATTTAGCTTTAATATTATTATATAAAATGTGTGTTTATGGGAGTTTAGCAACCACATTTGTCATGTCAGGGGCCTACAAGGTTTATTGATCGACTATCTGGGAGATCTAAGAACTTGTGTACGTGTTTGTGTGTTTCCTGTAGTTTATTCTCAAAAAGCTGCTGGCTAGAGAGAAGCGCAAACACTTTCACTCAAAATCCAACGGACCAATAGCTTATTTATTAAACTCAAATTCATTTTAAGATGAAAAGAAAATAATTTAATCTATGGTTTCTCTCTCTTGCAAGCCTGTGGCAAATCAGATTCAGTGCATCCAGGAGGAAGGGTAGTGAAGTGCTGTTGTTTACGGACTGTTTGTTGTTTATTTACAGCAGTGCACAGATGTTTGTTGATGAGGAGAATGCTCCAGAGACTTCTGGAATACACAGCACATGCGTTACCACTCCTGCCCCCTTCGTGGACTTCATGTATAATAAGAGGGAAAACAATATGTTACTTTCAATCTCTCTCTCTCTCTCACACACACACACACACACACACACACACACACACAGCTTGTGGGTTACTCTCATTCCCTCTAAACTCTGCCAAGGTTTTTGATGCTACAGTACTCTCCTGATAAGGTTGGTTTACTGTGATCCTAAAATAGACACACAGCAGATAATATCATATTTTTGGTTTATACTCCAACACATACTATTCATGGTGACATAGTTGAAATTTCTGTCACAGGTATGAAATGAAAAAATGTTCAGAAAGCCTCAGGTTGCATATACAAATATTTCCAATGCAGGGTCGTTGGAAAAACATTTCTGTAAAATTATATTTCATGGCTTGCTGCAGCACATTCAAATTGAAACATGGCACTAAAAACACATTGGGTTTTATCCGACACAACATCTGGCAACTTTTTATCACGTTGGTTGTTGTACAAATGCTAATGTTCACCAAAGCAAATGTGAAATAAAAATGCATTTTCTGAAGGAACCATGCCATTTTAGCTTGCATTTTAGTTTCTGAGTTCTTTTAACATAACAACCCAAAACTCTGAACTCCAAGTCCAATGTTGTAACAGATGAGCTACCTAGTAAGTTTACTCACAAAAGCCATACATATGTAGTTGGTTATGTGATGCAAACCAAAACAATTATTTATTAACAAATCATGCACAATGTACAAGTTACATTTTAAGATGTATTTAGATCTTCAGAGCTCAGCTCATGAAAAATGGGGGCAAAAACAAAAGTTGTGTTTACAATTTTGTTCAGTGTATATTCACATCATCATTTCATTTTAGACAACTTTTGTAATTTAAGAAATCAAAAACTTCAAATGGCTCTACAGACAGTCGCAGTATGACTTCAAGTAACAAGCTGAATTTGGAACTGAATACTAACTATAACTGTTTAACATAATTTGGTAACACTTTAGAATACGGTTCCTTCGTTAATGAATAACTACACAAAAACTAATGAGTAACACAATATTAACAATCTAGTAACTATTATTAACTAACAAGAAACTCTGATTAACGAACTAGTAAGTAATAGCGCACAGACGAAAGTGGTAGTTCACTATTAAGTAATCATAACTACTATTTTTTTAATATTTCCCAGAGAACTACTGAAAAAGTTTATTAGCAATCTAGTAACTACTATTAACTAAAAGAAACTCTTATTAACGAATTAGTAAGTAACAGCTCACAGATGAAAGTGTTACTAGATACGTCTGTGGGAATTACTAATTATTTGGATTCGTATTATAAAGTGAAGATCATTGGAACTAACTAGTAAAGTGTTACCCATAATTTCAATGGGATATAAATATTAAGAGTAGTATGCTAGTATGCGATTCCGAATTTGGCAAAGGTCAGCAGCAACAGTGAAAGGGAGAATAGCTGTTAAACACAACCAAAGATCCTGAGGCTATGGTTAAAATATGGTTTTAGGTGTTCAAAAAACAGTAAAAGATTACATTTTCATGAAAAACTGAATCCACACTGAACTCCAATTAGTGGTGTCAACACCAGCAATTCTGGTATTAATGTTGCTCTTACTGTAGGTAAGTATAAACGTATGGCCGGGGCAAAATTGCTTTTGTGGGTGTTCCATCCTCTATCCAATATCTTGCATGACAAGGGTTAGCAATTCAAGGACACACAGATGAGGACTCCAATTTTAAGCTATTTAACTTGTGTGCTCAAATTGACAATTGACACAGAGTCGTGGAGAGCAAGTGACCTTTTTGTATTTTTTAAATGAGATGACTGAATGATCATGGTGTATTGTGAAATTTATCAAAAAAGATAAAGTGAATAAAGCTTTTTGTTTGTTTGTTTTCTCATTATGAATGAGTCGGCTGGCAAAACCATCTAGATACGCATGGAGATCACAGGCCAGAGGAACTCATCATTTGACTTTACAAAATATCTCATCAAGATATCTGAGATTCTCACTCCTGACAGCACAGCAAACATTTTTGGGAGTCAAATAGGTCTAAACATTTAGAGGAGTACATCCACAGTCATACATAACTTGTTAATTTTATGTTGAAAGATATCTTAGCATTAGTGATCGACCGATATATCGGCCGGCCAATATATCAGGCCGATATTTGCATTTATTACGTGTATCGGAATCGGCCAATACGCGGCTGCCGCGTTCGCCGATAGTTTTTTTTTTTTTCCCGGCATTATTTATAGACAGGCGTTCACGTGCAGCTCAGTGCTGTTAGAGACGCTGCAGTTGACCTGCCCCGCCCTCCCCCACTAGCAGAGTGCAACCTGCTCTTCACGAGAATGGTAACTTAAACTTTCATAGGATCTTTTAAATGTTTGACTGCCGAAATATTGCCAAACACTTTGAAAATGGAAACACGTTGCTCTATAACTGTTATGTGCTTGCAACTATATAGCTAAGCAAGTTTGTGGGTCCAAATGGAAAACGCGAATGTCTCGTCTATAAAACTTAACTGCTTGCCATTGTATTAGAGAGCTGCAAATAGCTACCCAGATAGCAAACTGACATTGAATCAACGTGGAAACATGACATCGAAACAACGTTGATCTGACATTGTTTTGCTCATCGAATTAACGTTGAACCAACGTCAGACGCGTCATTCTTTCAAAACTAACGGAAAATCAACTTGAAATCAACGCGTTGTTTCAACGTTATGAAAGCAAACCAATTTTCGATTTTCATTTAGCTTTGAAGAATGCCGCATCTGACGTTGGTTCAACAATAATTCGATGAGCAAAATCAACGTTGTTTTAATGTCATAAGAGACGTCGTTTCCACGTTGATTCAATGTCAGTTTGCTGTCTGGGTAAAGTGTAGGCTATTTGTTCAGTATGCATTACGGCCGTCTATGAATATTCTAAATTTGAATATGTATTAATTTTGAAGGTGAAAATTAATATTTGAACGTGGAAAAACACACCCGCGGTTGCAGACTAATAACGTTACCACAGCTGCACATCTCGTTCGGAGCGCTCACTGTCGGTTCTATACTGTGAAACTTCAATCACTGAATGAAGCCTGCTATATTTGGGACAAGAGTCGCGACTCGTAACCTTAAATTGCTTGCACAAAACTCTTGATCAGCACTCAACTTTTGTTTGTTGTTCATTTATGCCTAGTTCACACTACATGATTTTAAAATGTCAGGCTGAACTGTGCAGTTCACACTACATGACTTGCTCTCAGTGAAATCATGAGTGTTCAAGTTGTTTAGCTGTTCACACCACACAACACAACGTGATTGATCCACAACAGGAGGTGACTCACTACACGAGTTAACAACGCACTACATAGAGATACAACCACGATCGGATGATAAGAGCAGATCATTTGTGACTGAATGAGAGCTGTTTCAGTACTATAGTACGGTCTAAATCCTGAAAATAATCAAACAAATAACGAGTTGACAACAACACGATTCTATCTGGTCTAGAAACCATGTTTTGTCACGAAAAACCACGCAATAAAACGAACCAGAAATGACGCGAAACTGCAGAGAAGAACACAACACGCGAATATGGACGTCAGACAGAAACTAGTGCTGCACACTGTTTGCTCGACGATCTGCTCTGAGAAAAAAAATTGCAAAAAAGAAAAAGTAAGATTTACCTGGTGTCCTCAACCCATGCGTTGCTATGATTGGCTGTACTCATGACATCACTGAGATTGAGTCGCGCGACTGCTCGAGATATCTAGCAGGCTAGATATTTTTCTGAGCTCGGTGACCTGTCTGCGAGGTGTCTGCGAGCTGTCTTTGATGCGTTGTTGGCTCTTTCACACTAACGGATTGGCGAGCGTTAATCGTCCGCTAATCGCCCGCGATTTGCACGCGATAACACCCTGACTTGTCGGCGACTCAACGATTTGCAAATCGGGCTTAAATCGGGCTTAAAATCACGTAGTGTGAACTAGGCTTTAACCGACGCGCAGAGAGCGTGAGGGCGAGAGAGAGAGAGAGAGTGCCTGCTACGACGAGTCCGGGCGAGAGAGTGAGCTCTGCGGTCTTGGCCATTAGTTGATTTACTTGCTTTTTAATACGTTGCCAAATATGTTTAAACTCAAATAAACTATCTAATACTAGTAGCTATGTCTCTTTTTATTAATGTGTCCTGTTATTGACGTAATGCGTCAATGACAAAATGTGCAACGAGATGTTCAAATATGTTTTTTTAGAGGGAATATGCAAACGCCATTTGAGCAATTTCGACAGCCCTAGTATGCATACGGTAACGAACACTGGTCATAGGATTAAGTAATGCCAACGTTGTTCTGTGCTTTTTGTGGGAGATTTATTCAGCGCTCTCCTGGCTGAGGTTTGGACGCGTGTGGTGTGTGTCTCCCTCGCCATCGCAGTGATATTAGAGACTTGACGTGCTCATTTTATGTAGAAAAATTGAAACCATAGTTTGTTTCTTTTAAAATGAAGTACAGTTTACACTGTGCACTTTATTATGCTGGTTGCTACTGTGTGCAATAGTGTAATTATTTAATTTATGCTTAAATATTTATTTTCAGCACTGAACTTGTTTTTTTGTTTTATTTGTTAAAAAAAATGTTTATCTACTTGTTCTTGTTCTACCTCACATGTTTTTAATATTTGTTAAATATTATTTTTTTTTTTAAGTTAATTAAATGTTACTTTTATTAAATTGAGACCTGCAACATTTGTTAACATCATGTCATTTTTATGATGAAAATTGAGGGAGCAAAATGTATCGGCTCCAAATATCGGCAGCCCGTATCGGCCATCGGCTAAGGCTGATGGGAAAAAAATCGGTATCGGTATCGGCACTAAAAAATCCATATCGGTCGATCCCTACTTAGCATGTCACAACTTCATGATATGTATTCTTTACTTGTACAGTGAAAATGAAAGATTATTGAGGTTTCATAGATACCCCTTTTCCTCATTACAATACATTTTTGAATACATTGAATTCAATACATTTTTCCTCAATACATTTTTGATAAAAGATTATGAAGACACACTTTTTCTTTCTTTCTTGATATATACGGTATTGCGCACTGAAATAGGGTTAATTTTGACCATTAAGACAGAATTGTGTGTTTCCTATAGCTTTGGAAATTCAGAAGTTGAAACTGATTTTTTTTTTTTTCAACGTGCAAAAAAGTCCAAATGACTGCAACCTGGTTAGTTTGGGGATAATGAAAAGGTCTTGGGAGGGAAAAATCTGAAAACACACCTCAACAGTATTTGCTATGATAGTTTTATATGGTAGTCACAGCTAGCCGCAGACAGGCGGTTGCAGATGAACGGCTATTTTCCCCACCAAACTAAATACTAAATATATCAAACTAGAGCAAGTTATTATTTAAAGAAAAGACTAATTCTAACTTTAATATGATGTTGATGTTAAAGGTTTGTCACAGTGAAAATGTGTGCTCTGTGTAAAGCTTTTATGCTTAAACTAGGAGTGATGTTCCTGCCACACAGGATGTGTTTAAGCTGACGGGACCTCTAGGTTATTATCTGTCTATCCTTCCTCTCTCAAGCGTTCATTTGTCAAACTCTTTTCCACTTTTATTCTTTCCTATTTCCTCTCTCTCTTTCTTTATTTGTAGTGAAGGTGTGGTGATCCTGGCCCCTGATAGCGTCCTTTGTGCTTTTCTGCTTGACTAAGACAAACGGTCCTGCTCTATGTACACACACAGACACTTGAAGGTTGACTAAGATTTATCTGTTGTGCTGTTGTGCATTCAGCAGGCACAAACATGTCCGACAGCCGGTCAATCAAACAGTGATGAGATTAAATCGGATCAATTAGCTGCCTTTCTCCTCACACTTTCTAACGAGCAGCTTACCTGTCTGCGTTTGCATTTCTACAGATAAGGATTATTCCTCCCTCTATCCAAACAGCAGCACATTCTCCTCACTCTCATTGTGTCTGTCTCTCACTGAGGAGTACTGAATTGATCAGAACAGTGTTGTAGAGGGGATGTGAGAGACCTGGACTATCAACACACATGATCCTCCCTTGTTCATTCTTACACGGCGGGCAAATGATTCAACAAAACTAAAATGCTTCCATTATGTAGTGTTCAACATAAGCATGCAACTCTGAAAGTGTGTGATGTCACCATGGAAGTCACATTATTTACATGGCGAAGCGTGATGGTTCCACGATGTTAGTTTGCCCTCCAGTTCAGAGAATCAGATCTGTTCGATTTACTTCACATAAATTCACCCATTCCTCCCTAAATTCCTCCTGAAACCTAAAATAAACATGGTGGTTCATGTGGTTCAAAACACTGAATAGTTCTGATATATGATAAGCACTGAGCGCGTCCATATCTGGCTCAGCGCCAGCCAAATCGAGAAAGCATGTGAATTTAGCAGTTCATTGTGATCCACTGCAAAATTCTAATCACACCGGTGTGATCTTATTTTAGGGACCAACCAAGACTGATCACACAAGTGTTATCGTACGTGTCAAAGGGTTAATGTATATGTATATGAAGAGTTCAGATGCAAAAGCCTCTAAGTGCCATTTGAAATTTTCTTCTAGAATGATCATTTTTATCAAGCTTGTGTATTTAAGTTCAGTGATTTCACTTAAATGGCAATGATAATTACCTATTAATTGTTATTTAAGTGAACTTACTGAACTTAAATATACAAGTTTGATAAAAATCATCATTAAAGAAGAAAATTTCAAATGGCATTTAGAGGCTTTTGCATCTGAACTCTTCATATATAAATAAAAAAAAAATCTTAAACACTTTCACAGTCTCACTAGTTTATTTAATGTGTTGACTAAGTGACTTACAACAGCAGAAATGACTTTTTAAAAGCTTTTTAAAAGGTTGACTTCCTCATTGATTTGAAGCACAATTAAAAAATATTGATCACAAGTGATATTTAACGTCTTTTTTCTTAATTTCTCCATACATCCTATATGTCATATTTCATGTTAAGCATACGTTTCGCTGATACTTTTTTCACTGTAATAAACAAACAAGCACGCTAATTTTATTTAAAAAAAAATTATTAGGGGCAAAATTGTTTGTTGTGGTGAAAAGTATGCCACAACTTGAAGACTTCATCTTTTATTTTACTTTTTGTTTACATTATCATAGCTTTAAACATGTGATCATTCGATTTAGAATCATTCATTTTCATAGTTTAAAACGAGCATTTCACCCATTTCAACATTAATCTTTATTGTAAGTGGATCATATATGTAGTCGAAATATATAAAAAAAAAATATAATTTGGTGCCCTCTTGACCGAGAAAAGACATAAAATAACCCGAAGGGAGCATTTGTATGTAAGACAACAACTTATTGCACAGCTCCGCAAGCCACACCCACTAATCCGGAACAGCGCAAACTGAGAAATCACTCCAAGGATCACTTTCCACTCACTCACTTTCCATCTACAAGGCTAACGTTAGCTATCACCAGAGTTTGAAATTCATTTCACACAAAATGTCTAGTTAGTTGGCTGTGGTGAGCAGGACGATCGAGGGACGTTAGAGGACGGCGTGCTGCACGAGGCTGGTGGCGTAAGTTATAATGAATGACTCCTGTGAAACACACCGTTCTTGCATCTCTCACGAAGGAGCGAAACAGGGAAAGAGAGAGAAACAGGCCTGATATTATGTTGTGTTTTGTTTCTGTTGTGTGTAACGTTACAGCAGTCGTCAATGTGGCGCTGCTGGCTTATACTTAATTTTGTATTTGTTCATTTTACTATTAAAATGTTTAAATGTTCGCCGGTTCCCTCCTCCTTCTTCCCACAACAACAAACCCCGCTAACGTTACATTGGAAAACTCATAAGTGAATTACTCCTTGTTTGTATTTATTTCTATATGGTGAGTTAATGCATGATACCTGGATGTTCAGTCAGGCGAAACTATCACAACACAAACGTCCGTGTGCTCGTCTGATTCAGAGATTTCCTCCAGGAGAAATTGCCATCGTTGAAATTCTCTACAGACGTTAGTTCACAGTGAGAGCACGTGCACAGCAGTCCGCCTCAGCTCGAGCCAGTCTGGGCTCCTCGTCCCCAGCAGCCGTCTCCGGTTCCTCCATCAGCCCTTAGCTGCTCTTCACTATACTGCTGCTCGTAAAGACAGCCACGGACATCGGATTCGAGCAGCAGAATTTCAAAATCTACTTCCTATTTCCACAGCACTTGTTAGCTTAGCTTCCAAACAAGATGGCTGATATTGATTCAGTATCTGCAAGTGAAGTCCCACCCACTGATCTGTAATAGGCAAGGGGGTAATCCATCGACCGGAAGTTGAAGCCTCGCGGGAGCTGACATCTTGTAGCAGAACTTCACTTGCGTTAGCTTTCCCATTGACTCCCATTTATTTTGGCGTCACTTTGACAGCGAATAACTTTACATCTGAGGCGTTTGAAGACCCCATTTGTCCTTTATTTATTTCTAAATAAACACGACAATGTATAAGTAGCTCCATTACCTTGTAGCTTATGTTATTGCCCCGTAGAAGCAGTTTTAGTGAAAGTAGGCTAAGGATTGCGTCATACCCAAGCGACTCTCTGTCGCACAGTAGAGAGGTTACCGTATGGACATGAAAAGAAGCTCGCGCGCAATCGGGGAAACGTGAAAGCAAAATAACAAAATAATTAATCAGAATACTTAGCAAAATTGTCTCCATCTCCTAGCTCATGGACAGCTCCTATTCACACTCTCCGCCTCTGCATGTTTCGGAAGGGAATGATTCAGATTTCTCATGCCACAGCACTAGTAGACAGACGGGTCACTCACGTCACTACTACGTAGTCAAGCTACTAGTTTGAGTCTAAAAAATCGCCAAAAACAGGCTTCAATCGTCTCAATGGAGTTCCAATGAGATCGCTCTGTCCATTTCTTTTACTGTCTATGGTAATAGGCCTGTAGGGTGAGTGGGTCCCACACCCATGAATGATGAGGAGCTAAGTTTGCAGTTTCTACACTTTCTAATGAAATGTGACTTCCTGCTTATTATGACGCAAAATGACGATATTAACGTCAATAAGCAGGAAGTAAAACACTTAAATCCTTATTTCTCCCATCTCAGGGGAAAATAAGGGAATAAAACATGACCATTCAAAAATATGACTGGGTTTCTAAAGATACAAAGCTTAATGCAAATGGGTGAAGTGTCCCTTTAATAGATTGAATGTTTGGGTCAAGATCTAAATGACATTTGAAGCACAATTCACCTTTGGCTAATCCCCGCCCCCCTTAGTTACTGTTGCTACATCCGTCAAACTTCATCCGCGCTCTGCATGCATGCTGTAACAGAACCGAAATCATAACCTAAAACATTATAAAACGCGTCTAACTAGTATAACTTCACACTCACAGTGAGGTTAGAAGAAAAAAAAGATGTGATTGTTGATCTTTGCGGGGTTTAGCTGACTGAGGACATCCATACAGTTTAATCCAAACACGACACTTGTCACTGTCAGGATTTTACTTCGGTTTTGGGAAGGGAAAAAAACGGACACCCCCCCTCCAACCTCTCTGGGAAACACGTATCTGTGCTTAATATATAAATGCCCGAGGCACAACGTTTAACCATATTTTGGATAAAACTACGACGGTAATAGCCAAAGGAGACCAAAAACATGAGATGCCTGTGTTGAAAGTCAATGGAGCGCTGTGAAAAAGTGTCGGACCTCTGTGGGAGCTCGTTCTCGGCTGCGCTGTGATTGGTCAATCTACATTCTAGGGCGTGGCTTAGCCAAAGGTGAATTAGTAACAAAATTAAATGATAAAGGGATGATCAAAAGTTATAATGTGACCTTCATCTGACAAAAAAAAATAAAGAAAATAATAATCATTTATTTAATATAACCTTGTGAAGGTCATACAGAGGTAATTCTCTGAGATGTTCCAAAGCAACAATGCGAAAATACAAAGACAAATTTGGTTTGGTTAAATCTAGAGATTCAACCATGACTAACTATTGGCATTCTGTATTTATTGTTGTCAATACAGAGCTCTGTTGCCCTCTGTTTTTATTCGCTGTTGTGTTGACTAATTGCTGAGTTTATTTGCCTCAGTAATCCCTTGTCTCTATAGAGTGAATCTTGCCTGTCTGTTCTCTAAAAAGGCCTGTAAACATTTTTTTTTTTTTTTTTTTTTCATGCAGCCACCTGGTTTTGCTCTTAGCTACAGACAGCGAGCACTGGCACACATTTGGGCACTCTGACTTCCTGGACCTCATATGGCAGGCCAACCCGCGTACACACATCTTAAAAAAAAAAAAAAAAAAAAAAAAAAAACTCCATTCAGATATTAATTAAAGTGTCCTTGTGTGTTTGACTGTACAGGGCTTTCCAACGCACCATGAGGGCACTGGTCTCTTCTATCTGCATTCTGCACACATACGGGCATGCACACTTGGTATGCTTGCAGCAGGCTCAACAGATGGAGTTTAGTGATTGTAAAGCAGAAGAATATGATAATAAAACCCACAGACAGACCGGATAATGCCGCGGCAAAACAGGAGGAGGAAAATCATCTCCAAATATTAGAACAACCATGTGGCGTGAGAAAGGGAATGAAGAGCAGAAGAGAGTCTTGTGCTAGAGCCAAATGAAGCTGCCCCTGTATGTACTTTATCTTATATTAAATGAGTTACAATGCCTAAATACTGTACTGTCCTGACCTCATAAAAAACAGACAGTCTGCTTAATATCTGCTAACTCTTTATTGTGGTTGTCCTCCAACAGACAATCTACTGGCTATAAGTAACTTGCAACTACATGTCAACATTCTAACCCTAACCCAGCCTACTACTGATACTCTACTAACACTCTAATGAGAGTTAGTAGACATGTAGGTGCAATGTTACTTATAGTCAACAGAATGTGTTAAAGACACCATCAAAATAAATGGAAACCAACTGTTTTTTTTTCAAGAATTACCTCATTATCAGCTATTCTTTCACATCATAAACTCAAACAAAATCGAACCATTCCAGGGTGTCCGCGGGGTTTTAAAAAGTATTAAAAAGTGATAAATCAAAATTGTCAAATTTAAGGCCATTAAAAGTGTTAAATGTAGTTTTAGAGGTATTATTTTTTAAAAATTAGGTATTATTTTTTTCAGACTATCAGATGTCCTATTTTGTGTTTGCGTTAGTCCGAATAAATATGGGCTTTAGCTTATCTGGGCACAATCAAAGATCTTTCATCTCTGTCTATGTTTGATGCTGACGTCATATTCAGTGGCTGGACGATATGACGATATATAGAGGCTATATAACCCTGATATAAGTGATCACCGGGATTTAGACCTACCTATATTGTATTTATATAAAGCGTTCACAGGCAAATTTGCTTTAGCCTATGTAGATCTATATATTGCTTTTATTTCCCTTTTATTGAAATCAGGCAAACATAAATGTCAGGCGACACGATTGCTGGCTGCATGTCAATATCCATGGATCACTGGATCTTTAGTAAGTTAGGAGTCCAACTATTGAGTCCAACATTTAGTTTAAATTGATCAAATTGTTAGTTTTAGTCGCCGTTTAATAGTTTCCCCTATTGAATCCAGTCACGCAGCAGATCTTTTGCCACTCAGTTAGGTTGAGGGGGGTTGTACCGGCGGGAAAGTGATGTCAATGCATTCCCTCTATTGTTTGGTGTGTAAAAAAACAACAATGTCAACTGGATGGGAGCTAATGCACTTTGTTCGCAAATGCAATCCACTAAACATAAAAATGGAATGCGTGCTCTAAATCTATTCATTTTTGTATGTTATAAATGTCAAAATCTGTGTAATAGAAAGGTCACTGGTTAACACTTGCAATTCAGTGTCGTGATGGTTTTAAAAAAAATTCTGAAGGTAATAAAAAAGGTATTAAAAAGTAGTAAATTAAACTTAAGGATTACTGTATATACCCTGCATTCTGTCTTCATTCATGATCAGATGTGTGTATAATAAACACTATGAAACTCATGATCAGACTGTCCTGTGTGAACGAATTTATCAGACTGCTTTGTCTAAATTAACTTATAATCAGACTGTTTCACAACATAAATCCATAATCAAACTGTTATGTCCAGTAACAACTTTAAAACTTTCGGACTGTTCTGTCTGATTCATGATCAGAATTGTCTGTGCATATACTGTTGGACTGTTCTTATGATTAGAATTTATTATTAGTCTTCCAACTTGTTCTCTCATGGTAATGTACACACAATCTGACTGTTCTTTCTGAATGAACACGTGATATCAGCTCAATATAAAATAATTTTAAAATCACTGATGCCCATTAGTTGAAATACACATTAAGTTCTATATAGAAGCAAATTATTCAGGTGTTTTTGCACTGCGCAAAATACTTATTCTGCAGATTACTGTTTGGAGTCTGTCTTGCCAGGTGCATGCTCTCAAATGTCCAGAGCAAGCAAATTGTGACTCCTTTTGCAAAGTTAATATTTATGCAGTAAGGACTCAGAGCAGATGTCAGATCTCACCCTTTATATTTCTTTTCAAAGTTATTTCTCTGCTGTCTGTAAGAGCAGAAGAATAATGAATGAATGCAGGGAACATTACTGCAGCGTGCAGCTGCGGCTGATTGATTACGGAAGTGCGGAGCTCTGCGTACAATCACTAATGACATTATAATGCCGCTTCCAGGAACAATAGAAGAGATGGAGAAATGTGACAATTATGCTGGATGAATGTGAAATATTTTTAGATATGACGAACATTTGTAAAGCGGAAATTGCATTAGCATTTTTGTCTGTATGGACTTTTTGGGTTGTACATTTTGGCTCATTTGTACAGACCCATAATGTGCTTAATGCAGTTCTGATTTCGCTCAAAATGGTTTGAAGGTACATAGAAAAGACAAAAGCAACACAATGATTGCATCTGTTTTCATCTACCTTCATTTGTGGAATAGAGTAAAGCCTAAATGGCCTAATTTTCGTCATTTGGTGGGTCTGCAGATGTCCATGAACACCATCCACGTGCAGCCCAATTTTTGTGTCCACATGGATGTACGCGTAACAACAATGCATACTGTGACTTAACCCTCAGGTGCTCTTCGTTTCGGAGTCACACTTGTTATCTTCCTGGTCAAAAGTGACCGGACACCTAAAAATGAAACTTTCTCCATCCCAGTAAAACCAATGCAATTTAATTTTGTTCTATAATATTTATTCTTTTTAATTTAGTATTTTGAGACAATTTAATTGAATTCATTAATATTTATGCAATATTTTTACGACCACTTAAATTGCTCGAATCATGACCTAATTTTTTTTTTTTGTGTTCACATACCCAATGCCATAAAAGTCACCTAGTTTCGTAATTTTCTGAAGAAGCTGTGATTTTTAAATATTCAAAACAGATTTCTTTAATCACAATTTATTGGTGTTTTTGTGTATAAAAGTGTGTGTGTGTGTAGGGGTGGGTATGTCTGTTTTGCACTCTTGATATTTTAGAGTGTCACCCCTTCAATGCTGAGCACTTTTTTTTTCTGCATCGTGGCCGATTTGTAGATTGTACACACAAAAATTCTCAAAGTTTTTGTGTTTTTGTCAATTTTCCATTCATTTTCTACGGTCGGTCATTTTTTACTGAAGAGCACAAGTGTGACTATTTTTTTACGACCACTTAGCCTGCTCGGATCATGACCTCATTTTTGTGTGTGTGTGTGTGTGTTCACATACCCAATGCCATAAAAGTCACCAAGTTTCGTAACATTACGATGAAGCTGTGATTTTTAAAATTTCAAAACATTTTTCAAAAATTTCGGTCAGAAATGACTGAAGAGCACCTGAGGGTTAAGTGACTTAATCGCTTAAAAACAAAGTTTACTAGATAGCGAGCACAATACCTTTTAATGCGCTCACAGCCAAAGGAGTATTCTTTGAAAGGAGACGGAGCAGAACGTGAAAAATAAAGAATACCCGGGCCTTAATCCAATGCATCAAACTATTAGCATGCAGAGAGTTGTATCGATCAAAGCAAGGCGGCAGACAGCAAGGCCAATAGATGGGCAGGAGGAGAGATGCAGGAGGCAGGCAGACAGACAGGCAGTGTGTGTGTGATTCTGTATGACTGTGGGCAGTCTACTCTGAGGGTTTATAGGAGTCTCTCTATATTGTCCGTCTCTTGCTTGGTTGGCTGTGTGATTCAGCAACTGTGGGAGAGAGAATAAAGCCTCCAGCACATCAAAGATGTCTCTCTGTCTTGCTCTCTCTCTCTCTCTCAGTCCGATCCGGTTATCTCTCTCTCTGACAGATATGTCAGATTGCCCTTCAGATTGGGTAATGAATCTACTTTATCAAAGCCCTTTATGGCCACTTGCCTCTTGCCAAATCTACTGCTGCAGAGAGAGAAAGATCTGGCTGCCACTATTCCAAACCTCATCCTCCTGTTTACAGCATTTATTTGGATTGTTTATCCATCTAAATGTCCTTTTCAATAATATACTGTACACCAACAAAAGACTGTGGTATTGTCTTTGTTTTTCAACATTTAAAACAGATTTTTGGGAACAAAGTTTGGGAACAAGTATAAATTATTGATGTATTTACTACCATGGTGTGTGATTATAGCAATCGTTCGTCAGATAAACGAACGATTGATATAACGATTGCCTGTTTTCAACCCATATTATGTTCTTTAAAAAAATTTAGGAAGGACGTATCCTTTGTGAATTGATTGAATTGTAAAAGGGGGAGTTACAGTACACATCAGAATAGACTCATATTGAAATAGAGTTTGCTAAAATAATGTCCAAATAGTTGTTTGTCTTCTTTACTGGCCTTTTGTCCCGCACTGACACAGGTCCCACTTCCCGTGCACGTCGTTCTCCACTTCATCTGGTCCAGGGCGTCCCTGAGGGCAGTGTTGACTTGATTCATATCTTCTTTGGTCCATCCATCTCTTCTACGGTCAACCACGTGGCCGCCGTCCATCAGGGATGAGGCTCGATGCTCGTTTGGCAACTGATTATTCTTCGCTACAAACGAATGGGCATAAAAAAGGAGATGCACTCCCCTCATCTTCTCTATGATTGGGGACTTGTTCGCATGTTTTCACATCTCCTCGTTCATGACCTGGTCCAATCTGGTCAGCCCAAGCGACCATCGAGCATTCATATATTCATGGCATGGAGGGCCTGCTGGTGTTTGGTGGATACAGGGTAACACTCTAATTAAATGGTGTATGACTAGCATTGTTGGCGAGTAGAACATTGTCATCTTACAAGAGCATCCATGGGTGTGTCCGCCATTGCACTATCCATGCATAGAATGAATAGAAGGAGTGAGAGGGCTGATCCTTGGTGACCTCGAATGCTTATGCTGAAAGCTGACGAAATTCCCACAGGGCAGCGCTGGTAGTATCCTGGTAGAGGAGTTGAGACCCTCAGACTTAGGCCTCAGGGACCTGGTGTGATCGAAGGCCACTCCAGATCAGTTCATGTGGAACTCGGTCCTCCAATCCAGGAACTGCATGTTGACTTTTTTGTTTTTCTCTCAATGTTTCTCCACGAGTAGCTGAGCAGCGTGGGTAGCATCAGATTCTGCATCCCTTGGCAAAGACTCATTGATTTAGGAAGGTGCTGCAGGGCCCGCTGGGAATCCTTTCAAAGATCTTCGTTGTATGGCACAGGAGACGGAAGGGTCTGTAGTTGGTACATTCGCTCACATCAACCTTACCTTTCCAGATTGGCACAGTGAAACTGGTTGTCCAGGCTTGGGGTGGCTAAATAGTCTATTTGGTCCCAATTCATAGAAGCCTACTTAAAGCCACTTAATATCTACTTACATTGAAATTAATAATTTGATACAACACTCTCAGAAAAAAAAGGTACGGAAGCTGTCACCTTTTCAAAAGTTACACTTTTGTACCTAAAGGGTGCATATTGGTACCTTCATGGTACACTTTTGTACATAAAGGGTGCATATTGGTACCTTCATGGTACATATTTGTACAATTATGGTACCAATATGCACCCTTAAGGTACAAAAGTGTACCTTTTTGTAAAGGTACCACCCCAGTGACAGCTTTTGTACCTTTTTTTCTGACAGTGAATGGACTCATTGTGTACATACATGTTTTTACATTTTACTTATATTTTTAAAAAAAAACTGTAATTGCAGCTGTAATTAATTTATGTAATTACATTTGTAATTACACCGTTGCCTGTATCACACCTCAATAGCAGCAAAAGTGTTTTACAATGCAGCCCGAAACACAATAAGTACATTGTACTTATTTTTCGATGTAAGTACATAGCACTTAAAGCCAATAAATATAAAGTGACTGTCTATTTTATATTAACCAAATAGTCTGCTCACCTTAAGTGACAACAACATAAAAGGAAAGTCTTCTCAGAGGAAGAGCAAGTTATAAAAAATAGAGTACAGAATGTGAAAACAAAATACTTATTTTGATATATATATTTCAAAATAAGTGAAAAAGTTAATTTGTGACAGTCTTAAATTCTCTCCAAATTCAGTTCACTAGAACAGTTCACTGGGGAAAAAAAAAGATTCACCAACTAGAGTCCATATTTTATTTGCATTGGTATAAATGTATCTGTATAAGTTTGAAGTTGTTTTGTTTATTCTAAAAAATCAAGTAGTTTGCAGAACTGCTGCTTCTTTTTCACTAAGCCCACATTCAAAATTACATACTGTCTGAGTATGCATTAGATTTCACAAGGAACTTACTTCACAACCAGTAAAATAATTTTATATATAGTATGCGGGTGGTATATGGGGTGGTGATAGCACAGTGGATAAGACACATGCCTTTGGTGTGAGAGACCCGGGTTCAAATCCACTGCGAGACACCAATGTGTCCCTCAGCAAGACACTTAACCCCTAGTTGCTCCAGAGGCGTGCTCCTCTGACATATATAGCAATTGTAAGTCGCTTTGGATAAAAGCGTCAGCTAAATCAATTAATGTAAATGTAATATAGTATGCATGTGTGTAGTATGAATGCTGTCCATATGCATTACACATAGACTGTAAAAAATATGGACAAAGCGTCTGTTAGGTCACCCATAGACTTTCTGAAGAATGGGTTTGAGGCGGTTTATGGGGGTTATGGGCGCCGCCATAGTGGAAAATCTTGGGAAATACAAGGTACAAATGATCATAAACGATACAGAGGTGGTATGATGTGTTGTGTCACATAATGGCTGAGACGTCAAATTCCACTCGGCGCTTATATCTATATACGATCTATATAGTCCATGGGACCAAACTGTAAAAACATGAATTTATGCAGTGAAAATTGACATTTTAACATGGGGTACATGGACATTTGCTCCCCTTTTGGGACCGGCCTCTAGCGGATTTTCGATGTATTGCAGTTTTTCGCACTTACGGGTAGGCTTTACTTTTCAGATTAGAATGTTGCCGCTTGGTATTACATCAGCCATGTTGGCATTGTCTCTTCTCCAACTCTTCTCCCGTTGACTCATGGGATAATCAATTGGATCCGCACTTCAGAATATTGCTGGAAGTAGTATCTCATTCTTACTTGTCATCTACTACTGCAAACTACTCATTTCACATTCTGTTTTATGCCTACTTTATAGTATTTTGTATCATTTGTTTTGTTTTTATAATTTTAAACCTAACAAAAATTGTCAGAAAACTAAATTTCCTTACATAGGCAAATTACATTATAAGCGGATTTACTCTCTCTCTCTCTCTCTCTCTCTCTCTCTCTCTCTCTCTCTCTCTCTCTCTTTATATATATATATATATATATATATACTGTATATTATATATCCCTACTTATGTTGCTGTCTTTTTAAATACATTTTTAAATACATTAACATAAATAAATGTTGGTTATTATCCACAACATTATTCAGTTTCTTTCAGCTGTTTAAACAGGGGTAGCTCAATACTGAGCTATTAATTGTGACCAATGGGGAGTACTCAACCTTATGACTGACACCTGGGGGAAGGTGGGCCATATGGCCACTGGGCACACGGTTGTGGCACACACTGGCAGAGCCAATAGAGAGCACAGCACTGGCATTGGCTTATCATGCCACAAACTGTTTCGGAGAGGTCTTCACACACATACACAGGCATATTTTTTCTGCTAATTAACCTGCTGTATTCTCTCATTAAAGTGTGCGCTCTAACGGAGGGAGGGTTGAGAGGTTTTGTGACAACTGCTGTCCCTGTGAGAACAGATTTTTGAAACACTTCCTCATTCTGCACCCTCCCTCAATCCTCCTGTCACATTTCCCCCTACGCTCATCCAATTCTATCTCTCTCACACCCTGAAGTTGTCAAGTAATTAATTTTCTCCATATACCATATTAGCGAAGACCTGCATTTAAGCTTTAATTAAGGTTAAAAGGAAGCGACAGGATATGATAGATTGTAAAGTGGCTTAACCATATTGAGGCTTGCAAATAGTTTTCATTTCACGATTCCCAATATAGATACCACAGGAAACATATTTGTTTAATAGTAATAAAAAATATTAAATGGCTGGGATGTTGCTTTCAATTATTTGCTTTCAACATTCAAGTAAACAGTCTGTAATAAATAACATAGTCTCTGGTTTTCATTTTACCTTGCTTCATTAGTATTAAGGACATAGCGGCAAGTCTGTTAGGCTGCATTTATAGCTATTAGCCTATTAGCCAGACAAAACTTGGGTGCCGAGTTGAGTCAGAACTGAAGAGCTGGTACTTTTGACACCTCTTCTAAAAGTAGTGCATGAACGCTTGCTGACCGCTTGCTGATGTTTTTTCCTAACCTGTGAAGCATACTTGATATTCTGACTTGGATTTAGCCCACAAATCAGGCACCTTCAATAATTAGATGGACAATGATTATGCTACCTGCTTGTAATTAGCGTAGTTATGCTAATTACGCTACCTGTGTGCCTGTGATGTTTTCAAATGCTATTAACCAGTTAACTAGGTTTTGGAAGAGAGATTAACTTACAATATAGAGATTGCAAAACCTTTCTATATAATAGGTGTGCTAGCAAGTGCCAACATTTGAGATCCACTTCATCTATAGACAATCTATGCCAAAATATGACACTTCTCGCCAAGCATAAATGGAAACCCAATTGGGTAAATTCTCCTGTGAAACAAACAACAATGGTAACACTATAGAGAGCCTAAGTCCCTCCCCTTCCGGTCGACCACCATGGGACCTTATTTCGGAAAAATATTGAATGGTAGTCAATGGCGAGAGACAACAAATATTTTGATCTCGTTTGAATTGTGCCCTGAATTACACATATGATGTTTTTCAATTTAAAAAAAAAACATTTTAAAGTAAAGAAAGTCGCAGTTTGATGTAAAACCGTTGAGGTATAAGACTGTGAAAATACGTAATTACAAAGACTACAAACCCCAAAGGCGCACATTTTCTCTCAATGAATGAAGCTTTACTGAGACTGTCTGTCATTGTTTCTACAGTCTTACGTTATAATTGTAACGTTACGCCGTCCTACCTGAGTGTTTTGTACCAGACTGCACACACACGAGCAGCGGATCTCGTTTCTCTTCCCGGGAGATGTAGTTCACAGAGCGATTTTCAAATAAAACTAAATGTTACTCTTCTGTTGTATGACAAACTGCGACGTTTTTGACTTTCAGAATTACCTTTTCAATTGACAAACATCATATGTGTAATTGAGGGCACAGTTCAGACAGAATAAAAAGATAAGTTGTCTCTTGCCATTGACTACCATTCATATTTTTTCCGAAATAAGGTCCCATGAGCCGGAAGCGGAGGGGCGGGACTTAGGCTCTCTATTCTGTTTGTCCTCTTAATATATTCTATTAACTACAAGTAATTTGGAACTACATGTCAACTCACACTCATTTAGTATAGGATATATTTTCTGCTTAATATTTGCTACAACCAGGGGCGAAAATTTTATCAAAATGTTGGAGGGGACAATAAACATAACAATTCTCAAGAGCAAATTTTGAAGGGGACACCAATAATACAGGCAAAAAAAATACAGAGGAAAGCCTTACTACTATTATTAGTGTAGCATGGAGACCATTTCATTATACTTCTTAAAATTTCTTTCTGGTTTAAGCCAGCGGCGAATCTGTTTACATACTCTCCTCACGCAGCGCAGCGATTTCATTTAATTCATTGACTCATTCTTTAATATTAAATGATATAAACCAACTAAATGCACAGCGCACCCGGACTTTCTCATCAGTGTATGGCCAGCAATATTGTAATGTTTAATGACATGAAGATAGTGTCTGTTATTATTGTTATGTACAATTAAATACAATCGTTGCTGAGTCTGCGGTCTGAAAACTTTACCTCAGACTCAGAGCATCCGTTAACTGAATGAATTGAGAATCTCACCTGAAAAATCCAATAACATCAGCAATTGTCATTCAAGCAGCTGATTTCTGTAAAGGAATGCAAAACATATTGCAGCATAGGGCGAAGTCAGGATCCGTCAGCACCGATTTGAGACAAAAATATTTAAATTGTATATAAAACTATGTAAATGGCGCTCTGTGGCGCAGCAGGGTTTTGAACACGGTCCTGAGCCGTTGCTGGGCGCCGCCGAACGGCGCCGCCGGTGTGTGTACACTCATAGAGAATAATGTGTTCGAATTTTAAAGACGTGGCGCTGCGCGACGCTTCTCGTCCGGTGTGCGACCCCTTTACTGGAGTTCCACAACTATTCAAACACTGTTTTTTTCTCCCGCCACCGGAATGTGTCTGAGGTAAAAGGGACTGAGGCGGTGGACCAACGCACTGTGAGGCAAGGGAGGGGGTCCTCAAAATGTTTAGAACGCTTTTTTCGTAATTCCCCCGTTTGCATTTGTGTTATTTTATTTCTTAATTATTTTAAGAATATATCATTACATTATTTACAATACACATATTTTAATGGTTTATTTGGGGGGGACAACCCTCAGATAGGGGGGGTCCTGACCCCCCCCCCCGCGATTTCCGCCTATGGCTACAACTTTATATAACAGACATTCAACTGACTCTAAGGTACTCTCTAAGTACTTACCCGAACCCTAACCTAAAAATCTACTACAGTCTATTAACACTCTAATGAGTGTAGACATGCAGTTACAAAGTTACTTATAGAATGTCTTTAGTGGCCATCAAAATATTATGTAACCAGAATAATCAGTGGTTCTTTATAACATGTACGGCACACCCCAACTTTTAGTAATCTATCCTAATCGGTTATTTATAATTGCTTGAACTGGTTCACAAACCAGTCTAAATAGCTCATAAGCAAATTAAAGAATAACTCTGAACCTTACTATGGCACCTATACATGACATTCAGCAAACATAATTTATAACTAATGGGCATTAGATAATTTAATTCATATTCATAAGCTGCCTCCACAAACACATGTCAGACTTTTCCTTCACATCTGATAGAAATGTTCTTCTATTTTGGGTACCGGTATTTTTAGTAGCACCGAGACCTATGCCGTTTTCAGAGGAATGAGGTGAAACACCCATTGAGGTTTGGTTTCACAAGTTCATGAATTTTCCATCGAGCCACACACCCCCATATATATATGTAATTCTTCACCAGGGGAGCCGAAGCGGTACGGTATTGCTTTTATAAATTGTTTTAGAAGCACTTCCTGGTGGGAATGGCTCAATGTGGCGGTTGCTCATTTCGTTGTTCACCACACTGGGAGTTATGGATGAGGAAGCGCTCTCACAGCATATGCTAACGTCACTTTTCTTTCCATCGCATGTCAGATGCCTCAGAGACACACCAGCTTCGCTTTGCTAGGAGACGGTGCCGCTCTACCAGCTTCCTCTTTGTCTCATCAAACAGACACGGTTCTGTCAGCCGAGGTTTCCATATTTCTCACCCTCTCAGATGTTTCCTTGGCTTTGGCAGAGGAGCAGACAGATTGCAGTGTATGATTTTTGTGTTGAAAATGGATACGGTGACGAGGAAGAGGAGGAGGGGAGCAGATGGTGATGATGAGGAAGAGTGATTCATGATAACATGGGCCTGCAGTGGGGTCTTCTCCTGCCACTACCGGTGCCTGCAGCTCCTGCTGTCTCTGGGAACACTGGCAGGCTGGCTGGGGGCATCATCTATCATATATTTTCATCTTCCTTTCATTTTTTACAGCACTTCACACATCCCCCATTCTCAAAGACTCCAGCCCTTGCCGTGATCCATGCCCCGTCATTCATCAGCATCTTCTCTGCCTGCTCCTCTGGGCTCTGACAGATCTCCATTAGTATAGCGAGACCTGGCAAAGAGCCGAACAGGCCCTACAGGCACGTTCTCTGTTCATGGAGTCCACTATCCCTCTGCACAAGGAGGGAAGGAAGTTTTCTTCCCGTTTTCTTCTGATTTGTTTCAGCCTTGTGTGTTTTTGTGTGTGTGTCTTGATGAAGTTTCTTTCCACCCTGTGGTAACAGTGAGGTTAGCGTTACATCACTCTGATCCCTCCTCACAACGGGCTCTTTCTTTACAAATGCTCTAAGGAATAGTTCACCCAAAAATGAAAGTTCTTTCATGATTTAGTCACTTATGTCGTTCCAAACAGTATGTGAATTATTCAATGACTTTCAGGGAGGTCGACTTTTAAACCAGTTTCTGTCAGTAATTTTCAGGGCACAATCTGTTGAGGTTTGTCTTATGCAACATTATTGTATCCTGGCACCTCTAGCACAGTGAGCCAAGCCTTTTTAAACAAGAAACCTTTTTTTTTTTCTTAGTTTGTGCATAGGATTCACTACCATTCACTAGTTTTTGGGACAGTAAAATAAAGATTTTAAAAATGCAGCAAAAAAAAAAAAAAAAAAAAAAAACAGTAACATTGCGATTTTTATTTGACTATATTTTAAAATGTATTTTATTCGCTATTAGCCATCACTCCAGTTTTCAGTGTCACATGATCCTTTCTGAAGTAATTATGAAAGTTATTTAAAATTCTAATATTACAGTTTTACTATATTTTTGGTCAAATAAATCAAGCCTTAATGAGCGTATGCAAACAAAATCGTAATTATTCCAAACATTTGAACAGTAGTGTACCACTTTGAAAACTTTTTTAATCATGTCCAAGCAAGCATCTAACAGTCACCTGCAACAGCTTGATGGAGTTTTTTCCACTGAGGATGCAGGCTGTTTTATTAATCTGAGTGTTGAATGGTGTTAAGACCCTCCACATCTGTGAGTGGCAGTTAATCAAGCTAGCAGGGTTAGTGTTAGTGCATCTATTCCGACCCCCCACCTCATACACCTGTGCTGCCTACAGCGAGGCAGCATCAGCCCAGTGAGCTGAGAAGCAGAGATAGATAGAGAGAGTGATCTTATCTTATAGCAGAGGTTTGTGCATCCATAAAAATGATTAAAATGTGTTACATTTTTCAAAAACGAAAGTTGCAAGTCTTAAATTTCTTGCAAATGTTTGCCACCGGTCTTGAATTTAACGGAAAAACAAGAGACTCCCGGAATCTAAGATAGAAAGACAGTATCAACAAAAGTATGCCAAAAGGGTTGAGGTAAAGATTCTGTGCTGCATATATCAACGCATTCTCACCCCAAGGCATCACCTTTGACCATGCTTCAATATTTGACGTTTTAGGCGCCCTTTAGCGTCACTTACATGACGCGATCCTACGGCGTCATCTAACTGACGCTAAAGGAAAGCGTCAGTTAGAGGACGCGGTTAGGTTTAGGTGTGGGGTGGGGGTAGGGTACACGCGATCCTAGGGCGTCATCTAACTGACGCTAAAGGGCGCCTAAAGCGTCAGATATTGAAGCATGGTCAAAAGCTTCCCAAGGCGTCAGTTAGGTGATGCCTTGGGGGTGAGAATTGGCTGTATATATCCAAACGAAATGTTAAATTGCACCAGAGCTAACCGTTTGCCAGTCTCATACATCAGGTATCTTGTTAAAGGAGTAGTTCACTAAAAAAAAAAAAAAAAAAAAAAAAAAAAAAAAACTTTTGCTGATAATTTACCCCATGTCATCAAGATGAAAAGAAATTAAGAAATTATTTTTTTTGATGAAAACATGATTTTTCTTTATATAATGCACTTCACTGGTAACCAAACGTTGCCAGGTCCAAAAGACAAACTGTTGAAAGGGCTTTAAATGATTCCAGAAAATGAATAAAGGTCTAATCAAGCGAAACGATCGCTCATTTAAAAAGAAATGACAAAGTTTAAGTTTTATGCTCAAATGGTCGCCTTGCTCTGTTCTGTGATGCGCGTTCGTGACTCTCCTGTTCGAACTCGTTCATCAAAATGAACAAATATTTTTCCGAGTCAATTCGTTCATTTAGTTCGTTGAATGAACCAAATGACACGAAAAAAGATTCGTTGTTCGATTTTTTATTTTTTTTTCTCTAAATGAGTGATCGTTTCGCTTGACAAGACCCTTATTCTTCGTCTGGATCCGTTTAAAGCCCTTTGAACAGTTTGCAGTTTGCACTTAAACTGTCTTTTGGACCTTGAACCGTTTGGTTACATTATATGGAGAAAAATCCTCGAATGTTTTCATCAAAAACCTTAATTTCTTTTCTACTGAAGAAAGTAAGACATGGACATCTTGGATGACATGGGGGTGAGTAAATTATCAGCAAAAGGTTTTTTTTTTTTGTGAACTACTCCTTTAATTCATATATGATGTGATGTTTTCCTATTTAATGACTTAAAGACCCCAAGAAATTGCTTGTCGAGCACAGTTGTTCAGTCACTTGTGTCACTTGCAGTTCTACATGGAATCTTTGACTGCAGAAAAGTGTATTTCCTCAGAATTGGAAAGTTCTGCAAATCTCCCACTCCTTGTGCATATACTCGGTAAAGTCAGTAAATTTAAGCCAACATACTGCATTTTACAAGCGAAACAATATATTCACTGAGAAAAACTATTCTATTTTGAAAAGGGGGCATTATACACCAGGTTGGAACCAGAAAGAAAGCAAGTTTGCTAAAATAATGTCTAAACTATTTGGCCATTGTTTGGCTATAGCCTGTGTGGGTGATGCCAGTGTAGAAATAATTTCAGAGGAAGAGTTTTTACATGCTAATTTAGAGAATCAAGCTAAAATACAATGCTTTTAATTTGTTACTGATTCGGATTACACTGGCTATACATACGTTTTTGATTCACTAAAAAAAGAACCAGCTCATAAGATTCATTTGTTCATGCATCAAGCTAGACTGGGCAGTCATGTTTCTGATTCACTGAAAGAAGAGTCAGTTGTTTCTGATTTTGAATTATTGCATAATTATGTTTAGTTTTGCATGCAGTTTAATATAACACTGTATATTGCCATTAATTACTAATTTAATTTCTTTATCAGTTGCACTGGGGATTCAGCATTGATGGCATAGATTCAACATTGGGGAGCTCTGCTTTTGAAAAGCAATTAAAGAAAGAAACAATACTGGAATACATATTCCTTGAACAGCTACCAACAGACCCAAATGATAAAATTAGTTATTTTAGTAAAAGAAGGACTGGAATGAAGTAAATTATTGACCTTGAGTGTTACAAAAAAAAAGGGTGGATAAAAACTGGGTCAATGTTGATTTCATGTTGCTTATAGATATTTTTTTGTCAATTTTAACCAATTACAGTATAATCTCAGCACCACTTAAAATATTTTACCATGTTTATATCAATTCTGCAGAATTCCACAGATTATCCCCAAACAGCTGTTCATTATGCATTACATAAAACTGTAGTAGTGAGTGAACTCTAACCTCACTCTGATAAACAACCTGGCGGTCAGCAAGCAGACAAACCCATTAGCTCACTCACTTCCATGGCCAGGACACAGGACGCTAATGGCTTATTACTGAATAAATGTGGTTATTCCCTTTTCTATTAGTGCAGAACAAGCGTACCCTCTCTGACACACTAGATTAATGTGTGTGTTAAAGCAGGACAATTAGATAAAGGCTTCGTCCTCCAGCCTCCGCTACAGAAGCAGTCAGCTAATATCTGTGCTGTGTAGAGGCATGTTTTCCCTGTTTCCTGTAAAAAAGACATATCTGGTTTCTAAATAGATTTTACCCTGCCAAATGACTCTACCAGAAAGCAATTACTGCAGGTTTGTGTCGGCTGATTATCCATGAGTCACTTTGAGCATACTATATTTAACCTGTCTTTTCCACTGGTCTTTACAAGCCCACAGTTCATTCGAAGAGGAGGCAGGCAGTATGAAGGGGCTCCCAATTACCTATTACTTACCTGGTCTTGAAGTGAAATGAAAATTGCAGAGCCTGTCCAATACTCTATTGTACAATGAGTGGCCTAATAGAGGCGAAGTCGCTCAGTCACCCTCAGGAGCTTTCAACCACACACGTCAAGTCTGCCTTTCCCCAAACGTTTCCTCTTGTGCCGTTTTAACTCTCTCCCTGCCATTGATAGATTTTTACAATGCCATTAGCTATGTTTCCATCCAAAGTTGCGAATTTAACTTATGGACAAAATTGGAAAATCGCACAAAACATTTTTGAGTTGATGTAGTAAGAGAAGCCACTGTAAATAAAAGTCGTATGTAATCATCAGAGCGTGCAGATTAAACTCAATAAACATGGTCATGTTAAAGGTGCTTTAGGACATCTGGGTAAATGCTAAGTTTAGCCTGATAGCAGTAAAAGCGTACATTCCACCCTCCCTGCAAATCGCCGTCCAAAGCCACGCCTCCTGAAAGCATGATCGCGCACAGCCAAGACCGGAACCGGTTTTTAGCTTTGCCTTATAGATAACTATAGCTCGTTAGCGAATCAATAAATATATATTTTAAACTTTACCAATATCAATATGCTAGCTTGATAGTGAGAACTAAAATACATCTTATTTGTTTATCTTCATAATGATAAAGTTCGATTTTTTTTTATTACATGTGATTCTGACATGATTTCAAAGCACTGCGCTCCTTCCTCTCCGCTCGTCTCAGGTAAATAATGCGTCTTCAGCTCAGCTGTCGGAGTCGCGCGTTCATGTGTTTTGGGGGCGTGGCTTTGGAAGGAGCCCAGACAGCCCATTCTCACTCCCAAGGCGTCACCTAACTGACACCTTGGGAAGCATTTGGACATGCTTCAATATCTGACGCTTTAGGCGCCCTTTAGCGTCAGTTAGATGACGCCCTAGGATCGCGTGTACCCTACCCCCACCCCACACCTAAACCTAACCGCGTCCTCTAACAGACGCTTTCCTTTAGCGTCAGTTAGATGACGCCGTAGGATCGCGTCATGTAAGTGACGCTAAAGGGCGCCTAAAACGTCAAATATTGAAGCATGGTCAAAGGTGACGCCTTGGGGTGAGAATGCGTTGGCCCAGAAGGGAGGGGGTGGAGTGAATGGAAATAATGAGCTGTCTCTAAAACAGTCGTGAGAGGTCTACAGACACTCGTTTTTTATACTTTCTTTTTCAGAGTACTTACATTTTAATTATGCATTGATACATACAGAAAGTTTAAACAAATTTTGAAAAAAGTTTTTTTTTTTTTTTTTTTTATAAAATTCCTACCTACAATACCTTTACCAGAGTGATTGCTATCAGGATATGAGGAGACTTACAACCGGCATAACAAAATGTTTCTGCAGAGAATCACCTACGGGCCCCTTAACTTGCTTTTGAGGCAGATGCTGCTGTTTGGGAACCGTAACGCAAGACAGTTCTGGGAGGTAATTATACCAAAACACTTTGACGACAGACGTTCAGGCATTTTAGAAGCATTTAGATGTCTTTTTTTATGCACATTTGCTTTAAATGTATGTGCATCTTGCCATTTTCTATGCAATATCCCCAAATGTTTATAAAAATAGGTGGATGGAAACCTATAGCCACTAGGGCTAGGTAATATTAATCGATATTAATCGATTCTCATTTTTACGAACCGATATCGATTCTTAAATCTCAAGAATCAATTAGTCATCCTGTTTCATTTGAATGCATGGAACATTCTATCGCGGCTGCGCGCATCCAAAAAAATCGCAATAATCTTTGTCCTTTGTTACTATTGATATGAAACAAAGTCTCAATTTTCAAATTACGTCCATTTTCTTTAGAAATTCAAAAACATAAATAATGTTTTGGCGCTTAGAAGCAGCAGCGCTGATCTCTCTTCCGGCTTAATAATACAAGTTACAGCGCAAAATAAACATGAATGAGCATCTGAAAGTGTGTTAAAAGATAGAGTACAACTTATCGAAATCCATATCATGTCACATTGATTCGCTCAATCAGCGTTTCAACCGTGGAAAGACGTCAGTTAAACAGCTTGTAATCGATGTCATGTATCGTCATATTTACCTCAGAAAACCCACATAAACTCGTTAGTCAGCTAGAAAAAATAACTCTAGAGAGGAGCATTTTGCTAAATATATACACCATATTACATGCATTATAATCTTAATGTTCTTCTATTTTTAATGCATATTTGAATAAATCTGGCAAGTTTTTTTATGACAGCCACCATTTAAATGTTTATATTTCATATAATCTTCTTATTATAAAAATAAATAAAAGTGTAATTTAAGTGTTTGTATAGCTACAAAACAGTTCATTATTACCTTCATATTATGCTAATCAAGCTAGTAGGCTAGACTCCCATAGTTTATAGAATTAGTTAAGAGATTTGATTTCCTTGAGAAAATTTGCCATTTATTGTAACTGATATCTAAAATAATCAATATTGAATCAAATCGTAATCGAATCGAATTGCAAGCTTGTGAATCGAAATCGAATCGAATTGTGAAATTTGTGTCAATACCCAGCCCTAATAGCCACTGACAGAACTTTCCAGCTTTCTGCGTTTTTACTGTTATGTATTAGGGGGTGCTATTACACATCTTCTGAAAGGCAAAAAAGGAGCAAAACAAGCGATAAAAGCATTGATTATGAATGTCTTTGGGGGAAGAAAAAAAAAATTTTCTCTGCTTTTTTTTTCTTCAAAATGTCAAAACTTACCCACATTGTAGTGTTGAGAAAAAACACTGCATGAAGCTAGAATAAAAAGTTTTGCTTGTTTGTTTAAAAGCAGAGGCTCTGTCTTTCTTTTGATAGCCTATATTGCATGTTCAGATATTGATCCAACAAAATATTATGGATGCCATTCAATTGTGGAAATTAGATAACAATAGATGAGATAATAATATGAGTTGTTGTTGAAACTACATCCCCAAACCTGATTGCCAAAAGGGATCAACTTCTTTAACAAGTAAATTACATAAATCTTGCAATCCATGCATGACGTACATGCACGAGAGATCACTTCCGGCGCTTGTGGAGACCAAAGCGCCCGTGTCCTCAGAATACTTGGATGTGGCTATGGTTAAAAGAGGTAAAAACGATACCAATACTGTTCGACCTGCATTATATAACTGACAGACAAGAACAGTTTTACCTAAAAATATCACAATTGAATCTACTGTGGAAAACAAACACACCTACATCTTGGATGCCCCGAGTTAAAAAGTTTTATACAGTGAACATATGTTACAAAATCCCTTTTTCATAAAAAAAGACTGTCTGTTCCACAGTCTTCTTGTGAAGTGTGGGAGTTTTGATTGAGGAAGAATACAAACTTAGTTCTCCACAGTTATTCACGTCTATTTTGAAAAAAACAAAAAACCAAAAAAACAACAACAGTACCTTACAACACACCAATTAATTCTCTCAACCTTTCTCTGATTCAGCTGTTTTCTAGAAACGAGGGCACGTTTAATTAGCTAGAAAGCAGACAGGTTTATGTGGGTGTAATATTGTTAGAACATTCTGATTATTCATACTTCTGGTGATTTCTGTGATGTATGGGTATATTTAGCTGGTCCTTAAATTATAACTGAACCCCAGGTTTTTACAATGCAGGGGTTGTGATGAATTAATTAAATTCAAATTCAATGAAATTCAAATATGGTTCAGTTATCCCCTGCAGATAGATGCTGTATTGTCCATTGACATTAACTAAAACGTTGCTGAATATTTGGGTGATTTTCCCTCCAGCAACATACAGTATAAATTGCAAATATGTGAAGTAGATACAGCTAAGCTAAGAAGAAAAAAAAAATCCCAAAAATTTGAAGTGAGTGCCCAGTAGTAAAGATTGTAGCTGAGCAAATGGCATTGAGATGAATAGGAATAGACAAACATACCATAAGATCCTGTAGGGAATGTAAGGAAACTGTTTCATTGGGTGTTTGTAGTTTAGAGGCTGAGTACACAAATACCTTAAGTGGTTGAAGTGCAATATAGAACGCTCAATGCTATCGATCCTGTGTGTGACACGTTTGCATATTCAGGCAGATGACATAATGCCTTGTTTGCATGTGCTAGTGGTAAGAGTGACAGCGCCACTAACGCTAATCCAGGTCTGTTAGCACTGCCACCCTTAAGGATTTCTCTATCAATTTCCCTCTCTGTGACCTTGTGGATTAGGTTTCAAGGTCACAGCAATATTGATCTGGGCTCAGGTCAGCTCAATGGGCAGGTAGAGCTTAGGTTAGCAAAGAGGTCTCTGATGGGGCGGATTTGTCCCTCATGCAGATCGATAGGACGTGGTTGATGGTGGGCAATCACAGGATAATCATTGCGTTTAGCATTAGACAGCACAAGAGACATGTTTAGCTTTCTGTACAGGGGTCATGAAATGAGAAAACAAATTTTCCTTGATTATTTGACTCATTATACTCTGAAAACATCCTGCAAGTTCCATAGCTTAAATGTCTTATTCAAAGAATTGCTTTAACTATGCTGAAAAAATGGCACATTTGTATATTGTGGAATTTGTTGCATTTGCATACGACACATCTAGAGTGAGACATCAATAAATACGTTCATATAATCGTATTATTCTAGTTTCTTCCCACTGGCGTTCAGCCTATATGGATAAAAATCAATACGTATGTGCAGTAGCAAAGAGGTGTTGATGCCTTTTCCTATGCATTGACATTATCCAATCATAACAGTGGCCATTTACTGACTAAGTGTTAATGGAGCCATCCCTTAAAACAGATCAGGCTTGATTTGTCAAGTTTGCGAAAAAAGAAAGTCATTTTAGAAGAAGAGCAATGCATTTCCACTGTAATTATACGATATGTAAATTGAATGATCAATAAGTCATGACAACTTATGTTTTTCCATTACTTTAACTCATTATAATGTAACCATTCAACTTATACAAGATTCAACTAGGCAGTATTTTTTTTTTTTTTAAATGACTAGAAATGACTTGTACGGCTAATTTGATTACACTTAAAAAAATAAGGCAGCAACTGAACAGCAATTGAATTGGGAACTATTTTTATTTTGTTTTTCTTTTCTTTTTAGGAATAATGTGGAAACAATGAAGTGTCCACAATAAGACCAGAAATGTATAGTCAGTTTTGAGTTCATGATGACTTTGTTGACATCTTGACTATACTTTTTGATTTGCCTATTAGCTTAAAATCATTTGTAAACATTAAATGTGGCATAGTCAGAAAAATATGTTCTCATACCTGGACAGTTTTTGCGTCTGTTTGCCATACAATGGACTGGTCATCCATCATGGGGTGCGTTTTCCGTACAACGACGTAGCTTCACTACCATTGTACAATGCATCGTTAGAGAAATCAACTAGCTAGTCATGACTGTTTCCCGAAACCCACTGTCGCAAAGTATCGTTCAACGTTGCTCGTTCTTACATAGTAGGCTAGAGCATGTTCGCACATGCACACTCTTCAAAATCGGTACTTAAAATGTTTTGACAAAATAAAAGACGTAAATTACATTTGTATTTATTCTAAATAAAAGGCACCGGTTGTACTGAATGTCAGCTTGCTTATTTTGCTCAAGATTACCTCCAAATGTCATGCAATATAGGAATGGTCGAGTGCTCTCGTTCAAACCACCCAACTTTGCGATGCTGTTTCCGAATGTCCGTTGGAACGATGGTTTCGGGAAACACTGACTCGTTAAACTATGCAGATAACGACGGAACTTGCGACCATAGTTGGCAACCGATGCTTTCGGGAAACGCACCCCTGAGTTGTTCGTTATTTGTCACATGACATCCCCATAAGCTGAGCTATGCAATCTGTACTGAAACAGAATTGATTACTTCAACTCTCGAATCTTCGGGTTTGAGTCTTTTGTTCATCCCCTGACAGCCCTATTGGCTATATGCAGTCTGTACCGGATACAAAAATAATTAGGTCACCTCTCGAGTCTTCGGGTTTGAATTTGTTATTTTTGTCGCGTAACGGTATGTTGTTATCATATAGCTATTTTTGTGCTAAGTGATTTTAAACCATCATATGGATAAAGTTTAAATAATTGCCAACTCTTTATTACCACATCCAATGTTATGAAAAATAACCATCATGTCAGAAAAAAAAAAAAGATAAATTGTAATTTACGTAACTGTAAGAGTTAAAGATCTGACTGTGTATGCTTGTGAGGAAGTTTTGGAATTATTAATACATTTCTTTATACAATATGGCTATGACCCAGATCCGAAGAATCGGGAGGTGAACTAATAATTTCTCTTACAGGTACAGCCTAGCATATGGGCCTGTCACGGGATGAACGAACGAAATGAACAATACGATTGTAGTGTCTCCTAAATTGCTTTACAAAAAACATCTCTGTAACTCTGTCATTTGATGTTTTAAAGTGAGACAGAACATAATAGCAGAGAGAGAGAGATCATTAAAATAGGGTGAGTTTGATGTGCCTGAGGTGTAAGAACATTTTTGACATTCAACTAAGAAAAGATAAACCAGCATAAGAGAAATATCAGACATCAGCTGTCCACCCTGCAGATGTGTGAATTAATGCAAAAACCCCAGAGAGTTAGTTTTAGTTTGATCCCTTCACCATGTGTTACTCTAGCAAGTCTCAAGTCTTAGAAAGAATGTAGGTAAAGCTGCAGAATCCTCATTGTAAAAACTCATCTTGATTCATGACAGTATTGCTCCATATGTTGTGCTACTCGATTTTCTTCTGCATAGATTGTCTGTTTTATAGGCTACTGTGTTTGGTTTTGTGAACAGGATACATATCTCCAGCCCATTCTCACCCCCAAGGCGTCACTTAACTGACGCCTTGGGAAGCATTTGGACATGCTTCAATATCTGACGCTTTAGGCGCCCTTTAGCGTCAGTTAGATGACGCCCTAGGATCGCGTGTACCCTACCCCCACCCCACACCTAAACCTAACCGCGTCCTCTAACTGACGCTTTCCTTTAGCGTCAGTTAGATGACGCCGTAGGATCGCGTCATGTAAGTGGCGCCTAAACGTCAAATATTGAAGCATGGTCAAAGGTGACGCCTTGGGGTGAGAATGCGTTGATATCTCATATGATGATCTGTTTGTACTCATATGGTAGACATCAAGGCATGCCCAAATACAATATTTGCCTTTAACTGATCAGTTTTTAAAGGCTTCATATATGTTTCCTTTGTTCCCTTTGATATCCCACAATTGTGTCCCACAAAGCAGTGCGGGGCTGAGATCCATGAGAACGGAGTGAAGCCGGTGGTACGAGTGCTAATGAGTGTCACATGCGCACCTCACCAGTCTTGTTAGAGTCCCACGGAGAAGTTCCGGAAGAATAAAAGAAGGAGTGATTATGGTGAAGGAGGAGAGAGAACCAGGCCTAGGACCTTATCCACAAGTTTCCGAGGGGCGCTCCTGTAAAAAATAAAGTGGGTGAAACTTCCGGTGAGGCGGCGGAAGTAGCATTCCAATGGTATTTTGTGTGTTAGTTAGCGAAGAGGCTAGCTGTTTTTCGGAGAATTATTTTACTATTTAAAGACGCAAATCTTTATGAGAGATGGTGTTACGGAGTTCATGGACAACATGTGCTGTTCGCAGTTGTATGTATAACCGGACTAAACTAGTTCAGTGGCTTAAACGTGATTGTTTTGAACATATGCTGAAAACGAAATCAGAGTGTTCCTGCCAACGACTGTAGTTTCCATCACCTCCCAAAAGACGACGAATCTTCCTGTGTACATTTGTTTAAATTTTTAATATTCTATAAACTTTTATCAGCATGTGATTGGCTGTTCTCTACTGATGTTACACCTAAACTCAGGATCAAAGCCTGTGTTGACAGAATACCAAATGTGCCAGTTAATGTATTCAAGCAGCACATTCATTTATAATTTTAAATAAACTCCAAAGCACAATGACTAAGTGTGTAGTTTTTATTTTAATTGTTTGTCAGCTCACACAACTGTCTGTCACCATGCCTTGATGAGTATTGATTATTAATAATGTTATTATAATACTCCCAATCAACTACTGCGGAGGGTAAAGGTACTGTTATTTCACCTTTTTTAATTTCGTTGAGGTTGTGTTCTCACATCGTTAGCTAGTTTGGATCGCTATAACTTGAATGACTGTCAACTGTTGAATAAACGAGTGTCAAGCATGTCAAATCGTGCTTTGTTTACTTCCAACCAGAAGTCGCGCCCACTTTTGACGCAAGGCCTAATGGGGCGTAGGAAACTTGTGGATAGGGGACATATCATACAAAATCCACTCTTTTAGCCCTTAAATGCATTTTGTTGTATATTTGGAGTGTTTATAAGTACAGAAAAGTTGAAATTATTCTCTTCAGTTGCTTCGTTTATATCTTTATATTCTGTTTTGGTCATATTTTTTAATCTGTTGAGATTTTTCTGTTCACTATGATGTTTTTTGAACAATTACGTCACACTATTTGCAGCGGAACTGCCAAATAAGGACATTGACTACCGGCCCAACACTTCGAGCAATCCGCCATTATTATTTCTCGCTCTGATTTTGTAGTCCAAGCTCAATGATGCCGAAGTTACGAGAGGGCGAGTCAAAATGTTCAGTTGTTGGATGTAGTGACCTGAAGCACTTCAAGGATTCCCACTTCAACAACCTCCGCCAGTATAAAGAAGGATTTGCCGATCGACTTCGCCTGAATGAGGGGTAATGTTAAATTCCTTCTTTCTTTGGAGACGACGAACAGAGCATTTCGATAAGCTGCAAATATTGTTAATAAAAATAAAGTACTTTACTTTCTTAAAACACATGGTGGTCATGGTTTAGCAGTACTTTAGTCTTCCTTTGTTTTTGTTTTGAGTTTTTACAGTAGTATTATTGTTCTTGAGTTTCATCAATGGTCATTTAGCTGTTGTGTTTTCTGATGCTTTTCTAAACGTATCATATTATCAATACAGATTTTTAGTGGACTGTAGTCATTTATCTTGTTAGTGTGCTTGTTTTATCAAGAAAAATAGTCGACTTTCACTAATAACACAATACAGTTAACATACATACCACTGCATTCATATGAAGACGTTCTGCAGGTTTGTCATCGTCTTTTTCAAATCACTCGCTCTGTCTCGAACATGTAAGGCTTGATGGACAAGTCTTCCGTTGTTGACGTTTTGTTAAAGTGTGAATAAAAATGTTCTTTGAAACTATATATATAGACCATTTCACAAGATGTAAACAACACTGGTCCAGAAGCACTTCCTGTTTCAGTTTGTAACTGTTTTCTTTATTTCACATGTAAAGAAAACATCTTAAAGATGTTTGTTTAACTTTTTGATTCAGTTTTAAATGTTCTGTTGATTGTATTTTATCCCAGCTTTTATGTAGTGTTAAAAAACTGAAACAGGAAGTGCTTCTGGGCCAGTGTTGTTTACATCTTGTGAAATGGTCTATATCATACATCTCTAATCAAACTACAATAATGGCCGAACGGGGGGAGTTGAACCGACCGTGAACTCAGCAACCTGGGGAGCGGGCGGGGCATTACACATCTCTTTTTTATTTAAAGGGGCCACTTCAAGAAAAGGGGTAGAAAAGGGGCCTGTGGAGTTATAATAATGAGGAATTCAGACCCAAGCATTGCAGTTATGCTTTATATAGACCACATATGATTTATATGTAAAAATGAATGATTTAAAAGCATAATATGTACCCTTTAACAACATGGGCTCATTGAAAAAATGTACCTTTTGCAACATTTTTTGGAAACACGTACCAATACGTACATGAAAAACGAGTCACTATAAAAGAGCTCTAAGACAATAGTTCAAAAACAAGCTAAAATGCTGTGGTTGTGTTTTTATGTCACATTTGCTTTTAATAACACTATCGGGTAGGTGTAGGGTTTAGTGTAGGTGTACGTTATTTTAAAACAGAGCAGAAAGCTTTTAGAGACACTCATCAGACATTTCAACTCAGAACTGCAGTGATACTGCATGTATAAACTCCAATGTAATAAAACAACAAATTATATGTGCACAAACGAATGGTCACACATTAATTTAGGGTACAATTCTCCTAGTTAACTACTGACTTTTGCCTCATTAAACTCCTAATTACTGCTTTTTAATAGTTTGTTAGGTAGTTCAATTTAGGTATTGGGTAGGATTAAATGATGTAGAATTCGGTAATGCAGAATAAGGCATTAATATATGCTTTATAACTAGTAATAAACAGTCAATCCTACTAGGCATGGTAATAAGGAACTAGTCAATAGTGAAAATTGAACCATAATCTAAATTGAAATATAATATAATATATATGAAAAAGATGTTAAAAAACTGAATGCTCTAAAACACTTTACTACTCAAATGACTTTCTGATTATAAGGTTGTTGTAGGTTTTTTTTTTTTTTTTTTTTTTTGCATTGTTGTTCGTCTACTTTGGTTTGTTTTGTTAATTGTACAAAAGATACTTATCAGTTTTTGAAGTTTGAAAGCTCTAGTCCACTTTTACTGTTATTGCATGGAACTGAACAACCGGCACAGTCTTCAGAATCTCTCTATTTATATTCCACAGAAGAGAGAAAAAAAGTCATACAGGTTTGCTATGACCTGAGGGTGAGTAAATGACTTTTTTTTCTTTAACATTTAGTAAAAACTGACGCTGAGATTTTCTGAGCACCTATCTGAGAGGGTGAAAGCAGCAGGAGGGTCCTGAAATGACTGAGTAGAGCATCTCAGCAGAGAGACACATCTCTGCTCATTTGGCCAGTGATGTGCTCACACACAACACAAAACTAATGCTCTTCAACATCAGTGGAGGAGATGAAAGACAAAGAACTTTAGACACACAGAGATATCAGACTGTGAATGAAAAGAGTTTCAGTGCTCTCTCTTTTTCTTTCTCTCTCTGTCACAAACACACAGAGAGAGAGGGGGGCATATTCTCTGTCAGTTCTTTTTATTCATCAATAATTTCTGCCTTGATTTTTGTGATAAACGGCATACTGTGAAAACATACTGACCTCAAAGCTTTCTTCCCAGCCCAAAATGGACACACTTGTGTAAAAAAGAAGTGATTAATTGTATTGCATTTGCACTTGTAGTCACAGTCTGTCTTGTCTCCGCCTCTTCACTACACTTCCCAGCAACCCTCATGTTTTCACACCTGCCTGTCATCATCATTGTCACCTGTGTCTTGTTAATTATCGACCGCACCTTATGGGTTTGTGGATCCTCCTGTACTGTGGGACTCCAGTCCAGCCCCAAGCTTTCTTCACTGGTCCCATTCAGCCCAGAGCCTTCCTAGCTGGTCCCGTCCAGCACTAAGCATTCACCGCTGGTCCCGTCCAGCACAGAGCATTCACCGCTGGTCCCGTCCAGCCCCGAACCTGCACCACTGGTCTCATCCAGGGGTGCGTTTCCCGAAAGCATCGTTAGCCAACTAGGGTCGCAAGTTGGTCGCAATTTCCATTGAACTCTATTGGCAAAGACGGAACTTGCGATCATAGTTGGCTTACGATGCTTTCGGGAAACGCACCCCAGTTCAGAGCCTGCACCACTGGTCCTGTCCACGTCCCGTCTGCCCATCCAGAGACTGTTCACATCCCATCTGCCCAGCCAGAGACTGTACACGTCCCGTTAGCCCGCCAGAGACTGAGACTCTCCCACCTCCTTCCATCTTTTTTGTATTTTTCCTCCACCCCCTTCAGGGTCAGCGGATCCCTGGTCTCCGCCTCCAACCTCCTCAACTAGGACTCTACCTTGCCCCTTCATTTCATCTGTTCCACTTTGGCTCTTACCTCCCTCAGTTCCACCATGGCCCTTCAGTCCCCTAGTTCCCACCAGGCTCCCTCGTCCCCCCGGATTCATTTTTGTCCCTCGTTGGCCTTCCCTCACCTCTGGACCTCCTCGGCTCTGTTGAACTCCTCACTCCCCTCAGTTCCCGTTTGGTCCTCACTCCCTCTGTCTCCACCGTGTCCTTCTGTGTCCCTGTCTAGACTTCAGTCGCCTGAGCCTTCAGTGTCAACATGTTCCTCCAGTCCCTCAGCATCACCCAGTCTCATCTGCTCTATGGCTTCACCCTGGTCTTCTCTCCCACCTGCTCCTCCGCTGTCAGTCGGCCCCCTGGAGTCTTCTGCCCTGTCCCCTTCATGGCTCCTCCCTCCACCGTCTCCGTCCTGGCCGCACTGCCTGATCCGGCCTGGCCATCCGCATTGCCTGATCCACCCTTTGTCGGTCCTTCTACAGCGCGAGGACGCTGCATGCTGCGAGGTTCCCAGCATCCTTCATATGATTGCACCTGCCTGTCATCATCGTTGTCACCTGTGTCTTGTTAATTATCATATGTGTCACCTGTTTCAGTTCATCAGTGTTTGTATTTAGTTCCTTCAGTTCAGTCAGTCCTTTGTTTGTAGTTAGTCCTGTTTAGCGTGTTATCCTGCCTGTCTGTACCTGCCTGAAGTTTATTTGTAAGTGAAAGTAAATGCATTGGAGCTCTTGCCTTTTCGTCTTCTTCTGCCTGCACCACATGGTGACACTTGTAGTATATTTAGAATAATGTGCATCCAGATAATTTAATATTAACTAAATAAAAGGCCACTTAAATTTTTTATTCTGTCATTTACTCACACTCGAGTTGTTCCAAACCTGTGTAAATGATTGATGTATGAATCATTTTGGGATGAAATATCCCTTTAAGAGTTACACTTTATTCCAAGGTGATCTTGTTACAGTTTAATTATACACATAAGTACAGAATATAAATGTTATATTATAAATATAACAAAATGTATAATTAACAATATATTGTATATTGTCAATATACCGCCTTCAGAACTGCCTTAATTCCATGTGGCATTGATTCAACAAGGTGCTGAAAGCATTCTTTATAAATGTTGGCCACATCCAGGGCACGAAGCTCCCATTCCAGCACATCCCAAAGACACTCTATTGGGTTGAGATCTGGTGACTGTGGGGGCCATTTTAGTACAGTGAACTCATTGTCATGTTCAAGAAACCAATTTGAAATGATTCGAGCTTTGTGACATGGTGCATTATCCTGCTGGAAGTAGCCATCAGAGGATGGGTACTACATGGTGGCCATAAAGGGATGGACGTGGTCAGAAACAATGTTCAGGTAGGCCATGGCATTTAAACAATGCCCAATTGGCCTCTAAGACGCCTAAAGTGTGCCAAGAAAACTTCCCTCACACCATTACACCACCACCACCAGCCTGCACAGTGGTAACAAGGCATGATGGATGCATATTCTCATTCTGTTTAAGTCAAATTCTGACTCCATCTGAATGTCTCAACAGAAATCAAGACTCACCAGACCAGACAATATTTTTCCACTCTTTAAATGTCCAATTTTGGTGAGCTCTTGCAAATTGTAGCCTCTTTTTCCTATTTGTAGTGGAGATGAGTGTTACCCGGTGGGGTCTTCTGCTGTTGTAGCCCATCCGCCTCAAGGTTGTGCATGTTGTGGCTTCACAAATGCTTTGCTGCACACCTTGGTTGTAACGAGTGGTTATTTCAGTCAAAGTTGCTCTTCTATCAGCTTGAATCAGTTGTCCCATTCTCCTCTGACCTCTAGCATCAACAAGGCAACCCGAGAAATGGCTGTGCGTGAAAATCCCAGTAAAATATTCAGACCGGCCCGTCTGTCACCAACAACCATGTCACGCTCAAAATTGCTCAAATCACCTTTCTTTCCCATTCTGACATTCAGTTTGGAGTTCAGGAGTTTGTTTTGACCAGGACCACACCCCTAAATGCATTGAAGCAATTGCCATGTGATTGGTTGATTGGATAATTGCATTAATGGGAAATTGAACAGGTGTTCCTAATAATCCTTTAGGTGAGTGTGTACTTACTATATGATTAAGGTTAGGGTTTGGTTTAGGGTTAGTTGCTTACTTATGTATAATTTGCTTATAATACTATAGTGAGTATATGTATGATTTTTAACAGCTATACTGTAAAATAGTGTTAACAGTACTTACATTTCTTTTGAATGTGTTTTAGCACTGTTAAGTATTTAAAGTATACTTTGTAAAAAAAAAAAAAAAAAAAAAATCAAATTGTATTACTTTAACATCTCCCATAATTTACTTCATATATCTCTCAATATGACATTGTATAGCAAAATGTGACTTTTTTTCCCTCAAAAGTACACCTCTCAGTTGCAACTTCATTTCTCACTGTGTGCCATTTTAAACTTCAAACTTTAATCTCGCATTTTTTTTTTTTTAGGCGGAAATGGGATTTCATAGTTTTTAGCTGTGTATAGCTTTTGAAAACCTTAACAACGTGAGTGGCACACTTCACCCCAAATAGTTTTTTGAATCTTTCTTATGTAATTTAGGCTTTGCAAAGATGCTATTATGAAAGGACGAGGCCATTATATACTATATTGGACTTGACAGTAAAGCTGCTGCTCGTTTGTAAGTGCAGCAAAGCACTGTGTCTCATTCAGATGTGAAGAGCCACATAAAAGGCACAGAAGCAAGGAAAAAAAAAACATGGAACATGATTCGGTCCCTTTAAATATCTTGTGTGTGTCATTAGTCTCTCAATTTCTGAGTAGACAATCTATTTAAACTCTCTCCTCTTTGTATGAGCTGTGAATTACAGATTTGTATGATGGTCATTATGTTTGTCTTAGCTACTGTACATTAACCGTGTGTTACATTGCTAACACAGCATGCTACAATGAGCAGTCATTACCAGCTGAACATATGGCTGCGAATATGATTAATCTTTGCTTCAAGAGAAAGGGGATTTGTACATCTTTCTGAGAAACACAGAGCAACATATGCATTTAGTTAAAAGTGGTGTAATATGGACGTTTATTTTTTTAAGCCATTTCAGTGTAAGTGCATAAATTTTAATATCAGAGGGTTAAGGTTGTTGATCATTTCAATATAGTTGTTTTAACTATATAACCAAACTTTAATGCTATATACGTTTGAAAATAACCAACCAAGATTGCTCAGCAAATAGATGCATTAACTTTCATTTCATTTATTTTAGGTGTGTTGTGCTTTTTTTTTGTGATGCAGCGAATAGTGTGTGTGGATGGTGAAATGGATGAAGTACGGCTGTGGATAAATACACAGGGGACAATGAGGGACTGTTGTTTTTTGACTCTTACTAAGATTAGTTTTCACCTGTGTAATGTTAATCAATGTTCATTTGTGGTTGTATGTAGTTCCCTTCTGTTCAGTCAGTCTTTGTCCGTTCTCCGTTGTATTTGGTGTGTGTGATCCTAATTCTGCCTGTCTGTACCTATTTGAATTATCTTGTAAGTAAATGTTTGGATTAATTTTTCCCTCAGCTTTTTCTGCCCTCACCTCACCCTGACAGCACCAAACTCATGACCATCTTAACAAAAATAATAGCAAATTATTCACACAGTTTGCATTTAAAATCATACTTGCAAATCACAAAAGCATGCAAAACATGTTCCAGAAAGGAACATGTCTCATTTACATATTTGACCACATCCATAGCTTGAGCTTGAAGGAAGGTGGTCAGAGACTTCAACCCAATCTGAAAATCGAAATATGAAGAAATGGGAACAGGTAACTTACCTCTGAACCCCTTCACTTACTGTACTGTAATACTAGTATTAGGGTGGTGACAACAAAACAGACAATAGCTAGTTTACACTAATGCCAACCGTCGAAACACTGAGACAACACTTATTTGCATTGGGTTTTGAATTACATTCTGACTAAAGGGGTGAATCTTGACAGCAAAGTGAATAGAATTTGCAATTCAGTGGTTTTCAATTAGATTCAAAACCAATTTAAATTATTTTGAAGAATAAAAGAACAATTCTATGACTATGTGCAAGTATGCAATACTAATATTGTATTTAACTGTAATTCATAGTGCTATCTTGGTCTGCTGAATATACAGAATATTTCAGATTCACTATTTAAAAAAGCGGAGGTCATTATTGGTCTCTGTGCTATTGTGAATGTCCCTTAGTTGTTTTCATTAAGAACAATGTGACGCTCCTCCTGGGCCTGCAACTTATTAATGGACCACATGCAATTTATATGTTATATTATACGTGGTGACAAATCTCTTTTATTTGTATTCCATTCATCCTCGTTTTATTTCTGTGGCCTATTGTACTGTGAATGTGCAACTGCAGTGTTTCGAAGAAGAAAATAAGATGTTTTGTTCAGGCATTACAGTGCATTTGCAAGCTCATTTTTTTTTTAATATCATCAGTGTAACAATGTTGAAGATCAACTCATGACTTAGAAGGAAAATCCAATAGTTTAAGCAAAACGTCTGCACTGTAAAATACCTTTTCTAAAAGATCTGAAGCAGGATTTTATCGTCACATATTACAATAGATTTAATATTTCCATTCTGAATAGATTATATTTTGGTTTTTGTCCAATTTTTCTTTTTTTATCTGTTATTTGTTAATGTTACGATGCATGTGTGTGTGTGTGATAATGAACAGTCAGCTATCTGTAGGATTCTTTTGTGCTATCAGACTTTGCACCTCTCCGTGGGATCGATTTTGAGCCGCGTAGGTCAGAAGCCATGAATAGGACGTCTAGAAGATGCTATCGGTGTAAAGTGGATCTCTGACAGGGTCTTTAATCACGACCCAGGAATAAAAAAAAAAAGCAGCCAAGCACGATTCTCTCATATACGAACCCCTGACCCTTGCGTTACATTGCTGTCCTGCTGTACATGCAAGCGCAACTCTATTTTATTGGCTAAATTGGATTCTCTGAGGGTAATGAAGACAAAAGTGTCTGTCATCGGCTTGAAGTGCTGAGTAATTAATATATGTGTGCTTGGGGGTGGTGGTAAATTAAATTTGTTTTTTCTTGTTGTTGCTTCTTTTATACATTGAATTATTTCATGATTAATTTCATAAATCAGAAAGAATGTGGGCATGGATACTATTAAATAGCAGGAGTTAATGGAAGAAACAACTTATAAACAGGAGGGCTGGTCGAGTAGGTTTGGTTGTGCAGTGTCCTATCTAACGCACCCATGCTGGCAGAGTCCGAGACCCATCTGTTTTAATGAAAAGCACACATATGTGAACACACAGCTACACACACTTTTGTAAACACCAAAGGTCAGATGAGTTTCCAGTGTGACATATTTGCTCTCCGTTGTGAGAAAATAGAGCTAATATTTGCCTGTCAGTTTTCACCTGTCAACTCTTGAGTGTGAACACAACCAAAGTCCAAAAAATAAATGTTTGCTGTTAATTGAAAGCATGACCATAGATGTAAAAATCTTTTTACCAGCTTAGTAGTCTTAAGTGTTTGCAGAAGTTTGTATCCGATCCCACTTCTAACTAAAGATGTGAAACGTAAGGAATTTGATTATTCAAATACTTTAACAATAGTTCACCCAAAAATGAAAATGTATTTACTCACCCAATACACTCTCAGACATGACATTTTTGCTAAACTCTATAGGATTTACAAACCCAATTCCATAAAAGTTGGGACACTGTACAAATTGTGAATAAAAACAGAATGCAATGATGTGGAAGTTTCAAATTTCAATATTATATTTAGAATACAACATAGATGACATGTCAAATGTTGAAAGTGAGACATTTTGAATTGCCATGCCAAATATTGGCTCCTTTTGGATTTCATGAGAGCTACAAATTCCCAAAAAGTTGGGACAGGTAGCAATAAGAGGCCAGAAAAGTTAAATGTACATATAAGGAACTGCTGGAGGACCAATTTGCAACTTATTAGGTCAATTGGCAACATGATTGGGTATAAAAAGAGCCTCTCAGAGTGGCAGTGTCTCTCAGAAGTCAAGATGGGCAGAGGATCACCAATTCCCCCAATGATGAGGCAAAAAATAGTGGAGCAATATCATCGTTTGAAGTTATCATCATCAACAGTGCATAATATCATCCAAAGATTCAGAGAATCTGGAACAATCTCAACAATCGCAACATGGGCTCAAGAATACTTCCAGAAAACATTGTCAGTGAACACAATCCACCGTGCCATTCACCGTTGCCGGCTAAAGCTCCATAGGTCAAAAAAGAAGCCATGTCTAAACGGGAACCAGAAGCGCAGGCGTTTTCTCTGGGCCAAGGCTCATTTAAAGTGAACTCTAGCAAAGTGGAAAACTGTTCTGTGGTCAGACGAATCAAAATTTGAAGTTCTTTTTGGAAAACTGGGACGCCATGTCATCCGGACTAAAGAGGACAAGGACAACCCAAGTTGTTATCAGCGCTCAGTTCAGAAGCCTGCATCTCTGATGGTATGGGGTTGCATGAGTGCGTGTGGCATGGGCAGCTTACACATCTGGAAAGGCACCATCAATGCTGAAAGGTATATCCAAGTTCTAGAACAACATATGCTCCCATCCAGACATCGTCTCTTTCAGGGAAGACCTTGTATTTTCCAACAAGACAATGCCAAACCACATACTGCATCAATTACAACATCATGGCTGCGTAGAAGAAGGATCCGGGTACTGAAATGGCCAGCCTGCAGTCCAGATCTTTCACCCATAGAAAACATTTGGCGCATCATAAAGAGGAAGATGCAACAAAGAAGACCTAAGACAGTTGAGCAGCTAGAAGCCTTTATTAGACAAGAATAGGACAACATTCCTATTCCTAAACTTGAGCAACTTGTCTCCTCAGTCCCCAGACGTTTGCAGACTGTTATTAAAAGAAGAGGGGATGCCACACAGTGGTAAAAATGGCCTTGTCCCAACTTTTTTGAGATGTGTTGATACCATGAAATTTAAAATCAACTTATTTTTCCCATAAAATTATGCATTTTCTCAGTTTAAACATTTGATATGTCATCTACGTTGTATTCTAAATATAATATTGAAATTTGAAACTTCCACATCATTGCATTATGTTTTTATTCACAATTTGTACATTGTCCCAACTTTTATGGAATTGGGTTTGTATTTGAAATATTATAATTAATGCAGTACTACAACTTCTCGAACCTTAACAGGCTTCTCTGTGTGTAATGTGAAGTCTTTAAGTGATGTCAGAAATTGCATGAGGCCTCAATTTAATGTTGAAATTTGTCACATTGCATCCAGTGTAGACAGCATAATTGAATAACTGAATGAATAACATATATTTGCTTTTGTCGTGTCACTATTCTCTGGTGTAGACACGTTGTTTTGTAGTTACATCATTTGGTTTATGTTTCCCTTCACAAACTTGTCCATGCTTATAGTGAAAAATCATGCATCATTTATTTATATGTATTTACACTTCTTATGCAATACTCAATTCTGATTTTATTAAATTGTGCTGAAGTCTGTTATTCCATGACAACAACCGCTACAACTAAGAAGGTATGTAAAATTAATATTTTGTGTTCAATTATTTACTGATATGGCAGATAGTCACACAATAAGCAGGATCGTTTTGGATCAGGATCAATTCGTGTCCTCCTTTTCATAACCTCCCAGTTTGGGAACCAATGATCTATATAGTTATGTCTAAAACTGTAGGCTCAATTCCTTAACTGACTGAAGACTGACATTAAAGGAAGAAAAAAGTAAAAGGATTAATATTGCATGGAAAAAAAGTATCACTCCGAAAAATGGCAACTTGCAGGTAGTATAGACTTACTTTTAAGAGTACCACAGGTACAAATGGAAGCAAATTCTGAAGTGGAAAGGTCATTATCAGTGCATGAATTGTACTCAGTACAGTACAAGGCATGGCTAATGGTTTTGCCCCAGGAATTGATGGGATCCCTATGGACTTTTATAAATAAAATTGAAGTGCAATATGGGCTAACCTGCTGGTAGTACCCAATGAAAGCCTTGCTGCCCTTCAGCTACCAATGAACTGCAGGACTTTTTTTTTTTTTACATTATTGGCAAAAAGGGGATCTAAGAAAATCATGGATAACTGTTGCTGCGCTCTGAGCTTATTCCAATGCCTTCTAAAAAGCTAAAAATATGGTGAAAGATGAGCTTCATCCAGACCACATCAGCATGCATTTGGGGTTAAAGTTAAAGAAGATGAAGATGGTCACTGTAATGGAACATTTTCATCAGTGAGAGTAAATTGGGGGAGAAGACAAAGCTTTTTGGTTTCTGCTAGACGAACTGAACATCAGAGTTGTTTAAATTGGGAAAGCAGTGTTGGTACATTTAGGTAATGATTTTAATGGAAGAACTAACTGAGAATGAATATTAGAAATGGATGTCAGAGTAGGACTTTGGTACTGGCTTCTACCTCGTTTGTCTTTGAAAAACACTCATTATAAAAAGATTGGTTGGTTCAGCTCTATGGTGCAAATGGCAGTACAAAAACCTCCTACATTGGTTACCACTGTAGGGATTAGTTAGGAGAACTTTTGAACTTATGTTTTAGACTTACATAGGGATAGGGGCACAATATAATGTAACCCAGGTTATATATGAAGAGTTTGGTTCCAAAACGCGATAAACGCCATTTTAAAAAAAAATGAGTTACTGCAAAAATCTGACTTTTCAATACCGACCAGATACAAAACAATGTTTAATTTTACGTAAAATGGGATATCCGCCGTGCTATTATGTAATGTTTTCTCCCTTTCTTTCCAAACCGCGACAAACGCCAGTCTCCCTTTTCAGCAAAATGCCACATATCCGCTAAACCAATCGCAACGCACCATTCCACGCAATGTAAACAGTAACGGCAGCGCTTTAACTAACTCTGCTTCCTAGGTTTTCTCTATTTTGTCCTTTCGATCAACAAACAAACAAAAAAAATGAATAATTTTGACAGCATTGGTGAACCTGCGGAGGGTAAGGCATCCTGCATGGGTAAACGTGACATCGAAATCGAATCATTTACGTGAGGAAGAAGATGGACTCGGGAGGAGGAAATGCCCGCTGTTTGCTTGTTCTCACACGACAGCATCAAACTTCTGTCACGCTGACACACTGACCCCAGGGATCTTTTGGAAAACTTTCAGTTGTTTTATTCAAAGTCAACGAAAACCGAGCAGGACCAAGCCATTTTACAGCTGATCGCCGTCAAAAAAGTTCAGCGGCGACGTCCCAAGGTTGACAACAGCAATATGCATAACGTTAGATCATGCTTAATAAATCATAATTCATGATGATGTGCTCGTCTTAGTTAATGTTTTAGTTAAGGTTTTGTTCATCCATGAAGTCATGAATGAAAAACGTTGAACTGTTAAAAAAAAACGTTGTTAGTTCCTGATGATATTAATATGAATTAATGCATAATTCATTTATCCATGAATTCATGATAATTCATGACATGAACCCTTAAAGTGTTACCGAATATTGTTATATTAAAGCAATGGATTTATAGTATGCACAAGAAATTCAATGTGTATAAAATTTTATTTTGATTAATTGCATTTTGAAAAAAAATAAATTATTGGATTTATTGCATTTTGGGGGAAAAAACGATCTGTTTTTATAATAAATCTTTGGAAATCAAAACCTGGATTTCATTTTTTATTGTTATTATAACCTACAAATGCTATGTGAAAATTTGAAACCGAAAATAGTAGTTTTCATCTTCCCATTTTCTTGCTAAAGAAAACACAGTTTTACTCAAATTCATCAAAATGGATTTATAGCGTTTTGGAACCAAACTCTTTATATAAAAAGCATTAAAACATGAATGAGCAGAATTTTTTTTAATTATTATTTCATTAGTTATTTTTGTGTGTTTTAGAACTCTCAAGGACCGACCAATGAGAGTTAAGGATGTTGTGTGGTGCATTTTTTTGTTTTACGGATTTCGCACGTGGTTGGAGCTATATATATATATATGAGCTATATATATATATATATATATATATATATATTACATTTACATTTATTCATTTAGGTGAAGCTTTTATCCAAAGTGACTAGTAGTTAAATGTTAAAAAGAGACTTAAATTGATTTAAATGTGTGACGCAGTTGAGGAGAAGCAGTGCGTTAACGCATAGCGCGTTCACAGAATATGTTGTTTATTGGAGAAACAGATCTATAATTAGAATGGGATGAGCAAAGGATCGAGTTGTTACGGAGTTCTTCAGACCTAAAAGGGATTATATGTGTTCAAGTTCATCGGGTCTTGGTCAGGTTTTTTTCTTTACTGATTTTATTTCTATTGGAGTTCCTGTTTTTCGCTCTGATTCGTGTTCGCGGAAGGAGTCGGGACTGGCGATTCGCACAGACCTAACAGATTGTATGAAACTGACATTATCGTTGCCAATTTGTACGGTATGAAATTTAACTAACAGCACTTAATTTTTTCACTGTTCATTTGGAAGGATTCAATCACAGAGGAGAGACAGTAACGGACAATACCATTGTTTTTACCGATTTCAGCCCTATTCACAAGTCTATGTGTGAATATAACTTAAGAGTAGGGTTGGGTATCGAGAATCGAGTATCGATTGGAACCGGGACCAACTTTTCGTTTTTCCCGGAATCGTTCAAAAGTTAAAATTTCAATTCCTAGTTTCGATATTCACAGTCCGCCGAGCGGAAGAAGAAACCGCTGAACAACACCAACGAAGAAGCGTCTACCGGAAGTGTTGGCATAACCGCGCGAGTCGAACATGAGTAGCTTACGTCGGCGGTCCCAAGTGTGCCTTCACTTTTCTAAAAATAACGAAATCTCGGCAAAATGCAAAATTTGTGACAAAAGGAGTATTTGTGACAGAAGGAGTATTTCCTTCCGAAAGACCGTTGGTTAGCAAGGTTAGCTAAACTTTTTTGACCCTGCCTCTTAAAAGAATCGGAATTGAGAATCGTTAGGAACCGGAATCGAAACAAGTAATCGGAATCGGAATCAGAATCGTTCAAATTCAAACGATACCCAACCCTACTTAAGAGACTGTGATACTGAACTCATTTTGAAAGCTGAGGGGTTACATCTCATGATTGGTTGCTGTTACATCAGTGACCAATGAATTTGCTGTTCAAACATTCAAATACGTGGCTTGTTTACTTTTTTACAAACAAATACTTGTTTGCTGTTAGCAGACTTTCCTTTCCTCTTTCCCCAGCTCTGTATAGGTCTGCTTATGGGGTTAATTAATGTATGTTACACATGAGGCAGTCTTACATGCTCACAGTAAGTCTACGAATAGATTGACAGTAGCAAATCTCGGTACTTGCTCTGCAGTAGAGTAGCAGATCTTTTCACCTAGACCAAATACATTAACATTGCCATATCCATTACCATGCCAATCTCTATAACCATACCAATCTCCAAACAAGCAGCCTTTCAAAGAGTGAATCACCCTTAACCTTATCCCCTTAATGCACTCACAAAGCAAAGGGAATAATAATAGGAACATGAAACAATTAAGTAAAGATTTACAATTGAGTAAAGAAAAATCTCATTAAACAAGAAATTAGTATTAACAGAAAAACATACTTGATATATAAAACTTATTGCTAATAATTAGCAAAAAAAAATTAGCATAAAACTTTTGCTGATAATTTACTCACCCCCATGTCATCCAAGATGTCCATGTTTTTCTTTCTTCAGTCGAAAAGAAATGAAGGTTTTTGATGAAAACATTCCAGGATTTTTCTCCATACAGTATAATGCACTTTACTGGGCACCATTAGGTTCAAGGTCCAAAAGACAAACTGTTCAACGGGCTTTAAATGATTCCAGTTGATGAATAAGGTTCTTATCAAGTGAAACGATCGCTTATTTTAAAAAAAATAAATTAAAAAAGTTTCAGTTTTATAAGCTCAAATGGTCGCCTTGCTCTGTTCTGTGATGCTCGTTCGTGACTCTCCTGTTCGATCTCGTTCATTAAAATGAACACATCTTTTTCTGAGTCAATTCGTTCATTTCGTTGGTTGAATGAACTAAATGACACGAAAAAAGATTTTTTTTTTTATGATGAGTTGATATCATGTTTTAATATGCTCCCATTCATAGAGATTTTTAGATGGGTGCAGAAGCTTTTTATGTCGGGTAGAATCTGCAATCTCTGACCCAGTATGTTCGGTTGCTTCCATGGCTGGAACATTCTGTGCTTTCCACCAACAGGCAACCTGTGGTGCCAAAATACCTATTGGTAAATTGTCAACGTGTATCATACAGACCAAAACAAAAACAGACATTCCAACACGGTAGACACATTTCAAAGTAAAATAACTGTATGTAGCATTGTTGTTCAAAGAAATGAGTATGTGAACTCTGCATGTTTCTTAAATATCGGCAAACATATTATGGTATTTCTATGCTTTAGTACAGTCAAAAACTTACATACAGCACATTTAAGTAAAAATAGCATTATACTCAAAGATATTGCTACTGTATAAAAGCAATAATTACAATAAAGATTAGTTAAGATTATCAGGAGCCACGTGATACCCTACTTCTTCAATGCAGTCACAATGCAAAGAGAAGAACAGGAGACGGAACAGAAAAAATTATGTTGACTCATGATGACACCACAATAATTAAAGTGTAAAGCATTCACTTCAATCAGGCAGCCATATCAGGTATATTAAAGAGCCCCTATCATAGCATTTGAAATGTTCCTATTTTTGTTTTGGGAGTTCCCAAAAACAGTTCAACGTGCATGCAAGGATAAAAAAAAACACTTTATTTGTCTTATAATATGCATTTATTTTTACCTGATTTGCTCAACGACTCCCAAATGATTCGTTCGAAGATTCATTTTCCCAAACACCTCCTTTGAGTGACGCGAATCTGCGGCGATCAACCCGGTCTCATCCCAAATCGTCATATAACTGACGTTTTGGGACGTCTTTTGACCATACGTCAATATTCGCCTTTTTAGGGCCCCCTTAAACGTCGGTAGATGAGGTTATGGGATCCTAACTCTACCCCATACCTAAACTTAACCCTAAACCTAACCCGTCACCTAACTGACGTTAAAGGTAAAGCGTCAGTTGTATGACGGCCCGGGATCGCCATCTACCGACGTTTAAGGGGGCCCTAAAAAGGCGGATATTGACGTATGGTCAAAATACGTCCCAAAACGTCAGTTATATGACGATTTGGGATGAGACTGTGTTACGGCGATTGGTCAAATGACCCAGTCAGTTGTTATTGGTAAACCGTAGGCAGAGATTGTCGGCAACGGAACGCCCATAACCAGGATTATAGCTTATCAAGTGTTGAAAAATGTATATAGTGTTTGAACAAACGTGTCAGAAAAAGTGCACTTTCCACACGGTCCCTTACTCACGTCTCCGTAAAGAGCGAGCTTTCCCGGCGAAACTCACATTGCGGGGGCTTTTGAGGGACAGTGCTTATTATATAGAGCGAAGTCATATCTGGCTAAGTCGTTTAGGAGGTAATTCCAATTTTTTCAATGAATGTCTGGTAAATATCAAAAACAAACACCACACACCACAATTTAACTACAATGTGGATCCTACAGAAAACATAACAGCAAACATTATTAATAATACTTACAGATTGTGATTCGGAGGAGGACGAACCTGATCCATATACAGTGGATACTGAGCCCTCCTTTGGGAACAACCGGCTTGCGAATCCACATTTGAATTCATTTATATTTTTGAATGATTCGTCATTAAAATGATGAGAACGCAAGGTTTGGGCTATACTGTTGTGGTATCGTTGCAAATATGAACTCTAACCACTGATTCTTCACATGCTCATCCCTGGACAATGAAAACCAGTGGCTGAACTGTCTTTGCAATGTAGAACACAGCGTCTTCTCGACATGACGCTATTCAGCTGAAGTATTTGAATGTGTTCTAGACTAGACTTCAAGTTTACACTCACGTCTGCGCGCGCAGTTGTTGGGAGTGGCCAATGAGCTAATGTTTTGTATCTACGTCACGACGAAACAGCTAATGACTTATTTCAAAAACAATTAATTTTATAGACTCAGAGTCGACTCTCACTTTTGAAAGACAATAACTTTATATACGGTGCACTTTCAGATGTTTTCATTCCCTTAGAGCTACATTTCACACTACATGAACAGTCATTTTCAAAAATCCATGATAGGTGCTCTTTAAAAAGAATACATTTGTGTTCATTCTACTTCACGATAAATACATTTAACAGTATACTTTACCGTTACATAGACTCATCACATCTAAAAATAATGTCACTAAGTTCAGGATCCTTGGCAGAAAGTCGTGAGGACACATGAGGACACTGTGTCATGAGAAGAGCCCAGCTATATCTTTCTCTTTGGGATTTTAAGTATTTGGATTGTCATATTGACGACACATTATATAAATATGTAAAATATTCTGTAGAGATAATATAAACTGCAGTATTAGGAGTTCAGTTTAGGTTGTGTGCAGCCACACACATACAGTACACACACACACACACACACACACAATGAGAGAGGTTTAATGCAAATGAATAATGACCTTACTGTCGGGTTACAGAAAATGTGCAGATGTAAAACTGCATCAATATATCCAGTATAGCTGACATCAGCCTTATTTCATGTGTTTTTTTCTGTTTCTCTAATTCCAAATACTGAATGGTTGTTGTGTAGCCTATACATTTTTAATGCTTTGAACTCATTGTTTTTTTTTCTCTTTCTGTCTTTCCGTTGATCAGTCGTGTATGTGGCTGCCCTGTGCTCTAGAGATGCTGTCGCCATGACGACATAATCAAACTAATCTGCTGATTGAATCTGACTCTCTCCCTGATGATTAAATCTGAGGGATCAGTGTGTCAGCACAACAACTGACTGCAGGCTTCATAAAGACTGCCATCTCTGGGTCTGAGACAACACCACATCCTTCAGAAAAGTCTCTCTTTTTCTTAATAAAGATATTTTAAAATATATTTAAAATGTACAAATTAACATTTCACTATTTAAATAGATTTACAGTCATTTAAGTTAAGTACGAGTTATTTAGTCTGCAAGAAACAGAAGTTGCAATAGCCCTTTCTTCGCTATTGTGACGTATATATAACTGAAAAAGTTTTTTATTTATGGCTTGATTTTGTTCAATGGGAATTGATGGATGAATGTGATTTGCTACTGCTGTGATCTCATGTGAGTGACAAAAACATATGACTAATTTATAATAAATACTTAAATATTCCACACACACACACACACACACACACACACACATACACAAAGAAAGAGGTCCATTTTAATTTTATTGCGACTTTAATTCAGGGTTTCTATAATTGGGGTTTATGAGGAAACTGCAGGGGGTTCGTGAATTGATTTAAAAAAAAAAAATGTCATTTTAAAAAGGTAATTAAATCGAATGTCATGACAACTCTTGGGGGGGTCAAATCTTTTTTTAGTTTCTAGTCTTCTGTTCAGTCCTTTGAGGTCAGACGTCCGAGAGTGAAAATATGAACACAGTGGAGAGCTGCTTTATAGTATAAAACGATGAAATCAGAAACTGCACTGTTTTTTCATGTTTAATACAGTAAAATGGCTTGCAATCAATCGTATAAATTGCTATATAAATAAACATGACATGACTTTACTAGAGTGCCAAATTGCAGAGATCCTGCAAACATACACAATGTTATGATGTCATGATATGCTTGTCTTATGCTTTATTAAAAATGCTGTTTTCTCAAAACTGTTATTGACAGAGGAAAGCATGCAGCACATATTTACATATTCATCTAAATGCCGCTCTGTCAGAAATTTCTCTGTCTGAAAAAAATGTTCAATGGAGAAATATGCAATGATGGTCAAAAAAACAACAACACAATGACGCTTTTAAATATTAACTAAGGCCATGTCCACACTAATACGTTTTCGTTTGAAAACGTATATTTTTCTCTCCGTTTTGGCCTTCCGTCCACACTGAGATGCCGTTTTAAGTCAAAGAAAATGTATCTTTTGGAAAACGCTCTCCATTTGAAAACGCCGTTTTCGCGTTGTAGTGAAACCGGAGGTATTTCAAAACAATGACGTAAGTTTAGTCATGTGATCCATGTAGTACCAATAGATATTCATGTTTATCGGTATTGTGCCTGTTATGTGTTATCAATTTTTACACTGTTGCTAAAATATGTTACTTTCTATGTTACTTAATATGTGCTATTCTTCATAGCTCAGTACTGCAAAGATGACAGCTAATGTACTCACATTTGCTGTCCTGCATAGCCTTAAAACTGACAAGGTGGCGGCAAGTCACTCGCTGCGTCCCAATTCGCTTACTTATACTACACCCTAAAAGTATGTACTCTTTTTGTAAAGAAAAAGTACATACTTTTGAGTGTGTAGCAAAAGAGTAGGCAAGCTTTGGGACATACTATCACGTCATCTTTAACGGATGGCTCTGTCGCGTGCTGCGTGCATCCTGTCACCGTAAACTGCCCTGTCAATCATCTTGTCACAGTTAAAATCCTCCATTCTATCTAATTTTATTTCCTACCGTTTCGGAGAGCACGTTTATCTGCCAGTTGTGGGTCTTTCATGCTCTCCTCGTGTTTGCAATTTGAATATAATGATGCATTTAAAACGTAATGGCTAAAATTGTTTGTTTTTTTTACAAAAGTTCACAATGCTGCTGCAAATGCAATATAATGTGGACAACATTGAATAAATTCATTTTCGTCAGGTTAGATACTGATAATTAATCACTCAAAGCTCTTTATCTAAACCTCTCTACACAACCGCGGGGACTCGCATGCCTCCGTATCGCCTATGTATCTGTAGTTTTTTAACACTTTTTACTCGTGTTTGTAGTTCTAACCGGATCCTCGTCCAACGCGTAATGGTTTGTGGGCAATATCAGCCGTTAGAGTGTGCATCGATCTACACTTCGGATTCTGACCGGAAAAAGTAGACCATCCGGGTATCTTTGAAACACTCATTTCAACATACTACGATTTGGGACGCACTAATTCTATTTTCGAATACTGTTTAGGACGGATAGTATGCGAATTGGGACGCAGCAACTGTCTTTATGGGTGAGTCATCAAGTCATTCATTCATTCAGTAACAAAGCAAGTGGCTATACTTATGAATGAATCATTGAATCATTAGCTACGTTTACATGGACACAATCGGAATGAAATCAATACGATTGATGAATCCGGTCAAGGTGTTTACATGAATGATAAATAAAGTGATCGGGTTGATGTGCGCGTTTATATGTCACTAGATTCAAATCGTAATTGATTCTTTGACATGCGCACACTGCACAAATATGCCACTGTTCGCGCATAACTATTCCCCCATATGTTTTAAACAACAGACTTAATATTTATCCGTCTCTGGTCATGATTTGGAGACGATGAGCATGAACCGTTTTGCCATGCTGATTGTATTTATCAAGCAGTATAAAACCCCACGCCCAAAAGTCGTGTGTGGCAAGCACTGGTGGGACATTGTCCTGCTTCACTTCACAGACACTGAGTGAAATGAGAATTTTTTAATAACGGAACACTCATTTATATGACACTTTATTCAACAGGAAGAACAGCTTGTTACGCTATTTCAACGTCATTGCACATGCCCTTTCAAAACCACCCCTTTCAATCCGATCGAAATTCTAGTCAGATCGAGCTCAATCTGATTGATTAAGGTGTTTACATGAAGGTTTTTTTAGTCCGATTGAGCCGTCAATCCAATATATGGGTCCATGTAAATGCAGCTAGTGACTCTCACTTTTTGTTAAAGCCACAGATTCGAAACACTGCTGTGCGCTGCAGTTCTGCTGTGACTTTAATTGGGGCTATAATTTTGTTGTAAGAAATACTGAAAATACTGTGTTTAAAATTAACCACTTTATAATTCTAGTTTCATTTGTTGAACTGTTGTATAAAAACAATGTCACATTTGCAGTCGTGTGGATATTCCAATAATATGATCAACATTAACCCTTTAGGTGCCAGAGGTTTTATTTTCCTAAAACGTTAGATTTTGACATCTTAATTTCAAAAGGCTATATCTTAAAAGTGAAACAAGATAGATACGTTCTGTAAATTAGAGAAATATTAAGGATGACCCTAAATTTATGTAGGGATTAAATTTCCCCATCTAATTTGCATATTATGATGTCATATGGTGGCAGGAATCTTGGATTAAAGAATTTTCACAAAAAGTTACATTTAAATGATAAAATGCAGCACTTCTTTCCCCCAAAAATGTCCATGACCTTTTGTATGCTATATTGTACAATAATGAATGCTCAGGTATATAGTAAGTAGTAAACAAACTGCGTAAATCATTACTAATAAATGGTAGAACAAACCGTATGCATGTAGTGGTTGGCCTTTTGCTGTAGAGATTTTACATTTACTAAATACAGCAGGCACTCTGATTCCTTGTATGGGCCATATATTATTCATATGACACACAAACACAAGTAGACAAGACCTGTTTAGTTCAAAAGATCACTCGTTACGGCAAAGCACAGATCATAAGCGATGATACGATCTGCCTCGTGCCGAGTATGCACACTATTGCGACTCCCCACCCTGCCTTCACGTTACCCCCTATCTGTACTATGAAAACTTTGACCTCGTCTAACATACCCTGTGATAATAGACTAAGTCTCCACCACAATACTGTTGTCGCGATCGCGGAGAGGCTCTGATAAAATGGCTCGCTCGCACACTAGCTCCGCTTTTAATCGCACTGATTTAATGCGCTGTAACTCTAACATTTTGTATAGAAACATGACGTTATTTTGAGTCGGGGATGAAGTATGACATGTCATGCCACCCATGTTATGTGCTTTGAGACATGAGGTAGTTTCACGCTGTCTCTCGTGAAGCTTGTGTTTGCTCTTTGCTGAACGCGTTCATGTTTTTTGGAGAAGGCATGGCTTTGTAGAGTGCTTGGAAGGGAGGGATCTTATGGTTTCAAAGCTAGCTTGCTATTGCTAGCCTGTACAAAAATTGCCTACCCCACCTTTATTCAAATGTTTTGATAAAATAGACAAGTTATTGTCTACATTGCCTTTATTGAGCTCTGTTGGTTGAACATGATGATTTGCCGAATATAAAGGTGTTACTGTTTTTGCAGTTTGTCTATTAATTTTTCTACTCTCTAAAGTTAATTATTATTGAAGTAACTTTTTTTCTATGAAAACCTATAGGCCCACTCACATTTTCACTGGCCCACCCAAAATACAATTTTTTGCCTACGCCACTGGTATAAATGTGTGTGAATTTCTTCATGAAGTTTTATGTTAGTGTGAGGGTGTATGTAAGCACATGTAAATGTGTGAGTGAATATAATAGTGAGTATTGGTGCAGCAGATGGGGCAGCAGCAGGTGGTGTGGTGTGCTGGGACCTCTGCAGTCTTCATGAGCGCTCTGCTGTGATGCTGCCTGACAGTGCAGGGAATTCATGTGTCTGACAAAGACTTTCAATCCATTAGCAAACTCCCTCACAACACACACAATTACCCTTCATTAAAACAGAGGCTCAAGACCTGCACAACCACAGAAAGACAAACACTCCCTCACACTGACCGCTCTTCCAGATTAGATTCCTTCATTTTGGATTATTGCCGTGCAGATGTTTGTTGTCTGTCAGGGTAAGCACATTATCCAGGGGGTATTAGATTGATGAATAGAAATTCCTCATTCAAATTAGAGCAGACAAACAGGCGTGAGGTGTGTGTCTGTGCTGATAATTTGAGAAGGATTTGGGCCAAAGATGAGCAGCCTCACTTGAGCTCAAAGGCAGGAAACCTGACTAATCTTTCTATAAGCTCGTCTCGACGCTGTTGCCAAAGGTTCATTTGGTCCAGTACGGTCTGTCTGCAGCTGACTGACTCAAAAAACATGGATCGTCCTGGCTTGAAAAAATGTAGGGCGGGACTTTTGTCCATCAGAATTGATTGGATGATTGTGGTTTGCTATTGCTGTCATGTCATGTGATTACCAGCTTGTCCCACCCCCGCGGCGTAAACACGTCATCAAAGAACAGAATTGCTGCAAGAGGAAGTTATTTTGATAAAAGATTAACCCTTTCACACGTAAGTTTAAAATATTCTAACTGACCCCCCAGCGTGAGTTTTTCAAGGCGACCGTTATTTAGAACTTGCCACTTTAATGTTTCCATGGTGACGCGTCATTGCTTGTCATGTGACACAGCACAACCAGAACAGAGCGCGGAATGAATGACGATCTGCTTTTATGTCATTTTTCCTTTTTTATTAAAAATATTCAAAAATGTATTAGCTATATCATGAAACACTGATATTCCGATTGTCAAATATGTGCAAGTGGATGGGTTTTGTTGTTTAGACATCTTTATAACGATCGCGTTAGTTGAGCTGTATGCACAACGGGCGGCGCCATTTTAGTTTCGTTTTCAGTTCAGAGAATCGGATCTGTTGGATTTATAACGTCAATTCATCAACTTCTCACGAAATACATGATAGTAAGTGGCTGGTGAACTGGGAGAAGAATAGGATCAAATGTTAAGCTACTTACACAATGTGTATCTGATATGAATAAAACGTGTCGTTATTATAATTGAAAGGATTATTATTGCCGCTTCCATAGACATCTGTGTGCATTTTACAAACTCAAAATCATTGTTTTGCTAGTAGTACATATGTGTATTTAAATGTCTGAAACCTAAAATAAACATTATGTGGTTGAAAACACTCAATAGTTGTGATATATGACAGCACTGAGTGCGTCTGTCTCTGGCTGAGCGCCAGCCAACGCGCGAGAGCAAGTTTGAATTTAGCAGTTGCTGACGTGTGCACTGAACGTTCTAATCACACCGGTGTGATCGTACGCTCCAGGGACCAGCCAAGACTGATCACACCGGTGTGATCGTACGCGTGAAAGGGTTAAAAGGGCACATGAATTAAAAATAAGAATAAAAATAAATGCACGGATAAATCATTTATAATAAATACTGCAATATTTAATAAAAAAAGAAGAATTGTCCATTTTTATTTCATAGTGACTTTAAGATAATTGGGGGGGGCACTTCATTCCTTAAAAAAAAAACATGTTCTGGAGACCAACCGTGTTTGTTACAATGGAGGATTCCGCTCCGCCTCCTCTCCGCCACCAGAGGGAGCCTTCACCAGAGTATTGACCATTGGCTTTAAACTCAAATTCCCATCATGCCTCTTACCTGGGACTGATTGCGTCACACACCTGCACCGCATTAGCACACACACATAAAAGCCACTTCCACACACCACACCAGTGCGAAGTCTTGATTTGCCCCGGTGATCATTTCTGAGCGTTTATACCCCTGATTCTGATTCTCTGGTTTTTGGACTTTGGACTGTTTGACTCCCTCTCGATTGATATCTGCCTGGCCTGAACTCGGACTGTTTCCTGTTTACGATTATTGCTGCCTGCCCTGATCTCTGCCTGTATCTTGATTATCCCGCTGTCTTGCCTGCATTGCTCTGTCTGCCCGTCTTGATCCTGCCTGTACGACTCTGTCAAATAAAGCTGCAAATGGATTCCTCTGTTTCTTGTGAATCATTACAGAAGACTTCGCCATCTTCTAATCCAGCAGCTGTCCTACAATTAACCACCGAACTCACCACTCAGGCTTCTCGTTTGGATCTACACCATCAGCAGCTCAGCCACCTAACCACTCTCACTGAACAGCTTGTACGGGGTATGCAAGAGCTTCGTACCGCTGTCGGTGCCACACCCAATCCGCCCGATCCTCCTCCATTGCCGAGAACCCCTCCTGAAAATGTGAGTACAACAGTCAATCCACGACTCGCTTTTCCTGAGAAATTTGATGGCACACCAAGTAAATGTAAAGGGTTCCTGTTACAATGCACCATATTCGTCGATCAACAACCTGCACTTTACCCCAATCACGGGAGTCGCATTGCTTTTGTATGCTCGCTGCTCACCGGCAGAGCATTGGAATGGGCTACGGCCATCTGGAAGCTAGAGGGGAATACGTTCACCACTTTTCAAGATTTCACTCAACAGTTTCGACAAATCTTTGAGCATACCACAGGAGAAGGAGATGCGGGAGAGCAACTGTTAAATCTCACACAAGGAAAGAATACCACCGCTGATTATGCTCTGACTTTTCGAACACTCGCTGCACAAACTAATTGGGTGGAAGATACTTTAAAAACGCTCTTTAGAAGAGGACTTACCCCAGAACTTCAGTCCGAATTAGCCTGTCGCGACGAGGGGAGAGGTTTGAATGAGTATATTTCTCTGGCCATTCAGGTCGACAATCTGATTCGTGCTCGACGCAAACCCCGGGCAGCCAACCGAGTTTTTCTCAGAGCAGCAACCCCTCATGAGTCCATGCAGCTGGGGCACACACACATCACTCTAGAGGAACGAGAGCGCAGATATCAGAACCGGCTATGTATGTACTGCGGTCAACCTGGACACATGAAACTCTCCTGTCCTGTACGACCATCATCTCATAATTCTCCGGTGAGTTCTCCAGTTAATAAAAGAATTTCCTCTAACAACCTCGCAATTCCAGTTCGATTGACCATTCAAGAACAAGTGTTTGATACCACAGCCTTCATTGACTCGGGAGCCGCTGGAAATTTCATGTCTCAATCATTCGCTGAACAATGTAACGTCAAATTGACTCCATGTCATCCTCCTCTAACAGTGGAGGCGCTAGATGGACATCCCATTGGAGAAGGGAAAATCCAGTGTGTCACTACTGACATCAAGATGGACATGGGATCTTTGCATTCTGAAAACATTCAATTCTACGTCATTCACGCTCCACGTCACTCTATCATTCTGGGATATCCATGGCTCCAATCTCATAACCCTCAGATTTCTTGGAGAGAAGGTCAAATCATTCGTTGGGACGAAACCTGCAAGAATCAGTGTTTAACCAAGGTAACCCGAGTAGTCCAATCCATTCCAGCATCCTGCACGACAATACCAGAGCTCGAATCATTACCTTCTAACTATGCAGATCTGATCGAAGCATTCAGTAAAGAAAAAGCTTCACAACTCCCTGAACATCGTCCCACTGACTGTGCCATCGATTTGATTCCCGGTACCACTCCTCCTAAAGGAAGAATTTTCCCGTTATCCAGACCAGAGTCCGAGGCCATGAAACAATACATCGAGGAAGAACTCGCTAAGGGTTTCATTCGTCCATCAACCTCACCTGCCGCAGCCGGGTTCTTCTTCGTAAAGAAGAAGGATGGAGGACTCAGACCCTGCATTGACTATCGAGGATTAAATGATATAACAGTCAAATACCGCTATCCACTGCCTCTTGTTCCTGCAGCATTAGAACAGCTTCGACAAGCCAAATATTATACCAAGCTCGATCTACGCAACGCTTACAACCTGGTTCGCATCCGTGAAGGGGACGAATGGAAAACTGCTTTCTCTACCACTAGTGGGCACTATGAGTACTTGGTTATGCCTTTCGGCTTGTCCAACAGTCCTTCAGTTTTCCAGGCATTCATGAATGATATTTTCCGAGACATGCTGGACAGATGGGTGATCGTTTACATTGATGACATCCTAATATACTCCAACTCTCTTGAAGAACACGTCCAACATGTCAGATCGGTCCTTCAACGATTAATCCAGTTTCACCTGTACGCCAAGATGGAGAAGTGTGAGTTTCATCAGACCAGCGTCTCATTTCTGGGATACATAATCAGCCAAGATGGAGTTGCAATGGATGAGAAGAAGGTAAAAGGAGTGGTAGATTGGCCAGTACCGCAAACAGTGAAAGAACTGCAAAGATTTTTAGGCTTTGCAAACTTCTACAGAAGATTTATCAGAAACTTCAGTCTGATCACCGCCCCTCTAACCGCCCTGACCAAACGACACACTTCTCGTATTTCATGGAACACCGAAGCACAACAGGCCTTTCAAGAACTCAAGGAACGGTTCACTACTGCACCCATTCTGCGTCATCCAGACCCCGAACGCCAATTCATTGTCGAAGTGGACGCTTCTAACACAGGGGTGGGGGCCATCCTCTCACAACGTCAAGGGAATCCAGCCAAGATGTTTCCATGTGCCTTCTTTTCTCGTAAACTCTCTCCCGCTGAACGCAACTATGATGTGGGCAACCGCGAATTACTAGCCATGAAGTTAGCACTGGAGGAATGGCGACACTGGCTGGAAGGAGCAACCGAACCATTCATTGTACTCACAGACCATAAAAACCTGGAATATCTACGATCAGCCAAACGCCTCAATCCCCGCCAAGCCAGATGGGCTCTCTTCTTCACCAGGTTTAATTTTACTGTCACCTACCGTCCCGGATCCAAGAACACCAAAGCAGATGCTCTATCTCGTCAAACTGAGGAGATAAACCCAAATCCCAATCCAGAAAAGATTCTTGGAGAGAAATTACTGCTAGCTCCTGTTCAGTGGGATGTCATAACGGAGATTCAAAACGCCAATGCCCAAAATCCATCACCCATTGAATGTCCTGCCGATCTTCTCTTTGTTCCAGACACATTTCGATCCCGTCTCCTAGATCAAGTTCACTCCAATCCCAGCTCTGGTCACCCTGGAATCAACGCCACTATTCATCTACTCAAGAACCGGTTTTGGTGGCCTACCCTTACCTCAGATACCATCACCCATATTCAAAACTGCACCGAATGTCAAACCTCAAAATCACCCCGAAAACTACCCTCTGGTCTCCTCTGTCCTCTACCTACACCGCAACGACCCTGGTCACACATAGCCATCGACTTCATCACAGACCTCCCGAATTCCCAGAACTACACCACCATCCTCACCATAGTAGACAGATTCTCCAAAGCATGCCGACTGGTTCCCCTCACCAAACTTCCCACCTCTCTGGAAACCGCCGAGATCCTATGTAATCAAGTCTTCCGTTTCTATGGTTTACCAGAGGACATTGTATCTGACCGTGGACCTCAATTCACATCTCGAGTCTGGACTGCATTCTTTAAGAACCTCAACGTGAACATCAGTCTCACCTCCGGGTACCATCCACAATCCAACGGACAAACCGAACGCCTCAATCAGGACATCATACGATTTCTACGCACTTACTGTCAGCAACACCAAGAAGACTGGAGTAGATATCTATTCTGGGCCGAATATGCTCAGAACTCCCTCATTAAACCATCAACCGGCATCACACCATTCAAGTGCATCCTCGGATTCCAACCACCTCTGTTTCCCTGGTCTGGTGAACCCACAGAACTCCCATCAGTCACGGAGTGGCTCCGCAAGAGTGAAGAGGTCTGGGATCAAGCTCATACTCACCTAAGGCATGCAGTACGGCGCCAAGAGCAACAGGCCAATCGTCGTCGTCGTCCAGCTCCCGAATATCAGGCGGGTCAGTGGGTATGGCTATCCACCAAGGATCTTCGACTCAGACTACCATGTCGCAAACTCAGTCCCAGGTATGTTGGTCCCTTCCAAATTTTAAGACAAATTTCACCTGTTTCATTTCGATTAGACCTGCCCGCTAACTACCGCATTTCTCCCACTTTTCATGTGTCTCTGTTGAAACCCGCTGGTGGTCCGAGGGGAGAAGCGGAGGAGGGGGCTACCTCCCAGAGCCCTCCTGCCTTTCTGGTCGACGGCGAGGAGGCGTACAAGGTGCACAAGTTGCTGGATTCCAGACGTCGGGGTAACATTCTCCAATATCTGGTCGATTGGGAGGGGTATGGTCCGGAGGAACAGTCCTGGGTCAACTCAAGGGATATCCTGGACCCCACTCTCACGGAAGAGTTTCATAGGACATATCCGGAAAAACCGGCCCCTCGACCCCGTGGGAGACCCCGACGACATTTGCCTCCTCGCGTCAGGAGCCGCTCGCAGGGGGGGGGCTCTGTTACAATGGAGGATTCCGCTCCGCCTCCTCTCCGCCACCAGAGGGAGCCTTCACCAGAGTATTGACCATTGGCTTTAAACTCAAATTCCCATCATGCCTCTTACCTGGGACTGATTGCGTCACACACCTGCACCGCATTAGCACACACACATAAAAGCCACTTCCACACACCACACCAGTGCGAAGTCTTGATTTGCCCCGGTGATCATTTCTGAGCGTTTATACCCCTGATTCTGATTCTCTGGTTTTTGGACTTTGGACTGTTTGACTCCCTCTCGATTGATATCTGCCTGGCCTGAACTCGGACTGTTTCCTGTTTACGATTATTGCTGCCTGCCCTGATCTCTGCCTGTATCTTGATTATCCCGCTGTCTTGCCTGCATTGCTCTGTCTGCCCGTCTTGATCCTGCCTGTACGACTCTGTCAAATAAAGCTGCAAATGGATTCCTCTGTTTCTTGTGAATCATTACAGTGTTAGTCTTGTCTATCTTGTCTAGGACATTGTTGGAAACTGTTTACAAGGACAGTTTTATATTTTGTAATTTAGGCTGATAAAACAGGAGCATCTTTTAAGTTAAGCATAATTGGTGTAAGATTGTGCATGTAAACACATTCACTTTGTCAAATGCCAGAAATAATATATGTTTTTCTAATAATGATTAAAAAATATTAATTGTGTTCACATATTCGAAATGTGTTTCGAACTGTAACAAACCAACTGTTAAAGGAGCATTGCGGAAGTTCTGAAATTTCTTACCGTTACTGACACCAGTGGGCGTTAGAGAAACTGCAGCCAGTCTCATGCTCGTCCTCAGTGTGCACGCTTGCAAGCTCGTTGGCCGCACTAGATAAGCTTTTTTTTGTTTTTTACTTATGAGGAGTTTCCGTGAGTGTCTGGATTGACTGGAGGCTGGTCTCTTCTTTCCGTCCAGAATCCATTTGAAACACTAATGCTAGCGATTGGATGTAAGCCCAAGTAGATGAGAACGCACATGACGTCACATTTTGTGAATTTTCACGCCAATTCGTACCCGATTCCACCACACACAATTGAGCCTACAGGCTAGACGCAACCGTAGTGGACAATCAAGGTGTCATTCTTTCTATTACATTATGGTTGGCTCATAAATGTATAAATAATTTTTTTAAGTAAAAACCTACACATAGCCCCTTTAACCAAAGATTAAATTATTGTTCACATTTTAATAAGCTGAACATACATGGTCATGTGCATGGCTTAAATGCAGGGAAAGCACACAAAATGTAAAGAATAACTCAATCCACATGCCAGCTTTTTAAACATATATTGTTGTTCTATCAGCTTATTCAATGTGCGCATATGTTTTAGGTGTTGACTTTCAATCCATAGAATTTAATTCATTATATATATATATATATATATATATATGTAGGGATGGTAATACAACTGTAGCCGCCTGGTGAAGGAAAACCACCCTGGTTTGTTGTCAGATGGCTGCTGTATACCATTAAAGCATGAGTTGTTATAATTTTTTTTGCCGATAGGCCCAAGAAGAGATGGAAAGACTTGAGTACCACCAGGAGATCCTTAAACATCCAGGTGAATTTATTTAGCACAGCTGTCTCTGCACACGTCTTCCAAAATCAAGTTCAAATGAAACAAACAAATCATTCGAAAAATAAAGATAAACGTTACAAAACATAAATAAAACATGCTGAAAGCAGCAAAACACGGCATCAGATCTAGGCTCAAGGAACAAGCCTCTCACAATGAAGATTCACGGCATGTAGCATTAGACTGTACGAGCTCAGACACTTGGCTCATCTCCCCCCTTTGGCTCAACTATTCTTGCTCCTTTTGTATCGGCCATTTTCCCGCCAAACCCTAGTGGATCATACCAACAATAGGGGTTGGTTAACTCTCATGACCATTGAAACACATTCAATGACAGTGCTCTTACATATACATCTAAACAGATAACATAATCACAAATAATATCCTTAAATCAAAATAAAGTATATGAAAACAATCAGAACATTAAACAATAACTGTCAACTGATGTTCACATGGTGATAACCTACAAGTTCATCAGCACAATATATATATATATATGGAGCAGCAAAATAAGACTTGTTTTTAGAGAATATATGTTATTTAGTAATATTTAGTTTAAAGCATTTTAAACCTCATTATTTTAGTTTAATTTACTTTGGTTTATTTTTGCTTACAAACTTGCCAATGGGGGGGGGGGGGGAGTTTTCTTTGAAAACAAATCTTATTCAATGTAACTCCTAAAGTAAATTTAAGTTGTTATGAAGTGCTTAGATGCTTTTTACTGGAAATGAACAAGGCTATCAGCAGGCACAATTCATTCTTAATGAATTCCTTCTCGGGTGAGACAGTGTGAGTATCACATCAGCTCAGCTCCTCATGATTTACAGAGAAATCAGAAGTCAGTTTGAATGCATGACTGTCCACTGTGTGACACGATCCAGCTCTCTTTTTTAACACCCTGCTTTATTTAATAAACTGGATTGCTGGACTGTGTCCATCATTAATAAGCTTTTATAATCCACACACACAGACACACGCATGCACACACACACACACACACACACCAACAGGATGTGATATCTCATGACCCCATATGGAGATGTTTACAATAAACAGTATTGAGTTCAATGAAAAACCCATTAAGCTGAGCAGGTTTGGGGAAAGAACTCGTGGAGTGAGGTGAAGCTTGAGATTGCTGTGACCTGTGGGACTGTATCGAATATATAAGAACTGGACACTTGGCGTAGCAATTTTCGAATATATACTATTATTAAACAAAAATATTTAAAAATAAGCAGATAATACATATCAGTGAATTGGAATGAGAGGGAAATATTTTCTTCTAATAATAATAAATAAAAAAAAAAAAAACAGTTGTTTGTTGACTCATTCGTAAACTCTGATATCAGTCTGACTCTCTTAGTAGTAGTTCCCACCAAAATGCAAAATCATAGCACAACATACTGTCTCAAACATGTCACTGTGATTTACTAACAAGTAATTAGTCATAAATGTTACTTTGATCAAAATCAAGGATCATCGTATTGGTTAAACTGTTCTGATTAATTTCTGGTTTATAGCCACATGAGTTACATTGGCCAACACAGTTTCACGATAATATCGTTTGTTGCAAGTCTGCATTGCATGGGTACAAGTCATGATATAAGAGCTCAAAGACTTGTAGAAGCAAATTAAGGGTATGTTTACATGACAACAATGTACTAAAAACAGAAAAAAAGCTTTTTCCTTTGCATTTTTTGCTTACAGACGACAACGTTGTCAAAAAGATCCACATTCACAAATATCAAAATGATCAAAATGCTGTGTTATGCATGCCAGGCCAGCAGTTGGCGATGTCACTTTGCAAAGAAACACTATGCACCTATCGATCGAACGCTTGACGTCAATGTTTTCACAAAACATTTTTCAAAAGTTTTCAAAAACTTTCAATTTGAAACCGAATTTCAAGAATTTTCATTTTCAGGCCCCCAATTGTAGTGTAAATGAACAGTAACAATGAAGAAAGTCATGCAACGTAATATTATTTTGCAGAAAATATCACCACAGGTACATTTTTCCAATGAGCCTGGGTTTTATTTTGATTTGTTGCAAATTTTCATACAACAAAATTTTACATTTTCATCTGGTTTTGCCCTACTGAAGGGTATGTATGGAGCTTCATGCTTTTTTTATATACAAAAAATGTTTTGTAATACACAAAATGACAAAGGTCCTCTATGACTAATTGTAAATCAAACCAATAAATAAATACATAAAATAAAATGTCAAGGATGGTAACATTTAAATGTACGTCTATGAAATTTCAATTAAATGACCAGAAGTTCTTGTTAAGTTATTCAGAGAGAGCAATACGAGTGACATGATCTCTAGCCATGTACATTATTTTTACTTCATCATGAAAGATAACACAAAATGCTAATTAGAGAACTGATGAGGGCAGAGAAAAAGGCCTTGCCCCAGGAGAGGGAATTCTCTATCTCTCTCTCACTAATTCACAGATAGATGCCACGTTCCACCCCTTTCAAATTAAAAACCTTCAAAAACTTAATAGCTGTGCCTTGAGCAGTCATCCAGTCAGAGAGATAGCCGAGTGCATTAGGGCAGGCTAATTATTTTGCTGTCACACTGGCCTTGTAATGAGAGAGGGGGATGGGGGCTCACAATTCAGCTCTGTGTGTGTAACAGTTAATGTGACCCATGCATGATGTTAAGTATGGATCAGGGAATGAAAATTTTTAATGTGACACGTGTGCGTATGTGTGTAGCAGCAGCACAGTATGAATGACACTGAGTCATCAGAACTTATGCTAATTATTCCAATTTTGCTGATTGGTGTACAAAAATAACTAAATTATAAATTCATAAAAACTAAAACAAAAACAAAATTCAATACTTGAAATAAAATAAATGTTAACTGAAATGAAATAAAATTTATTTCAGCCAGTTACAAACATTTCATCCTCCAACTTGTACTTTATATGCATCTTGACGTTCAGCAAAATCAATAAGAACTTTAATGAGTTTCATATTTAGCAAGAGAGAGAGAAATGGGCTGAATGACACTTATGTTGTGTTGTGAGAGTGAAGAATTAGGGGACCAGGACGCCTACTTGTGCATGCTCTCACACACACACTGTGTTTGATTGATTCAGTCACCTTGCATTGTTGTTCTCTAGGACACTTGCATTACAAAGCCCTACAGATCGAATGTGAAATTATGGGATATATATATTAGGGGTGTAACGGTACACAAAAATCACGGTTCGGTACGTACCTCGGTTTTAAAGTCACGGTTCGGTACGTTTTCGATACAGCAAAAAGAAAGAAATGCCAGAGAAATTTCCCATTTGTTTAAAGAAAAAATATTTTTAAATAAGTGTGAGTTTTCCTAGATCTTGAAACTTTCAGGTTTATAAATGGGGGTCATCTTTGAAGGATGAACAAATAATGTTTTGGTCATCACATTAAAAATAACATTTAAATATTTATTTATATAATATTTGAATTTTGAAGTGCTGGAAAAAGATGTGTGAAGTACTTGAAAGCATTTCTCCATTCCAGCCAAACTGGTTCCAGTTAGTGTTACTATATTAAATCCATGGTGAATGTTGCTGGTCTGTGGACGAAAGTATTACTAGTTCATTCACGGCACAATGTTTCTCCTGGTTTCCATGACAGCGCTGTTTGATCTAATAGAGATCTACGGTTAATAACGGAGAAATGTGAATGCATCTCACTAGATCTCGCAGCGATGTTATTACCTCAGTGGAGAATTCAAATGTTTTCTTTAGCAGATCTCTTAGCGCGGTGTAACAGTGTTGCTTGATCGAGATCGGCTCGCGCTTCACAGATGTTGCTGGTCCGAACTGATAAACGATCCATGAAGCACATAACGAGTAGTTTCGTTCTGTTTTCATTACGCTTGCGATTTGATGTTGCGCAACGTTATGTTGTCCGCGTCAGCACGAATTTTGCCGGTGTTCTGTCGATCTGTCCTACCTTGTCAGATTTTCCTACCGTAGCGCAAAATTATAGCCATATCTATCGGTTCATCCTACCTCGTCGTAAAATCCTACTGAGCGTTTCTGCTTCGCGTCTGTGACTAAGTTACATAAAATATTTCTGTGTAACTTTGCCGAATTTTCTTATTAGGCCATGTTACGGTGATTTTACAGTGCAAAGTAACGTTACCTCTTCAGATTGTCCTATGAAATAAACGATAGGATGATTTTACGTTGCAAAATACCTCATCAGATTGTGCTACCAGTATGAAATAAACGAGTAGTATGATTTTACAGTGCAAAATGCCTCATCAGATTGTCCTACCAGTATGAAATAAACGAGTAGAATGATTTTACGTTAATGTTTTCATGAAAAAAATGCTAATATGAATTTGCTTTGTATGAATGTGAGAGTAAACAGTTCTCATTACTGCTATATATCTTTGTATAGTGAAAAACTTACCTCAGATGAAGAAGATCTCGCGCAAGTAGTAAAATATTATGGGCGTGTTGTTCAGCGTGACAAAAAATGACGTATTATTGATGTGCGCATGCGCAGTAAGCCTTGGTAGGACAATCTGACGGGTAGGATGGAATGTCAGAACACCGGCAGGAAAAATGGTCCAAGCAATCGTTCGGTTTGTATGCGTACCGAACCGGAAGCCTCGAACCGAAACGGTTCAATACGAATACATGTACCGTTACACCCCTAATATATATATATATATATATATATTAATTTTTCTGTCTTCATTCCAAGTATATTTTAGTATGTAATTCAATTATTAACAGTTTATATATATATATATATATATACTGTTAATAATTGAATTACATATAGTGTCAGATTGAAGGATGAGCATGAGCTGATGTGATCCATAGTAAGATTTCTTGGCTTGAATGTGAGAGGTAAGGGAGTAGTTTTGGTTTCAACAATATTTGTTTGTTTGTTTCATTATTTATTATTGAAAAAATTGTCTTTTCCAGGGAAATGCTGAGGGAGCCAGGGAGGTGCCGGACTCTGGAGCTGGTGCGGACTCTAGATGGGAGGACTGAGGGGAATGTTTAGCCGCTCTAATGGAAATGATGGAGGGGTCCACCAACTTTGTCGCCAGGTCCGTGCTGTTTGAAACAGCTTTCTTTGCCTGAGGAAAAATTGGAGCATTTGCCGTGATGGTTTTAAAGGCCACTGCTGCAGAGTCAGGGAGAGTTTGGGCTGGCATTGGTCTCATCCGCAACAACAGTGACGAACCACTTACACACAGCAAATAATCAATATGGCTCTCCAGGGAACAAGTGATAACCGATACCTCTATATACTTTGAGAGTTGTAAATTATCAATAAAATCCAAATAGGTCACATATTTTATCATTATCATCACGATAGGAACAGTTAGCACAATTAAAGAATGAGCGAATGAGCCCATGCCAGCTAATGACCGGCAAATCTTGTGGCTGTGATTTGGAAAATAGGCCCTTGTGCCTATTTTCGTGCCTTCCTGCTTGCTCTATGGTGGTGTAGCAACAAGGCTGTAAAACTGGACACTTGGCGTAGCAATTTTCCCTCTCCATTGCACCTTTCAACACCCGAATGGTATCTAGGGAGACCTGTTAATGATCATAGAGGGAAAGAACAAAACTAAAGACAACATCCTTGGCCTCTGTGAAACACGGTGCTGGAAAGAACTACATGGAGAGTGGAAGGAAGGCTCGACAGTTGCATTCGGAATTGGGGAAGGATTAAGGAATGCAGGAGGAACTGGATTATGTTGAGAGAAAGGGCAAAGCACATCGACCACTTACAGTATATGTGGGCCTCACCTTGCCCCAACAGAGAACCCCCTGCACCATCCAAGTTTATGTCCCTAGATCAGCAGCATTTTTATAGTTGAGTTTGGCACTGCTCCTCTTGGAATGGATTTTAATGAATGGGCTACATCTCTGCTTTGAAGGTTCTTCTGTTCTATCAGAATCTGCTCAAAAATCAGCACCTGCAATGGACCTTTCTGCTCCAATGCCTGTTGCTATGCTGGGATGTGCAAATGTTGTGTTTCCTGCATAAGGTAAATATCTCTTCTAATCTCACACCTATGCCAGAAACTAGACGCTTAACTTTGTCTTCCCAAAAAGCTATCTGCAAGTTGATGCATCTCCATGGGTTTCACCAATTATAGTGTTGCAGAAAGAAATCAGGCGGCATTTGCATGTGCGTAGATCTATGACAACCAAACAAAGCTGTTATTACGGACAGTCATTATCTGTCACACACTGAACCTCGAACCAATCTGAATGATTCTGGTTCTGAAAAGATTGAAGAAGCCAATAGTTAAGGCCATTGCACACTAAGTCCGAATTTCGCATCCGAAATTTTCGCACATTAAAAAAAAAATTCGACCTCACGTTATGTCAGTCATGCTTGCACACCGCCTCCGAAACTTTCGTCCGTCATAAAATTAATCGGATCAGGTTCGATTTGCTGCGTTTTTCTCATCCAGAGCCAGCATTTTGAGAAGTCTTTTGACAATTCAGGGCGGGGGGAGCTCGTCCTCAAATCATTGCACATATGTGCCGTGCTTTCAGTTTCGGTTTTCAATTCGATCAAGTGTTTATGTTCTCTTCTCTATATTGGATTATGAAATTAATAAACCTCCCCTTTCAATCAGATTGAAATTTAGGATCGAATAAGGTGTGATTGAGCAGCCTATTCGATAACTAATGTATTATTTGGGCACAATATATACACAATAACAGCCTAGCTGTTCTTTCTGCCCAGCGCTTCCACCGGGCCGCGCGCGGGTGTGTTTGTGTGTGTGTGTCCATACCAGACACACTGCCAGTCTCCGTTCAGAATCGATTGGTTCATGGAAATTGGTGGTCTTGTTTTTAATATGTGGCTCCAGAATCGGTAGCAAAGCATCAAACTGTCCCACTGTCATTCTGAGGTAAATTTTGAATCGCTCAGGATAAATTCGCAACTCCTTGAGAAGGTGGAACTCTCCTTTGTCTCGGTGCAATTTCAGGATTGGATGGACGTAATATTTTTTCTTTCTTCTCTTTTCAATAAGAGAGAGGGCAAAAATCATCCTCACTGCTTGACGAATCCATTTGGTATTTTTGCGTTTTTTCTCGCAAAGGTTTAATAAATACGCAACGGACTCGGTGTGCAAGGTTTCTATGCGTGACAAATTTTTATGCTGACGAACACGAAAATACGCATACGAAAATGTCATACTCAATGTGCAATGGCCTTTACACCTGCCTAGGTCAAGAAATTACAATGGAACAGTGCTCAGCCATATGCAAAGTGTTACAAACGTCAGTTAAGATTCCTTGATCGGCCAATTCCCAAGATCCCACATGCCTGGACCCATACCAGGTGCAATTCTGAGCGTACTATTCTTGTGATTGTCTTTCCATATATCAACCTTGTTTGGATTACTGATCATTGTTTTTTGTTGCCTGCCTGTGACTCTATCATTTGCCTGGACTTTTACTTGATTTGTTTGCTGGCTGCCCTAATCATTTTCCCGGTTATGACCTTGATTATCGTGCTGCCTCTAACACTGTTTATATTGGTGCTAAGATGCCTGCCTGTTCTGTGAACTTGCTGTTTATCAATAAACCACATATGGATCCCTCTCAACCTGAGTCCTCATAACACAAAGTAGCATGGCAGAATTTTTACGTTATGAGCAAAGCGATTACTACCACCAACAACCAAACCTTTTGAGCCCCTCTCTTCAATACCACCGTACTACTATACGGTCATGAGATGTGGTCTCTAACCAAATCAGATTAACATAAACTCGCTGTAACCTAAAGAACAATTGAGCAAAGAATGCTCAGTCACGTGAAGAGACAAGATAAAAATAAAAAAAATGACTGGCACACTCGAATGCTAAAACCTGGTATCCTTTGAGGTGAAGCAACCACTCGGACACAAGCCAACTTTATGGTCAGATTCCCTAAAGAAGAGTTTTGGCAAAACCTGGATCCGCACAGCCAGAGACAGACGCAAATGGGGGGCAATGCTTTGACCTGCATCACCTGCTGGGATGACTAAGTACAGGCCAAATAATAATAAAAAAAATTGGCACTTCTTTGTTTGGAAGCTCTGTTATTAAAGGGATGTCAAGGCCTGTCATCACCAAATAGAGAATATTTTCACATCAAATAACTGCATGAGAATCAACAACAGAATATATGCAAATAAATCATTTAATCCCAGTACATTGCATGTGTGATATACAAGATATTGTATTGATTAATGAAAACAGACACTGATTATTCTGGAAGTAGGCTGCTGTCTTTATTGGAGTTTTTTCACTAGGCAGCCATTTGACCAGGGTTGGGGAGTAATAGATGTAACGGTGTTATGTAATGAAGATAAAAAATCCTGTAACTGTAATTTGTTAAACATAGTAAAAAACATAGTAATCAGATTACAGTTACTTTTTATAGTACCTTTTTGGGGAAAAAAAGGCGGGATACTTTAAGGATTACAATGGCTTCATTTAAAACTAAATAAAGCTGTATTTTGGCATAATAACACTATTTTAAGCACTGCTTGATTAATAACTCACGACACAAGTCACATGTACCACCCGCTGGTGACTGCGCAAAATAACAGCTCTCTACAACAATCTCCTCAGACACAGACTAGACTGAATCTCTGCTGCTTGAAACGAGGCTGCCCACAGGTAAAAACTCTTTCATTTTATTTCATCCGCTGTTTTTTTTTTTGTTTGTTTTTTTGTGTTTTTAAAGAAGAAAATGCCAACAATATGGTGTTCAATGCAAACTGTTCATCCAACCTAAAGAAGCATTTGCATTCTCTATTTTACTGTTGAAGAAACATTTCCATTGTCTAAAAATTCTTTATTATATTTGCTTGGGAAAAAATTAATTTGTATTCTCCTTGTACATGTCAAGTTAAAAATAAAATAAAATAATCTGTAATACCATACTGAAGCCACTAGATGTCCGTATAGCCCTTTACATATTTATTCAGGGCTGTGAAATTCTTTATAAATAAAAGTTGTTTTTAAAATAATATCTGTCCTTGAAGTAATTCAAAAGTAATCAGTTACATTACTTTCATATTTTGGTACTTGGATTACGTTACTGAATACTTTTTTTATGAAGTACTTTGTAACTGTGACGGAATAAATTTTTAAAGTAACCCTCCCAAGCCTGGATTTGACTTAGACCTGATATTGGTTTAGATCCAGATGTTATTTTCTGATTTGTCTTTTTTTTTTCTCGCTTTCATTTACATAATTTCTATTGCAATGGCAATATTTACATAATATTCAAATAGCAGTAACATAACATCCCATGCACACTGAAAATGAATTTCATTGAATTTGGAACTGCAGGCTCACATGCGACGGGCCATGGAGTCCTATATGGCTTTAGTTTGATACTTGCATGTCTCGCCCTTTTGATTAAAACTGTCTTGATGCAATTTGTTGAGACACCAGTTGATCTTCGCTGATGTTGTCTTGATGAGCGAGAACCAGTTAGATATTAGATAGCATATTATAAACATCTAAGTTTTACCAAATATTCAAAAACATGGTATTTCAATGTAAAAACTAGTCTAAACATTCGAATATTCATCATCTCAAAATGTCACGGCAAGATTTGAACCACTTCCTGAACCAATCAGGCAGAAGCGAGGCTTTGGACATCATCAATGACGTCACTGGTCTAAAGTGATACGAGCCTCGTTACGCACTTCACTGAAAGCTTCCGAGATTTCTCAACACACGCTCCGAAGCCTAGACACAGAACGTAACATCTGTGCGGCAAGTATTCGCTGAGTTTTTATTCATTTTTGACGTGTTTCAGAAAGAAGTTCACAGAGACTGCGATGGAAGAAAGTGCACTCTGTTTGTTTTCTTTATTTTACAAAAGCGCAATTTTTTTTTCATATAGCCTAGCTAGTTGCTGTATGACAAGTTATTTTTACCGTTATCAGAGTGATCGTGCCGGTGCCTCCACTGACCCCAGATGGTTACTAAAAATCATTTAACTGGAAAATAGCGAGGTCACAGTGCCAGAAAACCTGTCCAAGGAAATAAGGTTTAGGGTTTTTTTTTTTTTTTTTTTTTTTTTGTTATCCTGTTATCCTGCATGTTCCAATATTAGTGACACACACCAGTATAAGGTGACTGTCAATCCTTTGTTGTGTCCCAATTCAGAGGCTGTATCTTTCGAAGGGTGCATTTGAAGCCCATTTGTGTCACCACTGCACAATAAATGCTGACCCAATTCGAAAGCCCCTTCAAATGCTGCCTCCACATGCATCCTCAGCCCATTCTCACCTAACTGACGCCTTGGGAAGCATTTGACCATGCTTCAATATCTGACGCTTTAGGCGCCCTTTAGCGTCAGTTAGATGACACCCTAGGATCGCGTGTACCCTACCCCCACCCCACACCTAAACCTAACCGCGTCCTCTAACTGACGCTTTCCTTTAGCATCAGTTAGATGACGCCGTAGGATCGCGTCATGTAACTGACGCTAAAGGGCTCCTAAAGCGTCAAATATTGAAGCATGGTCAAAAGGTGTGGGGTGAAATGGTCTTGGGGTGAAAATGTGTTGCCATCCTTCATTTCCCATGAAATGAAGGACACTACAGATGGAACCTCTGCTGCCTTGTCTACCCCAGAATTACCTGACAACAGGAATTTTTTTGAGAAATTGCCGGATTTCACTTTTAATCTTGAGTATTGGGATTCAACTACCTAATGATATAAATGCATAAATAATAATAATAATAATAATAATAATAATAATAAACTTTAAACTGGTTCAAATGTTGACATACTGTATCTTACTAAGAAGCGATTATATATAGTTCATACACTTTATTATATAGAGAAATGAACCATGGTGAACATAATATTTAGACAGTTTGTGAACCCTATTTTGTTTTCACGAAGTTTATTATAACTTTCAAAAAAGTCCAGTACGATTGTTCCTGTCACTCATCAACGGCAGCGGTTGCTAGACTACAAGAACAATCTTCGGCAGTCGGCAGGTTAATCCTCGTCCCATTTAACAACGCTCAGTCTGACCTTTGTGTCCTTCGAAGATCAGCTTTCGTGAATCCAAACACATTTTGAGCATTGAGTATGTGTGATGATGCTTTTTCTCGGGTGACCACAAACATGAGGACTTAGTTTAGTTTAGTTTTTTTCTGTTAAGTGCCTCATTGAAATGTATAACACAAGTGAATTTTCGTATTTGCATTAATTTTTACATATTCCTTTTTCTTGCAACCATGACTTGTGACAGAGTTCATTTTATATTTTACTATGTGTGAAAGCTTAGATTCATTGTTCTCAAGAGGCTGTTAAAAAAAAAAAAACCTGTCTCTATTAATACAATATATTACAATGACCTTTTCCAGTACAGAACATTCACCACTAACTTATGAGATATTTTATACAGGTCAGAATGTAAATGTTTTTTAAAAGTCATCTAAATATTTCAAAATCAAGCTCATGGGGGATCAGTATGAAATTCATGTATGCGTGTAAATGTGTGTACGCATGGCATTTTTTACCACACAGTTGAGGCCAATGATTCTTGTAAATTAGGACAACAAAAAGAGAATGCCAAACCTCTTAGGGAACATTTGCACACACAAACAAACCAATTTCATAGATTTTCATATACTCCAGAGACATACATTTCAGACTGTCATCAAACAAAATTAGATAATTGCATTAGCAGCTCACCAAATCAATCATGCTCAGAGACCGAGACAAAGAAAGTCAGACAAAGACAAGTGCTCTCTTCCCAAACTCTAGTGAGCTGCTTCATTGTCTTCAGTCCACACAGGCAGCTACCTTCTTAGGCGCCATGCTAACGAAAATGGAACCTCATAAGTGGCTGATTTGAAACACTAGCCAGTAACTCCATTAGGACTCACTTACCAACACAACAGAGACTCGACAAACAATCACAGTTGATTCCACTATACTGTTATTTATGTTGCTAGGATAACCACACAATAATCTGATCAGCGTAAACATATGGAGAACAAATACTTAATTCTGTTCCAAAATATATAATATTTCTAAAATATCCTGTTCTGGTTAAATTCTAAGGCTACAGCTTATGTATTCATCAAGCGCAGTCTCATCCCAAGACGTCATACAACTGACGCTTTTGACCATACGTCAACATCCGCCGTTTTAGGGTACCCTTTAACGTCGGTTAGATGACGTTATCTAATCCTAACCCTACCGCAGACCTAAACCTACCCCATCATCTAACTGACGTTAAGGGTACCCTAAAACGGCGCATGTTGACATATGGTCAAAAGCGTCAGTTGTATGACGTCTTGGGATGAGACTGTGTTAATTCATCACAGAAAATGGAATCCCTCACTGCAACTAACGGAAAATATTCAACATGGTTGATGAGAGGGATATTTGATTCAATCCTAAAAGTATTGTTAAAAAGGATCTAGATAAAAGCAAACATTTTAGCAAGTGTGTGTGTGTGTGTGTTATGTAGTATTGTGACAATAGCATTATGCTAATATCAAAATCTAAAGGAATTAATTGTGAGTTGAGTCTTCAGTGCACTTTATGCATGGAATTATATAATGTATGTATGATGCTTATAGTTGCTTCCTATTAAGAGCACTCCCGATTAGTTATGCAGTTCCACATCAGTTACAATGTCACCTAAAGCCAAGTTCACACTACAGGATTTTAAGCCCGATTTATGCCCGATTTGCAAATCGTTGAGCTCGCCGACAGGTCAGGGTGTTATCGCGTGCAAATCGCGGGGGATTAGCAGACGATGAACGCCTGCCAATCTGTTAGTATGAAAGAGCCAACAACGCAGCGAAAACGCTCACAGACGCGTCACCGAGCCCAGAAAAATATCTAGCCTGCTAGATATCCAGAGCCGTCGCGCGACTCAATCTCAGTGATGTCATGAGTACAGCCAATCATAGCAACGCATGGGTTGACGACACTAGGTAAAACGTACTTTTTCTTTTCTTTTTTGCATTTTTTTTCTCAGAGCAGATCGTCACGCAAACAGTGTGCAGCACTAGTTTCTGTCTGACGTCCATATTCGCGCGTTGTGTTCTTCTCTGCAGTTTCGCGTCATTTCTGGTTCGTTTTATTGCGCGTTTTTCCGTGACAAAACATGGTTTGTAGACAAGATAGAATCGTTGGGTGACAGAGTTGTTGTCAACTCGTTATTTATTTGATTATTTTCAGGATTTAGACCATACCATAGTACTGAAACAGCTCTCATTGAGTCACAAATGATATGCTCTTACTATCCGATCGTGGTTGTATCTCTATATAGTGCGTTGTCAACTCGTGTAGTGAGTTACCTCTTGTTGTGGATCAATCACATTGTGTTGTGTGGTGTGAACAGCTCAACAACTTGAATGCTCCTGATTTCACTGAGAGCAAGTCATGTAGTGTGAACTGCACAGTTCAGCCCAACGTTTTAAAATCATGTAGTGTGAACAAGGCTTAAGGCAGTTGGCTGTGTACCTAACCAACAAAACTGTGTTCTAACATTTTGCTAAGATTTCCATTAATTTTTTAAATGTTATTTCTGAATGCTATTTGAACTTTCAAAGTTCACCTGCACCTGTCTTAGTCTTCACTACACTTCCCAGGATCCTCTTGTTTCCAAACCTGATCTCGCTCCCTCAATCATCCACCTGTTCAGCATCATTTTCATCGGTGTCACCTGTCTTCACCTCCTTAGTGTTCATTTGTATCTGTATTTAGTTCTCTCTGTTTGTTCAATCCATGTCGGTCAATGTTTATGTCAAAGTGATGTTATGAGTAGTATTATTTGGAGTGTTTGTGTACCCTGCCTGCCTGCCTATCTGCCTATCTGTCCCTGTTTGAGAGTATTGTTAGTAAAGTGTTTGCATTGGAGAATTTGCCTCGTTTGCCTTCTTCTGCCAGCATCACACCTCGTGACAGATTGACCGACCTAAAAATGGACGACCAGATGGAGGCTTTCCTATTTGACCAAAATAGGGGTTCGCTGGAGGAATTCGTAGAGGTGTATCTACATCTGCACCAGGACATATATTGGGAGGAAGAGTTCTTAAAGCAGCGGTTCTGGAATGAACTGGGCGATCCCTTAGCCCAGATATTGCTGCTCGAAGACCTAAATCTTCCGTTTTCTGCCGAGACCGCCCAGCCAGAGTCTCATCCCGCCGAGGCAGCCCAGCCTAAGACAGGTGACTGAAATCTAGACTGCCTAAATGAGTACCTCATCTGTTGTGGATACTTTTGTTTTGTTTTTCTGGATCCTTGTTTTTATTCATTACAAGTTACAAGTCTCTGCCCACATAGAGTTGACCAAGAAGCTTCCTATAGGTTGGTGCTGTGAATTTGTGTCGATGTTTGCCTAAACTGTACCTGATGCAAAGTTTACAAAGGGAAACATTCCATCATTGCATTGATTCACTTTGAAACAAATGGATTTTGTTTACCATGAACCGAATTTTAAGATATTAACTTTTTGATAAGGCTACATATTTTTGTTGCATACTTTTTGGAAAAGTAGATTAATGTGTTTAATGTCCTAAACCTGCCTGGTTGTGGCTAAAACGCAGCCCATGCGGGCACCCATGGAGCAAAGGTGTGTGAGGCTGGAAATGTCAGCCCCAGTGAGTCATAGACGGAAACAGGAAATATGGATAATTTGAACAGAGGAGGAATGGAGAGACAAACAAAGAGCTAATGAGTATGTCAGAGATGGGGTCGAGCTGGAATCGATATTGAACATTTCATATTCTCACCATTTGGAGTGCACAGTGTGTGTGCAGGTGGACGTCCCCTCTTGACCTTAAAGTAATGCTATTCCGTCCCACTAAATGTCATCTTACTGATGGGGGTCAGTTGGGCATTACAAGCAAAGGACAAAGTGTGTGTGTCTGTCTCGTTGCGGAGTGAATGTTCCATTATGGTTGATTATTCAGAATGTATCTCCTGGCAAACAGGAAGTTGGAGTCCACCCATAACCCAGCGGCATAACACTCTTTCACACAGCTCAATCAAATACAGTCCCCAGGGAACATAGAGAATCAGTGTGTGTGTGTGTGTGATGAGTTCCAGCATTCACATTGTATTGTTTTCTGTTTGACGCCAACAGTGAGGGTAAACTGTAAATTCTGTTCTGGAATTCTGTAATTTGTGGACATTTTATTAACCGCTTATGACTTACAGGAATAACAACCAACATGTCCTTTTTCTGAGAATATCATTAAATGCATTAAAGAGATTAGGTCTAAATCTGGAATGCCACAAGTAACAAAAAGAGGGCCAATTATTGAAAATCAATTGCCTTCCTTTCTCTCTGGAGAAGAGCATGATGGGTAATGCATTAATGGACTATGACCATCAGATAGAGGCCATGACGTCACCGACGCTGATGTCATACATTGAAGTTGGCAAGTTGGATTTCTTCAAACACAGACGTCAGAGATAGAGAAGGTTGTCTCCAAACTTGGGATTCTTGCACTCAGTGATTTGAAATATCAGAACTCACTCTAATTATTGATTAAAGTGTAAAATGTATACAACAATCAGATTAATGCTTGCTTACAATATTTTTTTTTCTGTTATTTATTAATTAAGAAAGAGCACTGATTTTTTTTTTGAGCTGCCCATATCACTAGAAATTAGAGCGAGATGGAGAAGCAGGAAACAATTTGTGACCATGTGCACAAAGGTACAGTGGGCCTCTATCTGATCAAATAGATTAGATATGCAATTCACACATATTTGAATAATGAATTTGTTGTGGCTGTTGTAAAAAAAATGGCTGATTGTGAAAATACAGAAAATATTGTGTCATAAAGTGTTCAACTGCTTTATTAATAATAAAATGTTATCTTGACAAAATTATTTAAAATGTGTTCGTCATAGTAGAGGTGTTTGAATTGAATAAGTAGGATGAAATTGGAACCAAACAATTAGCCATATTGTTTTGAAGGTGTCATCAATGTTGCTGACAGTCCTGGGTCTTTTTTCTCTACATGTGAAGTGCATAGTGAACAATAGGGAGAAGCAGTTTGTGTGATTAGTGAGTGCGTAGTGTGAGAAGTGTTACGAATATTTATTTGTGGTGCATGCCAAGTTGTGCATAACACACATTCAATAAATAAAACTACTTCATGAACTGTCAAAATCCTAAATTTATCTGCCTCCATGCAAACTAGAGACTGTACAGAGGTGGTTCCCCAAAGCATTACCAGCCAATTATGGTCACAAGTTTTGTTGTTGCTATTTATTATAGTTTTTTTTGTACATTGTCAATTATAATCAAATGCATTTTGTTTTATTTACCACATCATTGACATTTGTTTGAGAAGGGCACTTTTGATTCATTTTGAAATAGGGCAGGGACTCGAGAACCCAAATATTATATTAGGTGGCCTTAACTATGTAAGGCTGAATATGGGAAGAACTCTTTACTGCCCTTAAAGATGAAGAGTTCAGATGCAAAAGCTTCTAAGTGCCATCTGAAATTTTGTTCTAGAATGACCATTTTTATCAAGCTTGTGTAAGTTCAGTAATTTCACTTAACCCTCATGTGGTGTTCGGGTTAATTTGACCCGGAGAAGATTTTCTTTTTCCTGAAAATACTAGTTAATGTTATCGCTTTGGACTGAAACTTAGTGACTTTGTTCCCATGCGGTATAACTATATCTCATTTGTTTTTTGAACATTTTCGTATTTTTTTGTGGGAGTTCTGTTACCTTGTTACACTTGTGGTGTTCCCGGTCAAAAATGACCGTTCTATAAAAAATAGCTTATAAATCACTCATTAGGCCGGTCATTTTTGACCGGGAACACCACAAGTGTGACTGTTTCATATTTTTTACAAAACAAAAGTTTCAAAACAAAATTCCTGGTAAATCATTAGAGTAGACTAGAGTGATGAACAGTAGCCATTTTTTTTTCAAAAAAAAATTTCATATTTCCAAATTTATTCATAAATTATTTATTTTTTACTCAAAAAATGAGATGCCTACTCTCAGACAAACGAGGCCCACGATTAATCAGATGCAAACAGAAATATAAAACCAGTCCTAATTGAAAGAGAACAAGTTGACAAAAAGATTGAATCCAAGATTGGGTGAAAATATGGTATAATGAGTGATTTATAAGCTATTTTTTATGGGCCGGTCATTTTTGACCGGGAACACCACAAGTGTTATAGGGTTTTGAACACCACATGAGGGTTAAATGACAATTAATAGGTAATCTTCACTGCCATTTAAGTGAAATTACTGAACTTAAATATACAAGCTTGATAAAAATGATCATTTTAGAAGAAAATTTCAAATGGCACTTAGAGGCTTTTGCATCTGAACTCTTCAGATATACATGTGAATTAAATGTGGCACAATGGCCTTCATCATTACAGTATGCTAATGCCTATTTAGTCCAACGGTTTCATCAATATGCTGACTGAGGACTGATGGGACACTTCTGACAGGATGGTTCTGTCTGGGGAGGAAGAGTTGCTTACACCGACCACAATGACCCATCTGTATCATTTGCTTCACAGGACATATGCTTTTAACTACATTCTGTACATCTACATGTGTGTTCTAACATGTAACTATGTTTGGTGGTCATATCTGACAGCTTATAAACTGAATTGAATAGTGGTGAACTTAATAAAGATATTTAAGTGTCCCATGTACAAATCTAGGTAATGTTGCTTGCATGCATTGAGGAGAATTTGTACAATGTTCTTCTCCCCCTCTTGATCACAATCTATTTGCCATATAGCTTGATTTTCTATGAGCTGGTTTTGGTGCTGTTTAACATGTTTAACAATGATTTGCTCAAGGCATAAGAAGGAAATGTAATAGTTGATCTGGGAGAAAGGCTTTAACCCTTCCACTCCTGCACACCGGTGTGTAACCTCGTACTACAAGAAAGGCTTTTGCAGCCTCCTTTACACAGAAGTGCTTTATTTGTTACAGCTAATTTTTTCTATACAGTATGTTGTTCCGTTCTACTGTCTGTATATTGAAACATGTAACGAAATAAATAAAAATACTTTGCCTGTTTTAAAGGCTTTGAGAATCTTTCCTTTTACACTAGTAATGTTGAAAGCTAAAGTGATTGTTACTTTCGTCATAAGCATTAACGTTAAATCGTTCCAATGAAGACGTTTACCTTTAAAGAATAAGAGGTTAAATAATAACAACAAATTGAATGGAGTCAGATACGTTATATTTGTTTAAAATAACAGTGTAAGCTTCTAGATTTAGAATCTATGCCAGAAGCTTCTTAAATCCTTAGCAGATACTGTGTACTACTAAACAATTTGAATACAATATACTTATTATATATATATATATATATATATATATATATTTAGAGTATTCTACTTGTGTTTAATTAACATCTGCATTTATACACACTCCGCCACGTTTATCTCCTCACCAGAGCATTCAAGAAATGTGTTCTTATTAAAGCTTAAAGTTATTAAATCAAGAGCAGTGAGTGATTTTCAGTTTTTCTTTTGTTGTTTGATTCATATGAACAGTTTATATAGCAGTATTGTGTATTACCAACGCATTCTCATCCTTTAGCGTCATGTAGAACGCTATATGACAAAACGGCGCTATACTACGCACATGGCACCCATTATCGTTAATATAACACGCGCTGTGAGGGCTAAGTTTAGGTGTGGGGTAGGGTAGTCTCATATTACGTGAAAGGATTTATGACGCCTTGGGTTCGCGTGAATATTAACGATAAAGGGTGCCATGTGCGTAGTATAGCGCCGTTTTGTCATTTAGCATTCTATGTGACGCTAAAGGATGAGAACGGGCTGGTATTACACTGCTTTCACTTTAACATACAGATGCATGGACAAAAACAGCTTGCGTTTCCTTCCACTCAAAATGGTACAAGTAGCAATTATCTTGTAAAATTATCTCAATTATCTTGTCCCAGTTTACACGGCAACACATGACCGGCATTTTCAGAAATCTCCACTTTGCCGGGAGTTTTTAGAAATAATTGTTTTCTATGATAAAAACGGCGTTTTCGTGTAAATGAGAGGGCAAAACGCAGAGAAATATCTGTGTTTTCCCATCGTGTAAACGGGGCCTAAGTCAGTTTCTGACACAGGGGCAGCTCAGTGTGTACCACTATTGCTACAGGAGGCCTTTCTGTGTTGAATTTACAGTCTTCCGGGTGCTCTGATTCCCCAACAATCCAAACATTGGAATTGGAGACTCTAAATTGCTTCTAGGAGTCCCAGACACTGTGGTTGCATGAGCTTGTGCATTCTTAGTGCTGGTCGCAAGCCCAGAAAATTTGGGAGTGTTCTATCAGCAAATTTAACTTTCATAAAGCTAAAAATATATTTTTTTTTAACCAATTTAACTAATATCGTCAGAGGAGACGCATTTGAAATGCATGTTCCTGCCAGGTGTAAACAATTTCATGTCTCAGTTGACCACCTGTGATCAGATCACCCAAGACAGATGTTTAAACCAGGTGTAAACATGACCACGGCGAAACACCAGCTGGGAATGTTGTCACATCACAGACACAGAAATGCCAGTCCAGCTACCTGCTGTTTCCATCTTTAACAAAACAGACACTCACAAAAAAAAAGAAAAAAAAAAAAAAGAATTCATGAGTCCCTGTTTCCTTGTTCTTAAACTACTTATGATTCACAGAGAAAACTACAGGGAATTCATAGATTCTAAAACATTCTAGTGGAGATCATTCGCAGATCTCTCTGATTTCTGTTTTATTTTTGTGTTGCTTTGTGGAGGTTTTGGGGGGAGGGGGGGGGTCTTCTGGTAGTTGTTGCTCTTGAGTGTCCTCAATTTATTCAAAGACTACAGCTTAATTTCCCATGGACATCGATTTCAAAACCCTGCCATGGAAAGACCTATCGATTCACTGTGTTGCTTCATGGATTCACCACTCTCCCCTGAGCCAATCTCTCAACTTCAGTGTGTGGGAAAACCGCTGTGTGATTGTGTGAGAGAGCTCAGCCAGTTTATGGTTACAAAATGGTAATTTCTCCTTCTGTAGAGAGGGAGGAATCAATATTTTCAGAAATGGTGGAAAAATCATGTAAAGCAGGAGACCTCACACGATCAGACAATAACCCTAAAGCAAATACAGTTCTTGGAATTTTCAATGTATCTCGTTTTTGGTTTTTTAACAGTTTTAAGGAAACAGTTTCAACTTTTAATGAAACAGATAAAAAATGTACTCACACTCACGTTATTACAAACCTATGATTTTCTTTCTGTACTGGAACACCAATGTATATTTGGCAGAATATTTAGACTTTTTTTATAACATCAAAAATAAAGACTGTCAAGCTCCAAAACTAATAAAAAAGAGCCATTTTTTTTATTTTTTTTTTTATAAATGCAGCCTATATGACTCATGGGATATAGTTACATGAGAAAATATATGTGAACGAGGTCAGAAATATGGACAGAGATTTTGGAGCAAGTGTATCAGGGGTTTTATACTGTCAGAGACATTCAACACATTCTGAAGAAAACTGACCACATGGAGCTATCAACACAAGCAATCCACAAGGGGCATATGTGCATTCAGTACAAGCTAACCACTAGGACTCCCGATCTCCAAGTCACCTTTATTTATATTTATTTATACTTTTTATATTACAGATTGTATCAAAGCAGCTTCACGGTGATAACATGAAAATAATACAACAAGTTCTAGAAGAAAATTGCATCAATGTCTACCTTAAGTAAGGCAGGTCAATAATATTGTTGAATATTAAATGTCCCCGACTAAGCAAGCCAAAAGCCAAGGCAACAGTGGCAAGGAACCAAACTCCATCAGGTGACAGAATGGAGAAAGAAAACGTGGGAGAAACCAGACTCAGTTGGGGTCCAGTTCTTCACTGTGTATTTTTCAGGCAGCATTACAAGTCAGATTGGATCGGAACATTTAGAGTATTCATCCATTTCCATCTGTTTGGAAGACGATGTAATCACGCCGGTATGGAGACGAGATGTTGAGGATTTCTCTGAGTATACAAAACTAGGTTAGACTCTAGGAGGATAGAAATAACTTTAAGCCAAATAGTGTAAATCAGCTAATAGCCAGCACATTTATTGTACATGAAACAACTCAACAAGGTCTCTAAAATGGAGGAAGAAAAAAATTGGAACAATATTTAGTTCAGATTGTGCACAAAAGATCCAATAATAAAAGACAAAAATATGAAAATAAAGAAAAATAAAATGTCCAAAAGTCATCCTGGTTCCATTGAAAGTTGATGTGTGTGTGTGTAAAGTTAATTGTTTATGTAAGGCCTTTCTACTACCCGGGTAGTGTATGTGTATCAAGCAACAGCTTAGCTGTAATTCAAATGAATCCCGCGATGCAAACAGATAAAAACTGGTCCAGGTTGAACATCAGTAGAGCGTAGTAGGCCCTTCAGCAAATCATGGTCTGGGTCGCCATAGTTCACAGTTGATCTTTTCATAGAATGGAATTGGCAGCAAATAATAATAATAATAATAATAAAAATAAATCTACACGAAACAATTCACAGTCAACATCTCTCAAAATTCAAATATGCTTTTCATTCAATAAATTCACAAGTAAATGGAAATTGCAAAGTTTCACTCATGTTCAAACACATGCTAGCTTAATGTTATCGATTATAACATTGTACACGCGGGCATAAGCCTACTCATTACGCACAAATAAATCTGCAAAACGCACAGATTTATCATCTGCACTTCGAAATACTCACTTTCAGGTATAAATACTTCTTTTTCCTTACATACACAGGGAACATCATAAAATAAATGTTTCAAGAATATCTCCTTATAAATGAATAGGTCTGTTTCTGGCATTGGGTATAACCATGGGGGTATAGATGATATTACAACCGAAGGAGCTACTTCTATCTCTGTTATACCCATATTAGCTCCTTATTAGCTACCCAGCCAAAATATTGGCTGGGTAGCTAATAATATTTGAAGAGTTCAGATGCAAAAGCCTCTAAATGCCATTTGACATTTTCTTCTAAAATGACCATTTTTATCAAGCTTGCATATTTAAGTTCAGTTATTTCACTTAAATAACAATTAATACGTAATTAACATTGTCATTTAAGTGAAATTACTGAACTTAAATATACAAGTTTGATAAAAATCATCATTAAAGAAGAAAATTTCAAATGGCATTTAGAGGCTTTTGCATCTGAACTCTTCATTTATACTTTCATACTCATACTCCCAACAGTTTTCCAGTACCTTTTTAAGTAGATGTCTTTCATCATGTCGTTTAAAATTAATCCAGATCTTGAGTCTGAATTACCTCAATATTTTTGAGCCATGTTTCTGATGCAGAGCAGTACATAATACTTCCATAATCTATTGCCGGTCTTATTTATGAACTATATGTTCTTCTTATAGACTGTCTACTCGCTCCCCACTCAACCCCAGCCAAGCACCTCATTACATTTATTCCTTTTTACATTTATCTATTAGTTTTTGAATGTGAATACCAAATGTTAATTTAGAGTCCATCCACATACCTAAAAATCATAACATTGTAACTTGCTCCAATTCCTGACCATACATTTTTATGCTTACTCTGTTTTTTTTCTCATTTTTGTGAAACAAATTACCTACGTTTTTTCAATTGAGAACTGGAAACCCCACTCATTTGCTCATTCTTCCAACTTATTTACTGCCCTCTCTATCTTTTCTTCTCAGTCCACAAGTTTATATAGCGGCCTCTACAGGGAAACTACGGTACTGTGTATATTTAACAACGATGTATAAAAGTGTTAAACTCTGGGGGGTTACACAGGGTTGACAGAACCAGGCTAATATGGTCATACCTCCTGGTTCTGGTAAGAACTCAAGCTGCTGCATTTTGAACCTGTAGTTTGTTAATTAAGCATGCAGGGCAACCACCCAGTAGAGCATTCCAATAATCCAATAATCTAGCCTTGATGTCATGAATGCATGAACTAATTGTTTGTCAATGAGAGCATATGGCGTAATTTATATATATATATATATATACAGTATATATATATATATATATATATATATATATATATATATATATATATATAAGATGGAAAAATGCGGTTTTACAGATACCAGACACGTGATTTTCAAATGAGAGATTGGTATCAAAGAGCACACCCAGGTTTCTAACTGACGATGAAGACTTCAAGTGTTAGAGAGTATTCTAGGTTATTACGTGTGGAAGTCTTTTGTCCAATAATTAGAATATCTGTTTTTTTCTGAATTTAGTAGTAGGAAATTATTAGTCATCCAATTTTTTTATATCAGCTATGCATTCCGTTAATTTTGTGAACTGGTAAGTTTCGTTAGGTTTTGAACAAATATACAGCTGAGTATCATCGGCATAACAGTGAAAGATAATTCCATGTTTCCTAATGATAGCTCCCAAGGGTAGCATGTACAGAGTGAACTGCAGCAGCCCTAGTACTGAGACTTGTGGTACGCCATACTGAACTTATGATGGATAAGACATCTCTTCATTTACTGCTACAAACCGATAACGATCAGATAAGTATGCTAATATGCTAAACCATGCTAATGCAATTCCACTAATGCCAACTTAGTTTTTGTAGTCTATTTAAAGGTGCAAAACGCAAGTCTCTAGTTGCAGAACTACACACCCTCTGGTGACAAGCGAAACTGCAACCAGAGGTGTGCGCACTCATGGATCACACACACGTTTGCGCAATCTGTTCATCATAACCAAAGGAGCATCAGCCACACACATCTTTTGTTAGTCATAATGAGGTAATAAAGTTATAAATCTGCAAGTCATTTAAAATATATGAAAGGAAAGGCATTTGAGTAAATTACACACTTATGTGTGTGTGTGTGTGCGGGGGAAACGGGGTTTTACAGTATGTGCTTATTGTATCCACTTATGATTGTATCATTATGGAAACACGTTCATGAACAATATAAGTTATTACTTTGTATCCGTTTGAGCCCTAGAGCAGACCGGAGATCTCTCCATTTGTTGAAAGCTTCCCGATGTTGACTCTCGTCTTACTCCGATGCCTGGCACTAGACAGAAGTTGTATTTTCTTTGTCTTAAGTGGAGTTTGCGTTGGGGTTTAGAATGAACTACAAGCCGGTCTCTTTGAATCCATCTTCTACTTTTGTGGAAAGTTGACTAAAGTTGTGTCACTCGAGTTATCTTCTCTGATATGGAGAATGGCGGCGAATATACAAACCTGCCAGACATAGCAGGATGACCTGAACGCGCATGACGTCACGTCCAGTCTCAAATTTGAGCCTGAATCCCTCTTATTTATTTTACTGTACAGGATAGAGGCAATCGCAGTGATCAGAGAAGGGCTCATTCTGCCCATCAGGCAATTGTTTAAGCATGTATGGTTTAGAAAAACGGCTATTTTTACATTGATTTGTTGCATAATGCACCTTTAAAAGAATGTTGTGGTCAATTGTGTCAAATGCAGCTCTAAGATCAAGTAACACTAATAGAGAGATACAACCACAATCGGATGATAAGAGCAAATCATTTGTGACTCTGATGAGAGCTGTCTCAGTACTATGGTACTATGGTCTAAATCCTGACTGAAAATCCTTGCAGATATAATATCTTTCAAGAAAGGAACACAGTGGATACTGCTTTTTTTTCAGACAGAAAAGGCAGATTCAGGATCGACCTGTAATTGATTAATTCTGTAAGATCAAGTTGTGGTTTTATCATAGCCAGCTTAAAGGTTTTTGGTATCCTAGCGACAAAGACAAATTAATGATATTAAGAAGAGGATCTACGACACAGGTGTCAAGCTCAGTTCCTGGAGGGCCACAGCCCAACAGAGTTTAGTTCAAACCCTGCTTCAACAAACAAACACACTTGCAGTTTTCAAATAAGCCTGAAGGTCTTGATTAGCTGATCAGGTGTGTTTAATTAGGGTTGAAGCTAAACTCTGCAGAGTTGTGTCCCTCCAGGAACTGAGTTTGACACCCCTCTAAGACATCTGGAAGAATCTCTTTCAGTAACTAAAGGCGGGCATACACTGTGCGATTTTCGTCCGATTTTGAGCCGAATTCTGACTCGTGTGACTCTTTTCGCGTCGGACCGATTTTAAGCTTTGTCGTGCGTCGTTTGTCGTGCAGTGTTCGTGCAGTGTACAGGGAGAAACGAGAGGCGATTAACCTCTCACGATCGACAATCGGATGGTCGGATGAATTTCTGGCATGTCAGAAATTTTGGTCGCTCCTCATGACTATATCGCACAGTTGAAGCAAAGCTACGAACCGATTGCCCTAAACTCAGTGTTTTTTCCCTCACTGCACCTGCACGAAAACAGAAGTTTAACCATTTCATCTGCAGCAAAAATAAATTAAAATAAAAACGAAAAGAGGGAGATCTTTAAGCTCTGTAGTTCAAACTAGCTACAAATTACTGTTGCTTACCTCCAGTTCGTGTTGCAAAATGGATAATATTACCCACCGTCTTCCAAGCCACCTGCGATGTAACACCTCTTTTATTAATTTGTCAAACAATGTTTTTGAAATAAACCTGTTTTTAATTTTCATTGATGATTAATTATGGCAATGTTAGGACATATTATAGACTGTTAATAGTTTTTTTTATATGCCTAATTCATTGTAATCGACCTAAATGTTTTAGACAATTTTTAATGAGCAGTAAGATTATGTAATATTTTATTATGTGCTGTGAAAATATTGCGTGGCAAATTAATTATAATAGCGGATCAATTTAACAATAAAATTAGCCCATAGGCCTCCCCTAATAATGATAATACAATAATACTAATGATAATTAAATGCATAAATTGAAAATGCTAAATCATCTTGATACTGAAAGCAGATGCTTGTTTTGACAATATCCCTGGATAGCTACATACACGTAAATAGGCGCAATCCAGGGGGTTATCGCAGATATTACACGTATAGTGTGAGCAGTGAAGTCGCAGCTCTACGATCGGACCGTACAGTGTGAGCACATAAATCCTAAACTTTGGCTTTGCATCGCATGCGATTTACTCGTTGAGTGTGAGTAGGTACCTTGCTGAAATCGCACAGACATCGCACAGTGTATGCCCGCCTTTAGTAGGAATAGGGTCTAACACACAAGTTGTTGATTTTGATTTTTTTGATTTGATTTATTCAACAATGATCATAAACATATACAATCACGCCAGAGGCAATTCCATATACATTTAAATACAATTTGTTGAGGATAAAATACACAAAAAAGCCTCAGCCTTAATTTAGATGAATTAACGAGTTTGCAAAATTCTTCCTCTCCTATAGCAGCAAATGAACCAAATTTTTCCTCAGGGAGACTAGATGCATCCCCTGATGCGATACTGTTGTAGACGGTCCATAGTTATAATTTTGTCCCTGATATTATCAATCTTATAAGTGAAGAAATTCATAAAGTCATTACTGCTGTGTTGCTTGGACACTTTTGGGATTGGAGCTTTCTTTTTCGTTAGTTTAGCCACTGTTTTAAATAGACACCTTGGATTATGTTTATTTTCTTCGAATATGGATGAAAAATAAGCAGATCTAGCAGTTTTTAAGGCATCTCTGTATGTGATCGAGCTCTCCTTCCATGAAATCCGAAATGCCGAAATAATAGTTTAGTTTTCTTCCAGCTACGCTCCATTTTTCTGGCTGTTTTCTTAAGGACTGTTGTACTTTAATCTTCTTTAAACGCAACGGAGCAACTGCGTCTAAAGTGCTGGAAAAAAGAGAGTTAAAAGTTTCTGTCACGATATTGAGTCCTTCTAAGCTATCCGGGATGCTGAGATGATGAAACTGCTTAGGAAGATTATTGATAAGCAATCTTTAGTGACAGAAGTTATGTCTAACATATTTATAACATGGAGTTGGCTTTGCTGCTTTGGCTAAGTAAAGTTTACATGAGACTACATAATGATTTGAGATGTCATCGCTCTGCTGCAGTATTTCAACGGCATCAACATCTATTCCATGTGATAATATTAGATCTAGAGTATGATTACAACAATGAGTAGGTCCTGAAATTTGTTGTCTAGCTCCAATTGAGTTTATAATGTCTTTAAATGCCAATCTCAATGCATCTTTTTCATCATCAGTCAACCCAACCCTGTCTCCAGAACAAATGTTAGACCTGCACCTACAGTAGTGACGACCACAACATCCCTAAATGTCAGCAGAGTCCATGACGACTAGACGAGCCCTAGGGACCGACTTCCTGTGAAGACCTTGTCAACACTGCAGCCATCGGCATAGATCCTCAGCAAAGACCACAAGAACCAAGTCATCTGCACAAAACCCTATAGCCAGCTTCAAATCTTCTCACCATACGCATGATGTATTCCCAGTATACCAATCCACAATCTGACTTGGGATACAGCCTGGAATCATAACCACACCATATTGGGTTTTTTTTTTTTTGGCCAGAGGAAAACAGGTCCCCAGCTGAGCCTGGTTTTAGAAGCAGACCACTAGGGCACCTCATCACATACTGTATATTGCAAGCTTGTAACTAAGCAACTTCAACTTCAACTTCCAAAGCAACTTCAAAACATACAAACAAAAAAGGTTATTTTGGTGATAACTAATGCTTTAAGAGGTGGTACATTTGCTTGCTCTCGGTATAAGAGAGCTTCACTGTCTATGTCCGAGGGTGTAATCATTATCTAATTACCCAGCACCAGCATTGACAAGCTCTTGGGTGAATCGTCTGTCTGGTGGAAGTCCTCGGGTGCAGACAGACGTCTCAGGTCTGCTGGGGTACATGCCCCCTTGGGTCAGATATGTGTCCTGTAGAAGGTCAGTAATGCCATTATGTCAGTTTAAATTCAGAGACAAAGACACATCAGCTGTATAAGACAAGCACTCGCTTTATCAAATATGTGATGTTCAGACATCTGATCTGCTTCTAAAAGAGCCCCATTAAACCCTCCTGTGATAACAAGCTCTTAGCTTTCTTTCTGTCTCTCTCTCTCTCTCTCTCTCTCTCTCTCTCTCTCTCTCTCTCTCTCTCTCTCTCTCTCTCTCTCTCTTCCTCTCACTAATGTGTTACAGACTCTGACCTTCTTCTGCTGCTAATTACCCTCTCCAAACATAAAGCCCCCTGTGACAAGCAGAAGCAAACCAAAGCTACAATTCCCCAACAAGTAATCTCCACCTTCTCTATACACCTTGACAGTCCCTTTCTTTCAATCTTTCTTTCTTTCTTTCTTTTTTTTAGATTTATGCTTAACCATTCTGGAAAATAAAACCTCAATATATTTTCTCCTTATCTAAAAAAAAAAAAAAAAAAAAAAAAAAATCTGATTTGTCCTGTTTTAGATGTTTTTCTTAGTATTTATGAGAGTACTAGTTTGGTACTGGCGTATTGTGGAATATACAGTCGAGTCTAGACCATCATTCTGCTGAACTCTCTCTCACTAGCATAGCTACTGTAGCCGGCAAGTCAGTATGGTCATTCTGGTGAAAAAAGTGTTGCTGGTTGAGAAGTCTTGAACTAAAAACGTTTGTGGTAACACTTTACAATAAGGTTCATTAGTTAACATTAGTTAACTACATTAGTTAACATGTACTGTACAATATGTGAACAATACTTCTTCAGAATTTATTAATCTTAGTTAATAATAATTCCAACATTTACTAATACGTTATTAAAATCAAAGGTTGTATTAATTAACATTAGTTAATGGCTAACATGAACAAACAATGAACAGCTGTATTTGTATCAACTAACATTAACCAAGATTAATAAACACTGTAACTAATGCATTGCTCATCGTTAGTTCATGTTACTTAATGCATTTACTAATGTTAACTAATGAACCTTATTGTAAAGTGTTACCACGTTTGTCATATTAATTAAGAGATGAACGACTTCAGATTTTTAAAGTCGACATTTATGTGATTAATGTCAAGTATACGTTGACTAGTCGCTGATCACGTTATTAATAATAATAACAAATAAGCCTGAATCTTGAGCTGAGCTGTCTTGTGCACATCTATGGCATATGACAGCGCTGCCCACTATTGCTCCTACAGAACAGCTTATTTTTATCAGTTCTTTTGTCTTTGGGTCATTTTATTTCCCAAAGATTTCTGCTCATTCTAAATCAGATACAGAGTTGCACAGTAAATATTACATTCATGAGTGCATTAGTTACAGAATTAATGCATGTGAATTAATTCTACCTGGTAGTGTCTTTTACTTATTGTAAAGCTGTGGGTTTTAGTTTCTAAGAAATATGTGCTCGAAGTTTTCTAAAATTTTCTAAGCTATTTTATTGCTAAATATATACAGAACAGTGTTGACAATACATTTCAGCGCTACTGAATGTTACTGTGTGTGCACGGTTTGTGATGTGCGAACTAATGTCGGCATGTGTGTTAGTTTAGAATGATGATTAACTTGCACAATAAGTCGTTTAAAAAGTGAATTATTTGTCACTTTAAGACTATTTTTTGTCACCTCAAAGATTTATTATCCTGTTGCCCCCTCAATGATCAGCGACTAGTCAACACCAAGCTTAAAGCGTCATGGCAGAGCGTCTGTGCAACCCCTAAAATTAATGCAAATGTTTAAGTTGGACAACAACATTATGCTAGAGACCAGCACATTTCATGTGATTCTTTATGACTGCTATTTTGTTTGTATGCTATTTCTCTTTTAGCTTGTCATGACAGAATATTGAACAATATAAGCTTATTTTTTTTGTTTTATTGGTCAAAGGATGTTCACTTCAAATGTCTATAACAGTTATAATACTCTCTCTTTCAGTCTTTCATCCTATGTTTCATTCAGTCCTGCTGGGGACATATTTTACAGGTTACTGAATACATTATAGTGCGTGAGCATATAGTTCTGGTGACCCTGGGTGTCTGTCATGGAGAGAAATGTCACAGTACTGCAACACAGTCCTCCTTTCACCGTGCAGCCAACATTACAGAGTGCTGACAGAGGTATACCACGCTCAATATACATTCATTAAGCAATGTATGTCAGTGTCAGCTGAAAATATTAGTGTAGACATAGGCATGATGAATTGAGCTGTATGTTTCCAGATTGTTTTAAATCTATCTATGGCAATCTTTTCACATTTATACTGGTCAGATCTGGCAGGCACTGCATAATGTCCAGACAGATTTATTTATTTATTTATTTATTTATATATTTTTATTGTTGTTGTTCAGATACTTGGCAATTCTGTGATAATTAGTGACGTTTGTGTGGGCTGAAGGATAATACTTCTTTTATGATACTAATACATCAGTGATTCAGTGCAGCGACATACAGTAAAAGTTATCAATTAAAACAAGCATTAACCATATGCCCCATTAGCATATTTTAGGGCAATTTAGAATTTGAAATGATAGATGAATAAACAGAAAGCACAAACATCCACACCCAGATGTGTTTTAAATCGTTTGAAGTTGGTTAAGCAGTCTGCTCATATTCATTAGCACTCTTGGGAGTTTAGTTGTTTCCTCATGCTTGATTAGTTTGAAGGATGAGATGCAACCTAATTATCATACTGTCCATCCTAGGATAAGATTAGTGTGTCCTATATCACAGTGCATTAAAAATAGTGTGTTGAGATGGTCTACTAGTTCTGGTGGAGTTTTTATTTATGCATGTACATTACAAATACCAGCCTAACAAAGACTCATTATTTATTTTCTAGTTAAAAACAGTGAGCATGGTGGAACAGTAACATTGCTACTGTCATGATTATAGGTAAATATGAAAGAGACAATACAACCTAATTACATGAATTATCGTATCACACATCGCAGTATGTATCACTTAGTTTAGCCCTTTTAAAATATTACAATATACATTAATTTAATTAATAATAAATTGATATCAAAACATGGATGTATTATATACCCAAGTGTATTGCACAAATGATTCATTGTAAAAAAAACAAAACAAAAAAAACACTAACCTGCAATTTTTTACGTTAAAAATCTATTTCTACCTGATCTTACCCTTAAATTTAGTTTTGTTGGTGTAACCTATATTTAATATGATTCATTAATATTAAATAACATTTGAATAAAATCAATTAATTTAGATGTTCCCACATGAAACCCATTTTTTAGGTTACCATTTATATTATTTTTATTTACGGAGGTATATTATGTCATCATAATAACTCCTCTAATGCATGACTCAAGTTGCAGGGTGTTCTGAATGAATACATTTGGTCAAGTAAAGTCAAAGTGTACTTCAACAGCTATCCCATTAAAAGAGAGCAGCAAACATTAGGTACTCTGTTGATCAGAATGTAGCTAAACAAAATGGGGCTCATTTGCATAAAGTGCACTTTTACGTAATAATTTGGGTGATGAAACAAGGTGATGAAATTATATAGATTTTAATGGTGGATATGTTGATAATGGTGTTGTCCTCAACGGCCACCAGGTTGAGGGAAGATCACACTGAACAGACGTGATCCTCCCCCAATAACAGCATCTGGCCAAATATATATTTTCCACCCCGCTCCAGAAATGCTGTTTCAGTGTTTCATCGTCCCTGCGTACCTTGGGATAGAGTTCCAGGTAATCCTCCACATAATCCTCCGGCGACCGGACCTTTTGTGAAAAGCAGTCTTCTTCTGTCAGCAACAGATATGGTAGTTCACAAAATGAAGACGATGAAGATCAATGCTACCTTTCTTTAATAAACATGAAGATAATACATACTGTAGAATAGATGAATGCACAGAGAGTGATCACACATACTCACACTACAGATGAATACTGACAATGAACTGAATGGGACGGTGTATAAATACACAGGGAAACCTAATGACAGACAGCTGAATGAGGAAACTAACAAGGATGTAATTAAGGCTAAACTGAATGAAAACACATGAAACAAACACACAGGAATGAAACGGGTGCACTAATGAGCATTGATTCATGCTTAACTAATGCACAGATAATACTGAATTAATGTGTAACTAATGATTATCTAAGCTATTCATTAATGATTACCACATTCGGAACTAATTAAGAGTCTGTAAGGTTAATGTATTAGTTCATACATTAATTGTTTTTAATTAAATATGAAGGATTAATTCCATAATAACTCATTTTTTTAACTAATAGTGTTAATTAATATGTTAATAATTACCAGACTGAGCCAAAGCCTTGTATTTCAACTTCCAGATAATATGACAGGTACTCTAATATGCATTAATACATGATTAATTACTTCATTATTAGTGCAAATTCATGTGCAAATTACTACAATTACTAAATGACTAGTTAATAATGATGTGCCCCAACAAGTAAAGTCATAACATAATGATACCTTAGCAAATCATTAGCTAATGATTAATTAAAGCAGACAACTGGAAGTTGAAGTGCATAGCTTTGACTTATTGTGGTAATTAACCCTTTCACGCGTACGATCACACCGGTGTGATCAGTCTTGGCTGGTCCCTGGAGCGTACGATCACACCGGTGTGATTAGAACGTTCAGTGCACACGTCAGCAACTGCTAAATTCAAACTTGCTCTCGCGCGTTGGCTGGCGCTCAGCCAGAGACAGACGCACTCAGTGCTGTCATATATCACAACTATTGAGTGTTTTCAACCACATAATGTTTATTTTAGGTTTCAGACATTTAAATACACATATGTACTAGCAAAACAATGATTTTGAGTTTGTAAAATACACACAGATGTCTATAGAAGCAGCAATAATAATCCTTTCAATTGTAATAAGACGACACGTTTTATTCATATCAGATACACATTGTGTAAGTTGCTTAACATTTGATCCTATTCTTCTCCCAGTTCACCAGCCATTTACTATCATGTATTTCGTGAGAAGTGGATGAATTGACGTTATAAATCCAACAGATCCGATTCTCTGAACTGAAAACGAAACTAAAATGGCGCCGCCCATTGTGCATACAGCTCAACTAACGCGATCGTTATAAAGATGTCTAAACAACAAAACCCATCTACTTGCACATATTTGACAATCGGAATATCAGTGTTTCATGATATAGCTAATACATTTTTTAATATTTTTAATAAAAAAGGAAAAATGACATAAAAGCAGATCATCATTCATTCCGCGCTCTGTTCTGGTTGTGCTGTGTCACGTGACAAGCAATGACGCGTCACCATGGAAACATTAAAGTGGCAAGTTCTAAATAACGGTCGCCTTGAAAAACTCACGCTGGGGGGTCAGTTAGAATATTTTAAACTTACGTGTGAAAGGGTTAACACATTCATTTACACTATTAGTTCATAAAATATGTTATTAAAGGGTTAGTTCACCCAAAAATGAAAATTAAGTAATTAATTACTCACCCCCATGCTGTACCAACCCCGTAAGACCTTCGTTCGTCTTCGGAACACAAATGAAGATATTTTTGATTAAATTTGAGAGCTGTATAACTACCACATTGGCTCCTAAGGGACTGCCTCTTGACGGCCCAGAAAGTCAATGAAGAAAATGTTTAAATACCCCAAGTGACTACTGTGGCTCAACTATATGTTTATCAAGCGACGCGAATACTTTTTGTGCGAAAAAACAAACAAAAATAACGAGTTTATTCGACTATTTCTTTTCTTCCTTGTAGGCCAGAACGAGACTTCCTTATAGATTTCCACGACGCATGCGCGAGAATTGCGATCTGAAGTAGTGCAGAGCGGCTCTGAAGTAGTGTAAGCAGATCGCAAATCTCGCGCATGCGTCGTGGAAATCTAAGGAATTCTCGTTCTGGCCTACAAGGAAGAAAAGAAATAGTCGAATAAACTCGTTATTTTTGTTTGTTTTTTCGCACAAAAAGTATTCGCGTCGCTTGATAAACATATAGTTGAGCCACAGTAGTCACTTGGGGTATTTAAACATTTTCTTCATTGACTTTCTGGGCCGTCAAGAGGCAGTCCCTTAGGAGCCAATGTGGTAGTTATACAGCTCTCAAATTTAATCAAAAATATCTTCATTTGTGTTCCGAAGACGAACGAAGGTCTTACGGGGTTGGTACAGCATGGGGGTGAGTAATTAATGACTTAATTTTCATTTTTGGGTGAACTAACCCTTTAAGGAATTAATACACAATGACACATTGAATTAATAGCAATTCATGTATTACTTAATCTATTAATCATATAGACTCTTTATTAGTTGCTGATGCAGTAATCATTAATTAAGGGTTTAGTTCTTCATGAGTTATACATTAACTCATCATTATCTGTGCATTAGTTAAGCATGAATTAATGCATATTAGTGCACCCGTATTGTAAAGTGTTACCAATGAAACTAATACAAAACACAACACAATCCTGACACTCTGGACCCCATACCTTAATTAACTACTTCAGACTTATGTGCCCTCCAGAAGCTTGCATTCTGCAAGTGAAAGGGCACGTTGTGGTGCCATCGCAAAGAGGCACAAAATCACTTTCACAGACATTTAATTGGACTGTTCTCTCTGCTGGTGGAATGACCTGTGTAAATCAAGAAATGACGTTTTGATCTTTTTTTGTCAACACGTGTTGACCTGTTAATCTTAACACTTACTATTCTATTCTATTCTATATATTTATAAAAAAAATAAAATAAATAAGCGTTGCTATGTGTACTGTGACTAACTGGGACAGCAGTTGCATATTGATGTCATGTTGTTGATTTGATTTCTTCTTGTTCTCCTTATTTGTAAGTCACTTTGGATAAAAGTAGCTGCTAAATGATAAATGTAAATGCAAAGACAGCAGATGGCATGCATGAATTCCGTTGTCACGCCTACCTCATCAGTGTACATGTGAGTGGTTTCCAGTTATAATCTCAGAAATAAAATGATTATTTTGAATACAGTTTTGTGTAAAATAAAACGTCAAATGCCTTGCCGAAATAATGACTCAGAGAGGGTTAAATTTGTAGCTGGCAGTTATTTAATCTATTGAAAATTGAAGGTCAGCTACATCATTCTATTTAGAGTGATTTGTAGTGTACTGTACGTTTGAGCAAAAAGAGTTATAATTGCGATAGTCTTGAAATCATAAATCAGGTGACTGATCATTTATCATAAGTATGCAGGTGTGTAAGTCTTTTATGTGTGTGTGTGAATAGGAATCTGAGATTAGGTGAGGTGTGAGAGTGAGAAAATTCAGCGTGAGGATGTAAATGGTGTGTGTGGAGCAGTTATCTGGGACAGTGAGAGCTCTAGATGATCTCTGAGTGCCACTCAGCACATTAAACACCACGGTAAGCGTCTGCTCTCCTGTCTGCACACTCGCTCTCGTCTCCAGATGAGCTCGGAGTCAGGTTTGAGCTCTTCACCTTCAGATGTTTCCGATACACAAAGCCGCAGGGCTGGCTGATATAAAGCTTCATTCGCCACTCACAGGACTCCGCCACCAGCCTGGAAAATGTGCACTGAATTATTTAGTTGTCCTTTAATGCCTTTGTGACCCACACAGATTTCTTCCTCTCTCATTCTCTCTTTTTTTTCCTCACACTGTTTTTTTTTTCTCTCCAGAGGGTGACCCCGACCAGGACAGGCATGTGCGTCGGTATGTGCGATTGGTTGGATTTTTCAGGTATGTACTAAATTAAATTTATCTCAGCCGCGCAGGCCTATGAATGACACAGGCTCACTGGATTAAATTTATCCACATTTATGAACTCCATTTGAAATAATATCACTAAAGCCTCACTTTTTGGATCTCTTTGAGGTTTTTCATATTTCCTCCTGTAGCTATCTATGGCAGGACTAAAATGTGAGTGTATCTGGGGCACGTTCTTTGAAGAGACGGTGTCTGAAAAGAAAAATCTGACAATAAAGCAAAAAAAATTGCATTTGCACTGACCCCTTTTTTCCACCAAAATAGTGGTATTCCTCAAACAGGAGGTCTGTGAATCTTTCTCAGATCCAATCCTTTTTTTTTTTTTCAAATCACTTGACAACCAAATGATAATGATGTCCCCATTGAAACATTTCACGGCACAAATGTACCATTACAAACAAATAAAACATCTCCAGTTAACTAGAGCATTCATTTCATTCATTGTTTTTGAAATCAAGTGACCAAAGTGCTTGTTGCCACTGTGATCACTGGCGCTGATACAGTGTTCTGTTGAGACATGCACAGTCTGAAAGACTATCTACGTTTGTTAAGGTGAAATCACAAACTTAATGCACAAAAAACGTGTCCCTGCTTGATATACAACCACTAATAAACAATTGGTTTTCATGAGGAAAATAAACTATACTACTAGTACGGATTTGAACGCAGAACCTCTGACACGCTTGGCAAAAGTTCTGCCACTCAACCATTAAATTTCATGAGGATAATTGTCGGATCTATCTATTTAATCACATGATAATTCTCACCACTAACAACATACCAGTATGTTAGATCTCATTAAACGACAAATTAAACACAATGTACCCTAGGAGTCGCTGTTTGAAAAAAAAAAAAAAAAAAAAAAACGGAATTCCTGCATGGTGTCCCTTTAAATCTGAGAGCTGTCTGACTCCTTCATAGGCTTCTAGGCAATTTCATTCTGCCAGTCCAAGAGTTGTTTGTTAAAATAGTCCAACTGACTACCCTTAAGTTTGTCAAGTGACCAGAATACTGATGGGTACATCAGATGGGTCTCGATGTAGTGTGTAAAATGGTTCTAAAGTGTGCATTTCCTGCATGTCAGAATCCATGAGAAACCAACGAGAAAACGTAAAAGTGCCTTACCAATGCCGCAAAATGATTGGTTTACCTTTCACACGTTCCCATCAAATGATCGTGAGCGGCATCTTCTCAGTTCTCACGCATGCGTCATAGTGCTCTCGTTAACACATGTGAGAAGAAAATGAATATAGTTGAATATTATGAGTCATTATTTTTGTTTATTTTTTTGCACACAAATAGTATTCTCGTCACTTGATAAACTTAAGGTTGAGCCACGGTAGTCACGTGGACTGTTTTAACAATGTTTTTACCAACTTTTCTGAACTGGCAGAATGAAATTTCCTAGAAGTCTATGAAGGAGTCAGACAGCTCTCAGATTTCATGAAAATATATTTTTCAATATATTTTTGCTACTTTCAATAAACATATTAAATATACTTTTAGATGTGGGGGTATGTGTCACGAGTAAACAATTGAGTAGGCCAACAGATCTTAGCAGACCCCTCTCTGTCTTTTGATTGTCCCTATAGGGGGGGAATTTAGAGAATTTATTTTTACGTAAAAAAAAAAAAAAATGTTCATCACCTTTAATGAGCGGTCACACTGTACCTTTTGCTCCAATGACGACTAATACTTGTAAATGAAGACAGGAAACGGAAGCTTAAGAGAAGAAGTTTCACATTTCACTGTGATCCAAATTTCAAGTTTGGTGAACTCTGACCTGCAAATTTGTAAAAGAAATCACCAATAGAAAATGCATATTTCACACTGTGACCTTTTTACTCAATTAAAAGAATAGTTTTACTTTAAAGCTGCAGGTGTGCAGCATTGTGGGAAAGTGGTGTAAGTTATATATATATTAGGGCTGTGCAAAAATTAATGCCATTAATCGCATCCAAAATAAAAGTCTGTGTTTACATAATATATTTGTGTGTGTTGTATATAATTATTTTGTATATATAAATACACACACATGCATGTATATATTTAAGAAAATGTGTTATTTATATATAAAATATTTATATTTATATAATTTAGATTATGTATTTATATATATATACAGAATTTAAGCGCAAATAATTCTTAAATATATACATGCATTTATATATACAAAATAATTATATACAGAACACACAAATATATTATGTAAACACAGACTTTTTTTTTTTGGATGCGATTAATCGCAATTAATTTTTGCACAGCCCTAATATATATATATATATATATACATACATACATACTTAATATATATAACTAATACAATTTCCAGATGATGTCTTTAAAGCAATTCACCCAAAAATGAACATTTTCAGTCAAAAAAGTATGTTAGCCATAAGCTGCGTTTTTTTCCCATACAACTAAAGTGGATGATGTTTTATACTGACAAGTACCAAGAATAATTATATATATATATATATATATATATATATATATGAAATAAGACTGGATCAAAGTGCATTTGGACTGCTTTTTTCATAAATTTATAAACTATAAATTAATAAAAAAGCCGTCCAAATGCACATTGATCCAGTCTTATTAGACCATACAACAGCTTTCTGTGAAAAGCAATGGTGTTTTGCTGTCAGTGACAAAACTGTAGGTCCAGCTGTGGGTCTCAAATCTCATTTGTGGTTACGGTTTTTCTAACATGCCGCACTGCAGTAGCCCATGTGGCTGTCGAAAACCAGTGTCACTTGGATTGAATGATGTGTAACCTGTGTCCAAAGGCACTATTTTTTTTTTTTTAATACTAGTGTGAAATATGAAATGTAACAGAAAAATTATTCACAGTAAATACCTAAATGCAGAATAAAGAATTTGCCTCATTTGAAATGATCACTCTGTGAGCAGCTGTGTTTCAGGATGTCTCTCTATAGGGGTGTGGGCCGCAGACAGGGCCGAGGAAATGAGAATGCTACCTGGGCCAGATTTCACCTGTGTCCATGCCTGACACCTCTCCACAGGACTCTCCGCCTTTCCTGCCACATTCTGTCCATCCTGCTCTGCCGTGAGCCATACACACACACACACACACCTTTGGTCTCTGCTCTTGAGAGTGCATGGTCATCACTTTATTATTTGGCAGCAAGACATGATCAAGATCATCTTGTCCTTCTGCTCCGAGTGTGTGTTTGTGCGCCGGCGTTGTAAACTGGGGCCTGTTTTTATATGTCCTCAGCATAATTAGCATTACAAGCTTCATTTTATTTAATTCATTTCATTGAAGTGTGAATTTATTATGCATTCTAAAAGCTAATCATTGTGCATTTTAATACGCATTTAAATCCTTTTTACACAGATCTCCGGAATATTTGATTGTGATTGATCTATCATGGCATTCTATATAGTATGTTAAAATATAATCGTGTAATGGCAGAGACCGAGAGTGAAAAAGGGAAAGAAGTAGGTGGTGAGGAATTTGCAGTCAAAATGTGTGTGTATGCATTAAATGTTTGCCTGCTGACACGTCAATCAGTAATTAACTCCACATGTTGTGTGGTTTGAGGAGGGCATGGGTCACCATAGTGACAGCAGTGGCAGCTGGGGGTAGTGACAGCTCTGCATGGCAAGGGATTATGGGAAATGGGGTTCAAAAGTGAGGTCAGTGATTGATGGCTAAATGCAGGTCCCTCAGGACAGCCGGACGGTTGCTACTGGATACTGGCGGTGTCTCGGCTCCAGGCAAGGACATAAGGGCAGATCGAAAGGAATTACACACGGATCTCTTTCACACTGTCTCACTCTCCGTCTCTCACCTTCTGCTTTCCCTTGGCAACAGACACAATTAATGATGACACTCTTAGTATCAAGCACACATTTGTGCGTTGATATTTTTAGTTTTACAATGGTTAGGCTGGCTTTATTGTGTCACTAGATATATTTAATTATGCTCAGATTAATAATAATTTTCTCATACCAGATGGAACTGGATAATATTCTGAATGTTACAATCCAAACTGAATTTTGACTTCTAATTCTGACTGAATCATAATCATACACTGTTGGTTTGTTGGCCAGATGAGTAATGGTCCCCGACTGAGCATGGTTTCTCCCAAGGTTTTTTTCTCTCCATTCTTCCACCTGATGGAGTTTTGGTTCCTTGCCACTGTCACCTTTATCACCATTGGCTTTTGGCTTGCTTAGTGGGAGACATTTCATTTAAAGGTGCTATATGTAACTTTTCTTCTAAAATGAATCCTTTATTATTGCCTGTGTGTGAAGGGGTTGTAATCACATATTACAATGATCCACTTGTCGGGTTTTGCTATTACCACTGAAGGCCAGTATTCCTATTTCTATGTGAATTCTCGGGTCGGATTTTCTGCAGAATCCCTCGAATGAGATGTGCATGCGCGCTCCCGGGCCTCTCTCCTTTTTATATACAGTCTATGCAACAGCACTGCATCTAAAGACTCTGATAACACCCAAAAACAACCTTCAGCACAACTAACACTCCAACACAAACTCCACATAAATATAAAAAAAAAAAAAAAAAAAAATGTCTGCTGAAGCTCGTTAGGCCAAACGTGAATCCGATTGACTTCGGACGAAAACACGGATCAACATTGGCAGAGCATTTGAATTATGGACAGACCTCCGCTATTTTTATTGTGATAATTTTTTTTACGTTTTCAGATATTCTGAAATAATGGTAAATTGAAATGAAATGAGCAAGGTAAACTACAACATACACGAGACATGAAATGAATACAAAAGACTGTTCCAGAATAACAAAAGTAGGTGCAAGGATGTAACTTTAGGATGTAACTTTTATTTTATGTACTAGATCTACTATCTATCGTACACTCTTAGAAAAAAGGGTTCATTGGAGTTCTATATGAAGCAGGTTCTTTACTCAACTCCAACAGCATTTTGTCGTAATTAAATTATTGTTTATTAAACTGTTGTAGTAACTTAATATCACATTTTAATCATGCTGATTTTCGGAGGAGAAAAACCGAAATGGCACTCTTCGTGTGATATTGATTAGCTAAATAAAATGATATAAATATATACATTTTCTAACTCCCACATCTTGAATTTTGTGATCATTCCCATGCACATTCATAAATACATTTTAGGGTCTTGATGTTTGTCAATAATATGAAATATTTAATCCGGAAAGGACAAAACAAACAAGATAATGAATAAACCCAAAAGGTTCCACATAGAACCTTTTTCCTGGTTGCAAAGGGTTCTTATTATTGAACCCTTAAAAACGGCAACGATCAAGCTCTTCTGACGAAGAATTAACCATCGCCAGGGATGTGCCTTCACATTCCGCCGGCCCCTCCACCTTTCATCCTACGCCTGACGTCGCACCTGAGCCCCAGGCTTCTTCACGTGGCCGCATACCAGCCCGATCAGCCCCGCGTTCACCAAGACGTCGAGGCCAGTCTTCACCACCCCCAGCAAGGCTTTCACCTTCTTCCCCAGCCTCCTCCTACAGCTCTACTGTCCCGATGATCCCACCCATCGGGAAATAGACCGTAGCTGGATTGAGGCAAGCACTGGGCAATTCATAAGTACAGGCTTAATGTAAAAATGAACAAAGCGAAGCTGTACGATCTGTACGTTACCTTAACGCAGTAAGCTAACCACTCGCCAAAGTCTCACAGGCAGAGCAAAGCCCGCAGTGCCCAAAAATCGCCAGCCCAACCTCCACCATCATCCTCCCGCTCTAGATCTGGCTCAATTCGCCCACCGAGTTGCAGGCCTTCAGCGAGCCTGGGCCACGCCCCAGATTCCACCATTACAGGCCAACTCCCACCCATTGACGAGGCTCAGCCCTCCATCACGACTCCTGCCGTAGCAGAGCCTGTCTGCAGCCTGTCTCAGCGGATTTTCCACAGCCTCTCATTTTCTTTCTCACACAGCTTTTAAACCTTTTCCTTTTCAGTGGCCTCCAGCTCCAGCAGCAGATGCAAGCGTGAGGCTACCGCCGCTAGCTTCACTAGCCCACTCCTCTCAACAGTTTCACCCAACAGGACAGTTTCACCCAACAGGTTTAACCCCACCCACATCCATTGGCCTGCAGCTCCAGCAGCTGAGATGAGTGCGAGCCTGCCTCCGCTTGCACCTCATGCCCACTCTTCTTTCTACCACCCTTCCTTTCCTTTTCATCCTCCAACTAACTTTCCTTTTCAAGCCATAGCGGATAATCCAACCGTGAGGCCCCCGCCAACACTCACAGCCCCGGCCCATACCCCTCCCGGCTCTTTCATTAAACCCAAGTCTTCATATTCTCTTTTCACAGCAACTCCGATGCCTGTACCATCCAGTGCCATCGCCATGGAACCACCACCAGTCTCTCAAAGCATCCGTGCACAGATTCTCTCAGGTGCGAACGTAGATCTTTCTTCCCTCCTCTCTCTGCTTCCCGCAGCCGATCCAGACCACCAAATAGACTGCGGGGATTTCTCCGTCACCTTAAAAAAACAACTCACCAACTCGCATCCCGCATTCTTTCATTTTTATCAATTTTGTTGGGGTTTTTTTTGTTTTTGTTTTTTACCAGGATCGACCGGGATCTACTCAGCAGGGTTTTTTTTAGGATATAAAAACATTTTTTTTTGCACCGTCTGCAGATCAGGGGCACACTCAACATCATGCCCGGAGGTTAACCCTTCCTTTCTTTCCTGCTTGGGAACAAGCACTGCAAAATCTAGTGGTAGACAAGCTGATCAAAAAAGAAGTCAAGTCAGGCTTCATGTTCGGCCCGTTCAACGTCTTCCATTGAATCTGTTTCATATTAGCCCCATTGGAGTGGCTTAAATACCACAACATAAATCAGGCAATCGCAGGTTGGGGTGCCTGGCTGGCTAAATTCGACATTACATCTGCTTTCAAAGTAATGCCTATCCACCCAGATTCATGGCACCTATTCGGAGTCTGCTGGCACGGCAAATATTATTTTGCACTATGCTTGACGTATGGATACAAAAGCAGTCCTAAAATTTTCGATATGTTATCAGAAGCCGTGTGCTGGATTTTGACAAACAACTACGCAATGGGCTTTATGCACAGCTGCACTACTTCCTGAACTTAAGCCAGCTCCTTGTTTTCTGGCTGCTATTATTGGCCAAATTGACTAAATCAGGTGCGCCTGACCTCAGTAGTCACGGCAACAATAATAAGTTTAGGCTTAAGTTCAGGAAGTAGTGCAGCTGTGCATAAAGCCCATTCCCCACCTCATTCACCAGCTAGATGATTTCTTAATAATCTCGCCTCCCAATGCCATCCCAGCCGCACAGTTCGTCACGGTCCAAAAAGTTTTTTCCAACCTCGGGATCCCCATCGGACAGGAAAAAGCTATGGGCCCGCAACATCTATCGAGTTCCTAGGAATTAACTTGGATTCAGGCAAATTCCAAGCATCCCTACCTAAAGAGAAAATTGACGGAATAATTCTTGTCTCATCTATTTTCCTCGAAAAATCAGAATGTTCAAAATGCAAACTCCTATCCCTGCTCGGCCATTTGAACTTGCTTTGTTTTCTCTTTCGTCCAGCGACACAGAGTGAAAAAAATCTCCCGATTGAGTACCCATTTTTCCTCTTAACAGTTTCCTCTTTCTGCCCTGCAGGCTTCAGTCCCACTGCGGACGCAGTGAAAATTTTTCCCGGTAGAGCCCTTATGTTTTCTCTTTCGTCCAGTGATGCAGGGTAAGAAAATCTCTCGGTTGAGTACTCATTTTCCTCTTTCACATTTCCTCTTTTCCAGCAAGCTTTTTCTATAACAGGCCAGCCCGCCAAACTCGCCACTCATTTGGGGGTCTTTAGTCCGGCGGCTGTCCTCTGCTCTTTAGCCTTTTGGGGGGAGTACTCTGGGTTTGGGCCAAATTCCGAGCCCTCCCCCTAGACAGCACGCCAAATACGCATTATACTTTATTCCCTTTAATTGTGTGCAAGTGTGAACTCGTAAAATTATTTTTTATTAAAGCTATGGTTTATGATTTCAAAGATTGTTCATTATTAATATCCTCATTTAGATGCTGGTTATGGTTCTATAGTACAATCCTGACAATATGAATAGAAAAAAGAATGAAAAAAATCCATTCACTCTATTGGGTGTTGTCACGTGTGGGTTTTGTTGTGTTTTATATATCACGTGATTCCTTGTTGGTCATGTGATCCTGCCATGTGTCTTGTCTTTTGTCATGTTGTTGCTCAGTGTCCACAGGTGTTTCTTATCAACCACGCCCCCTTGTTATCTTGATTGGCTTGTTTGTCTGTGTATTTAAACCCCTTTGTTTCAGTTGTTGCCTGTCGGTTGTTGTTTAAATGTTACTTGGTTCCTGTCTGTTTCTCTGTCCTGTTCTGAGTTCCTTGGATTATCGGTAAGTGTTATTAATAAAAGCTTGCGATTGGATTCACTCTCTGTTTCGTTCCTGACCAGATGTGACAGAACAACCGACCAACAAATGAATCCAGCAGCACAAATCCGGGAGTTTGCTGGTCAGATCGCGGCCTTGGCCCTGGATAGCCGTGATCTGTTCCAGTATACCTGGGGGTTTGTTCCTCTCGCTGCCTCCTGCTCTATCGGTGATGAGGCTATTAAGCTGTGTTACCAGCTAGGGGCTAAGGAGGTCAACCCGAGGGAGCTCCCCAATCTCTCGGGTCTGAACTGGAGAGAGGCGGTCTCCGTTTGTGAAGAGAGTTTCATTCCAAAGCCTCGTCACGTCTCAGCAGAGCTTCCAGAGCCTCGTCACGTCTCAGCAGAGCTTCCAGAGCCTCGTCACGTCAGCCCTGCCGAGCCTGCGCTCACCGCCAGCTCTGCCGAGCCAGAGACGCTCCACGTCACTTCTGCCGAGCCAGAGACGCTCCACGTCACTTCTGCCGAGCCAGAGACGCTCCACGTCACTTCTGCCGAGCCAGAGACGCTCCACGTCACTTCTGCCGAGCCAGAGACGCTCCACGTCACTTCTGCCGAGCCAGAGACGCTCCACGTCACTTCTGCCGAGCCAGAGACGCTTCACGTCACTTCTGCCAAGCCAGTGTCTCCAGACAAGATGGCCGCCTCCAAGCCAGTGTCTCCGGACAAGATGGCCGCCTCCAAGCCAGTGTCTCCGGACAAGATGGCCGCCTCCAAGCCAGTGTCTCCGGACAAGATGGCCGCCTCCAAGCCAGTGTCTCCGGACAAGATGGCCGCCTCCAAGCCAGTGTCTCCGGACAAGATGGCCGACCCAGTGTCTCCGGACAAGATGGCCGACCCAGTGTCTCCGGACAAGATGGCCGACCCAGTGTCTCCGGACAAGATGGCCGACCCAGTGTCTCCGGACAAGATGGCCGACGACCCAGTGTCTGCTCCCGAGCCAGTGTGTGTTTCTGTGTTTGTTTCTGTGTTTGTGACCATTTCTGTTGTAGTGTCTGTTCCTGAGCCGGTGTCTGGTCCTGAGAGGGCATCACCGCCGTGGCTGCCCGAGGGGTCTTCGCCGCCGTGGCCTCCCGAGGGGTCTTCGCCGCCCTGGCCTCCCAAGGGGTCTTCGCCGCCATGGCCGCCCGAGGGGTCTTCGCCGCTGTGGCCGCCCGAGGGGTCTTCACCGCCTTGGCCGCCCGAGGGGTCTCCTCCACCCTGGTCACCTGCACAGCCTACTGCACCCTGGTCGCCTCCACAGCCTTCTTCGCCCTGGTCGTCTGCTCCGCCCTGGTCGCCTGCACGGCTTGGTTCACCCTGGTCCTGTTCCCCTGCACAGACTTGGCCCTCCTTCCCTCCCCCAGGACCACCTCCGCGTCACCACCCTCCTGAACTTGTGTTTTGGGTTTTGTTTTGGGTGTTACACTAGGGGCGTCGGGAGCCGCCCATAGGAGGGGGGCTATGTCACGTGTGGGTTTTGTTGTGTTTTATATATCACGTGATTCCTTGTTGGTCATGTGATCCTGCCATGTGTCTTGTCTTTTGTCATGTTGTTGCTCAGTGTCCACAGGTGTTTCTTATCAACCACGCCCCCTTGTTATCTTGATTGGCTTGTTTGTCTGTGTATTTAAACCCCTTTGTTTCAGTTGTTGCCTGTCGGTTGTTGTTTAAATGTTACTTGGTTCCTGTCTGTTTCTCTGTCCTGTTCTGAGTTCCTTGGATTATCGGTTAGTGTTATTAATAAAAGCTTGCGATTGGATTCACTCTCTGTTTCGTTCCTGACCAGATGTGACAGGTGTACAGCTGCAGAGAAGTTGACCAATGTAAGCTGTCCGGCTGGACAGCTTACATCGGTCAACTGCTCTCATCCAATCACCAGCTCCATTTGAAACTATGCCTGATGCTCGCGTCTGCACCCCACCGCACCCGACCTCGCCCCCTCCTGCAAGATGAAATTGCGCGAGCAAGCAGCTGACAGTCTATGGTAGCTAGCTAAGTAACATCAGATCGGCAATGGATAAAGCAATGGTTAAAAAAAATAAACGACAGCAGCAAGCGGCCCCTGCTTGCCCCTACTGTAAAGTTTGGATGAAAGAGAAAGTCTGTAGACGAAAGAGCAGAGATTAAAAAAAATGTGAAGAACGGCAGACTCTAAGTAGGATAAATATAGGGTCCACCATTGACCGTTGGAGGAAGCTTCAGGAAGATCTGGGACTGAAAACCGACGTTGACACAGATGAATTTTGGTTGAGCAGGTAAACATTTATTTATACTTTTATGGTGTGACGTGTTACTGTACATAAATAGCTTTTTATCAGTCTGACAACATGCTCATGCTGCCGGTTGGCATTGGAATGTTGGCCGTTCAGCATCGCCTATCAAGGGTCAAAGTAATTATATTTCTTGAAGTGCTTGAATATATTTCAGTAGGCCTAGGGGGTTTCTGTTCAAGCTGATCGGAATTTGAACAAGATGTGCTGTGTTCTGCTCTAACAATTACTCAAAACCTTAGCAATACTAGTAGTATTATACTAATGGTGGTGGGGAGTTTAGAAGATTTCATGTGTTGCTAATCTTGTGAACTCAAACGTGACATTGAATTGTTGATGAAGCAACTAAGTTCAAGTGTCGAAAGGCAATTTTACATATGATGTGTCATTAGCGAGGTCATTAGATTAATAGATTGTTTACTACCGGTGATCACAGCTTGACTGAGTGACATTGTTCATTTCCCGGTGGGAGGGATCAGGTAGCACAGAGGGGAGGGGTGTGTGAGTGGAGGGACGGGATGAAATTTTTAAAACTTCCCAACCGTCTCAGGCTTTCTCTACTGATTTTGAACATTGTAGACTACAGCTTTAACAAAGTTCGAGAGAAGCACGTTCAGATAATTAACACGGGTGGAGAGAACTCAGCAATCATGATTAAAACGTGTATTTATAGACTCAGCAGTCTCACCTCATTTCTCCAACAGTTTAGCAGCGTTTATACTTTATTCCCTTTAATTGTATGTAAGTGTGAACTCGTGAAATGCTGTACTCTGCTGCTCGATCCATCTTCAGATGGCGATGAAACAGTCTAGATTGAACATGTAATAGATGCATCGATTTAAGAGATTCACATTTTCGTTGTTTACACTGAGGTCAGCGTTTCCAGCCACTCAAAACGCTGTTTAAATGAACGGCCAAAACACATACATTTTACAATAGAGTGCCAAAGTTACGACGTCACTCTGTAGGCCAAAACGCGGAAGTGAGTTAGCATTTTAGCATTACGGTTCCCTCGCTCTAAAGCCTATGGGATTTTTGAATGGGTTTTTGCTAAATCGCCTAAAATAAGGTCTGTGGTGAACAGAGCCTCTAAATATTTTCACGTTTTGATCTAACACACAGTTATAACCTGCTTGTGGTTTTTTAAACTTTATTGTGTCTGATTGTGTTTTTTTAAATCTTTATATAGGCTTCAAAATGTATAAATTTTGGATTAACTTGTAAAGATTATCTTGCTAGACAAAACGTGTAAGGGTCACAACCCTTTGTTAAACACAGATCTTATTTTTTGCGATTTTCCAAAAGTCTATGGGGAAAATGCATTGCTTTTCTACCGAGGGAACCCATGCGCCGCTAGCTTCCGGGTTGTCCTACAAAGTGACGTCATCACTTCGGCACTCTATTGTAGTTGAAAACAGTGTTGTGTTTTGTTGGAGTAGGCTTAAGCCTTGTCTGTGAAACGGAATATTTGTATTTTCATATTCACTTCTGTTGTCTTTGAAATAACATTGATAAAGTATACTGCCGAATGCTTAACATACTTAAATGTTATTTCTACTGACACTTATATGCCATTTATCTAATTTGTAATGATGAAGTTGCAATTTAGTAGGCTACATGTAAAATATATTGACTTTAAATAAAATATCAGACTACAAGTAAAATTAAACAAGCATTTTACATGTGCTTTAGTATGTTAGTCAACCCCTCTAAATAATTGTAACTTATAGCATGACAAAGGATTTTTAGTTTATAGGTTTGTTTATGTGTTTCTGTATCCGTTTATTTAGATTTGTGTTGATTATTTTCATACACCTTGAGGTTGTGTTTATATATGCAAGTTTTCCTCTTTTTCTTGGTATCATCACATGAATATTTAAGCAGTCATCTCAAGCTTAGTGTGGTGTGATGGGTAATTATGTGTTGAATTTCACTAATTAGAGACGTCTGTCTTCACCTAACGAAGGATAACCTGCCACGCATAAGAGATTAAGTAAGTTTAAAGGCAGCGCACATCTTCATTTATAAGTGATTGAAATGCTAATTTGTTGGTATCATCTTGACCTGCTGCAGGAGAACTAGAGCAAACAATTAGTGGACAAAACAACAGATTGCACAGATGTGCAAAAGATTAACTCAGTTTAAGCTGTTAAAATAAGGCCTGGAACATCCTTTGCACACATATACTGTATGAGAACAGAGATTTAAATACACAGGCAAACAAGCTAAACAAGATAACAAGGGGGCGGGGCTAATTATAAACACATGGAGAGACTAATAAACAAGAAAAACTACAAAGAACTACAAAACATGGCACAGAACAGGAAATAAGTCCACGCAAGACAAGGAAAACTCTAGACTGGAATCGTGACAACAAGTTTTTTGTTGTTATTTTGAGTTATTTAAATTTACAGGTTACCAAAGTCAAAGTATGTTATTAATGTTGGTCTGCAACTTTCCTATATCTTATGATGTCTCTGTGTACATGGTGGAACTCACACAGAGCCTTAATGATTTTGTAAAACTGAATAGACTGGTCCTTGCTCTTTCGCCTCAGATAAATAGCTGTGATGGTGAAAAGCACTCGCTGTTTCTCGTTCATCATTAATTGAAAAAATTGTTATTATCTATAACATTAAGTAACACCCCTAAAAGTAATTTACAAACATTACTAGGCAACCAGTAATGGGAACACCCACTTGTGACCTGACTGCCAGCTGCTGGCGATATGTAATGAAACTTTTTTTTGCAAATTAGCTGCAGTGTGTAGAAGACTTTATGCTGATAGTCAGAAGTCTGGCTATCTGCACATTGACATGCAAATGCAAAGTAAATTAAGTCTGGTGCTTCTTTAAATTTAATGACAGCATTTTAGACTGACTCTGCAAAAGTAACCATTACTATTTCATAAACTTATTGTTAAAATATATTAAAGAGCACCTATCATGGATTTTTGAAAATGACTGTCTAGAACACATTCAAATACTTCAACTGAATCGCATCATGTCGAGAAGACGCTGTGTTCTACATTGCAAAGACAGTTCAGCCACTTGTTTCGATTGTCCAGGGATGAGGATGTTAAGAATCAGTGGTCAGAGTTCATATTTGAAACGCCCGAACCTTGTGTTCTCATCATTTTAATGACTGGGCTCAGTATCCAGTGTATATGGATCAGGTTCATCCTCCTCCGAATCACAATCTGTAAGTAATATTAATAATGTTTGCTGTTATGTTTTCTGTAGCATGCACAATATAGTTATATTGTCTTGTGTCTGTTGCGTACACTCCGCGCAGCTTCTAAACGGGGTAAAGTTAGTTTTGTTTTTGATATTCACCAGACATTCATTGAAAAATGGCAATTACCTCCTAAACGACTTAGCCAAATATGACTTCGCTCTAAAAAAATTTTTTTTTTTAAATAATTAGGCTACAATAATCTGACTAGCAACGCAGTCACTAGTATTTGGTCTAAAAGATTGTGGTCTGGATTTGGGCTAGTCATGGTCTTAGATGCTGGATGTCCTTGGCCAAATTCAAAAGTAACATTGCATATCCTTTCAATCTCAGAATGAACTGCAACTCAGTGAGGAAAAACAAATATATCCAAAATGGTGGACAAAAAAATTAAAGAAGAATGTAACTTCACCAAGTAGGATGTTATTATAAATATACAGATTACCCAGACAGCAAACTGACATTGAATCAACGTGGAAACGACGTCTCTCATGACATTGAAACAACGTTGATTTTGCTCATCGAATTAACGTTGAACCAACGTCAGACGCGGCATTCTTCAAAGCTAAATGAAAATCGAAAATTGGTTTGCTTTCATAACGTTGAAACAACGCGTTGATTTCAAGTTGATTTTCCGTTAGTTTTGAAAGAATGACACGTCTGACGTTGGTTCAACGTTAATTCGATGAGCAAAACAATGTCAGATCAACGTTGTTTCGATGTCATATTTCCACGTTGATTCAATGTCAGTTTGCTATCTGGGTATTCATTGTAAAAAAAAAAAAAAACACAAATAAAAATGCATCTGATGAGAGTAATTTCAACTCTTTGTATGTATGTACTGTACATGGAATAGAACTGAGAATAAAGCATACTTACATGTGTTGTTTAGTTTTGTATCGTGATGTTAGCTTAGCAACATGCTAACACCAAACTTATTAGAGACAGTGTCAAGTCTCCAACATGCTTCACATAAGGAGCAATACTGTTTGTGTAACACCCAGTTTCTTCAAGAAGGGAGCTTCAAATCAGTCACTTATGAAGTTTTCATGTATTAGACAGGGCAACTCACTAGATGCTGGAACAGAGCCATATTTAGCTCTGCACCGCATTCAGGCGCATTCACAAGGGAAATGGCAATAACTGAAATCTGTCATGTTGCATGCCAGTCCTATGGGATACACTTTAGTTCCTTTGGTTACAAAGTCATTTTAAGACAATTATAAGCTGTAAGTTGCTGACATCCCAACTGGCACCATCATACTGGCAGCCTGGATCTTGCTTACTGCCTCAAAAATGAGTGACTACCACTTCAGTCTTTTATGTGAAAGCTACACATTAATGCACCCAATCAGCTCTAGGTGCTAATGTGCCTCCAGCTGCTCCTCTTTTGGCATAATGGATTGGATTTGGGAAAATGATCCAATAGTATTTTGGTAATTTGTCAATTAGCAGACCCTGTTTGCAAAAATTACAGAGACGGTCCCTCTGGAGAAGCCTGAGGTTAAGTGTCCAACTCAATGACACAGTGATGATATGGTTTCTTGGTATCTCAGTTCCGGTTCAGGGATTCAAACCAAAGAGGTCTATTATGCCAATAGAATTCTATCCATTAGTGTTCCCATTAATTTCAAAAGCAATACCTCGGCTGGTTCAGAACCCAGAGGAAGTACACAACTTGCATGTTAGTGGGTACTGAGGTTTGCTGCCAGATTGTTCTGTGCAATAAATGCCATGTGGCTAATTACTGACTGGAAAATTATGTCATATAACATCACTGATTGGCTGATGCATCGTGAAAATGCACCTTCACTAGCGACTGTCCTGAGCTGTGACATTAGGCAAGTCTGATTAATTTAAAGGGACACTTCACCCATTTGTATTAAGCTTTGTATCTTTAGAAACCCAGTCATATTTTTGAATGGTCATGGTTTATTCCCTTATTTTCCCCTGAGATGGGAGAAATAAGGATTTAAGTGTTTTACTTCCTGCTTATTATGACGTAAAAATCTTCATTTTACGTCATAATAAGCAGGAAGTCACATTACATGGAAAAGTGTAGAGACTACAAACATTAGCTCATTATTATTCAATGTCAGTGGGTGGGACTTCACTTGCAGATACTGAATCATTATCAGCCATCTTGTTTTTGGAAGCTAAGCTAACAAGCGCTGTGGTGATAGGTTGTATGACAATGACAGAATAAACTAAACATGAAATGGAAGAAGAGGATTGTGAAAGTCTGCTGCTCGAATCTGTTGTCGTAGCTATCTTTACGAGCCGCGATGTAGTGAAGAGCAGCTGAGGCTGATGGAGGAGCAGGAGGCGGCTGCCTGTCGCGGTTGAGGAGCTGGACTGGCTCGAGCTGAGGCGGACTGCTGTGCATGTGCTCTCGCTGCGTTCTATGGCCTACGGACACAGATAGAGTCCGTCTGCTGCAGAGAATTTCACCAATGGCAATTTCTCCTGGACGAAATCTCTGAATCAGACGAGAACACGGACGTTTGTGTTGTGATGTGAACCATCCTAGTTGAACTGACTGAACATCCAGGAATCATACAGTAATACACCATGTTTAGAACGAAATACAAACAAGGTAATTCACTAATGAGTTTGCCAATGTAACGTTAACATGGTTTGTTGTTGTGGGAACAAGGAGGCGGGAATCGGCGAACATTTAAACATTTTAATAGTAAAATTAACAAATACAAAACAAAAGTATAAGCCAAGAGCCCCTAATAGATGACTAATGTCCACACACAACATAAAATCAGGCCTGTTTCTCTCTCGATTTGCCGTTTGTGCTCTCGCTCCTCTGTGAGAGATGTCTTTCATTATCACTCACACCACCGGCCTCGCAACATCCTCTCGCGCCGCTCTCACGTCCCTCGTCCTGCTCGCCAACTAACTAGACATTTTGCGTGAAATGAATTTCAAACTCTGGTGGCAGCTAACTTTAGCCTTGTTGACGAAAGAATGATTTCTCTGATGTGCGGGCAGTTCCGGATTATTGGGTGTGGCTTGCGGAGCTGTGCATTGTGGGTGTTGTAGTCTTTCATACAAATGCACCCTTCCCATTATTTTCTGTCTTTTCTCGGTCAAGAGGGCACCGAATTCAAAAATTATTTTACATTTCGACTACATATATGATCAACTTTCAATAAAGATTAATGTTGAAATGGGTGAAATGCTCCTTTATATGGTGATTACAGTAGTTACATTACATGACAGTTCAGGTGAATGACTCATCACAATGCCCTGTTCACTTGGATGTTCTCATGACCTGTTCAATCTTTGAATTTTGGCTTGCACTCCTGTACCTGGAGATGAATGTATTTTCCTATGTAACGAGTCAGCTATGGTCCCACACCGGCTCAACACCCGCTGTCTCTGCATGATTCTAGCCATGCCCGCTATGTTGAGCTAGAAATAATTTGGGGTCTGAGTGGAAAATTCGCAATGTTTTGGTGGTTTAATCTTTACACTTCTGGGGAAGATTAATCCATAAATGGCATTCTAAAAGTAGTCAATGAACAATAAACTTTGTTAAGAGGATGTATTTGTATTAAAGGGCACCTATTATGCCTTTTTACAAGATGTAATATTGGTCTCGGGTGTCCCCAGAATGTATTTGTGAAGTTTCAGCACAAAAAATACCCAACAGTTAATTTATTATAACCATTTGAAAATGTCATTTTGGGGGCCTGTTTTAAAATAGGCTGTTTTGGACCTTAAATGCAAATGAGCTGCATAGCCCCGCCCTGGATGAGGGCGTATATATATATATATATATATATATATATATATATATAAAATTTTGTTCTGAAATTGATTCTCAGGGTTGGTTGTATACCTACAGGCAGCAGTTATGCCATTTTGCCTCCAGACAGGTCTGAATGTTTATGTTTGTGATGCTTTTTTAACATCAACATAAAGACATGTAGCCCACACAGTAATTAAATCTAACACCAGGCCCTCAGGTGAACATTAAAGGCAATTCAGTCAAGCATGACAGCGTGTTCGCCAGGGGAGGTTTTATTCAAAGGGCACAAAAACAACAGATCAAAACAAGAGAGGGAAAAAAATGGAAATCTGTATTATAATAAAGTTAATGTACCACTTCAGTCCATCTGAATAATGACTAAATGAAACAATATATCAAACTTTGATGCAATTCAGTTCTCAACCGTACAATATCAGTCAAAGGGCCTGTTTATACCTGGTCACTTCATGTGTTTTCTCTGATCGGATAGCTGCCCCCTTTCGAGACGGATTTAAATACAATAACACAAATCACTTCAGGAGGTGGTTTAAGACGCATTCCAGAAGAAACTGGACAAGTGTAAATGTTACTCCTCCTAAAATGTATAGGTATATGCAAAAAATTACTACAACGCCAACATGGAGGGATTTCCAAATATAGATATGGACTGCTTTACAACAATAATATGTAACCACAGCGTTTTCTGAGGCAGCAGCAGAAAAATAGGAGACTGGCATGAGCGACTTCATTCTGTGTTGTCATCTCCGCTGGTTTCAAAACATTGCCATTTTCTGCTCGTCCAGCACTTTGCAACAACACAACCTTGTTTCTACAGCGACTTTCAGCATGTTTTCTATAAACAGTTAAAGTTATATTTCAAGTATAAAAAAATTATACATAGTATACACAAAGTGCAAAAATAATATGTGGTAAACTAAATATAAGTATGTCATATACTCTCACACACATATGCGTGTGAGTTTTATGTCAGACTGCAATAAGTTTGCTGTCAGGATGATTAAATACATTCTGGCACCGATTTCTTCTGTGCTGATCAGGGAATGTCTGCAAGATGCTGTCTCCTCCAGCTGGAGGGTTGAAACCACCCTCTTGGATTTGACACTTCACTTCCCAGGCACAAAAACATAGGAGGATAGTTGTATAAAAAGAAGTGCCACTTCTGAAGGGCAGTTCCTGTTTTTTTCTGTTTGCATCTGCATTGAATTGGCTCTTGACTCCTCTCAAAAGCAGATTTGTTAGGGTCATCTCAGCAAACCTCGCTCAGACTCAGGAGGCACTTTTCCTAACATTTCCAAATGTTTTTCACTCATGCGCATTGTGTTCAGCTCATTTAACTGGAATAGGAGGATAGCATAGCCTGAAAGGAGAGGATTCATGCTCTGCTGAGCAGAGTTTCCTTAAAAGAATATATTAATAGTAACACTTCATTTCCCTTTCTATTTGGGTAGACGAACGTGCAATAGGAGGTTTTATCTGACATCTTACAACTAATTTAAACAAATCCGATTGATTTATATTTTTGTACTTTAATTTTTTAAACATTTGTGCCACTTTTTTTGCTCAGCATTTGAACCAGCATCTTATTCACTAACCAGCCAAAATCCAGTTTAACCAGGCGCACAATAGCACTATATGAGTTTTTCAAGTCATTGTCATTCTCTTCAGTGCAAACACACCTTCTTCTTTGTAAATTAGGGATATTGTTCGTTATTCACAACTTGCTTGCCACCATTAACATAACTTAAAAAGGATAGTCATTTAAAAGGGTTGTTTGTGCACATGGCAGCAGTAATTAATCAAATGATGATCCAATGATGGAGAAGAGTTAGAATCGTTGAAAACATTAAAATCTTTAAAAAACATACTTTCGGAAACACTTACCAGACAATCGAGACATTGAGTAAACTAAATTAAACTCTAGATTGTCTTACATGGCTGGTAATTCTCACTCTGGTTGCATGCACCTCCTTTACACTTTAAAAATGTGTTGGACATGGTCACGTCTGTTTTTATTAAATGGTGAAATGACACCCATTATGTTAGTTTAAATGTTGATAATTAAGTGTAGAGTTAAACAGTTTAAGTTAATTAAGCATAATACATAGTGTTTTGGTAGAAGACTAAATATAGGCTGTGTGTTTTTTATTAAAAAAAAAAATATTTGAGTAAAATGAAAGGTACCACTAAGCACATTTTTTGAATGTGTGCAGTGAAGTTCGAGCCCGTTCACATCCCAAAGCGCCATATAGGACGCTTTTGCAAAAGCGTAAATATCCAACGCACATGGCACCCTTTAACGTGAAATGAGACGCAGATATATTTGGGCAGAAGGCGCCCCCTAGTGGTCTAACCCTTACCCAACACCATACCTAAACTTAACCATTAACCGAAGCGTCTCATTAGACGTTAAAGGGTGCCATGTGCGTTGGATATTTACGCTTTTGCAAAAGCGTCCTATATGGCGCTTTGGGATGAGAACGCGTTGGAAGTTCAGGGCACTTTTGCTATTTTAAAGAGCTGATATAGTTATCCAGACGGCAGTGGCAGAGTAATACTGTACAGTCACAGTAAAGTAAAAGTATGTCAGATCATGGAAGACTGCCATTTCCTTCGCAATCAAGTACTCAAAACTGACCCCCAGAAAAGGAACTAGCACTGCATAAAAAAATTCAATTCACATATATTTGCATAGTGATTTTCACAATACTTATAGTTTCAAAGTAGCTTTACAGAAAAATGCATGCTTACATTACAATTTAGAGTCTGTTATCAGAGGTGACTGTTTCCAAATTATGTATTTCAGAAATGTATAGCCTATACAAATCGTGCAGTTAGCTAACAATGTATTAATTTAAAGGGTAATGAACCCCTTGAAGAAGGGAGGGGAGTGGGTGTGGTATGGCTATCACTGTCATCGCCAATGTCCTATGCATATCGACTGTCACTAAAAAGCAGTGGCAAAACGTGAAGAAATGCTAGATTTTTTTTATATAGCTGGCAAAGACAAAGTCTTATGAAATACACTGACAGTTTATTATTGTCCTTTGAAAAATAACTGAATGCCCTGATACATATATTAGCCTACAGTAATCATGATTCTATTTAAAACATATGAATGCAGGCTACATGTATAATTATAATGTCATTATAAAATATATAGTGGTTTATATAGACACTATAAATGCAAATGATTTTTAAAAAAAATTCCACTTTTTTTTAAAAAAGTTACGTGCATAGCCTAGATCTACGCGCCCTCTGAACCCTCATAATAAAGATGGCTCTGCGGAGGTGGATGACTTCTCATTTTAGACACACACACACACACACACACCTCTGATGGGATAGAAAGGTCCTCGGGACTTGGTACCGCTTCACTCGCAAGATGCAATTTGGATTGGTTGTCAACAAGGCAAAGTCCACCATTCTCCACTTCTCTCAGCTCTCTCGAGAAAATGTTTGTGGCACACACTATAGTTTAGATCATAGACTGTTTAGATGTGTCCGTGGTTGATGGCGAACCAACCGTCCAAAGCCAGAGTCTAGTCCTGGCAGCATCGCGGGGAAACATATTCAACCCACTCACAGTTTTGTGACTTTAAATAGCGTGATTGATTGTACAAAAAATTACTTTTTTTTGTGAATTGGGCACTAAAAGAGATTGAAAATGTCATCAAAAATGTAAAAATTTTGCATAGAAATTTAACCAATTTTATGTTTAGGACTATAGAGATTTTTTTTTGTTTAGTTTAAAGGTAAAATGTATGAATAAGTCAATTCTTTCAATCCTTATTTTGCTTTGGGTGTATTTTAAACCAACCCATGTTCATTGAAAAACGAGTCTGGGGTCTCATTTTTTTGCTAAATTATATTATGTTGCGTCTTGCACGTTTTGCGACAACTTCAATGCCAAATGTCCATTAGGTGGTGCTACAAGTGTGTTAAGTTTTATCCAAAACTGTTGAACGAGAATCTAGCAACACTTTATTAAGTTGGTTGTTGTACTGTATGTATCATGGCAGTTCCTATCCTAGACCTAACCAATAGTTAAAAAAACAAACGTAAGACAAAAACATATTTCCTGAAGCAACCATGCCATTTTATCTTGCTTCTACAAGTTTTTGCGCTCCTTTATCATGACCTGGTACCAACTGTGCCGCACAAGCCCTCAAAAGTGAAGCCAAAACGTCTCGATCGCCCCCCAGTGACCAGTCCTAGTATAGGTCATAAACCCCGCCTCCCCATGTTATTCAACGGGATGTGAGACCAACTGAACAATTAAATTACACTTCACATATCCTTTTTCCAAAGATAGTTTCTGTCATTTACTTGTAGTTTCTATCACGATGTAATTTCAAGAGTTTGTTTTTAAAATAAGTTTGTTTTAGTTACTTATTTGATGCTATAAAAACTGCAGTGACATCATGATTGACAGCTTTGATTGACAGCTTCTCTGTGTGGGGTAGTCACTGAAGTACCAACAGACTTTTTTTTCATAATGTTGACTGGTGGTTAGTAGTTGTATTTACCTTATTTTAACGAGGTATTGCAATCAGCAGACACCATTGGAGAGGAACGGAACAGACAGAGGCCACTAAAGAAAAGTGCGGGATGTGTGCTCGCAATTGATTCTGCGAGAGTGAGGGCGGGGCCTTGGTTTTGCCGCTTTACTTCCAGCTCACGACTGCGCATGTCTAGTCCTGCGCAGACTCAAGTCCAAAGATCTCAACGACATATTGGGACATTGACGGCTTCAGTTCTCTCTGATGGAAAAGAGCGAAGGGGCTCTCTTTTTGTAATCGCTCTTTTTGTAATAATTGTGTCCAGGCAGTGTGATTTTTATTACTGTATTACAGCAATCATTTTTTGGAAAATGAGAATTTCTACTAAGAATCTTTGGAGAATGAGATGTTTCCTAAGGACATGTGTCTGACTGTCAGTTATTATGAAACTAAAGCGTCTCCATGTGGCACCGATTAAAGCTTTCATCAAAGTATAAACATTGTCACATAATTATTCATATGGATAATTACATGAATATTAAACTGTTATGATAATATGCTTATAATTAGCCAATCACCAGTCCTCATTTGGCAGTAGAGATATTTTGCTGGCTGTTCATAGTGAGAATGAAAGGACTGTGTCCCGCTGTGTGATCAGGTACAAAGATCACTCAGGCAGATCCCACATCTGACAAACACACATCAAGACACTTATTGTTATCGTTTGATGCCAGATAATGACAGTTCTGTCCTTGCAGCAGGTTTCTTTTCTTCTTTTTTTTTTTTTTTATGGTTTTAATTTGTCCTTGTGCAGTTTTTGACACTGTGTGTCAATCTTTTTCTTTCTTTTTGGACTTTTTTATATTCTGTCTACTGATTATCTACAAATCAACTTTGTGTTGATGTGTTCAGTTAGTCATTAGAGTTATAGAAGTGATAATGCACAGATGGGTCATTAAACACTGATAGCAGCTAACAAGTTAGACTTGTGTTAGAATGTGTGTGTCTGTGTGAAATTTGCTCTTACACTGCTTATAGCTAAATGTATGAGAGAGAAACTGTTGTTAGTAACACTAAATCTTTTTAAATGTTTTTTTTTTTTTTTTTGTATACAGAAGAGGCCATTTTGCCTGGAGAAAAATACCCAAGTAAAGAACCTGACAGAGACCTTTTCCAATAAGAAGCAAGCAACCATTTACCATACTATTCTCACGGTACATCTCAAATAGTAAATTATTTTAATAGTAAAATACTGAATGAAAAAAAAAGAAAGAGAAGAGAGCTGAAGTTGTGCTGTGCTAGCTACTAGGGGTGTGACGAGATCTCAAATATATGACGAGATTTCCCGTTGAGTGAAAATCTGTCTCGCGATATCGCCATGACTGAGCGTGACGGTGAGATTACAATAGAATATTCCACCGCTACACTCACATTTGCCTAAACTATTGTTTTGCTGTTTATATAAAAAAAATAAAAATCATTATAAACGAATGTAAAAATCTGCTCTACTCATCCAGCACGAGTTGCCATTGCAATCGGTGCAGCGCGAATCACATTTCACTGATCGCGTGACGATGGCGGAGGATTTGTTGCGCAACATACACTAAACGTCTGATAAATGTCTAATCTTGTAAAATGCACTCCCTACACAGAGTATGCCCGATTGTAACCCCTACACCCGGGTCCCACTCGACCCGCTCGTGGGAGAGTGGGAAAGGCTTGTCCATACACGATCACAACCCGATCTCACGGTAATTCGTACGAATTTTACGAGGTGGCTAATTCGTAACAATTCGTGCGACCTCACTCGTACGAATTAGTAAGATTTTTGCTAAATCGTACATATTTTACAAATTGGCCAATTCGTATGAATGACCTACCCCTGACCCCGCCCCTAAACCTACCCGTCACGTGGGTTTAGACAAATCGTACGAATTTGTATTCGTAATATGAGATCGTATGAATTAGTACGAATTAGCCACTTTTTAATCACTCGTACGAATTCGTACGAATTGGTCGTGAGATAGCGTTGACGATCACCAATTTGAAAGTGAAACAAAAGCTCCTTGATGTGCATTACGCACAAATTAGGCTTCATAGTCCATCTCCCAATACCCATCTCTGGACTGTTTATTTGCAGCTATGGCCTCTGTTTGCACTTCGAATATTGAGAGAGTACTGTGATGTCTTAAAGGGATACTCCACTGTTTTTTCATATTAAACTAAGTTATACCCTTAATTAAGACGAGTTGATACATACCTCTCTCGTCTCAGTGCATGCACTCAGTCGCTCTGGCGCGCGAGACACTTTGATAGCACTTAGACCAGTTCATTCAACATGGGCTAAGCAGAGAAGAAACCAAACACCTCCATGTTTTCCCTATTTAAATACAATTACACAGTAGTGTAACTCGACCTAGGACGGTGACACAAAATCAAACGTTGAGCTTTTCTTAGCGGATTAAGTGGATTAATATATTGTATGGCGAAATACCACAGCTAGTGCTTGGGAGCATGTCGATTCGGCGCATATTTATCTATGGACAAGCCTTTCCCACTCTCCCATATCCATTGTCAGAGCCACCACAGCGCTGATTAGACAGCATGATTATTGCACAGGTGTGCCTTATGCTACGTTCACACCGGACGCAAATAGCGCGTCAGGCGCGAATGATTTCAATGTTAAGTCAATGCAAAGACGCTTTACGCGCGTGAAAAATTCCTGCGGCGCGAATGAGGCGTGGAGCGAGGCGCGGAAGACGCGAATACGCCTCATTCGCGCGTCAAGTTCGCGCAAATTGAGCGTCTGGCGCGTTAAGCGCGAATGATTCAGTTAGTGCCATTTGTGCATTCACGCGTTTGACGCGAATTCGCGTCTGCCGCCCGAGTTGAAAAATCTGAACTTTGGCGTGAATTCGCGCCGCGTTAACCAATCAGGAGCCTAGCTGCTTGCTCACGTGGTGAAGTGTCTGGATGCTTCAATAAATTATTTTGTTAATATGACTAAATGCATGGTGGGATTATGCACAACAAAGCAAATGTTTCATCACTTAAAACATTATTTCTATATACGAGACATGTTCATATTGTATTGAATGTTATTCTTTCCATATCTAGATTATATGAAAATAGTATTATGTTGTAAAGACAATCAACATATGTGCATAAATTCGTGTCTGGACGTGAGAGAGAGAAAAAAATCACAGGACAGGTTGATAACTTTTTAAGGCTGGCTCTATTTATCATCAAAACAAAAAATAAATGACAGCTAGATTAGATGGATGAGGGCGAGGGTGATCCTCGCTCCGATGCGGGACAACATGTCATCAAACTGGGCGCGGGACAGGCGGAAGTACCGCTGACAGCGGCCGTCATCCAGCGCAGCTCCTGGAGCGAGCAAATGGTGAAACTCGCCAAACGGTTCGGCTCTGAAGGGTCCGGTGGACACAAATATACGGCGACGATGATCCCCACGCCGCTGTTCTGCTATCCAGAGTAAATACAGAGCGGTAACTCTCTTTATGAATACTCGGTCGGCAATAAAAACAATGGCCGCCAACGGATTTCGATTCTGACGCGCGTAAATTTCGCTTCAAACTTTTGTTTTTACGCGCGCCAGTTTCGCTCTTGACACGCGAATTAACACAAAGTGGTCAAGCGTCAAACTAGACGCGTCAGGCGCGAATTTGACGCGCGATTCGCGTCCAGTGTGAACGTAGCATTAGGCTAGCCACAATAAAGGGCAACTCTAAAATGTGCAGTTTTACTGTATTGGGGGGCTCGGGGGCGATGGAAAAAGTTAATTTCTGACGAACATCAGCATAGGGATAACATCCAAACCCCACACAGTGTCTCTTGGCTCAGCTTGGACTCTAACCAGGGACCTTCTTGCTGTGAGGCGACAGAGCTACCCATTGCTTACTGGGCAAAACACTACAGGACAAAGAGAACATTACTGGAGTGCACTGAGCTCAGGTGGTGATTCAGGAGTGAAGAGCTACTGTATCATCTCACACATGCAATGACAGCAGCACTATTTCTATTTATTTATTATTGTGTGCATGGCTGCAGGCCATAGTGCTTTAACTGACATATTCCTTCCATTAAGTCACATTGTATCCCTCGCTCACATTCATCTCTGCCTTGGAGATGGAAGAATAGGCAGATAGGGAAAGTATTCTTAATCTTTTCCTTAGCAGAGTCAGGTCTGACAGCTTCGCTCTCTCACCGAAATGATTAGGATTTTTTTTTTTATTTTTTTTTTATGCTGGTTGAGTTCATTCCCACTGCTGGCAGAGGTAGAGCATGGCTGGCATCCCTCCGGCCTCCAGATGGCAATACACACATGCCAGATACCCCCGTTCCCTGACACGCAGGAACAGGGGCTGGCATCCTGTAGCCGCCCTGTGCCAGGTATGCCATGCTCTCTCTTTTTCTGTCTGTTTTTCCTCTTTTCATGTTGCTATGGTAATCATCGCTGGATTGGAAGGGTTGAAGCGCAGCCTGAAGTTTGTTGCCCGATGCATTGAGTTGTTCTGATGGAGGATAGTTAATTTGCATATGCTGTTCATCTTGCTGGAGTCTTCAGCCAGAACTTAATCTATGCAGGAGAGCTGGATCAGACAGACGCACAGGGCCATGTCAGCATTCATTTAGCAGGTGTTAAAAGACAATGTCAGAACAGACACGATTTTGTCGTATAAAGGCAAGTTTTTGGGTCGTCTAAGTTGAGGTCAATCTAGGGGCATCGGTGACGTCATTGATTGCCACATAAAATAATTTGCACCTGTCTCTCTGTCTTCTGTAAAAATAGAAGCTAAAATCTTGATTACAAAAATCAAATAACAATGAAAGTCTATTGAGCAAGTTGCTGGAACACGATAGGGTTGCACCAGCCATTCGTAAGATTTAAATTAGAAAGTAAAGTCCAAACTGGGACCAGTTCTGGGTAAGTTACTCTAAAAAAAGTAATTAATTACTAGCTACTAATTACCTCTTCAACAGTGTAATTAGATTACTGTACTAATTACTCTCTCTAAAAAGTATTTAATTACTAATTACTTTCAAAATCCCATATCAATCTCAACCAGCTGAATAATACAAGGATGGTGTTTTCTTTCAAATAAATACTATAAAATTGCATGAATTATCCTTAAACTGACCAAGGTGGAAAAGGTTACATTATAAAAACATACTTTTTAACATCAGACAATACAATTTGATGTTAAACCCACTATTGTTTCATGTCTGATCTCATGACATTTCACACTTTTTTCATACATATTTTTACAATAATTCATACAAATTTGTACGAGTGCGGTCGTACAATTTAGATACCTCATAAAATGCATACGAATCGCTGTGAGATCGGATTGATCTATACACAGTATTTACCTCAGTTACTGTACATCAGAAGTAACTGTAATTAAATTACAGTTACTTATTTAATTTAATGTAATTAAATGCGTCAGACATTTTCAAGGGAAAAGTAATTAAATTACAGTAACTATTTACTTAGTAATTAGTTACACCCAACACTGACTGGGACTATATGTTCTTAGGGCTTGACGTAGCTAGGTTGTAGGGGTGTAAATCGGACAGTTCATCACGATACGATACGATAAAGATTCTCTCAGCCAGCGATACGATATTTGCGATACCTCAACAAACAATATGATACAATTAGGATTCAATTCGGTTCAGAGCTATATCAATTAATTTATTAGATATTATGGGCCAAGTTCACACACCCAGTTATATCAGTTAACTTAAAATAAAATATATAACATGAATGTTTAATTAAACTCTTTGAAAATTGCACACCCTCTCCCAATTGGGTCATTTACAATAGAGGAGTTAATTTGCAAAAACTGATAACTCCATTCTTGTTCATTGTCATAAATCCTGTTTTGTTCATTATTGGGCATTCCAAGTAATAAAAATCAAACTGCAGCTGGGATGTTTTGATTAAGTAACAATAACTCAAAATATACAGGTAACACAAGTTCATTGAAAGTATGTTTTTTTTATATATTCAAGTTTTGTTTTTGTTTTTAAGCAAAAACAGATAACTCGCAACACATTCTCATCCCAAGACGTCCTCTAACTGACGCTTTTGACCATATGTCAACATCCGACGTTTTAGGGCACCCTTTAACGACAGATAGATATCCTAGGGTGCCATCTAACTGACGCTTTTACCTTTAGCGTCAGTTAGATGACGGGGGTAGGTTTAGGTCTGGGGTAGGGTTAGAGTTAGATAGCGTCATCTAACTGACATTAAAGGGTGCCCTAAAACCTTGAATGTTGACGTATGCTCAAAAGCGTCAGTTAGGTGACGTCTTGGGATGAGAACGATTGATGATTACACACAAAACAGGGAGCTTCTATCCCATTAAGGTTGATTTTGAATTATTTTGCCTCATGTAACTTATGGTAAAAATAAGTTTCCACTGAAATCTGATTATATTAATCTAAAACTAAACCTCAAAAATTTACAAAAGTTTCAGTTCTTATTATCCTATAGGAAGTTTTAAAGCTTTCCACTTTAGAATACTGTTCAAAATAATAAGCAATTCCTTCTGAAGCCACTACTTGAGTCACTACTAGATGGTTATCATAATCTCCACTGTAGAATTAATTATAATTGATGCATTATTCTCATTAACTTTGAACCTATATAAATTCTCAGTAATGCCTGCAATATGTTGTGCAGTTGGATGCAACAACAGCCGAAAGAGGAACCCCAAACTGCTATTTTATTCTATACCAAAAGAAAAGGATAAAAGAAGAGATTGTGCTGTATCATATCTCATCTTTCTGTGCGCACACACCCGTGTGCAGCCATAGACCTCTGTACAGCGCACGAGTAATGATGTTTCCTGTTTCGTGTCTGAATGGACAAATACACACAACATTATGTTTAAATTTGTTCCTGTCACATATCCTCCTAGTCACCATCCTCTGCACACCATTTCCCATCACTCTCCTTGGTCCCCAGCTGCAGGTAATTTCCAATCACACACACCTACACGTCATCTCCCTGTCTCCAGCTATATCCACCAAGATCACCCTTTGGACTCTCCCACTTGCGGAGTGGCAACATGACATCATGTCTTTTGCGTAAACATACACGCCATTTTTGAGTCAAGTGGCATGTTATCTCTACGCATTTTGAGCTATCCACGTGTATGCGTGTATGCCTACGCCATTAACGTCCGAGTGATTCCGCGTGTCTGTACACGCCGTCAAATGTCCAGTCATAAATGCCATTAACCCCAGTGAAGGTTAGGTTTAGAGACGGGGTTGAGGTAAGTCATATCTTTTTTTTCCCTAGGATGGTAAGGGAACAGTCATACATGCCATTAACCCCAGTGACAGTTAAGTTTAGGGATGGGGTTGAGGTAAGTCATATCTTTTTTTTACCTTGGATGGTAGGGGAACAGTCATACATGCCATTAACCCCAGTGACGGTTAGGTTTAGGGACGGGGTTGAGGTAAGTCATATTTCCTAACCCTAACCCTAACCCTAGCCTCGTCCCAGGATGGCCACCGTCATTATAGAGCCTTGTTCCAAGATGGCAGTCGCCATTCCAGAGCCTTGTCCCAAGATGGCTGCCGCCATTCCAGAACCTTGTCCCAAGATGGCCGCCACCATTCCAGAGTCTCACCCCAAGATGGCCGCCACCATTCCAGAGCCTCTTCCCAAGATGTCCACCCCAGTTCCAGAGCCCTCTGCCCCTCTTCACACTCCTCACCACAGCTGCATGTGGACTCTTACCCTTTGTATAAAGCGACCTCCCTGTCTCCAGCAATCTCCACCAAGATCACCCTTTGGACTCTCCCTTGCCTGCTCACTTCATCACTGCACCTGTATTCAATATATATCACTATTCACCATCATTCTTCCTCTCCTGTGTCTCCATACCATAACACTTCCTGTCTGGTTATTCATTTATGACGGAACACACTTCTAAAGTGTTACCATATGAGACTAATGGGACAACATTCAACATTTAATAACTTTGTCCTCTTCTGAAACTCAAAGACTGCTTTTCGTCTGCTGACGTAGGTTGTGTGGGAAGGGAAAAATATTATTTTATGTTGAATATATAGTCATTCCGAAATATGTAAAATTGTGAATTTAAATATATGATGGATCTTTAAGCATATTACTAAGATAAACAATTATTTACTGTACAACAATCATATTTTAACATTGTATTTACTAATGTTGTTCTCTATAAGATTAGCATAGTCAAACTAAGATATTTAAGCAAGCATGACCCTATAGATAAACCCCCAATAGATTTTTTCAGCAGGGTATAGACTAGAGCATCACAGTCCCGTCCACAGCCGGTTCCAGAAGTAAGAATTCAATACAATGGAGTATCCCTTTAACGCGCCTGCCTCCCATGTCGGTTCGAGTATTGCTCGGAGTAGGACCAGAGGGGTTACACATGACTTTGCTGGCTTTGACTTTTTGCTAACAAAAAAAGATGTACCAATATAATTTCTTTCAGTGCTACTCAGTGCAAAAATCACAAAATTAAACACACTCACACACACACAATCGCTCATAAATACAAACACACCTTCGGCGGGCATGAAATAGTCTCATCACAGCCTATTCTTGTGATCTTAGCATGAGTCACAGTCACGTATTATAGAACTACTCAGCCTCTCAGAATGGAGTGAATGAGAGAGTGTGGAAAAGAAAGAGTGCTGCTGAGGTAACCCAGCTACCAAGCCAGGCATCCCTGATCCTGAAGCTTTTAAAGCTGAATATGTGAATAATGCATGCAGTGTAGACCCAATGCATGCTGACTGGCCTCATTCCCGCTTTTCTCTTTTATAATGGACGCTGCGGAGCAAACTGACCTCCTTCACATCAAAACTACATGAAAGTCTGCTTATACGCTCAATGCTCGGGATTTAATCCACTATTATATTATATTCCATTAACTACTATTTGAATATCTTCTATTGAAAAGATCTGAAAGAAATATAAGCTGTAATTGAAATCAAACAATGGTAGCGCGCCAATTCCTTGAGAATGAGGGCCAAGCCCCACCTTAAAAAGTTATAGACTAATCTTAATTTAGCAACTGTTACTGTCAGCCACACTGTAAAAAATATTTTCAAGATTTGTTATCACAACATATTTTCTTTTGTCAAATCAACTTTATAATAATTTATTTAGTTGAGATAACTTATTATTTTGAGTTTCTGATGGGTAAATTAATCTACTTCATTGTATTAACTCACTTTTTCCAGTTCAATGAACTTAAAATTTTAAGGCAACCCAGGTTACTTACTTTTTTTTAAGTTAAACCAACAATATTTTATTACACTGTAGTAATCACAACTTTTTTTCTTTTGTCAACTTAATCAACTTAAATCAACTTAAATCATTTATTTAGTTCAGATAACATATAATTTTGAGTTTCTGATGGTTAAATTAATCTCCTTGATTGTATTAACTCACTTTTTCCAGTTCAATGAACTTAAAATTTTAAGGCAACCAGGTTACTTACTTTTTTTAAGTTAAACCATCAATATGTTTTTACAGTGCATATTATCAGACAATTTTACTCTTTTTTTACTCTGACAGATTATTCAATAATTATTCAAAACACAATGTTGTCAACTTGGGGCATAAAGTATCCTATAAGAGGATATATGCAGTATTTTGTTTTCCTTTTCCAAATTATAAAATAAATGTTGAGAGTTACAAGTTTAAGTATGTGTTGCCTTTAATTCCCCAATTAACGCGTAGAATATTAGAAAAGACACTCAGATTTGCTTCAAGGTAGCGTTAATAGTTTAGCATTCATTTATTCACATATTGATTTACTGTAGGTGTTAGCAGAGGTGTTATTAACATAAATTAACTTTTCAAAATTAAAGAGTTTATAGTACCATAGTGAGTGTTGCAGAAGTGTTGGGAAAGGTTCTTTTACATATCTGCTCTAAAAGCTATGATTAAATAGGGCTTAACTCTGTTCATTTGACTGTGATTTAGTATTCCACACAAGCTCCATAGAACTTGTTAATTATGAAAGGCAGATCAGGTTTATTTTAATAACACTTATCATTCAGTTAAAAATATATATATTATTGATTAATTTACTAGCTCACTGACTCCCAAATGCCAGCTTAACCATGAAAAGTAATATTATAAATGAATCAGGAAAGCTCATGTGACATTTGTTGAGTAAAACCGCATATTCAGTAAGAAATATCCTAAAAATACACTGTAGCATACGCTTAAAAAATGGCAGAGCAAACTGAATGTAATGTTTTTGTACACTTAATTGCATGTTATTTATTTACTATTATATATATTATTTAATTAATTTTATTCTCACAACTTACTAATACATTATTTTCGTGTAGTGGTTGCAGCAAGGATTAGTTGAGGCAGGATCTAGATGCAGCAGCCAAATTTGAATAACAATAAATCAAAATAACACGTAAAGCGCAGGAATTAAACAACAGACTAAATGTGTTAATTTACCAACCCGATCACACTAAATGCGTCTTTATACCACGTGAGAACACGCTGTAATTTACAAGGGGTAGGTGCACACAATAGATTGCTAAAGTAACTAACAGGCACACAGGAAACTAGTCCAACTAAGAAAGACAGCAAAGAAATACAGGAACTTATTTCATATGCAAATTAGAAATACAGGAACACAACTAAACCAAAACAGCATAAACCTAACACTCAGCACGTTTTACTATTTCATTCCCTCGTTTTAAGTAAATCATGCTTACAATAACAATTCAAATTTAAAAGTACTATAATTCTTAATTCATGCATGATTTACAAAACAAGGGAACAAATTCTTAATCCATGGCCACATTTTTTTCCCGCATGTCATGTGCCAGGCTCCATAATTTGCCCTCATAACTTTAATCAAACACATTTCATTCAACTACAAGAAAACGTTTGACCTCTGTAATTGCAAACAAAGGTTTATGTACCAAATATTAAAGGAATAATTCACTTTTAAAAAACCTTGTATGGACCTATATGGACCTTGAAACGTTTGGTTCCCATTGAAGTCCATTATATGGAGAAAAATCCTGGAATGTTTTCATCAAAAACCTTAATTTATTTTCGACTGAAAAAAGATTGAAATGGACATCTTGGATGACATGGGGGTGAGTAAATTATCAGCAAAATTTTTTTAAAGGTGAACCATAAAAGGGATAGTTCACTTTGAAATTATTTTTTGATATGTTTTAGCTTACCGGAAGGGCATCCAAGATGTGTAGGTGTCTTTGTTTCCACTGTATTCCACAGTATAATATTGAGTGACGCAATAGCGATCACTTCCGGCGTAACATTGAACTGATTCAGTTCGGTTCAGTTGGATATTGCACAACTGATTCAGGTCACTTGGACGTCACTGTGATTACACGAGGTAAAAACGATATAAATACTGTTCGTTTTCTCACAAAAACCGCTCGTTTCGTGTCTTAGGCCATCAATGTGTACTTACATTTACGAGACATTAAATCATGTTTAATTTGGACTTCTCTGTGCATGCTTTTTGGTGGACCCCCTTAGCCTCCAGTGTATGACTGATAGACAACAACGGTTTGACTGAAAAATGTCAAAATTAAAAATACTGTGGAAACAACGACACCTACATCTTGGATGCCCTTGAGGTAAGCTAAAACGGTAACACTTTACAATAAGGTTCATTAGTTAACATTAGTTAACTACATTAGCTAACATGTATTAAGAATGAACAATACTTTTTCAGCATTTATTAATCTTAGTTAATATTAATTCCAACATTTACTAATACATTATTAAAATCAAAGGTTGTATTAGTTAACATTAGTTAATGCACTGTGAACTAACATTAACGCACAATGAACAGCTGTATTTATATTAACTAACATTAACAAAGATTAATATATACTGTAACTAATGCATTGCTCATCATTAGTTCATGTTAGTTAAGGCATTTACTAATTTTAACTAATGAACCTTATTGTAAAGTGTTACCGCTAAAACATATCAAAAATTAATTTCAAAGTGAACTATCCCCTTAAGGTCTGCTTTTCTGATGTATCAAATACTTATGTCATGCTAAAAAAATGCAAACGAATCATTTAAAAATCATTCAATATGATTTTCTGGATTTTTGTTTCCGTCACTAACAATTGAAGAGTACCTATGATAAAAATGACAGACTTCTACATGCTTTGTAAGTGGGAAAACCTGCAAAGTCGGCAGTGTATTAAATACTTTTTCTCCCCACTTTATCTGTCTTCAGACCTTTTCTGCTTCTTCAGCCATAGAGGTACTGATTCTCTTGTTGTCTCCTCTGTCAAAGCATGATAATACACACACATAATTAAAACACTTTTCTTAGCAAATTTTTGGGAGTACTGTAACAGTCTTCATCTCATGTGATTGAAATATATTTTAATTTGAATACTGCCCATTATCTCTCAAAGCATTCAGTAGTAGACACTGAATCTATAGTATTTTCTGTTGATATATAGATTTTACTTTTGATATATATTATTTCCAATTTCATTTGTCTCTTTAGTCAAGTTAATGGGAATTTTTATTCTCAATGATTTTTAATAAATAGGTTTTTCCATCTCTTGTGTAGTGGATTTTTGCTGAGTTGAGCCCAGTTAATGATGGGAGACGTTAGCCTGGCCAAGTTCATTATTCTTTACAATGGAACTGCAGTTCAGATAATGCAGTGTGTTGCCTTTTTATAATTCTGTCATCTGCCTAATGCCTGTTTACTCTTACAGTATTATATTTAGGGGTCTAGAAATATATTTCACAATATCGTAAAACAAAAATGCATCGATTTGTTTTGTGGATAGTGACAATATGTAATGTGTATAGTTCACCCAAAATGAAAATTTCTGTGTGAGACAAAAAGTTTGCAGTTTTAGTGTCAGTACTACATTAAACTATTATATATAAAATTGAATATAATGTATAATAATGCAATGGGGGAATATGTGTGGGTCCTGATAATGCCAAATGCCATTATGTTACCAGTAAAAAGTGGCCTACATTATTTTAAATATATCTATCCAGTGACAGAGTGCAAGCATATTTGTCTAAAATAATTGTATTTTCAGCTTCAGAATCATGAATATTTTTATTATGGTGTCACCGTTGTCCTGTGCATTGGGTTACCATCCCTAAGTCCAAGCCTATTCATTCCACTCCCAATGTCAAACCAAATGTAGAATTTTCATTTTCGTATTATGAGTTCAGTTTTGTGATATGTATCGAATCGTGACATGAGAGTCTCGTTGCACCCCTAATATATAGGTATTCAATATGCAAACATTGTGTACTGTATTAAAGGGGCTATATTTATTATATTTTTATGTATTAATCGTGTTTTATTGTCAATGTGTGAACAGTTTGTAACAAAGAGACATTCCCCGACATCCTAGGTAGCCAATGAAAGCCTGTAGACTGATTTTTATTTGACTGTAAGGAAGATTTAGGCTGAGTGGAACCCATAAGCTGGTCTTTATTAAAGTATCTGATCATAAAATGTTTGATCAAAGCACAGGTGAAACAAACCAATGGCAGACAAATCCCCCCAAAAAAAACAGCAATTCAAAAGTGTGAGTCGAAAAGCAAAACAATGGCCATAACAGTAAACATTAATGATATTACAGTACGTCTGACACCGACGCTACGAAGCTTGCTTCAAACTCGAACGGTCCTTGCAATGAACCACTGCTTTGGAGCTTGTATCATTACGTCACTAGTCAAGTGAAAATGACTTCTGAAGCAAACACACTGGTTCACTCCTGTAGTGAACCACCTGAATGCTTTGACAGAACAATCCAGTGTTGACAGGTTTGAAACCTGTCGGCCGTATTTCTTATAAAATGGAAGCCAAACCATGGCAACACCGTGGGTTGTAGTAGTCAGTGTTTGGATTGGCGTTATTATTGAGAGATGATTGAGTTTATTTTAGTGTTGTGATGTGGAGAACGAGAAGTTATGCCCAAGCTGGGAAACACTTTAAACTTATTTCCCCTGAAAAAGGTTAGTTCTTGACATCTCATACAAATATTTTTTTACAAATGTAGTGAATGCAACCAGTTACACATCAACATACAAAAATATCAGTCCCACCAGTAAACAAGTGATAGAGTTCTGCTTTCCACAGGAAAGAAGCAGTAATGTAATGGTTTCAATAGTCATGGAAACCACTACAGAAATTTTATTGGATTTAATGGTTTTCATGGGAATTTTATTGGTTGTAATGGGAATTATAGTGGTCTCTACTGATATGTGTTAGGGTTCTATTGGTGGGGGCATTAAATCCTAATGGAATATGTCCCAAACACACAACAAAAAAATAATTCTGTAGTGGTTTAAAAGGTAAAAGCCAATGGTTCTTTTGAATGTCTGTGATGGTTTCCAACTTTTTTTAAGCTGATCTGATATTCTATACTTGTCTAAAGAAATAATTATACACTAGGGCTGGGGTAAACGATTATTAACTAAACGATTAGTTGGGCGATTATTTTATCGATTAGTCGACTAATCTAATGATAAATTGGACGACTAATATAAAGAATATTTTTCTGCTGCTCAATTAATAAAAAACAATGTATCTCAAATAAATACAGCATACTGAATCAAGATAGGCCAACGTTAGTCTAATGTTATGTATTTGAACACCATCATGATAACTCTACAACCGCCAAAACCGTGTTATTAAAATGTTTTTTTACAAACATTTTTTATCATAGAGAATGTTTAAATATTAATATCAGCTGAGGAGGGAAACGGAGGCGGAGTTAGTGGTGCGATCGGAGGCTGCTACTGCTGGAGATGAATCGGGAGAGGTTTGTGCACCTACTGATCAGAGCGCGTGCTGACACGGAGTAAAGCCTTGTTTATACTCGACACGTCCGCACGAGCGCGAATGTGCGTGCGGCAAAAATTACGTGTTGGGTGCGCAAGACCAGGAAGACTGTGGCTGGCTGTGTGTACGCCTTTTTTTGTAACAGCGCGCGCGGCACCGCGTCCGGGATGAACGACTTCAAGTCGAATCTGCCCGAGGTTGTACGTCTCACCACACCGGCACCCAGTTTGCGCGTCTAAATTGCGAAGTTTTTTTCTTAAGGGTTTGTTTAATGTGTGTGATTCATTTAATGGATAGCACATTCACTTCTAGTTGTCTTCGTCCTCTATTCTGCAATGTTTCGGTCTCCCACGTGTGTGTGGCAAGCTGTACCGCCGGGAACATGCAAAAAATAAATAAATAAAGAAGCGTCGACGAAATTTTCGACGTCATCGACGCGCCGCTACAGCACTATTATACACACACACACCATGCTTAATGTTTTATTATCAAGGTGAACACATGAAATTCATCAGTATCTGTAAAATTTACCAACATAAATGAGTTTCACAGCACTAACACTGTTTCAGCTTTGATCGCCTCGGTAAACGCGTAATAAACGGTGCATTAATATGCCTAGTTCCATTTTATGGTTGTCAGCTTTGTTGCATTACATTTCCTTCACCAGGAGATTGTGCTGCAATAAGAAAGCAATAAGGCTATTTGGTCATCACTAGGAATCATCAAAAGAGAATGGTAGAACACTTAGTAAGGCAGAGAACTGGCAATACTTCGCTATTAGGCAGTGATAGCACATGGCTTCAATACAGAGTGACAGGAAATGATGTGACAGGAACAAGAAGTAACAGAGTTCAATATTCAGGTGATGGCTCCCTCTGGTGGGTTGGTGCCAGATCAAACGTTAAAGTGACAGACTTGGGACGTTTTTGCCGATAAAATTAAAAGGAAGTGATGTTTAAGTGCGCTCAAGTGCCTTTCTTTTGTTTCTTCTTGTTCTTTTCTTTCTTTTCTGAATGATTATGTATAAGATAATGCCGAAATAACCAGTACTCTAATGTCAAGAAACACATAGATCTATATATAAACCCAGATCTATATACGTAGTCTATAGAGGGTATGCACATGACATCACAGTAAGCAGGAGTCACAAGGATAGACAAGGATAGTTGCAGGTCAGAGTAATGGGTTTGCTGAAAGGGGGAGTTTCAAAAGATGAATAATCGCTACAACAGAAACTAACCTCTAACCTCTACCCCACACACTGAGAGACAGCTTTCACAACCAATTATAAAGACCTTTCTCTACGCCCATAGCTTCCGTCACGCCTGTTACTGAGTCATTGCGGTTGCACCCACTGAGTGGCAGCTTTGGTTTTCAGCCTGAATAGCATTAAAACGTAGAAAAACACATCTAAAAAGGGAAATAACTTTGTGACTGACTGTACATTCAACATTAAACAACAGTGATGCGTGGGTTGATCCAAAATGAGCGGGTGCCTGCGGTCACCCGCGGTTACCCGCAGTTACGGGTCATCCAAAAATGTTTTTAATGATATTCGGGTCGCGGTCGGTCGGGTCATTTGAAAAAAGATGCCAATTAAACATTTGTATTAATATAGTACTAGACACAATTTTTGATGAAATATACAGCCCTACACATTATTGGCTGAATAACTGGCACAAAGATAACACACGAGCTCAGTCTAAACAGTTCTCGGTTCTATACTGGTGATTCGAGAACCGCTGTCCCTGTGCGTTCGGTGTACGCAGTATCTACAGTAGGCCTATGCGCAGTATCAGCTGCTCGTGCTCATCACTTCTCTCAACAGTGGCACCAACATGTCTCGGTTCAGTGAACTGTTGGAGTTACTGGAGTAAAATAGAATTCAGGATATTGATTTACTTCGATTCGGAGGCGACTGTCAGGCATGTCTGAAAGTGAGTAACTTTAGTAACTTGTTGATCAGCACTGACGCAAGACGCGAACTGTTTCGACCGATTCAGTTCGATTTAGCGTACTGGTTCGACGGGTTCACTAAAAAGAACCGGTTCAAAAGAATGATTCGTTCACGAACCGGCCATGTCTCTGATCACTACAGTCTGCAGAGAGATGGAGGCGGCAAGAGAAAAGGTGAAGACTGGGGAGTGGAAGCTCCGCAAATACACAAATAGAAAGAGTGTTGAGACATTTGCTGAAATAATGAAAGATGATGACCAAAGTGCTGGCTTTGCCTTTGTTATGTGTAGCAAGGCCTACGTCTTCTTGCGATGCTGTGTTGTTACACGTCTATGGCCCAATAACGCTCCGATGAGCATTTACTACTTTTAAAAAATGCGGTCAGGAAGCGGGTCGGGTACAATATTTTTTTTTACTTTTTTTTGCGGTCCGAGTTGCGGGCGGGTAGTTGAAAACGTCGGTCGGTTGCGGGTTGTTTATACATTGACCCGCGCATCACTGTTAAACAAGGAGCTATTTTTTGACAGACTGCCAAAAAGCTACAGAAAAGAGCAAATGGATTGCTGAATTTCGCAGAAACAATTGGAATTCAGGCAGCAAAACGTAGATTTGCAGTTATTATTTTGTGTGACGATATGACGGTAAAAAAAATTATATATGTGAACATCCGCATTTAGATCTACCTTTGTGTTTATAGTGTTGTCTAGCATAAAGCGTTTACGGGCTTTGCTTTATACACTCTAAAAAAAGCTGGGTTGTTTTAACCCAATTTTGGGTAAAATATGACAAACCCAGCCATTGGGTTACATTTTTAAATTACATTTTTAGCCCAATGGCTGGGTTTGTCCACATTTTACCCAAAATTGGGTTAAAACAACCCAGCATTTTTTAGTGTGAAGCGTCTACAAATGACAGAAAAATCGATTCGGCCACACGTCAATATCCATGGACCACTTGTTCTTTGGTAAGTTGTAAAAACACTGTTGAGTCCAACTGCCTTTCATTTAAGCAGGTAATCGTTTGTTTGTTTGTTTGTTTGTTTGTTTGTTTGTTTAAGTAGATCCTTTATTTGTTTTTGCGGTTTCCCCTCATTTAATTCACTCATGCTGCAGGAAAGAGAACAAAAAAAAAAGTTGCAAAAAAAGAATGTCGCCTTGAATCACTTTCAGTCGGTTGAATGCACGAGTGTGAGCACGACCTATAAGTTGCTGGCTGCGATTCACTTAATGGTCACTGGTGTCGTTACTAACAAGTGTTTCTTAATTCTACAATTAATTAATTCTTAATAAATAAAAATAGCATGATACAACAATTAATATTCAGGCCTGTTGATCTAAATTGCAGAATGTAAACAATGCTACCAATGCTGTTGATTTCTGCACAAGTTTCCAAACAGAAAATGAGAAATTCAGATTTTCAGAGAAAGGAACGTAGCATTACTAACAAACAATTGTCTTCCTTCACTTTGTGTCTGTCTCTCCTTCCTCTCTATTTCCTCTCATTTCATTTCCTCTCAATCCTTTCCTCTCAATCACTTCTCTCTTTTCTCCTGCCATCACCACATTGCAGCACATTTCTCAGTCCATTTCAGAAATGTCAAAACTATCAGATCACAGAAAAGAAAGAGACAGAGCTCGCACTCACTGCTGTTGTACACAGCATTGCTACTCATCCTAACATTATAGCCGGACAGACCCCATGAATTCACATGAATAAATCAATGAAGTTTGTTTCCATGTCATCCCTTTTTTGTAGCTGTTATAGACCGTAGTTACATCAAAGTAATGAACCATTGTTGTGTCTGAATTTGAACTATCGAAGTAGCTACTACATTCGATGAAGAATTTATTTGTTTGCTTTGTCATGTGACCTACGGCGTCATTAGCATCCCTTAAGGCCTCATTATGCTTCTGTGTCAGCTCCATGGCGTAGCTACGCCGTCACTCCTACAGCGTCGTGGCCGTTTTATGCTTCTGCGTCAGGTGCATTTCACCGCCAGAACACTAGGGGGAGTGTGTGGTTCGCGAATCTCTTTACTAGTTTGTTTTGGTTCCGTGCGCCGGTTCCGCTTTTTCATTTCCAACAATGGCGAGCGAAAGAGAGGAGCTAATCGACGTTGAACAACAAGACGACATAAACTTTGTCCCCATAGAACCAATAGTAATTTTCTGCCAGGAATTTCTTTCTTTTCACAGATCTTTGTTTTCTTACAGGGCTACTACGTTTTCAGACAAACTGCTGGTATAGACCATTCACAAGATGTAAACAACACAGAAGCACTTCCTGTTTCAGTTTGTAACTGTTTTCTTTATTTCACATGTAAAGAAAACATCTTAAAGATGTTTGTTTAACTTTTTGATTCAGTTTTAAATGTTCTGTTGGTTGTATTTTATCCCAGCTTTTATGTAGTGTTAAAAAACTGAAACAGGAAGTGCTTCTGGACCAGTGTTGTTTACATCTTGTGAAATGGTCTATAGGCTACTATTGGTATACTGTTTTTTAATATCTGCGCCCTACATAGTAGGAAAGGCGGCATATTCGGATGCAGCACATGATTTGAGTCAACTCCAGATGGTTTTAGGAGGTGAACCATTCTTTTTTGAGAGTCATGACGTCATCACTTTTGTCCATTTTCATAGAAGAGAAAAATGGTACAGGTTGAAACTGCATATCTGCTAATAAGTGTGATTATCTGCCTAAACTGAATTTTATTAGGGTATTAGCACATAGATTAGCATCATAGCTAACAGACTTGGACTAAAAACACTTTTTGATTTCACTGGGTCTTCAAAAAAAAAACACACACATTATTTCTTTCTTGGTGCTGTGTATAGTAATAACTTCTGCTGTCAATCAGTAAACACACAGCAAGCTAATTTCCTGGCGGTGTGTGTGTGTGTGTGTGTGTGTGTGTGTGTGTGTGTGTGTGTCTGTGAGTTAAGCTTACAGATAGACAGGCCTGCCAGAACTGTGCAATCTTCAGCTCTCTGTTTTCATCAGCTCGGAGTGTGTTTATATTTCTTTTATCAGTTTATGAGCATTTCATTATACATTGCTTCCACACAGTTTCCTTTCCACGTGTGTGTGTGTGTGTAGAGAGAATCCTGCAGCATCAGTGTCTGAATAGCTGGATGAATCTGTCAGCTGATGATTCATTCAGAACCATAAGATATATCAGAACCAAGAGCCTGATTAAAGCGTGTGGCTGCATTAGACTGATATAGAGAGAAAAGAATCATATTATAAGCAGGATTACCGAACAGACCTGAATTACCTCAACACTGCCAAACCAGGAGAGAGATCTGGATTTCAGCTTAAGTTTTAACAGATGCCCAATAATAGTTCCAAGAAAAGTACAATTCTATCACTATTTATTAAAATACAAAAGCATATGTCATGGCCAGTGCTGCTATGAAAATTACACAAAAAAAGCACTAAAAATAAACCATTAAATTTAAAGGGACAGTTCACCCAAAAGTGAAAATTCTGCCATCATTTACTCACCCTCATGTTGTTCCAAAAATGCATGTGTTTCTTCTTCTGTTGAACAAAAAAGAATATATTTTGAAGAATGTTTATAACCAGACAGATAATGCCATGCCAAAAGTGAAGATTTTATCTTAAATATTCCTTTCTTTAAAGGTGTCTTGTGTAATGTCCGCCAAAAAATCAATTCATACTCCACATTCCATACCAGATGGGGGCAGTATACCTCCAGAAAGTGAGTTGGTCTACTCTAGAGTAACAAACGAGAAATGGCATAGATTATATGCTCCGCCCCTACCTTCACAATGACCCTAGAGCCATAGCCGAAGCTGAGCCAATTCCTAATAAAGGGACATTTTGACTCCAGAGGAACATTGTTTGATGTCAAGTACCTCAATTCTCTATTAACATTAGTAAATAGGAAAACAAAAAACGGAAAACAATAAATTATTCGTTTTTCATTCTGATATTAAAAAACGGAAAACAAAAAACAATCTCGTTATCCGATTGTCCTTGATCTGTTTATAGATGGAAATCGGAAATCAAAATACGACCCATAAATCGTAATCTTTTGCTGCGTCACAATTCCCCTATACAACGCCCTGAAAGTATACAGTCCGTCACCTTTACCAGTGAATATGTTTATATTCGTTTTGTTCATATTACATTTTTATTGTTAGTTTGAATAACATTAATTTGACAGACAGCATTCGCTGATGTTGACCAAGCTAGCGCCATTCATAGGTAACAGCTCGCACGAATTCACCGTGAGACACACGCAATTGACACTTTACACGCTCTCACGCCACACATCAATTTTGTCATGCACAGAACTATCGCAAAGCAAATAGGACACGGAGACTGACAGACTAGACAGAGCAGGTTAGTTATGATATTAAAAAAAATCTCAGCTCTCAGATTCTGTCAATTTTATTTCGCAATTCAAACAATAAATACCGTTTTGGCGTTTGTAAATGTTACACGACTTACTAGCTAGTAAAAAAATACAAACACTGTTGAAAGATACAGCATGCTACAACTTATCAAAATGTATTCCTCATACATAATATCGACCAATCATTTTTTTTTCAGGGTGCAGAGGTCAATAACATAGCTGGAGAACAAATATGTCAGATTCACCTCAGGAAACCAATTTAATAAACAAATTATAGGTTCTTTAAAGGTTATTTCTTCCCTTGCAAACACACTACGTGTGTTTTTCTCTTCTCCGAAAATAAATCTTGTAGTTTGTCAAGCGTTTTTCGGGTGGTTGAAATCCATTAGTTACGAAAACTACTTTGTTGTTGTGGAGAGCTCAGTGCATGGTTGCGCAATGACAGATGCCACTGGAAAATCGGACTGAATTTTACTGTTAATAATAAAAGATGAACTAATGTTTATTACAAATGTCAATAATGGATCTTTCTTGACTCATTCTTTTTATAAAAATGATTTGAGTTTACACCCTGGTGCTCAAAGGGGTTTTCACCCAGGGTGTAATTCAATGTAGAACCGCCACTGCAAGGTCATACACATACTTTGTTCTATCAATGTAGCAGAGAATCATGGGACTCCACATGCATGCAATCCTCATGCATTTTCAGAAGTGTGTCATTTGGGACAGGGCCGTTATGCTTGTTGATGCCCAGATTTCACTACACTGACGATAGTGGTCCTGACAGAATGTCTAACATAAATTCAGTAACTATATAAATCAAATACTCATTGATTAGTAATCCACATTCAGACATTTTTTTAAGAACGTGCGAAACTAATTTTCCTAAACCCATTTTGTTTAAGAATGTGCCAACCTGGACTCAACACTCTCTTGTCTGCCCTCTAGCACCCACAGGGAGTACTGCATCCTGTGTTTTTTGACTAACAATAAAAACAACATTCAAAGCCATATGTGAGTGACACATTTCCCCTTCCTGCTCCATTTCCTCTCATATGCATATGTGAGACGTGAAGACAGACTGAGCCTGCTGGCCTGTCAGAGAGTGTTCCTCCTGGGAGCGCTTTTCACTGTCACACGCCGCTGAGGTTATCCACCTGTGTGGCAGTAAGGCAGACCCCCTGCGAGACTTTGTGCGTCCTGAATACATGCGCAAAAAGCTGCTTCCAGAAAAGCACACAAAAAGATGAGGTCACGCAGAGGTCTGAATGCACGCAGGAGAAAGCCACTGACATTTCTAGAAGAATGGATAGATGGGGTGGTAATGGAAGTAAAAGCTGGAGGTTGTGGTACGTAAGGATGAAGGATGCAGAAAAGGCAAGAGCTGAGAAGGGGATACATTTTTAATTTCCCATAGTGCTTTGCTGACAGGAGCAAGAGTCCGTTAGAGACCGGTTGGCACTTATGGGACTAATTGGGGTTGGAAACCAGTCAAACTGGGCTCTGTCCTCTGACAATATCACTTACTCACAAAGAGAGTGCTTTTAAAGTGAACTTGAATCATTCTGAATCCATTTTTGAATCTGTGGTGTGACGTAATTCAGAGTAAAACAGAATATTCAATGAGAAAAAAAAAAAGAAAAAAATGCAAGCCAGGATGCGATGTTATACATTGGGATGGGAATTGATTGGATTGTGAAAAGTGGGTGCTTAATACAGTACCAGAGGAAATATACAATATATTAATATACAATATATATATATTATATCTAAAAAAAAATAAAGAAGAAAGAAATTCATACTTTTATTCAGCAAAGAAATAAAATTAAATTGATCAAAAGTGAAAGTAGACACATAGTTACAAAAGTTTTTGTATATATTTTAAATACATTTTGTTCTTTTGGATGTTCTAATAGTCAAAAAAAATTATGTAAATAAATAATGTGAAATAATGTGTCATGACTTCTACAAGTATATTAAGCAGCACAACAGTTTTTAACTTTGACAATAATAAAAAATGTTGGAATGATTTCTAAAGGATCGTGTGACACTGGAGACTGGAGTAATGGACAGGAATAAATTACATTTAAAATATATTGAAAAAGAAAACAGTTATTTTAAATTGCAATTATACTTCACAATATTGCTTTTTACTAGCCTGGATGCCAGCCCGAACTCCGCCCACAACATTTTTTTGGTCGGGAAGTTCGGTCTGGACTCGATCCATTGAGGAGAATTTATGATCAGGCAAAAAATGAACGGGCCAATCAAATTGCCAGGGCGGGCTTTATACGATGATGGACAGATGATCTGCAGGGACGTAATCATCACGTTATCAAAGAGCGCTTGTCAAAGATGACTGCAGCTGGAGAATTGAGATGTATAGATTCCGCTGTCGCGTCTTTTGTAAAATAAATCGACAGCGCATTCATTTTAATAGACAAACAGAGAACTGCAATCAAGGAATTTGTCGATCGAGAAGATATTTTTGGCGTCCTTCCTACATGATTCGGGAAAAGTGTAACTTATCAGCTGGCTCTGACGGTCACTAAGAAGATGGGACGTAATGAAATCCTGTGGTCGTTGTGGTTTCTCCTTTGGTGGCACTCATGGTGAAGTAAGTAAAACAAGCAACACTCGTTATTTACCTTCTAAAATAAATAAAGTTAGGCTACGTTCTGTATTTGAAAACTGCGCTATGCAAAGGAGTTGACTTACTGCGTTGCTCTGATTGGTTGTAGGTCTACCGACTATCCAATTGAGTGCAGAGGTTTTTTTTTTTTTTTTTTCTGGTTCGGTTACGACACGCCTCATAATCAAAGCCCAACGGAGGAGTTTCAGACTCATATTCTCTCTTGAATATGAGTATGACGAAGTCAGGCTAGCTTTTTACTGTATTTTTTTTTATCAAATAAATGCAGCCTTAGAGAGCAGTAAAGCAACTTTTATCAAAACCATGGAAACCCGTCTTCTGAAACCGTCTTCTGAAAGGAAATTTGTTGTTTCCGAGGAGAAGGTTGTTGCATTTTGATGAAAGGTTCCTGGGGGGGAGGGGGAATTTTCATGCCACTTTTAAAGGTAGGTTTTTAATGGCAAAAGACCTTCTTCCTGTCTGATGCAGAGAGAGAGACAGGCATATGTTGTGTGTGTCTGTGTCTGACAGCAAGTGCTGTGCAGGTATGAGCTGTCAACATTCACATATTCAAACACAGCAAGGAATGATGGAAGAAATTGTCATGTTGTGTATATTATGTGTGAAAGTGTACAGTATCTGTTAGCATTTTGGCTTGGTTATAGCCGAGGTGAAACTGGTGGTTCTACATTTTGTGTTTTTGAAAAATTGCCATCTGTTCTGAGGTTGTTCTGGATGACTGATTTTGTCATTGCTCTAGTATTGGCCACAATCTGAAAACCTATCAACCCTGGTAGACTTGTTGTTTTAAGGACTTTTCACACTACACTTAACCCTGGGTTAACATATTTTTAACCACAGGTTAAAGGTGCTGTAAATGATTGCAGATGTTTTGCTAATTTCTAGCATTTTGCTAACTTTAACACTCTCAACACATACTCACACATCTTTCTCTGCTCTCCAAAACCAAAACCTTGGCACTGTTTTTTTTTTTTTTTTTTTTTTTTTTTGTATTTTAATGTTTTATTGACAAAGTTTGGGAGGAACACGTTCAAATGGGGTGCGTTCAGTACCATAGTGCGATGGATCGTTGAAGAAATCTAGTGGCTATTCACGACTGTTTCCCGAAACCATGATCTCGCAAAGTGGTCGTTTAACCACGTTGAAAAATGATGTCACGCACGTGGCAGAGAATTTACTAATTTTAATGAGTCTGTTTGAGATTGAATTAATGCTAGATGTTTTGTTATAAATTACGGACATGGCATATGAGGACTATTTCCAATTTTTCCAACCATGCTTCAATATCTGACGCTTTAGGCGCCCTTTAGCGTCAGTAAGATGACGCCCTAGGATCGCGTGTACCCTACCCCCACCCCACACCTAAACCTAACCGCGTCCTCTAACAGAAGCTTTCCTTTAGCGTCAGTTAGATGACACCGTAGGATCGCGTCATGTAAGTGACGCTAAAGGGCGCCTAAAACGTCAAATATTGAAGCATGGTCAAAGGTGACGCCTTGGGGTGAGAATGCGTTGTACAAATCTACAATGCAAAATCAAAGCGAAAACTAACTACACTCTAAAAAATGCTGGGTTGTTTTAACCCAACTTTGGGTCAAATATGGACTAACCCAGCCGTTGGGTTAAATTTTTACATTACATTTTTAACCCAGCATTTTGGGTTTGTCCATATTTGACCCAAAATTGGGTTAAAACAACCCAGCATTTTTTAGAGTGTAGCCTGCATTGATTACTAACCCAGGTTGAAGTATGGACAGTGTAAACTAAGACCAATAATTATTTTAGCTCAGGGTAAAAAAAAAAAAAAATAGTTTTATAAATTAGCTAAAATATGAAAAGCCCATTAGTGTCAGTCTGAATCTGAAGAAAATGTATAGTTTTAAAACTTTGCAACCCCTGAATAACAAACAGTGCTTCTTCTACATAATAATGCTTTTCTTTCACTAATCGCCAGATGGTGAAGAAAACATAAGAGCACTTGATGAAACTAAAAGACTCTGCTTTTCTGCAAGTTGAATAGTTTTTTTTTTTTGGGTGGGGGGTTGGGGGGGGGGCTCATTACGTGTCATGAGGCTGGATTTAGAGAAAATCGAGTTTCAGATTACTAAACCATCAGCTTTCTCTATAACTCCCTCTGTCAGTCAGAATTGAAGCAGCTTTACTCAAGAAACCTGAATCTTTGGGGCAGGCAGGTGACACGAACAGCAATTAGCCAAAATGAGAAATAGTAAGAGGATTGTGTTAGTATCTGTTACAGATATGAAGCTGTGATATGTGGCTATTTTACGAAGAATATTTATTGTCACATGACCAGGGCTGGTGAATTTATTTCCACGACTTTCGCATGAAATCGCTATTGAACAGCATACTGAACTTATTACAGGGAAATTGTCCAATTGGAAGATGGTTTTGTGTAGTTAACAATGATTTGAGGTAGTTAGAGATGATTGCATGTAGTTATAGATGATTGTGAACAGTAGTTGCAATTACATGAACATTTCGGAATCGACTTTAACCTGTCAACCCATTCATCATTCATCTGTAAGACCAAGTGTTCATTGGAAAGCTTCACCCTGTGTTTTGTCATGACAAGCTGCACGCATCCGGTAAAGACTTGGAAATTAACCCTTTACAGGTCATCTACAGGTCAATAAAATAAATTACTGATGCTATTGTACTGCAATATCACATAATGCGTCTCTCTGTCTCATTGCAGCATACAGTATAGTCTCCCTTTACGAAATAATGTAGTTAACTAATTGAACTGATCTGCATTGGCCCGTCTGTCTGCTGAATGGACACAGGAAACCGCATACATCAGGCATTCTGGTGTCATCAATCAGCTCTGATGGTGGTGGGACACAGAGAAAGGCACTCAGCTAAATTACAGTCCCTATTTACTGGTTTTTACTGGCTTAAACTCTCACTGACCAAACTGAATATGCACTTAAAGTAGCACACGTACCATGCCCTTCCTTCCACACACTGGTGACTTCATACTCTAAAAGCACAAAGCCCTGAGTGAGGTGAGTGTTTACCTCAAAGGTATTTATGAGCTCCAAAAATCTGTCACTCACCTCTAAGATGGACCAACCACCAGCTGTACTGAAACACAATGGTAAAATTTAACTTAACTAATCAAAATCATATCATACTGTCATCATATACAGAATGTAGTATGTATACTGTCTTGTATACTGTACATGTATACTTTTACAGTCTTATGCCTTTGGTGTAAGAGAACTTGGTTCGAATCCACTGTGAGACACCAAGGTGTCCCTAAGCAAGTCACTTAACCCCTAGTTGCTCCAGAGGAGTGCGACCTCTGACATATACAGTATAGCAATTGTAAGTCACTTTGGATAAAAGTGTCAGCTAAATGAATATAAGTAAATGTACTGTACACATTATACAAATATTATGTATTCATAGAATAGCCCAATGATCTGCTACACTTGCTAAAATGAGCAAACTGCATGTAATACTTTATCCTACATTGCAATGTGATTGACTTGACCTTCTATTTCCAGTGTGATTGATGAATGGAAGTGATGTCAGTTATAGTTTTGACTCATTTGATTGGAAACTATTTGGAATTAAACACGTTATGTGATTAGGTCATAATAGTGCAGCATACGGCTGTTTTATTTGGCCTCAGTTACCAATCTACGGAACCGGAAGACAATACAATGCTGAATAAAGTCGTACATTTTGTTATTTTTGAACCAAGAAATATTTTCAACGCTTTAAAAAATTCTAACTAACCCACTGATGTCACATGGACTTTGATGATGTCGTTATTTCCTTTCTGGACAAGGACAGTATTCCGATTGTGGCACCTAAAGAATGGGTTCGTTGCTCTGGACTCAACAATAATTACAGCACCGACTACGCCACCCTGGGAATTTCACCCAGGGAAATAATGGTCCAATAAGCACACAGGTTCGTTCCCACATAGCAGAGACGTGAACTTAATAAGTTATAATAATAATAATAATACTTTATTATACTAAAGCCAAAGCTCCACACACACACAGTTCGCTGCACACAAAGATTAATATGACTTCAAATCAAAATAAAGAACATAAACAAAACCAATCCAAGGTGACAGGTCAGATGGCAACAGAGATAACAAACCTACTCAATTCCACTTCACTACAAGCACTTCAACCGTATGTTTAATGCACTAATTTCACCACAAACACACATGCATTTCAGTGACAACAAATTCAAAAGAATCAAATCACTCAGTTAACAAGGGTACCCATTAGTTTGGACCTGGAGCAGTCAGCGCTCTTAGCCAATCCAACAAAAATCACAAATTAAATCACAAGTTAACAAGAAAAAAAATGCAATCACATCATAAATCAATCAAACAAAAAGAAAGAAAATGCAATCAAATTGTATTTTAACTCAATAAAGAGATCCATGGGGAGGCACGACCTGATCGTCAGGTTTCTGAGGAGAGACTAAATTGGCTCGAAGTGTCGGCTTGCTGCCCCATTCCCCTCCTATGGACTGATATGTGCGCCATTCTTGCTCCAGTAGAGTTCCTCATTAGCCGAGCCCCAATGGCAGGCCTAACACTCGTATACATTGGTGGAACTTGTGCTAGGTTGTGTTCCATATGTTTTGATCCCTACAATGATCCCATATAAGTATCCTTCCATATCTTTCCCTTGGCAGAGCGGCCTCTGCCGTCTCTGACCGGTGTTGTATCCCCCCTGCTATAGGCCGGAGCCACCTCAGTGACAATCCATATGTTGTACTGCCCTGACTCTCCCAGTCCATTTCGTAACCTCTACATGATACCTCCATGAAGGCAGGATGTGGCTTCTGTAGCAACTCCATTGTTATCCAAGTCTGAGTTGGTCATGTGGAGCAGCAGTGGACTTCCCTGGCCTAAGCCCTGTTCCATCTCTGCCTCAATCAATGAGGGGGGTTCAGGAGGCTTTCGCTAGGCAATGGAAGGTGGCAGCACTATGTTGCATTTTAATTGGGATCCCAATCAGTATGGTACGTCCGACTATGTTGAGCTTGACCGAAATCAAAGGGAACATCTCAGTTACATATGTAACCCTTGTTCCCTGAAGGAGGTAACGGAGACGTAGTCTTGTCGCAACTAGTGGTGGATCACCACTGACCCCGGGCTTCACTCGGCTCCTTGGCGAAAAACAAGTGGTGCATGCATCTTCTTCTGTATTTATACCCGCGCAGCGGGGTGCAATGCAAATCTCGCACACCAATGTGCATTGGCTTGTTTTTTTAATACACAAAATAACAGGCTCCTTAACCCTAAAACCGTATTCTGGACAAATGTGGGCAAATTAGTTTTGATTTATTTTTAAAAAATACTTCCCTTGATCTGAGTGGTACAAGACTTGGCTACTTTTCCTAAGTTTGCCTCCTGAACACACACGATTTTTTTGACTAAATTCTACAATGTTAAGTGGGTGAAAAAACCCTCCTTAATCTTGTATTTGGGTCAAAAATGGGCACCCAAAGAAATGAATGGGAAAAACTGTCATTTAAAGCATTCTAAAATAAGCCAAAATAAGACACCAGGTGACAGCAAAGTCACTTCATCTTTAGGTTTTATCTCTAAGAACTTATTGGAATGATATTTAATGTAGTTAAAAAAAAAACTACATAGTAATTAATTTACATAGAAATAATTTACATAGAAAATATGGTACTTTTTGAAGTAAACAAATTCAGAAATACCCCCAAAATAAAAAAAATATATATATAAATGGATGGACAAAACTTTATCGAAGACAGTGAGATAACATTTATAATAAATAAAAATTAGGATCACACCTGTGAGTCCTCTGTGCCCACATTTGTCCACAATTACAGGATTAAGGGCTATAAAGTGAATACGAGGTGCGTTCCATTCGACAGGGTCCCTACGCAGTGTTCACTGCTCCCTACTCCCTGAACACGGTATATCCAACCCGGTCTCATCCCAAGGCGTCATATAACTGACGTTTTGGGACGTCTTTTGACCATACGTCAATATTCTTTTAGGGCCCCCTTAAACGTCGGTAGATGAGGTTATGGGATCCTAACTCTACCCCATACCTAAACCTAACCCTAAACCTAACCCGTCACCTAACTGACGTTAAAGGTAAAGCGTCAGTTGTATGACGGCCCGGGATCGCCATCTACCGACGTTTAAGGGGGCCCTAAAAAGGCGGATATTGACGTATGGTCAAAATACGCCCCAAGACGTCAGTTATATGACTTTTTGGGATGAGACTGTGTTAGTATATCAGTTGAAGTGGACTTCACTGACTTCCTGTGAAGTGATGTATCGATGTTCCCTTATTCCCTATGCCATTTGCAGGGACCTTCGAACTGAACATGTTCGTTCCCTTCGAATTGGAATCTCACTTAAGATGGCGAAATACCCTGTGAAGTCCACTTCGCAGTCCACTTACGGTCGAATGAAACGCACCTACGGTTTGAGGGCTAAGCATGATCCCAATCAGTACGGTATGTCAGACTACGTCTCCATTCCCTCCTTCAGGGAACGAGGGTTACTTACGCAACCGAGGCGTTATAGTCGTAACCTGAGATGTTTATGTTGCTGGTACATTGCTGGTATTGGGTATAGACCATTTCACAAGATGTAAACAACACTGGTCCAGAAACACTTCCTGTTTCAGTTTGTAACTGTTTTCTTTATTTCACATGTAAAGAAAACAACTTAAAGATGTTTGTTTAACTTTTTGATTCAGTTTTAAATGTTCTTTTGGTTGTATTTAATCCCAGCTTTTATGTAGTGTTAAAAAACTGAAACAGGAAGTGCTTCTGGACCAGTGTTGTTTACATCTTGTGAAATGGTCTATAAACTAAATATGTAATGTAATTCAATTAATTGTATGGAATTTTCACTCGCAGTGGACTTCAAATCTTAAAAGTATTTTTTTTTTTAAACTGTACTAGCAGATATTATAACATTTATGAAATAAAAGGCCAATTAAATGAGCTTAACCCCCTGGGGTCAGCTCGCTTTTTTTCTTTATTACATCATACTGTTATACATCATTCAATACTGTTAAGTGTCTATTTTGTTGTGTTTACTCACAATAAAAACAAAGTGTTGCACTTTTTGCCAAAAAAACAAAAAAACAAAACAAAAATGAACATCATGCACATTCTGCCATCTCTCTCAATGTGAAGTCCATTCTGAAACGCGTCCAAAAATGAACTGTAACTCAGCGAATACTCAGTCACAGAGGCATACAGGCACACAGGCACAGAGCTTGAATTCTCTTCTTTTAAATGAAGTAATTTATATAAAAAACAAAATTCTCAGTTTATGTAGTACGAAAAGAGAGATGTCAGTCGTTCTCATTTCAGCTCATTATAGCTCATTAAGTGCTAATGTGTGCAAACACAAATGATCTGAGGCAACGCAAACATGTCAACGGCCACATCAACTCATTAAAACACATCAAGTATAATCAGACTAATCTACTTTACGACGCATTGAGGAATAATACTCCTAATCGTAATAATAATCCTAGAAAAATTACCTCAGAAGTGTCGGTTTAGTTTAATTTCGAGGAGCAACAAATCAAGCTGAGGTGGAATAGTAAGATCTTTATTCTTAAAGTGCTTTGTTCTAATCGTGATTTGCAATTGACCTATGGCTAAGCCACGCCCCCTCAACTCACTCAGACAAACAGTCAACATTCGGGGACAGGCGCTATGGCAGCTTGGGGTTAGCTGCGCTCTGTGATTGGCTCATTGTGTTTGAGGGCGTGGCTTAGCCATAGGTCAATAGGGTCTGTAAACTGTAAAAAGACAGTTTAAATATGAATCGCGTGTCTGTGTGTGAATGAATGAACGGCACAGATGCATGCTGCTGTTTACTACAGAACAGCTTGCATCTGTGCCATGTAAGCAATGTGTTAAACTGCAAATTAACAGGTATGCAAATATATCATCAAAACAATACATTACAGTAGAAATATGAATGTTTAGACAAGATTTCGTTGATCAGTTTTGGATAGATTATAAAGTTTTTACCATAAAAAAGACTACTGTCATATCAAATGGCTTTTGTTTTCCAATTTCTGCTCATATGTTAAAGGGGTCATGAACTGGCTTTTTAATTTTTTTTAAATATTGTTGTCTGAGGTAAACTTATGACGTTTGCTTGTTTTTTACATTGAAAAGCATCAAACTGAATAAGTAATAGGCTATTTTCTACCCTAGTTTTGAACGAAAACACTCGGTTTTTATGGGCGTCTCGCATTTATTTATATAATTATTTATTTATTAGGATCCCCATTAGCTGATGCAACAAAATGCATCCGCTACTCTTCCTGGTGTCCACACAAAACACAAATAAAAGACTTGAAGACATTGAAAAGCATTGAAGACTTGGATGTAAACACCCACTGGATAACAGTTTTGCATAATATAATGAGTTTCAACTCACTCATCAGTTGTAGAAATTGTTTTGAAAACTTCCAATGTTGTATAATGGCAACCGGAATGATTCGCCATTACATGTTCGACCCAGAGTCCGTGTGTTGCACCATTCCTGTCGGATCCAATATAGAAGGCACAGCACCGTTTTTGAATCTTAATCGGTCTGCAAATCCTGTCTCGACCTGTGTCTTGTTTACAAAACAATCCTCAGTGAAATGAAGCGAACAAACGGACAATGTTTTACCCTCATCCGCTGGAACGTCATTAAAAATAAAGTTTAACCGTGCATTCCTATTGGGATCCAGAGGAAGCTTCCACAACCAGGCACTGCACAATATCTTGTAAATGGCATGTTTATTGCTCGGTAGTTCGATCCGGTTTGTCATCATGAGGTAGGACTACGTTATTTAGCTATGCGTGTAATGCGCGAATCGTTAGGCGGGGCTAAACCGGCCGTGTTGAAGTAGGCATTGATCTTCTTCTGCAGGTAGGGTGACCACCTGCTAATAAGCCCAAGGGGGGACAAGGGGTATGTTTCTGAGGGACAATGTGGGACACTGCTTGGCGCGGCGGTGCCCCCATCCCACGGGAAGACTCTGATAGTGGTTTACCCCTATCTAGAATTGTTACTATTGCCTTACTGTTTGTACATGAATAATTGTTAAAAAAAAAATAAAAATAAAAATAAACACATACCTTAGCACATACATTAATAATGCCCTATTCCCTAAACATCTGTAATTGCTGATATATTCTCATGAATAGGCCAACCAATGTGTATTTTTTTTTTCTAAATAAAATGAATATTTTGAACATTCAATGAATTGACAGATGCACTTCCACTTACGATTTACTTTAGCTATTTAATTAGGGCCCAAGCCCTGAAAGGGCGAAGGCCCTATTGTTTTCCTTGGGATTATTTTTCTTTACTATTATTATTATAATTATTATTATTTTACTACCTTTTGGGCACTTTTGGGGCCCTTAACGTGCTCGAAAACTCTTGAAACTTTGCACACGGGTCAGAACCCGCGGCCATCAGAGCCGGGCTGAAGCTGGTACCCGGGCGTGGCAGGGGGGCTCGTCAGCGCCCCCTGGAACGGAGTCCAAACACTCGGTCCATAACTCAAACACGCTTGCATGTAATAATATGAAACTCGGTACACATGTTGATCTCATCGTTTCATCTATACCTCGCGCTCTTACTTTTTACCCCAGCCCAACAGGAAGTCGGCTATTGAGGTTTGTTTGTAAAACGCTCGCAATGGTATTTGAAATACTCCTCCTAGAGCTTTGATCCACATTCGACGAAACTCGGTCAGTATGAAGTCAAGACATTGAGGATGAAAGTTTGCGAGGGGATTTTTGATATCTCGAACGGTTTGTCCGTGGCGAGGAAACGAAATCATGGCGAGAAACGTGAAACAGGAAGTGTGTTATAACCTCAGCATACATTAACTGATCTTGATGAAACTTCAGCAGTCTGTTTGCTGTAAGAGGACGATCACATGGATTTGACTATTGTGAGTCAAAGTTATAGCGCCACCAACTGGCAGCAGGAAGTGTGTCACTTTCAAAATGCTTTGATATCACCCTTTTATTTTTACCCGATTTGCTTCAAACTTCATATGTATAATGTAAACATACGGCAGATGTAGACCTGTGAATGGATTCTTGATATCTTTGAAACTGTTGCCGTGGCGACGCATCAAACTTTACCCTTCTTTTAGGATGCTTTTAGGATGCTTTTGAGACCCTTAGCATGCTTCAAAATGCATGAAACTCGACAGACACATCACATTTATTAGCCAGTAGACATGTGAAAAGTTTCAGAAACGGGCGTGGTGAGGGCTCAGTAGCGCCACCTTTTGACAAAAGTGGGGTTGTTAGTTTTAACTAGAGTTACAAAAATTGGTATGTATATTGTACTCCTCGAGTCGGACAACTTTCTAATTTACACTTATTAGCTAGGACCCACAGAAACTCAGATATTTTTGTTTGAATATGGTCACTCTGAGCCTATATGTCTCTGTGTCTCTGTCTTTGGCTGTCTGTGTGTGTGTGTGAGTGTGCAGGGGGAGGGGGCTTAACCATTTCACTGCTGTGTGTATGACCTGCATAAAGAAAATACATTTCTCAAGCCTGGTATTTTTTAAATAAGTTTTTATTTTTATTTTTTATAAGTAAAGACATATAACTAGTTTAATTGTAGTGCATTGACAATAGTTTTATATAATTAGTTTATTAATCAGATTAACTTGGTCAATAAACTTGGTCTGAAAATTTGGTCCATAAATCAAACACACTTGCATGTAATAATATGAAACTCGGTACACATATAGATCTCATCGTTTCATATATAGCCTACTTCACACTCTTACTTTTTACCCCAGCCCAACAGGAAGACGGCTATTTAGGGTTGTGTTTAAAACACATGCAATGGAATTTCAAGTATTGCTCCTAGAGCACTGAACCAAATTCGACAAAACTCGATCAGCGTGAAGTCAAGACATTGAGGATGAAAAGGTGCCAATGGATTTTTTATATCTCGAACGGTTTGGCCGTGGCGAGGAAACGAAATTATGGCGAGAAACATGAAACAGGATGTGTGTTATAACTTCAGCATACATTAACTGATCTTGATGAAACTTCAGCAGTGTTTTCGCTGTAAGAGACCGATCACATGGATGTGACTATTGTGAGTCAAAGTTATAGCGCCACCAACTGGCAGCAGGAAGTGTGTCACTTTCAAAATGCTTTGAAACCACTCTCTTATTTTTAACCGATTTGCTTCAAACTTCCTCTGTATAATGTAAATACACGGCAGATGCAGACCTGTGAAAGAATTTTTGATATCTTTGATACTGTTGCCGTGGCAACGAATCAAACTTTAACATTCTTTTTTGATGCTTTTGGGACTCTTAGCATGCTTGAAATTGCTTGAAACTCAACAGATACATCACATTTATTAACCAGTAGACATGTGCAACTATGGCAAAATATTAAAGTAATGTCAAAAAAGTAAACACTAAAAGCCTCATATCTTCTAAAAATGTAATTATACATCATTTGTTTCTAAATTAAATTATACAAATATTATAACTTCCCCAATTTTTCCTTTTTTTCATTTAAGAATTATGTTTACATTCAAAAACAGCCAGAATTGTAGTAAAATTCATAAAAAAATTATAATCTGAGTCATACGTAGTGCTATACTGCCCTCTTGTGTTCAATATCAGGTAGGCCTATTGTGTATATTCCCACCGGTTAATCAACGTGTGACTCCGCTGGGACTTGGGAGCTTTTAAATCGCTTACTTACAACCGAAAGTCGAAATACGGATGTCCGCACAAGACATTAATGGTGTGGAGTAGAGCGAGCATTTTAAATAAATTCCTATTAAGTAGGATTGAACTAAACAGAAAGAATGTTCACTCTGTTCTGCTGGTTCCTCGCTGGTGGATCATATGATTACTTTGTCATAATCTATGACAAAAATGCTATTATAAACCATATTAATAATAGATAATACACATTGCTCTTATTTTTGAAAAATACATTCATGAAAAACAAGATAACAAAAATCATAAAAACATATAGCCATGGCTGCTATACATGTTTGAAATGCATAGGACAGATGTTTAATGACGCAGCAACATATAATTGAAAGGCAATTAATAATCTGTCATTACGTCACTGCATTATGATATTACGGCTCCAATACGGTGCAGCACAAAGCACTTATGTGCATCCCGAGCGGAGAATGATGTGCTTGAAGCCACATGAAGTTACAGCGCAGTGAGTCCGTATTGAAAAGTTCAAAGCACAAAGGAAATACATATTTATGAACAGTCTATTATACATTATCTATCTATGCAATAGTTTATTGAGCCTTTTCTTTTAAAGGTTTTAAATTTCAGTTACTGTGTGCGTGAAGAACAATTATAGTGCTCTGACTCTAGTGTTGTGATCTAACCGACAGCGTCCGACACCCGGTAGAAAGTAATACGATTAAGTTACAGCAATAAAGTCCAGCAAGAAAAAGTTTCTTCATTCGAAAATATAGACCTTTAGACCTTTATCTTAAAGATCCAGTATAATAGGATTAACATTCAATCATCTTGAAGATCGTTTCATCATTGACTGTAACCGAATGTGACGTGCTGTTTGAATGCTGAATGGAGAATGACTGACAGGCGCAGAGAGGGAAAAGTTTGTGTTCTTGAATTTAATGACTTAAATATTAATTTCTATATCACATAGCTTCAGAACACTAATAATACAGTACACAAAAACTTTATGGTACTTTAGAAAGTTTTTGTGCCTTTGTGCCTAACATAGAATAGTATATGCACAATATAGAATTTGAATCAGCCTCGTCAAAGACGGCAGTGTCAGAGCCGATACCGATCCTGAGTATCTAATCGGCGCACTTCTTTTCAACAGTCAAATTGAAATTGAAATTGCTTGAAACTCAACAGATACATCACATTTATTAGCCAGTAGACATGTGCAAAGTTTCAGAAACGGGCATAGTGCAAGGACTAAATAGCGCCACCTTTTGACAAAAGTGGGGTTGTTAGTTTTATCTACAGTTACAAAAATCGGTATATACATTGTACTCCTCAAGCCGGACAACTTTCTAATACATAGTCATTAGCTCGGACCAAGAGGAAGTCAGATATTTTGGTTTGAATATGGTGAGCCTCTCTCTGAGCCTACGTCCCTGTATGGCAAGCCCTTTTAACATTTAAAAGCTAAGTTTGCCTGTCCGGAATTAACATTGTAGATATCATCAACGTCTTTCTGTCTATTCGTAATTACATCTTGGATAGTTTGTATTATCATTTAAGATATCTGTAACATAATTGTGACTAGTTGAAATGACAGAGTATGGCAAGCCGTTTTAACATTTAATCATAAAAGGGCCAAAGCCTTCGGCACCGCCACCCGGGTGCATTTAGGTAACTAAAGGAACCGGGGTTGCGGTGCCACCGGCTTGGGCCCGCCATCGCTGCTCGCAGCTATATTTTGATTTATTTTTCATTACAATTAATTCACTTTAAATAAATAAAAATATAAAATTATAGGATTAACAGGAATTATAGTTCCTCAACACCACAGGAACAGTTTAAAAAAAAAGTCGAAAAAAAGTCTAAACTCACAACTCCAGAGGTTCACGGAACGACAAGGTGTGCTGTCATGACAACAATGAAAAAGTTGACATCAACCTAGTCAGCAGGTCACGTGGGAGTGGCAACCAGTCTTGGGGAAGTTCTCACTTTCTGAACTAGTTCAAAGTTTAGTTCACACATTTTAAAATGAACTAGTTCAGTTCAAAGTTTGCACAGAAATGTAAGATTTTTCCCATCTTCACCGACCTCGTTATAAAATCCGATTAAATTATCATATGACGCCTTTGTCGACGGCGGCCGCGGTGCGACACTGGTGGCTTGTGTTGCCAGATTGGGTGTTTTTTTCGCTACATATTAAGCCCTGTTTACGTTGAGTTTTAGCCGGGCTTTCGCCTGGAAGGCTCTATAAATCTGGCACCCCATTGAACGAAGTTAAACTGAGAGAGCGTGCGTTCACAGACACCAGAATGAACGAGTTCACACGTTAATCAGGACAGGCAGTAAAACAATACGTTCAGTTCACCCACAATATGAACGAGTTCATGAACGTGAACGAGTTCAGGCACAACGTTTGGCTGCCTGGGTCTCGAGGATATAGACTGACCGACTTTTTTTTTTTTTTTTTTTTTTTTTTTTTTTGAGCAAGCATTGATTATGCGTGACACGGTCTCAATTTGCGGGACGCATGCATTGGGCTTCAAACGCTGTGCGCGCATGCGCTACGCGGGACGGGTGGTCACCCTATCTGCAGGGGTGGTGTTTTATCCTCTTTGTCGTCATAGTTCCCCACTTTGAAAAACGAGTCTTTTGCTGAGCCTGGTGTCAATAAAAGCTTTTATTGGACTAAGAAGGACGTTTTCACTTCTGAAACTTACAGGATATTCTCATAAAATGATGACCTCTTAGATGTCAAACGTTCAAGGAAATTTTGATTTCTCAGTTCATCGCCCCTTTAAATGTATATTATGTTATGTTTTGTCAAAAATAAAGTATATTGAATTATCAACAGAGATGTTTTATCGTGTTTGTTCCAATATTCAAACTTAGCAATTAACTTTAAAATACGTATAATAAAATGTATACTTTTTACAAAGAAAGGTTACACTTGAAATGTTAAAATTTAATTGTTGTCGATTTACAAGTGAAAACATTTTAATGAAATTGCAAAAAATATATTTAGGTGTATGGAAGCAACCTCTTCACAAATGACAAGACACATGGCAGGATCACATGACAATCAGCGAATCACATGAAAGACAAGAACAAGGAACAAGGAACGTGACCGATATCACATACATTGTGATCTGATTGCATAATGACATTTTATCAAATATTGATCAATTTACATGCTGCACAAACATTCCGAATGTACCCGCAATCACAGACTGAACAAAGAGAAATCATTTCAGTTATTATTCACTTAATTCTGAAGCTTGTGTTTTCTGTTTTGACAGAAAATAAGCTGGAAACTTCTTGAACTCTGAGAGGCGGTAATAGCCAGGCAGTAGGAGGGCACCCCACGATACGATTTTAATTGGTCATACACCTTTCGCCTGTAACGGCTCCTTTAGCTCTTGAATTACTGTAAAAACAGGAAGCATGCGGGGCGGTGGAGAGAGCGGGGGCGCGTCAGCAATCGTTAAAATCTCTTCACCATGGAGGGAAGTTGCGCATTATTAGATTGTAAGGCTGTAGGGAGGAAAAGACCATTTGACTGCGCTGCAGGGGTGAAGCGTTGGGTTCTGCCGCTGGGGAACGTACATGGCTGCTCCAGCTTGAGAAGAGATGGCAGAAGACAATTTAGCAGGTCATCAATGCTCACCTGCTGCACAGGTGGCCTACACACTGTTAATGAGGCTTTTTGTTTTGCTCAGACCCCTGAGAGAGAGAGAGGAAGAGAATGAGAAAGCAAGAAATAGATCCATCACAGATACACAGTCATCTAGACTCACTCAGAGATAAATGAAGACTGCAAACTAATGAATTTCACTTCCAAGATTGCGTTGATGGATTTGAAGGGGTGAAAACGCTCTATTTCTCTCTCGGAATTCACATTAGTCTCCTTTGTTTTGTTGTCTGGAGCTCTTAAAATGATCTTCGAAGTTTATGGGGTTTTGGAAAGCAACAGAATGAATTATGCAAAGATATGCAGGCCGAGAAGCGATAATGATGCCATATGCCTCTCTTTCTCTCACTCTCAAATCTTTCACTTGCTTACTTTCCATTTCATCTAAATATACCACGGACTTGAACCGGACAAAAATGTAATTAGATGAAGGCATTTACATTCACATTAGTATAATTTGTCAGTTGACATACATTTACAAATAATGCACACACAAAATCGTAGGTGAACAAAAGACACTCAGAGCATTTGGTTGTACATCCTAGTTTACAATACTTAGGGACAGAACAGGGCAAATTAGCATGAGAGCACAATTCCAAAAAAAATGAGCGAGTGATCTACTGATGATTAGTTTGCAAATTAAAGAACACAGATGCAGCTAGATATTTTCCATAATGACAAATGTGTCTTTTTAATTCAATCTCCAAAAGTGGGTTTGCGCTGGCGAAAGCTGTGGTTATCGCTTTGCTTCAGAGGGTCTTTATTAAACCTCTGGGGTTGTTCGGCCCAATTATGGACCCGAAGAATTTAAATAAACTTTTTTTTAAAAATCAAAGCTTCCTCAGAATGGTCCGAAATTTGGTGACTTTGTTGGTATTTGAACACCCCAAAAAATTGGGGACAGGATGTGAATAGTCTAAGTGGTTGTAAAAAAAAATAGTCACACTTGGGGTGTTTGGGTCCAAATGGACCCACATGGAAAATTAATGGGAAATTGGCAAAAATGTGAAAATACTGAGTTTTTTTGTGTGCTTACAATCTACAAATCAGCCACGATCTTGAAAAAAAGCACACAACAGTGAAGGGGTGAATCTATAAAACATCAAGAGTGCAAAACAGACACATCCACACACACACAAAAACACACTTTTATACACAAACACACCAAAAAAATTCAGATTATACATGTGTTTTGCATTTTTAAAATGCTCAGTTGTCCACCAGATGGCATCCATCTCATTTCAAAAATTGCTTTTATGAGGCCTAGGCTTGACTCTAAAATGAAATACAGCTTTAAAAAAAAATAAAAAAATAATTTTTTTTTAAATATTTTTTCTATTATGTTCAATGGGGGGAAATTTTGGCATAATTATTGCATTAATACTAATTATAAAATATATATATATATATATTTGAAATGATCTCAAAACACCAAAAAAGAAAATAAAAAATATTATAAAAAAACGAGTAAAAAAAAAAAAAATGATTTAAAAAAAAAAAAAAAATCCCGAACACCCTGAGTGTGACTCTGAAACGAACAACCCCAGAGGGTTAAAGTGGTCCTATTATGCCATTTTATGAAATCTTGATTTTGTTTTTGGGGTGTGCTAGAATATGCTTTTATGCTTGATTGTTCAAAAAACACATTATTTTCACATTATTACAGTACCTCTCTCTTCTATCTGGCTCAAACTCATCATTAGTTAGTGTGTTTTGATGAAGCCCCTCATTCTGAAATATGAAATGTGCTGTGATTGGTTAGCTGGCTCAGTGTGTTGTGATTGGCACTGCATGTTCAAGAAATGTCACGCCCCTTACCATAACTGTGAGTTTCATCTGCTCACGTGTAAATATCAAGGATGGCGTCAATTTCAAATCAATTCAAGTCTGACTCAGACTTGAAACAAGCAAGATGATTGTCCATACAAGTACTTTTCAAGCATGAATTTCACAGAGTGGTCAAGTCAAGTCCAGTCACCTTTATTTATATAGTGCTTTTTACAATACAGATTGAATCAAAGCAGCTGTTGTTTCCAGAAGAAAATTGGGTCATCGTCCACCTTAGTAAGGCAGATCAATAATATTGTTGAATATTAAATGTCCCCAACTAAGGAAGCCAAAAGCCAAGGCAACTGCGGCAAGGGACCAAAACTTTATCAGGTGACAGAATGGAGAAAAAAACTTTGGAGAAACCAGACTCAGACAGGGGCCAGTCCTCTGGAAAATGAACGAACAGTGTATGATTATGATTCAGGCAGAATAACAGGTCAAAAGTCAGATTGGATCAGAACATTCAGAATATATATCCAGTTCCATCTGGTTGGAAGTCGTGAGTCATCACGCCGGTATGGAGACGTGTTTGTTGAGGATCAGTGTCGATAGCTGTCGTGTCGATGAGGCCTTCACAGGGCTGATGAGGCTGGAACTTCAGGGATGCGTTGTGAATGGGTCCAGGCACAGGTCCACCGTCTGAGCTGGATCCGGCCCGGTAAACATCGGAATAAACAGAAAGACTAACATTAGCGTAGATGCCATTCTTCTTATGATGTAACGAGTACCTCAGGTGTTATAGGAAGTGTTCCCAGTTCCAGCTGACCTACAGTAAAAGCTAGAGTAAACACTACATCAATACTGTAATGGAACTGTAATTGGAACTGTTAATAGAAAACACAAATAATAAGACATAATTACAAGTTGAGATCAATAAACAAGACTGTTCTGACAAAGTGGGAATTGCTCCATTTTAGACGTTTTTGTGCGTAGTCTTGGGCTCTGGAAGCTGATCTCTGTAAAATGTGCAGCGCATGGATAAACATTGGGGTTGTTATAATGTCCAGGAAAAGTTTGTCAGCCTTAGGAAGTATCTCTTTGACATAGCAATATTGCATATAAAAAATAAAAAATAAAAGCGTTTTGTAGTCCGAACAAATCGTTCGTTGTTCTTGGAAAGTGGATTCTGTTGAATAAGATATCTCCCTTTCGAATGGACTTAATGGAGGTTTGTAAACTTGTAGCCTTTTTTATGCTCAACAGCAGTATTACAGACTAATTCAAGTTGAAAAAGCATAACAGGACGCCTTTAACCCACTGGAGCCGAATGGATTACTTTTATGATGGATGTGCTTTTTGGGCTTTAAAATCTAATATCCCATTGACTCCCATTGTAAAACTTGGAAGAGCCAGGATATTTATTATAAAACTCTGTTTGGCTAAAAGAAGAAAGTCATTTAGACCTAGGATAGCTTGCAAGTGAGTAAATTCTGGGATAATTTAAATTTTTGGGTGAACTAACAATTTTAAGTATACTTACGTGGTCTTTAATTAACATTATATTATCTGCATACAGATTTTTTAAATATTTACTTTTAAGTAGGGCTGTGCAAAAATTAATTTAAAAATAAAAGTCTGTGTTTACATAATATATTTGTGTGTGCTGTATATAATTATTTTGTATATCTAAATACCTCTGCATGCATGTATAAGAATTATTTGCGCTTACATTCTGTATATATATACTGTATATATATATATATATATATATATATATATATAAAAATACATAATTTATATTATATAAATATAAATATTTTATATATGAATAACACATTTTCTCAAATATATACATGCATGTGTGTGTATTTATATATACAAAATAATTATATACAGCACACACAAATATATTATCTAAACACAGACTTTTATTTTGGATGCGATTAATCGCAAATAATTTTTGCACAGCCCTACTTTTAAGATTTTAAGTACTGTACACTACAAGTGCACATTCAATACAAATAAGCACATTTCTTTTTCACAAAGGATTTATATTACATCTCTCTCAATGTCTCTGAAATCACCTGTCTGGTTTAGCTCTGAAAGGCTCTAGTGTGTCATGTCAGATTTGCTGTGTGGAAGTGAAGGACTAATGTTGTGGTCATAAGGTGACGACCTTGTCATGACCTCTAGAGGCCCGTCTCAGTGAAATCTCTCAGGACAACTTAATATGAGTGAAAGCTGCTTGCTGACAGGACAGAAACAGGGCAGAGACTGATGCAGACACTCAGCACTTTCCATTCAAAATATCAAAATATATTGTATGTGTTTTTCTTAGTTGGCAAGTGCAGCATTGTAACTATTGTAGACTTTTTTTAAAACTAATCCAAAGTATTAAGCTTTAGAGCAACGAAAGCAACTTTATAAAAATACATTTGGGCTAGCAAAGCAACTCCTTGGGAACTGCTGGCAAATACAAACACCCTAGTGGAGGGATTTTCAAGAGTTAAAAATCAAATTTCTCTGTAATGTTGCATTATGGAAGAACATGAACATTTGTGTGTGTGTGTCACTGAATTAAAAAGAAAGAAAAAGAGTAATTGCTACTTTTTTGCGTAATATAAAGTCGAAAAAAGTATTAACTCGCAATTCTGTATATTTCGCTATTCTGACTTTATAATTGCGAGTTTAAGTCAGAATTAATATAAACTCGCACTTCTGAGAAAAAGAAAAAAAAGTTTTTTTCCCCCTCAGAATTGGACTTAATAACTCATCTCAACTCATTAATAACAATCTCATTCTGAGAAAAAAGGTCAAAATTAGCTATAGTGAGAATAAAAGAATGTTTTTTGTAATGGGCAGGTTTAGGGCTAAATAGGGTTAGGGTAAGGGGATAGAATATGCCGTTTGTACAGTATAAAAAACATTTTGTCAATGGAAAGTCCTCAGTCGTGTTTTCATGTTTTATGACTAGTCTTTTAGCTGAAGGAGACTGAGGTAAACACATGCCATGATTAAAATTGAATGAAGCTTCTGTTTGCAAATGGACCCAGATGTTGATCCTCCCGCTCTCTCTATCTCTCTCTCTCTGTGTTTTGCAGTTCCAGTTTACTATGGTTTATTTTCAAATAAATAAATAAAGTGTTTGTTGCTTAGCTGCAGACAAGGAAAATAAAGTAAAATAACGATATAGACAAATAAAATAATAAAGCAAAGTAAATAAATGAAGTAGCTGCACAATAATTCAGCTTATTAAGAATGATAAAATATATGACATGAACAAAGAAAAAAAATTAAAGTCTATGTTTCTGGCTCTCGTTTGCCTAGAGGTGGGTCAGATGATGGATGATCTTTCAGCAGTCTTTCTTGTAATCAATGCACACTCGCTGTCTGAGTGCTATATAATGACAGACAGACTCTCTCACATACACACACACATTCGTCATATGCAGCCGCTGGAATGCATTAGAGGCATTAACCTTGACCCCTGTGAAAGTGGAGAGGTCGACAAGTCTTGACAGGAGAAAAAGATAATTAGCATTGAGAGCTCTAACCTACTTTGTACTGGCAAAAACCTGGGTGTAAATGAGACGTCTCAAACCCCTCAGAATTGTGTTTTATTGCCAAAGAAAAATGAAAATCCCCTTAACTTGTGGTCACAATTACCCTGGCTCTACAAAATTTCATGGACAAAAAACTGTCATTTCAATCAAAATCCACACTATCGTATGGAGCTTGCTTCCGGCATGGAATTAAAAGTAGATGGCAACATTTAATCTAGCAATTTGCTTGATGACCTTTTTTCCCTCACTATTCCGAGTCTATATTGAGTATATGAGTTGGTAACTCTTTATTTTGATAGTCCACTTTAGACATTCAACTAACTATAAGTAACTTTGCCGCTACATGTCAACTAACTATCATTAGAGTATTAGTAGACTGTCTGTTTAATATCTGCTAACACTTTATTTTGTTGGTCCCCCAACAGATATTCTACTGACTATAAGTAACTTACTACAAGTCAACTTGTTCTCCTAACCTGAACCCCAATGCTACGTTCCGGACGCGAATAGGGCGTCAGGCGCGAATGATTTCAATGTTAAGACAATGCAAAGACGCTTTACGCGCGTGAAAAATTCCTGCGGCGCGAACTTGACGCGCGAATGAAGCGTATTCGCGTCTTCCACACCGCACTCCACGCCTCCTTCGCGCGTCAAGTTCGTGCGAATTGAGCGTCTGGCGCGTTACGCGTGAATGATTCAGTTAGTGCCATTTGTGCATTCAAGCGTTTGACGTGAATTCGCGTCTGCCGCCCGAGTTGAAAAATCTGAACTTTGGCGTGAATTCGCGCTGCGTTAACCAATCAGGAGCCTAGATGCTTGCTCACGTGGTGAAGTGTCTGGATGCTTCAATAAATTATTTTGTTAAAATGACTAAATGCATGTTGGGATTATGCACAACAAAGCAAATGTTTTATCACTTAAAACATTATTTCTATATACGAGACATGTTCATTTTGTATTGAATGTTATTCATTCCATATCTAGATTATATGAAAATAGTATTATGTTGTAAAGACAATCAACATATGTGCATAAATTCGTGTCTAGACGTGAGAGAGAGAAAAAAAATCACAGGACAGGTTAATAACTTTTGAAGGCTGGCTCTATTTATCATCAAAACAAAAATAAATGACAGCTAGATTAGATGGATGAGGGCGAGGGTGATCCTCGCTCCGATGCGGGACAACAGGTCATCAAACTGGGCTCGGGACAGGCGGAAGTACCGCTGACAGCGGCCGTCATCCAGCGCAGCTCCTCGAGCGAGCAAATGGTGAAAATCGCCAAACGGTTTGGCTCCGAAGGGTCCGGTGGACACAAATACACGGCGACGATGATCCCCACGCCACTGTTCTGCAGAGTAAATACAGAGCGGTAACTCTCTTGATGAATGCTCGGTCGACGTAAAAACAATGGCCGCCAACGGAATTCGATTCTGACGCGCGTCACGCGCATCAATTTCGCTTCAAACTTGTTTTTACGCGCGCCAGTTTCGCTCTTGACACGCGAATTAACACAAAGTGGTCAAGCCTCAAACTAGACGCGCAGGCACAAATTTGACACGCGATTTGCGTCCGGTGTGAACGTAGCATTACACCTAACCCTAACCTAACAGTCTACTACAGCCTACTAATACTCTAATGACAGTTAGTTGACATGTAGTTGAACAGTTACTTATAGTTAGTAAAATGTCTAAAGTGACTATCGAAAAAAAGTGTAACCTATGAGTTTACACCCAGCAGCTTAGTCACCTGACGACAATACCTGAAACCACGAGATTTGATTCTATTAGAACTGCTTAGTTTAAAAGTGACTTCTGTGTAAGCTGTGATAGACACTCGCCTAAAGGATTATTAGGAACACCTGTTCAGTTTCTCATAAATGCAATTATCTATTTCAACCAATTACATGGCAGTTACTTCAATGCATTTAGGGGTGTGGTCCTGGTCAAGACAATCTCCTGAACTCCAAACTGAATGTCAGAATGGGAAAGAAATGTGATTTAAGCAATTTTGAGCATGGTATGGTTGTTGGTGGGAGACGGGCCGATGCGAGTATTTCACAATCTGCTCAGTTACTGGGATTTTCACACACAACCATTTCTAGGGTTTACAAAGTATGGTGTGAAAATGGAAAAACATCCAGTTGCGGCAGTCCTGTGGGCGAAAATGCCTTGTTGATGCTAGAGTTCAGAGGAGAATGGTCCGACTGGTTCAAGCTGATAGAAGAGCAACTTTGACTGAAATAACCATCATTACAACCGATATATGGAGCAAAGCATTTGTGAAGCCACAACTCGCCCAACCTTTGAGAACCTTGACAATTTGCAAGAGCTCATCAAATTGGACAGTTTGAAGACTGGAAAAATGTTGCCTGGTCTGATGAGTCTCGATTTCTGTTTGAAATTTGGGGTAAACAGAATGAGAAAATGTATCCATCATGCCTTGTTAACACTGTGCAGGCTGGTGGTGGTGGTGTAATGGTGTGGGGATGTTTTCTAGGTACACTTTAGGCCCCTTAGTGCCAATTGGGCATAATTTAACCCTTTCACACATACGATCACACTGGTGTGATCAGTCTTGGCTGGTCCCTGGAGCGCACGATCACACCAGTGTGATTAGAATGGTCAGTGCATCACGTGATCAACTGCTAAATTCAAACTTGCTCTCGTGCATTGGCTGGCACTGAGTCAGAGACGGACGCATTTGACCCTATTCTTTTCCCAGTTCACCAGCCACTTACTTTCATGTATTTCGTGAGAAGTGGAGGAACTGACGTGTTGTAAATCACACAGATCCGATTTTCTGCACTGTAAAACAAACTAAAATGGCGCCACCCACCCAACGCGATTGTTATAAAGATGTTTAAACAACAAAACCCATCCACTTGCACATATTTGACAGACAATCGGGATATCAGTGTTTCATGCTATAGCTAATACATTTGTGAATATTTTTTTAAAAAAAGGGAAAATTACATAAAAGCAGATCATCATTCATTTGGCGCTTTGTCACGTGACAAGCAATGCTGCGTCACCGTGGAAACATTAAAGTGACAAGTTCTAAATAACGGTCGCCTTGAAAAACGTACGCTGGGGGGGTCAGCTAGAATATTTTAAACTTACGTGTAATACGATTAAATGCCACGGCCTACCTCAGCATTGTCCATCCCTTTATGGCCACCATGTCCTCTGATGGCTACTTCCAGCAGGATAAAGCACCATGTCACAAAGCTCGTATCATTTCAAATTGAACATCAGTTCACTGTACTAAATGCCCCCCACAGTCACCAGATCTCAACCAAATAGAGCGTCTTTGGGATGTGCTGGAATGGGAGCTTCATGCCCTGGATGTGCATCCCACAAATCTCCATCAACTGCAAGATGCTATCCTATCAATATGGGCCAACATTTTTAAAGAATGCTTTCAGCACCTTGTTAAATCAATGCCACATAGAATTAATGCAGTTCTGAATGGGGGTCAAACACAGTATTAGTATGGTGTTCCTAATAATGTACATCACTACACTATTTACAATGGATCTTTTTTGTTTGACCATGAAATCTTGCTGCACCTTTATTATGTAAATGGTTTATGATACTTTATGATGAGACTTGAGGTAAGAAGTCTATGTTTCCCCAGTAGTTCGTCCTCTCCTGTTTCAACTGAGGCCAGATCAATGCCGCTCAGCAGCACTTTAAGAGAGATACAGCCCTCCTAACATCACCGGGACGGAGGGGAGATTGATCATGGCCATTTATCTAAGCGGAGGCGTGCCATCCCACAGGGTTTCACGTTTAACATCCTCTGCGCTGGTTTAAACTGGCAGGTTGCCATGGCAGTTAATGAGGAGCCGACTGACGGAGTGGAACAGTCGTCACCGCAGATTCTTTACCAGGGTAAGATAAAGCTAATGCTGTTAGCTTCGAAAATGCAGGACTGAGACCACTCCATCAAACAGACATCTTGAACTCTCTCTCCCTCTAATCCAGTATTAGAAATGAAAACATCTTTATGTGGTTTATTCCCATGAACCCCACTCAAACCTGATGCTGTGCTGCACACTTCACTCTTCTGTGGCACAAGAATGGGGAAAATAAAAAAAGTTGTTTTGCAAAACAATTACTGGCTATATTTTTCCACATTTAGCAACAAAAAGATTCTCAATTTTAGCAGATTAGTCTAAATTGCCATGTTAGCCAATAGTGCAGTTTTCAAGTTGTGCTCAATTTATACATTTAAACATTAAATTAATAAAGCAGAATAAAACGAAACAGCTCTAAATGTTAGTAAATGTAATAGCTAAGTCTAAATTTAAATGTTGAAACTGGAGCTAAACAATTAGTACATGCTAATTTAATCTAGCCAAAGTGGGTGGTTTTATTGTTAAACCTATATCAATTGGGTTGTTTGTTACATTTTGTGAACAATCAAGTACTTTCTGGTGTTTAATTGATGTTATTATTAACCTTGATGTGTTTCTTCACAATATTAAGTGCATCTGTGCTGGTCACTAATTAACAGGATACTTTAAGTAGGACTATAGCTGCTTTTAGCCTAGCTATTATCTGTATTACTTATATAATGAGCCACATTAAGCTTGCATTGCCCAGCTCCAATCAGAAGAGTGAACAGAGGCAGAGCAGCAATGATTGCAATTATTTTACCCACTGGTGATTATCTGTTTGAGAGCTTTTATGTTCAGTTTCATTTGCAATGTAAACATTTTTGCTTCCTCTGAACATATTTCCTTTGTTCAAAATGCTCCAGGTGCAAGCTCTGGAAATTAAATAAGCCTATATCAAATTACCTATGCTAATTTGTAAATGGAACACACAGTGACTGGACAGATTTTACTACAATATATGCTACACAGATATTAGCAACAGATATCTTACAACCACCATAATTCCAAAAAGAAAAAAAAAAAGAATTTCCCTACATTGTTAGAAATACAAAGATTGCACGAATTCAATGAAAAATTCATTGTTTGTATGATGTAATTCCCCCCAAGGGCTAAATTACTAAGCAAGTCTACATTTTCTTAAACTTTATTTCTGCTGATATTTGTCAAAAATCGCAAAGTAAATAAGAACAGAATTATAATCTTTTTAAGATTATTGGGTTAATAACCTTTTTTATCTTTACTGATTTATTAACAATTAAGGCCAAAAAATACACAACAGATTAATTTGAGACATAAAAATGACTTTCTATGTTCCAGATTTTCTTATTTTACAAAATGTGTTTTAAAAGTTTGTGTTTTCGCTTATCAAGAGAAATGATAAGGATACTGATATTCTCCAAACCCCAACTTTGCCTGTAGGTGTTTCCAAAGAGTTGAAGAACACTGTTTTAAAACTAAATTGTTAAAATTAAGGAAGTCTGACAGCTCAGAAATCACTGGTTTAAGTGGTTTAAATAAGAGTGGTTTATTGTCTATTGAAGACCCACTATAGACCATTTCACAAGATGTAAACAACACTGGTCCAGAAGCACTTCCTGTTTCAGTTTTTTAACACTACATAAAAGCTGGGATAAAATACAACCAACAGAACATATAAATATGAATCAAAAAGTTAAACAAACATCTTTAAGATGTTTTCTTTACATAAAGAAAACAGTTACAAACTGAAACAGGAAGTGCTTCTGGACCAGTGTTGTTTACATCTTGTGAAATGGTCTATAGATTGCTGGCTCTGAATGTGTGCAAGTGACTTCATTCAAACAACCTCATAAAGATAATGAAATCACCTGTGCTGACCTACGTCTATAGATAAATCAGCAGTAATTGGAGAGGAACTTACATCACAGACAGAAAGGAATGACCAGATTAAAGGGACCTTGTTTGCCATTGTTTATTATGTTGTATTTATTCAGAGGCCTTTGTGTAACGTCTATTGACACCACTGTGTTCTCTCTGTGCTTAACAGCATGCATAGAGATAAGAGTCCGGCCTTGCTATTGTTCTATTGTTACCGCAAAAGCGGTTAAAGTCATGATGTCTTTGATAAAACTTCAAAGAAGACATCATCCCCTTCAAAGGGAGTGGTACGATCCGCACTGACCTCCTCTCCATGTGAGCTGACATCACAAAAGACTAAATCCCACCTCCAGACGGGGGGCACTGTTGTCCCTGGCATTTCCTGAGCCCTCTCTGTCAGCAGAAAAAAATGAAAATGGTAGTTAAATGTCAGATATTTTTTCTAGAGGAGAAAAGGCTACGTTTTCCTCCATCACTGAAGTATGCCATGGTTTGCGTGAGGGCATGGATCTCATTCTAAATGTCACTGTCTACAGCTTTAATCTTCCTTGGAAGGAAGGTGTAGCAAGGTTAGATGTTGTGGGAAGGAGGAGGCGGGAACCGGCGAACATTCAAAGACTTTATTAAATGTAAAATAAACAAATACAAAATGAAAGTAAAGACTGCAGCCCCTCACAGACGACTGCTGTCACATATAACAAAACACTACATAAATCCAGGCCTGGCCTCTCTCGTCCTTTACCGTCATCGCTTCTCGTTTTATGCTTCATCTCCTCCGTGAGAGATAGGAGACTGGTGCGTCGCGCAGATGTCGCTCATCAACAATCACGCCACCGGCCTCGTGCAGATCTCCCATGGCCCTTGGCCTTGTCCTGCTCGTCACAGAAGGGTACTATGGCTAACGTCAGACCACTTCTCATTTAAAATAGGGGATTATCACGCTTACGGGTTTCATGGGCGGGATTTGTCAACTTTGTGCATGTTCACTTCCGACGCAGTTCAACAATGGCCGAAACGAAGGCTAGATGTTACTGCTTTGTTCCACTTTGTAAATCTAGCCAACAATGCCAACCCTACTTAAGTTTTCATGGATTCCCGACTGAATTGAGTACAAGGAAGTAGTGAATTAAAGCGGTTCGCCGGGATGAAAGTCCAAACTTTAAAATAAAACAGTTACCCATGTAAATACTATGTACTTATTTTAGTAACTACAATTACTGGGTAATAACTAGTACTAACCCTGAACCTACCCTTAAACCTACCCCTGTTCCATGTACTTACCTTATATTAGCCAGTACTTTCTAGGTAAGTACACTATAAGTACACTGTAAGTATTGTAATGTAAAAGGAAGCGTTACCCGCGTTTGTTTGTTCAGGTGAATTACTGCATTATAATGGTTGTATTGGCCCTTTACAGGTATTTTAATAGGTAAAAAGTAGTAGGTGGGTTATAATTAGTGAGATTTAATCCTCATGAATATAATCGACTAATTTCAGGGCAGAAATAACCTTTCAATCAATATGTAGAGGCTTCAATCACTTTTTGGCAGGTGAAATAGTACTCCATTATAATGGTTTCATTGGCCCTTTACAGGTATTTTAATAGGTAAAAAGTACTGGGTGAGTGATGTTTAATTGCACGTTATGTCTGTTCCACATAAAAGCAACTGCATTCGTAAAGAGAATGGCCGATACTGGCGATACATCTTTAACACGCTGCGTGTGCTCCTGCGGCCGGCCATCAATTTTCGGCGGACCATCACTTTTCGGCACGACACCGGCGCTTTAGTGAATCAGACTAATAATAAACCTAGTGTAGTCCGTCATCAGTTCGCAAGAGTGATCGGTGATTCAATGGAAGTGGCAGTGCGCAAAGATCACTGAATGCGGAAGTACTACATGTCAGCATGATAATCCCCTATTGAGACGTGGTCCACATGGTTATTTTCTCGTATTTGAGGCATGGTTTACGAATGCCCAGAGGGTGCTACGAATGTCTATCAAATGCGCCATACGTAGCTCATAGCCAATCATTTCAGTTATTCCAGATGACGTATGTAGAGCGAAAAAAAATTAGACGAGTAAGAAGACGATGGGTCAGAGATTTATTTACGTTTGAAACTACTTACAACAATGTCTAAGGCTGCATCAAAAGATAACTTCGCGTCTGCTGCCATGTTTGATCCATAGGTATAAACAAACTGCTTCGGTGTGTCGCATAGACGTCGTCATCGTCTTGCTGCTCCTTCCCCGTTCTGTGTTTGGTTCCCTCGCTGAGGCGAAAATTCGGTCCATGGTATACAGGCTACCTATCTGCGTGAATAAAATCGTGCAGCACAAAGGCAGTATGGGAAAACCCATGTAGGCTACTGTTTTTATCTATCAAAATACACCTCCACAAATGTATGAAGGAAATTAACTTTGTGTCTGGTGGACAAAAAAGTTATTTATCAACTTTTTTTTTTTTCAAATCAATTATGTAAATTTATCTTGGTGTGTGGACATACATAGACAAATGTGCAAAGTAGTAAATCCTGATAACTGTTATTAAATGTGTTTATACAATTGACTAAAATAGAACAACGGGAAAAATAACCTACTAGTGAGCTGCTTTTTGCTAAAATTGTTTTACTGGTTTCCTATGCTAATTCATTTTGAAAAGTTGTGAATTCCATGTGACCCTGCTCCTGATAAATTTATACAAACTGCATCAATAAATACATAAAAATACATGCAAATATAACTGTGGTTGATACAATTTTTAGGTCCCACTTTATATTAAGTGGCTTTTAGTACTATGTACTTACATAGGAAAATAAGTACAATGTACTTATTGTGTTCAGGTTGTAGTAAAACACTTTTGCTGCTATTGAGGTGTGATATGGGTAAGGTTAGGGACAGGTGTGGTGGTATGGGTAGGTAGGTATCAGGGTGGGTTAAGTGTAAGGGAAGGGTCAACTGTGTAATTACAAATGTAATTACATCAATTAATTACAGTTGTAATTACATGCATATATTTTCAAAATATAAGTACAATGTAAAAACATGTGTACACAATAAGTCCAATGTATCAAAGTAGTAACTTCAATGTAAGTACATAGTACTTAAAGCCACTTAATATAAAGTGGGACCAAAAAGGATATATATTTTTTAATCAATTGTATGTCTATACACAATGGCATCCCGACCGAGCCTGCATGTACTGCAGCCACAATAGTGTGTAAATATACTATGTCAAAATATTAAAATATTTGTTAACATACAGTTTGCTGTAAAACACACACAGATCATATTTTATCACCTTGTTGCTTTTCTGCTGGTGTTTTTCAGTGGGTGGTTTCTCAGATTGTGTTGTAATTTGCCTGACGTTAATATAAAATGTTCTGCTGATTTATATTCCCTTTTTATGGTACTAGAGGATTTTAATTAGTTTTTTTTCTATTGGCTTCATTTTTTCAATGTGTTCATTTAAATGGTCCGAGTGATGTTCATGCTGATTCATAAGGAGTTTTAAACATATTTTAAATAGATTTTAATGACTTTAATAGCTGCGTCAGGTTTCTTTTTCTTGATTTTCTGATTGCAGTTGTTTCAAAGGAAATGTGTTATTCGGATTTCATTTTAGACATTTCCATGTGCCCTGTTGCTTGCAACACATACTTATTTCTAGAAAACATGGTTAATTTGTGGAAAAATGTGGTTAAAAAAACTAAAAACAAACTTATGGACATATTAGACACTTTGTTGAACCTTTGGTAAATCTATTATTATTATTTCAGTTTTGATGATGGAATTCACATTTCAGATTTAGATTCAGATTCAGATTTACACTTGCAGTGAGCTATTGGCTGGATGGCTGCATATTTAAGCATTTCCCTCAGAAAGAAGGAGTGTTAATTGTAAGGTCACTTACAGTAAGTGTATGGCCTGTAACAGTAGCCTGTGATGGTGGTAATGGGGCAGTAGTTAGGGTGAGTAACTTGCAGTCTCAGGCAGGGGTTACAGACTGAATCTGGCAGAGATCGTTGTACTATCCTGGCTGGATCAATGCCACCCTGGCACAGATAATCATCAGGATTAATAGTCAGACGGTTCCAAATCAAAAGCATCTGTTTATATTCTATATTATATTCAATTCTGTGAAACTTAATTTGTCCATTTACAGAAAAACAAACAAACATTGCATTTACTCACTCTCATGTCTTTTCCAACCTTTATGACTTTCTTTTATTATTAGACACCGAGATGTTTTGATGAATTGTGAGTTATAGCCTGAATAAACACAATTCTTAAATAGCTGGTTTGTTCAGTTCATCCACTTTTGTCTTTGCAGTCCTACAAAACACTGTGTTCTGCCCCCCTCCCCCTATTTGTTAATGTGCCTTATTTTCCTATTTACATTTAGTCATTAGCAGGACGAGTTAGCATTAGCTCTAAACCTGAATGATTGACAAGCCTGCTGTTAACACTCTGATATGAATGTGAGAGGATACAATTATGAAGTTAGTTTTTGTGGCGCTCATCTCTATGTGCGCACGTTGTTTTTAATTAGCAGGTATGGCAATCGGAGTCTTATCTGGCCAGCAGAGACATAGCAACGATGCTAGCTGAGTAGATCCATTAACATTCTCTCGCAGCTGTCAACAAACTCGTTTATCAAAATTACACACTCATGCTGCAAAAGCATTGTGACAGTTTTTTTTATTGGCATCCTCTTCCACACACACACACACACACACACAAAATTATAGTATGTGTGTGTGAGAGAGCATTTTGATCAAGAACACATCAGTTCAGTATTTGGTTGCAAAAGCCTGGTAACAGCTAGTTCTGGTTGTGAATGCTGATTGGTCAATACAACCATGACTTAAAACAACTTTTGATCTACCTATGGTTAATATTCTCCAGCTAAACTTTGCTCTGTCGGCATAAAGCCTGGTTCACTTTGCAGCTTATTCTGAACCTAGTTGGTGACCAGTCACAGTTTGTTTTGCTTTTAGCCTATGTCATGTAGCAGTGGAATCCTATAAAAATGAACTGGTGTGTGAAAAAAAAATCACCTCAGGTTGCTTATGCAACCCGTTTTCTTGAGAAGGGGACAGACTGAGATGCTGTTAATGGATAAAAAAGTCATTATAGTGACCATTGTCTGAAGCATGTGTAAACAATTGGCTGACAGGTCAATCCAACCTTTTGTTGTGCTCTCGTCATTCTACTTATGGCTGCTTTTCAAATCTTGGCAATGTCAATGCAGGATGGGATTCACACGAGGACTCAGCAGAGAAGAGGGTCACAACTCTTTTGTTCACAATGGGAGTGGATAATTCGATTTAAGGAGCTAGTCTCCCTCTGTCAGCAGGGGACAGAGGTGAGAGAGTACAGTCAGAGATTCAGTAGTGCAGCTGAGGGGCTGAACCTTGACAAGGAAGCTCACAAGGATTTGTTTAATCATTCGCTTGACGAGCCGTTGGACTGGCTGATCCGAAGAGCCTTCGATAGGGTCAGTTTTGAGGCAATGGTGGAGGGTCTTATTATTTATCGGGAGAGAACCGCCAGGGAGGAGGTCCCGAGTCCGGTGGTCCGGAGAAGCAGGAAAAGACACGCTCCGTCTGCCCAGTCAGAGACTGTTCATGCTCTGTCTGCCCAGCCAGACACTGTTCACGTCGCGTCTGCCCTGCCAAAGACTGTTCGCATCCCGTCTGCTCAGCCAGAGAGTGTTCACGCTCTGTCTGCCCAGCCAGAGACTGTTCACGTTCCGTCTGCCCAGCCAGAGACTGTTCACATCCCGTCTGCTCAGCCAGAGAGTGTTCACGTCGCGTCTACCCAGCCAGAGACTATTCAGGTCCTGTCTGCCCAGCCAGAGACTGTTCATGTCCCGTCTGCCCAGCCAGAAACTGTTCACGTCATGTCTGCCCAGTGAGAGACTGTTCACGTCACGTCTGCCCAGCCAGAGACTGTTCACGTCCCGTCTGCCCAGCCAGAGACTGTTCACGTCACGTCTGCCCAGCCAGAGACTGTTCACGTCACGTCTGCCCAGCCAGAGACTGTTCACATCCCGTCTGCCCAGCCAGAAACTGTTCACGTCCCGTCTGCCCAGCCAGAGACTGTTCATATCCCGTCTACTCAGCCAGAGAGTTTTCACGTCGCGTCTGCCCAGCCAGAGACTGTTCATATCCCGTCTACTCAGCCAGAGAGTGTTCACGTTCCGTCTGCCCAGCCAGAGACTGTTCACGTCCCGTCTGCCCAGCCAGAAACTGTTCACGTCACGTCTGCCCAGCCAGAGAGTGTTCACGTTCCGTCTGCCCAGCCAAAAACTGTTCACGCCCCGTCTGCCCAGTGAGAGACTGTTCACGTCACGTCTGCCCAGTCAGAGACTGTTCACATCCCGTCTGCTCAACCAGAGACTGTTCACGTCACGTCTGCCCAGTCAGAGACTGTTCTTGTCCCGTCTTCCCGGCCAGAGACTGTTCATGTCCCGTCTGCCCAGCCAGAGACTGTTCACGTCCCGTCTGCCCAGCCAGAGACTGTTCACGTTCTGTCTGCCCAGCCTTCAGTCGGTGTGGACGAATCACAAAGAATAAATAAAACAAAAAGAAAATTACAATTAGGCCAATCGTCTTGGATATCAGCAGCAGGAAATGGCCTCCATACAAGAGTTGAAAGACAGAAAGAAACACAAAAAACACTTAACCTATGAAAGAATATAGACAAAGACAAACCAATTAAAGTGGTGCAAGTCCATCCAACACATGGACTCAGCTGCCTGTTAACTCTAGCAAACCACAGGTCCAATAGTCATAGGTTCTGTGTAAAAAAGGCAGTCGGCTATGACGAAATTCTGTGAAAAACGTAACATTAATGTAAAAAAACATTAAGCAAAGCTGTAGATGTTCGGTACCAGTGTCGCCAACTGGCGGCTGTACCCCGTCCAGATAGCACTCCCTGAAATACACAGACTGCCTACTCATCAATGTATCCCCCAGTAACTTATAATTATTACTCAGTGTAGTCACAAACCCATAATTAACAGCGTTGAGTCACGGCCCCCAGTTTTAATTGTCAATAACAGGACGCACTCTCGGCTAGTAAAAGGGCTACTGCAGCACTGGGGATTCTAGAACATTAAACATTCCCTATAAGCCCAAGTTATGGAGTCAAACGAGTGAAAAGAGAAACGAAGCTAGTCATACCTGCGGCGATAAGATATAATGGATGACCAAGGCAGACATCAGATTGCTAGGCTGGTAAACAAGGCAAGTCGCATGCCGGTGACGTCACTCGTCAATGGAAAGAAGCCGTTTATAATAGGACTTGGCCATCGCGATTGGCTCACAGTTAACTTCCCAGAGCCACTCACAGCACAGCAAATTAAATACCATATGGGTGGCATGAGCCAGACAGGTGCACCCTGCTCCATTAGGAAGACTGTTTCAAAGTTTTGGTGCTAAATAGGAAATGGATCAACTGCCAGCAGTCGGTTTTGATATTCTAGGTATAATCAACAGAACAGGTCAGAATATTTATATCGCAATATATGTGAAGGTCTATGAATGTGTGAAGAGTTTGCTCAAGTACTGGGGAGATAAACCATTTAGTGATTTGTAAGTAATAAAATATTTTAAAATGTATGCAATGTTTAATAGGGAGCTAATGCAGGGTTGATAGAACCGGGCTAATATGGTCATACTTCCTGGTTCTGGTAAGAACTCTAATTGCTGCGTTTTGGACCAGCTGTAGTTTATATAATAAGCTTGCCGGGCAACCACCCATATAATATTACAATAATCTAGCCTTGATGTCATGAAAACATGAACTAATTGTTCTGCATTTGCCATTGAGCGCATATGATGTCATTTAGATATATATTTTTTGGATGGAAAAATTCGGTTTTACAGATTTACCTGGCTTTCAAATGAAAGATTGGTATCAAAGAGCACAACCAAGTTCCAAACCGATGAGGTGTTAGACAGTATTTTGGGTTATTACGAAAGGAAGCTTTTTGTCCAATAATTAGAATCTCTGTTTTTTTCAGAATTAAGTAGTAGGAAATTACTAGACATTCAGTTTTTTTGTATCAGCTATGCATTTCGTTATTTTTGTTAATTTGTAAGTTTTATCAGGGCGTGAAGAAATACAGAGCCGAGTATCATCAGGATAACAGTGAAGACTAATGCCATGATACCTAATGGCATCTCCCAGGGGTAGCATGTACAGAGTGAACAGCAAAGGTCCTAGTACTGAGCCTTGTATTGTACCTATATTGAACTTGTAATCAATAAGACAATTATTCATTTACTGCTACAAACTCATGCAATTCCACGAATGCCACGGTAATTTTCGAGTCTATTTAAAAGAATGTTGTGGTCAAAACTTTCAACACTAAATGCAAATGCAGCACTAAGATTGAGTAACACTAATAGAGAGAATACAACCACGATCAGATGATAAGAGCACATCATTTGTGACTCAAATGAGAGCTGTCTCAGTAATATGGGATGGTCTAAATCCTGACTGGAAATACTCGAAGATATCATTTCTTTCTAAAAAGGAACAACGTTGTGAGGATGATAAGTTATTCTTGTTAGTGCTCTGCTAATGTATGCACAGTTATTGTTTGAGTACTATTTAGCTGTAGGACCACTTTGCTCACATAAGTGTAATACAAATCGCGGAGCACTGTCTGTATCATAATAGGATGTAGAATTGCTGAGAATTGCTGTTCGAACTCGTTCATCAAAATGAAAAAATCTTTTTCCGAGTCAATTCGTTCATTTCGTTCGTTGAATGAACCAAATGACACGAAAAAAGATTCGTTAATTTTGATGAACAAGTTCGAACAGGAGAGTCATGAACGTGCATCAGAGAGCAGCAAGGCGAGCATTTGAGCTTATAAAACTTAAACTTTTTTTTAATATTGTTTCGCTTGATAAGACCCTTATTCATCGTCTGGAATCGTTTAAAGCCCTTCGAACAGTTTGCAGCTTGCACTGAAACTGTCTTTTGGACCTTGAACCGTTTGGTTACCAGTAAAGTGCATTATATATATGGAGAAAAATCCTGGAGTGTTTTCATCAAAAACCTTAATTTCTTTTTGACTGAAGAAAGAAAGACATGGACATCTTGGATGACATGGGGGTGAGTAAATTATCAGCAAAAGTTTTTTTTAAAAGTGAACTACTCGTTTAAGGAAGCCCCTCGAAGCTGAAATTCAAATATGGTAATGGAAGTTTCGTTTCCGGCATGCACTGTTGGAGTTATATAGACCAATCACAACAGGCCATTTGACCAATCAGAGCAGATTAGGTTCGTAGGAAAGGAGGGGTTTAAAGAGACCGACCCTGCATCTCAATGTCCATACTATTCATCATAAACAGTATATGAGATAAAATATGTGTGTCCCGAAGCACAGTATGTTGAAAGAGTATGCCATAAGTCCCTGAATAGTCTACTATTTGTACTATTTTACTGTTTGGATTTTCAAAGTGTGGATCCTTGCACTCTCTAAAGGCTAATATTGCTCACAAACCATTGTGCTTTGGAGGAGGAACAACAAACACAAGTAAAAAGTGTTAAACAAAAACCCTACAGAACATGGCGGATATGCTGACTGATGGTAAGAGGTTTAGATAAAGGTTTGGGTGACTGATCAAAGTTTAACGAATATATATATATATATTGTAATTTAATGTTATCCACGTTATATTTCATCTGCAATAGCAATGTGTTATCTGCAATAAACAATGTTTACTATGACAGGATGCGACAGAGAGCAACTGTTAAAGACGCAATTGTATGACGTGATAGTATTTTCCAAAGCTTGTCTTCTTTCTGCTACACAATCAAAAGTATGTACTTTTTCTTCACAAAAAGAGTACATACTTTTAGGGCGTTGTATAAGTAAGAGAATTGAGATGCATCACAAATCTTCGAACTCTCAGACTCCAAAATAAAGAGTTTCAGACCAAAATCCAAATTAGGAACCTTTAAAATAGCATAATTGGGACATTTTAAATTAAAGGATTAGTTTACTTTTGAAAAAACTTTTGCTGATAATTTACTCACTCCCATGTCATCCAAGATGTCCATGTCTTTCTTTCCTCAGTCGAAAAGAAATTAAGCTTTTTGATGAAAACATTCCAGGATTTTTCTCCATATAATGGACTTACATGGGAACCAGACGGTCCAAGGTCCAAAAGACAGTTAATAACAGTTTCAGATGCAGCTTCAAATGTCTTTAAACGATATCAGACGATGAATAAGGGTCTTGTCATGCGAAACGATCGGTTATTTCAAAGCTTATTCCTAAAATGTATCTTTTCTAAGGACAAATGCTAGCCTTGCTCTATTCTGTGAGGCGCGTTTGCAACGTCACGTAATACGTAATTACGTTCAAAAGGTCACGGGCGACGTAGCCGAAAGTAAAGAGTCAGTGTTTACAAGTTGAACGCATAGGTTGAACGTGCAAACTAACTCAAACGCCGTTTACAAAAAAAGGAATTAAAAGGTAAAACAACGATGTCAGACGATTTTGATTCTGTACTTCCGGCTACGTCGCCCGTGACCTTTTGAGTGTAATTACGTATTATGTGACGTTACAAACGCGCCTCACAGAATAGAGCAAGGCTAGCATTTGTCCTTAGAAAAGTTACATTTTTGGAATAAGTTTTGAAATAACCGATCGTTTCGCATGATAAGACCCTTATTCATCGTCTGGTGTCGTTTAAAGACATTTGAAGCTGCATCTGAAACTGTTATTAACTGTCTTTTGGACCTTGGACCGTCCAGTTCCCATTGAAGTCCATTGAGAAAAATCCTGGAATATTTTCAGCAAAAACATTAATTTCTTTTCGACTGAGAAAAGAAAGACATGGACATCTTGGATGACATGGGGGTGAGTAAAATATCAGCAAATGTTTTTTTTCAAAAGTGAACTAATCCTTTAACTGTGTGTGTTTAAGAGAGCAAGATATCAATACTAGAAGTAGCAGGGGGTATCTTCACCCCTCCTTTCTTTTCGTCCACCTTCAGTAGAGGGTAATTAGATCAATGATTGCTTCTTTTTTTTCCCTGCAGTGTCTGCATGTCACCCGCCAGTCTGTCTGTCTGCTCATCTCTGAGATCTGCTCTTTACCTGAATCTCTACTGGCCCTCGAACAGAGACACACACAAACTTTAGGGAGGGACTGATTGCAGGGAGTAGAGAGCTGATGAAAGACGGCACATCAGGGAGACAAAAAGAGTGATCGATCTATCGTCTCTTCTTTATCACCGTCCTGGTGAATTCAGTTGTCTGGCGTCACCAGATCTGATGTAGAGGAGACAGATGTCAAGACACAAAGCAAAAAGTCCCCCGGGAGCTTCGAAACGCAAAGGCATCCACCCCGTTCTCCAAGATCTGTCAAGATCCTCATTCTAAACAGGAATTACATATTGATCTGGAAGCCCACAAAAAAGAACCACAAGATGAAGAACTCAAACTCTTCCTCATCCCCAGTGACAAATGTACTCAAAATTATCCAGTCCCTTTTGTATATCCTTCCCTAAATTCCTGTTTCAATAAGATATCCAAACCACTCATGGGGACTTTATGCCCATTTTTGAAGTAGATCGGTAGAAAGCTTTGTAATTGAATTTGAATTTGTAAATGAAAGAGGTTTTTTTATTTTAGAAATAGCCAGACAAATCCTGTTTACCCCTCTAAAGAAGCAGACGAGAGAAGCTTATCTTGTGTAATGGAGAGTTTTTGTCCATTGAGAGGAACGATATTTGCATAAAACCATTTCCATATTTTTTTGTTTACATAGAATTAGCAGATTGGGATTGGTGTGTTAGTTTATCGCCTATAATCTTTCAAACTCTGCTGTGTTTTCTTTAGTCTCAGAAATGCAATCACAGATTTGTATCAACAAATTTAATCATAAAATGAAATATGGCAGTAGTAAGCAGTTTGGGATCACATGCTCAAAACTGATTATGGTCCTTCAGAGTTCTGTACGTGCTTGCACTGCATTACTATTCTTTATTTAAATATATATTACGATATATACACGCTTTGGTAATGGTAATACAAATGAAGATTATTTGTCATGACTACAGCACCCTCAACTGAACTTGCAACAGCATGTCAGGTATTTTATGAATCATAACAAATTTTATGAATCCTGTAAAATATAGTTACAAGTTTCCTGAATGTTTTCCTGTAAGGGTGAGTAAAGGTCATTCTCCTTAATCTACTGTGACAGGCTGCTTATTGGATACTCCTCTCTCATGAATATGTAAATGCATACCTGTGTGTGTGTGTGTGTGTGTTTGAGCACCGTTTGCATGTAAATAACCCAGCTGCATTATTTACCAGCTGGACACGCACACACCCTTGAGGACACAGGACCCATCTTACGCAGATCAAACAGTAATAAGATGCCATCCCAACAGGCCAACACATATGAGTGTTTAATTTCACACGTGTGTGCACCTGTTAAAAAAGATTGAATGTGATTATCTATGGATTCTGCACTAGTGCTCAGGATCACTAGAGAGGAAATTCAGAATACGTTCATTCATTTCACAGACAGCAGCTGTGGCCCTGCATACACACTGAGCATTCTGGCTGTATCAGTTCAATAAACTCTAGCGTGTCATGATTACATGAATACTGTGAAACTTAACTGCTTTTTTTCTTTGGATGATTGTGTTTATGGGGTGCAATATAACATGTATTTGTGGTTTTTCGTTTTTAAAAAGTCTTATTTTCATAAACTTCACTTTAGTCAGCCGCGCTCTCCTCTGTCCTCGAACAAGCGGTTGACTTCCTGAGTAGGGGGCTCAGATTGGTTAGCTTGGCCCGGTGTGTTGTGATTGGCTAAACTGTCGCTTAACGCCCATTACCTTTACGGGTGAAACGTGCACGTCATGAGCTCCGGTCAAGATGTAATGCGTCGAACTGCAGTATCGGTTTGAGGCAGAATCAGACAGAGAAAGCCGCGATGAAGAGAGTCAAACAGAAACTCACCACACACGGCTCTTAATAAACGCTTCTGAATGATAATTTGCTACATTTTTTTAACTTTACACACATTTGTTTAACACAATAGCATCTGACTGGCAACAATAGCAACTGACTGGCTACTAATGTTATACTCAAACAGCGTTGGAATTAGTTTACGTTCTTGATCAAATCGAAAATAACGTCATAAAACACATGAAAAATACATTTACAACATTAGTACTTATACAAAATTCATGTTTGTACGCGTTTGTCGTAGACACAAAATAGCATAACTAATAGCCTAGTGGCAATAAAGCCAGCGCTGGCATTTGAAAAAAATAAAACACAAGGCTACGTCTGGAATTATACATGCAAATACATTTAAAATGATTAAGTCTTAGCCTACTTACAGATTGTGGCCCAACAACTGCTGTCTCTGTGTTACAATGGAGGCTCCCGCTCCGTCCCCTCTCCGCCACCAGAGGGAGCCTTCACCAGAGTATTGACCATTGGCTTTGAACTCAAATTCCCATCATACCTCTTACCTGGGACTGATTGCGTCACACACCTGCACCGCATTAGCACACACACATAAAAGCCACTTCCACACACCACACCAGTGCGAAGTCTTGTTTTGCCCTGGTGAACATTTCTGAGCGTTTATACCCCTGATTCTGATTCTCTGGTTTTGGACTTTGGACTGTTTGACTCCCTCTCGATTGTTTTCTGCCTGGCCTGAACTCGGACTGTCTCCTGATTACGATTATTGCTGCCTGCCCTGATCTCTGCCTGCATCTTGATTATCCCTCTGTCTTGTCTGCATTGCTCTGTCTGCCCCATCTTGATCCTGCCTGTACGACTCTGTCTAATAAAAGCTGCAAATGGATTCCTCTGTTCCTTGTGGATCATTACAGAAGACTTCGCCAACTTCTAATCCAGCAGCGGTCCTACAGTTAACCACCGAACTCACCACTCAAGCTTCCCGTTTGGATCTACACCACCAGCAGCTCAGCCATCTAACCACACTCACTGAACAGCTTGTACAGAGGATGCAGGAGCTTCGCACCGCTGTCGGTGCCACACCCAATCCGCCCGAATCCCCTCCATCTCCGATAGTCCCTCCCGTAAATGTGAGTACATCAGTCAATCCACGGCTCGCTTTTCCTGATAAATTTGATGGCACACCAAGTAAATGTAAAGGGTTTCTACTACAATGCACTATCTTCGTCGAGCAACAACCTGCACTCTACCCCAATCACGGGAGTCGTATTGCATTCGTATGCTCGCTGCTCACCGGCAGAGCATTGGAATGGGCTACGGCCATCTGGAAACCAGAGGGGAACACCTTTACCACTTTTCAAGAATTTACCCGCCAGTTTCGACAAGTTTTCGAGCATACCACAGGAGAAGGAGACGCAGGAGAACAACTGTTAAATCTCACACAGGGAGGGGACACCGCCGCTGATTATGCACTAACTTTTCGCACGCTCGCTGCACAGACCAACTGGGTCGAAGACACTTTAAAAACGCTCTTTCGAAGAGGACTTACCCCAGAACTCCAGTCCGAGCTAGCCTGTCGCGATGAGGGGAGAGGTTTGAATGAGTATATTTCTCTGGCAATTCAAGTCGACAGTCTGATCCGTGCTCGACGTAACCCCCGGGCAACTAACCGAGCTTTTCTCCGGGCACCAACCCCTCATGAGCCTATGCAGTTGGGTTTCACACCCATTTCTCCAGAGGAACGAGAACGCAGATATCAGAACCGATTGTGCATGTACTGCGGCCAACCTGGACACATGAAGCTCTCCTGTCCTGTACGACCATCCTCTCATTATTCTCCGGTGAGTTCGCCAGCAAAAAAGGGAAAGTCATCTAATAACCTCTCCATTCCAGTTCGATTAACCATTCAGGAACAAGTGTTTGATACTATAGCCTTTATTGACTCTGGAGCCGCTGGAAATTTCATGTCTCAATCATTCGCCGAACAGTATAACATCAAATTGAACCCATGTCATTCTCTTCTAACAGTGGAAGCGCTAGATGGGCACCCCATCGGAGAGGGAAAGATCCAATGTGTCACTGCAGACATCAGGATGGACATAGGATCTTTACATTCTGAAAACATCCAATTCTACGTCATTCACGCTCCTCTTCACTCTATCATTCTGGGATATCCATGGCTCCGGACTCATAACCCTCATATTTCTTGGAGAGAAGGTGAGATTATTCGCTGGGATGAAACCTGCCAGAATCGATGTTTAACCAAGGTCACCAAAATAACCCAGTCCATTTCAGCATCCTGCACGAAAATGCCCGAACTCGAATCATTACCCTCCGACTATGCAGATCTCATAGAGGCATTCAGTAAAGAAAGGGCTTCACAACTTCCTGAACATCGCCCCACTGACTGTGCCATAGATTTGATTCCCGGTGCTACTCCCCCAAAAGGGAGAATTTTCCCGTTATCCAGACCTGAGTCCGAAGCCATGAAGCAATACATCGAGGAGGAACTCGCTAAGGGTTTCATTCGACCATCAACCTCACCTGCCGCAGCCGGGTTCTTCTTCGTAAAGAAAAAAGATGGAGGACTCAGACCCTGCATTGATTATCGAGGATTAAATGATATAACAGTCAAATACCGCTATCCACTGCCTCTGGTACCTGCAGCATTAGAACAACTTCGACAAGCCAAATATTATACCAAGCTCGATCTACGTAACGCTTACAACCTGATTCGCATCCGTGAGGGAGACGAGTGGAAAACTGCTTTCTCCACCACTAGTGGGCACTATGAGTACTCAGTTATGCCTTTCGGCTTGTCCAACAGTCCTTCAGTCTTCCAGGCATTCATGAATGATGTTTTCCGAGATATGCTGGACAGATGGGTGATAGTTTACATTGATGACATCCTAATCTATTCCAATTCACTTGAGGAGCACGTCCAACATGTCAGATCGGTCCTTCAACGATTAATTCAATTTCATCTGTACGCCAAAATGGAGAAGTGTGAGTTTCATCAGACCAGTATATCCTTCCTGGGATATGTTATCAGTCAGGATGGGGTCGCAATGGATGAGAAGAAGGTGAGAGGAGTAGTGGATTGGCCAATACCACAAACAGTGAAGGAACTACAGAGATTCCTGGGCTTTGCAAATTTCTACAGAAGATTCATCAGAAACTTCAGTTTAATCACCGCCCCTCTAACCGCCCTAACCAAACGACACACGTCTCGCATTTCATGGAACACCGAAGCACAACAGGCCTTTCAAGAACTCAAGAAACGTTTCACTACTGCACCCATTCTGCGCCATCCGGATCCCGAACGCCAGTTCATTGTCGAAGTGGACGCTTCAAACACAGGGGTGGGGGCCATCCTCTCACAACGTCAAGGGAATCCAGCCAAAATGTTTCCATGTGCCTTCTTTTCCCGTAAACTCTCCCCAGCTGAACGCAACTATGATGTGGGCAACCGTGAACTACTAGCCATGAAGTTAGCATTGGAAGAATGGCGTCATTGGCTGGAAGGGGCAATCGAACCATTCATTGTACTCACAGACCATAAAAATCTGGAATATCTACGATCAGCCAAACGCCTCAATCCCCGCCAAGCCAGATGGGCTCTCTTCTTCACTAGATTCAACTTCACTGTCACTTACCGTCCCGGATCCAAGAATACAAAGGCTGATGCTCTATCTCGGCAAACTGAAGAGACGAACTCAAATCCCAATCCAGAAAGGGTACTTGGTGAGAAATTACTACTAGCTCCTGTTCAGTGGGATGTCATGACAGAGATCCAGAATGCCAATGTCCAGAACCCAGCACCTGTTGAATGTCCCGCCGATCTCCTCTTCGTCCCAGACGCCTTTCGACCCCGTCTTCTTGACCAAGTCCACTCCAATCCCAGCTCTGGTCACCCTGGAATCAACGCCACCATTCATCTGCTCCAGAACCGGTTTTGGTGGCCCACCCTAACCGCAGATACCATAACACACATCCAAAACTGTACCGAATGTCAAACTTCAAAATCACCTCGAACACTACCCTCTGGTCTTCTCTGTCCTCTACCCACACCACAACGACCTTGGTCACACATAGCCATCGATTTCATCACCGACCTCCCGAATTCCCAAGGCAACACCACCATTCTCACCATAGTAGATAGATTTTCCAAGGCATGTCGACTGGTCCCCCTAACTAAACTCCCCACAGCTCTTGAAACTGCCGAAATCCTGTGTAATCAAGTCTTCCGTTTTTATGGTTTACCTGAAGACATCGTGTCGGACCGTGGACCACAATTCACCTCCCGAGTCTGGACTGCATTCTTCAAGAACCTCAATGTGAACATAAGTCTTACCTCCGGGTACCACCCACAATCCAACGGTCAAACCGAACGCCTCAATCAGGACATCATACGTTTCCTACGCACCTATTGTCAGCAACACCAAGAAGATTGGAACCGATATCTATTCTGGGCCGAATATGCTCAAAATTCCCTCATCAAACCAGCAACTGGCATAACACCATTCAAATGCATCCTCGGATTTCAACCACCTCTATTTCCCTGGTCCGGTGAACCCACAGAACTCCCATCTGTCACGGAGTGGCTTCAAAAGAGTGAAGAGGTTTGGGATCAAGCACACACTCATCTGCGGCATGCAGTACGGCGCCAAGAACAACAGGCCAACCGTCATCGCCGTCCAGCTCCCGAATACCAGGCGGGTCAGTGGGTATGGTTGTCCACCAAGGATCTTCGACTCAGACTTCCATGTCGCAAGCTCAGTCCCAGGTATGTTGGCCCCTTTCAAATTATAAGACAAGTTTCACCTGTATCATTTCGATTAGACCTGCCCGCTAACTACCGCATATCTCCCACTTTTCATGTGTCCCTGTTGAAACCCGCTGGTGGTCCGAGGGGAGAAGCGGAGGAGGGGGCCACCTCCCGGGGCCCTCCTGCCTTTCTGGTCGACGGCGAGGAGGCGTACAAGGTGCACAAGTTGCTGGATTCCAGACGTCGGGGTAACATTCTCCAGTATCTGGTCGATTGGGAGGGGTACGGTCCGGAGGAACAGTCCTGGGTCAACTCAAGAGATATCCTGGACCCCACTCTCACGGAAGAGTTTCATAGGACGTATCCGGAGAAACCGGCCCCTCGACCCCGTGGGAGACCCCGACGACAATTGCCTCCTCGCGTCAGGAGCCGCTCGCAGGGGGGGGGCTCTGTTACAATGGAGGCTCCCGCTCCGTCCCCTCTCCGCCACCAGAGGGAGCCTTCACCAGAGTATTGACCATTGGCTTTGAACTCAAATTCCCATCATACCTCTTACCTGGGACTGATTGCGTCACACACCTGCACCGCATTAGCACACACACATAAAAGCCACTTCCACACACCACACCAGTGCGAAGTCTTGTTTTGCCCTGGTGAACATTTCTGAGCGTTTATACCCCTGATTCTGATTCTCTGGTTTTGGACTTTGGACTGTTTGACTCCCTCTCGATTGTTTTCTGCCTGGCCTGAACTCGGACTGTCTCCTGATTACGATTATTGCTGCCTGCCCTGATCTCTGCCTGCATCTTGATTATCCCTCTGTCTTGTCTGCATTGCTCTGTCTGCCCCATCTTGATCCTGCCTGTACGACTCTGTCTAATAAAAGCTGCAAATGGATTCCTCTGTTCCTTGTGGATCATTACACTCTGGTTTTAAAGGTGGAACTGCTTCATGTTTTAGTAACAGTTTCTTGTTGAATCCGGTGTTGAACTCGTGGAGATTCTGGAAGCTGTCTTCCGTAAAATGTGCAGCACAGAGAGCTAGATTACGATCGTCATTTTCAGGAACATAATTACCCTTGAGGTAAGCTAAAACATATCAAAAATTAATTTCAAAGTGAACTATCCCTTTAAAGAGTTTCTCGATTGAGAAACAAGTGTAAGTCGGGACTTGATTTCGTCCTCAGAAGTGATTGAATCATAGAAAGTTTGGCTTTGCCAACTAAAGAGACAGATCTGAATGTCAGTTGTGGGAGATATTTAGTCCCATCCTCCATCGAGAGAACAGATTGTTTGAAGGGGAAGTTGAGGTTCACAAGATTACAGGGCATTTAAAAAAAATGAATAATTAAGTGATGTGCGCAGATAAAGAATTTACAAAAAACACTGAAACATTCTGTTAAAAAAAACATACTTTAATTATACATTTTTTTTAGTTCAAGTAGGAACATGATACTTCAGCATTATCTGTGGGAAATACTGCTTTTTTATGTATTTATTTTCTGAAAGAAGCAAGCACAAGAACGGTTTGCCTGGAAACGTCCATATTGGTTTTAAAAAGCAAAGATATCAGGTAAAAAGCAAGTAAGCATTCTCTCATTCGCCCTAGCGGAAAAAAAAAAAACCATAAACAACACCAGTCATAATCTCTCTCTATATCTCTCTCTCTCTATCTCACACACACACACACACATGCAATATATTCATAAATTGAATAAATACTTTGTATTTGGTTGAATTGTCAGTGACGTGTCAAATTTTTTCTTCTGCAAGTCTGAGTAATTATTAATAACAACATAAACACTAACAAAGCAATAATCATGAAAATATAATATCTTATTATAGTACACTGCAGGTACTCTAAACCACGTTTATTATCAAGATTTCAAGTAGGCTACACCACAAGCGCACTTCTTTTTCACAAGGGTTGCACTCTTATTTGCAAAATTACAGCTTCATATTAGCAGACAGGAACTCCAATAATTTATTGTTTTCAAATCTGATGCTGCTATGTGCAGTACGTTCAACTGCAGACAAAAGAAACCTCTGGGTTTAGCTATTCTGTTTTGCTAGTCACATTTTGCTCTTAAAGATACAATCCAGAACAGCGTCAACCATTTCTCTATCCCTCACTGTGGACATCAAACTTTGATGAATTCTTCTGAGGAGCATTTTGTTAAGAAAAGCTGTAGATGAAATTTTAATCTTCCTGCGTGAGTGTGGAGCTCGCAAAGAGCCGGGCGGCAAGCGCGAGATTCATTCTAGTAATAAAAAGGTAGTGTTCGAATGCCTGTCCACACAGCGCTTCCGAGTTATTACACGGAGGGACGAAATTAAAACTTGCTACGTCAGTCACACTTTACTGGATATTCAGCAGCATCATAAATGATTAAACTCATGGTTCCCCAGGATATCTCTTATTCATGAAATTAAATGATGTGCACGGTTCTGCAGTTACATACGTATACATGCATAGCGCCACTCAGGACGAGTCCTGGGCCACTGGTTTATTACATCCTGACACAGTGGCTGCAAGCGGACACAGAGATGAAATGACTGTTTACCCCTGACATCACATGAGACTTAAACTATTTTGCTGAATTGTAGATTGGCTATTTTTCCATTTTCCACCTGGCTGCTCGACCCTGAGGAAGTACCAAAAAGTGCCCAGATCAGATGTTTTTTTTTTCTTCTTCTTCTTCTTTTTTCCATTTGAAACCTTTCTTTCTCAAACCTTGCTGTGGAGCTGTGCCCATGAAGTAGGGGTGGGGTTGGGGGGTTATGGTTTGCTTTCCACTTAATCTTCAAATGGTCTTCGTTCGTTTCCTGTTTACACTTCTGGGCTTCTGGGCCTATAAGACCCCAACAATTGATTGAGTAATTTTACAAAAAAATTTTAATCATACAAATAATATATAATTATATATATGATATATTACTTCTCATCTATTCATTAATGCTGTGTTTTTGGAGATATAAAGTACTTTTGTATCCATATACCACACAATTCCTCAATTACACCATTAGCTTGCATATGAAATATTATTTTTTTATGATAAATTTATGCTCTAGTACTAGGCCTTCATTTCTGTGTAAAAATTTTCATATTTATGCCGTATTTTTTTTTTTTTTTAACACAGGAAGAAAATATATTTAGTTTTTTTCACATTTTCCATTCATTTCAATGTGGGGTCATATTGACCCCGAAGACCAGAAGTAACATTTTTTTTTTACATACCTTCAGAACAACCGAATAGCCCAGTTTTTGTGTGTGTGTAGATAGATAACGTATGAAAAGTCACAAAATCTTATTCCAGATGAAGGGAACTGTAACGGTCACCAGGTGGAGTGCCCTTGAGAGTCACCAGAGGGCACTCCACACCAGATGTTCATGTTTCCCTCACAACTACATTTCCCAGAACTCACTGCCCGGACTCATCACTGATCACATTCACCTGTACCTCATTCACTGATTGCATTCACCTGTGTCTCATCCTGTTAGTGTGTCTATATATACCTTGTGTTCACATTCAGTGTGGGCGAAGTCTTGTTGTACTGTGTGTCTGCATTTCTGAGCGGTTTCCGTGTTTGTTTTGTGGTTTTTGATTTTTGGATTGTTCTTGGATTCTGATTATTGCTGCCTGCCCTGACCTCTGCCTGTTTCTTGGATTCCCTTTGTTTATTCTCCATTGTCCTGTCTGCCAATTCTCGACCCTGCCTGTACGACTATTCTTAATAAAGCTGCATTTGGATCTACATCTCCCAGTCTCGGAGCAGTTCATAACAGGAACCCTTTTTTTATTAAGTAAAAGTTGATTGGGGTTGTAGACCCCATGACCGATTGAGAGCTACAAGAGCATTTCACCCAATAGTGATATGCTTTTTATTATTTCAGCCTCCAAAGTACAAATAGTGAAAAAACTATTTGAAAAAATAAATAACTTACTATAATAACTTACTATAATAAAGTTACACACAAAAACAATCCTCAATAACTCTAGTTACCTCCTCTTTAACCGGGCCAAGACTGACTTCACAGGACCAAAGCTACGACTTTTAAAGCCAGTAGCCCCTCCCTTTAGGCTTAACCAGCAATTACACAATATCATCAACACATAGTACTAACTCCAGAAAAGAAACTATTACACTTCGACATATTTTCAACGATAATTACAACCATTTCCACAAACATGTTTCTTTCCCTTGAAACAGTTACTTGCATCCCAAATTATTATTACAACTCAAAAACCATAATTATGATATAGTTTACATGACCATGAAAGCGCGTGAGAATCCCGCTATTTAAAAGTCGGAAATGTTACTCTTCTGTTCTGCCAAACTGGATGGGAGATAGAGTGTAAATTATAAATATAACTATGGATATGTGAGACCGAAGGATGAACGTAACTACGGTCAAATAGGATGATAACCTTCATTCTGCCTTCTCTCGGAACCTTATGTAAACAAAGTCATGCCCATGACCCCGGAAGCGGAACGTCACACACTATAAAAGGTGATTACTTCCAGCTTGTTCTCTTACCTTGAACACCCTAGTGTTCCGGGCAACAAGGATAGTGATGGTCAACCTTCGGTCTCACAGATCTATGGTTATTTTAATAACTTACGATCTGCTTCGATCTAACTCTGACCGTCACTACGGTCTAATAGGATGACTCATGTCAACAGTGTCGCGAGGAACTACAGACTCTAAACTATTCAAACCTCGCTGGGCTACAGACATCAAAACTGCAGTGCTGACAGGCGTTCTGCTAGTTACGTCAACTCTGTAAAATTTTGAAAATGTGCATGGTGTAGACCATGATGCTGCAGTACAAATCTCCCCACTGAAACTCCTTTTAGTGCAGCTCAAGAAGTAGCTACACTTCTGGTTGAGTGGGCCCATATTCCTGTACAAGCCATGGAAATAACCACAACCAACCTATGTGACAAACGTTGGTTAGAAAGTGGACACCCTAGTCTGGCCATAGCAAACAAAAAGCTGAGAATGAGACTTTCTCAAGGTCTGAGTAAAATTAACATACAGTAAGTGCGTAATGCCCTTACTGGACAAAGGATGAGCAAATTCTGCTGATCTGCTTGTGAAGGGGGTTGAAATTGAACTACCTCCAGATCTTGATTACTGAACAGAGAATTAAGTACTTTTGGTAAAAACGGCAGGGTTGGGCCAGAGCGTCACCCCTGTGCCATCCGGCCACCAAACAATCTTTGCTAATAGATAGTGCAAACAATTCTCCTAGCCTTTTAGCAGAGCATATAGCCAAGAGAAAAGCTGTCTTGAGAGACCAAGCTTTAAAGTCTGCATCTGCCATAGGCTCCTACGGGGTCTTAGTGAGGGAGTCTAGTACAAAAGGCAAATCCCAATTGGGTACCTGCAAAGTGCAATTTGGACACAAGCAACCAGCTCCCTTCAGGAACTGCCCTACCAAGGGATATCGCCCTAATGGCTGGCCATCCACTCCCCGATGAGATGTTGAAAAAGATGAAGCATAAACCCTGATTGTACTGGCCGCTTTGCCCTGATCCAGTTGAGCCTACAGGGATCTACGGACAAGTGGCACAGACCAGGGGCCTCATTTATAAAAGTTGCGCACGCACAAAAGAAGGCGTACGCCGCTCTCTACGCAATAGTTGGTATTTATAAAAAACAAACTTGACGGTAAAATGTGCGGTCCTTCACACAAGCTCTGACCCTGGCGTACGCACAAAAACGGGTGAAATGAGAAATGGCGACACCGTCGGCAGTTGGAAAAAACACGTGAAAGTGTGTGAAACTGTAGGTTGTGTAAAATAAACTGCAATACTGCCTCTCATAAATAACACGAAGACTTGACAAAGCAAGTCTTAACAGCTTACAATTAACAGCCTACACGAACACCGTTTGTGCAAATTAAATGCAAATTAACACATATTTCCAAAAAGAAAGTGAAATATTTTGTGCTATAATATTGGTATGCAATTCATCCTCATAAATAAGATGGTAAACGGAACGAAATAATGTACAAAACTGATATTCTCGCCAATATGTTTGTCTAACGAAGCAGATATAGGCTAGCAATTAGATAGTCAGTCAGATAGATAGATAATTAGGGAGATATATAGATAGATCAATAAATATTATTTGTCCACTGGGGAAAGTTATTTTCATAGTAAAAATGTCTTCATAATCTACGGAATCATGGTATTCCTTTAGTTTGTTTTATTTTTGATAAAATAAAGTATGACGTGTCTCAACCATTCAGAAAGCTGCAAGAAATTACATTTGCGCTGAACTATTTCCCATTTCCAAGTAGATTAAAACCGACATCCGTACCTTGTCAGATGCAGAAATAAATGGATGTAAATAAAATGCCCCATCACAATGCATATAATGATGCACAATGGCTGATCTTGAGCTCTTAGAAGATGATCTTGGCGATTAAATGGAAGGATTCGGAGTGAACGCATCATCTTCACAACAAAAGGTGTGGAAAAATATTTTATTTATTCAAGAATTCCTTCATTATGCAGTTTATTTCAGGTAGGACAGTCTTGATTTCGCCCAACTCCTTGGCCACCTCTCTAACTAGACGCTTTTTTGCCTCGACTTTGATGTCCGACCATTTCTTTTTTATTTCGGCCACAGTCCGAGGTTGTGAGGCTACAGCATTTACGGCGTCTGCAACCTTTTGCCACTCAAGTAGTAATGCTCACACTGTGCCCTCCAAACAACATTTTTCTCCTCTTTTCCACCTTGCCAACGATAACTTCTTCTTCACATTGAGTGAAGTTACAATTATTTTTTTTTATTTCCTCTCTGTGTTTAACATGATTTCGCTATTCATGAATATTAACTTTTGGGCTTTTCACGGACTATTTATGGGCAACTATGGGCGTGGCATGAAGCCGCAAAAGCTGCGCTACATTTAGAATTGATTGTGATTTATTAAGGGAAAAATGTGTAGGATGTGCGTGCGCACGGTTTTACAAATCCGAATATTTCTGTGCGTACGCACGTCCTATGTTTCATCCGTACGCCACTTCTGACGCAAATCCTATGCAAGTTTTATAAATGAGGCCCCAGGTTATTGGATTAACATTCAAGCCTAAACACCACCAAAACATTACCCAAAGTAGAGGGAGCTCTGGCGTTATTCAGTGTCTCACATATCGTTTCATCTAGCTGTTGAGGGACTGACTCTGCAGAGGCCATACCCACAATCGTAGTGCCATCGGGTTTGGATGCCAAATCTGCCCGCCTATTTGGGAAAGGAGATCTGCCTGTGATGGAAGTTGCCACGGAGGACCCTGAACTAGCTGAACTAGGTCTGGGAACCGTGGTCTTCCCAGACAGCGTGGAGCAACTAGCAGAACTGTGGAGGACCCTGGGAAATCAGAGGAAATGGGGGAAAATCATTTAATAAGCCTCTCGATCACTTTTGTGACAGAGCATCCAGGCCTAAACTGCCCTCTTGTACCATGAGGGAGTAACATCCCAGGCAGTGGGACATCTCCCTAGAAGCAAAGAGATCTACATGAGCAGTCGCATATCGGGTCCAAATTTGGGCTATTACCTGCATTGAATTGAGGCTTCGGAGATGGTTTCTTCCATGTTGTCCTTAACACTGAGGTATAATCATCTGCCACTGGATTGCGAGATGAATAATTGGTCTGAGGTATGCCTTCCCAGACTCCCCTGACAGGAGCTGGGTCAGGCACAGAAGGCTGCAAGCAAAGAATTTTTGCTACACTAAATACTCTAGCAACTAGAATATTTGCTGGAAAATCATCCCTCCCCGTTGATTCGCCATCCACTACGGCAGAATCTGAATGGGGTTCCCCTCCTTCTGCTTGCTGTGAATTATCAACTAGAAAGTGGGGAGCACATAGAGATAATACATCAGCATCTTCTGTGTCAGTGTCAGGATTACCCTGCTGTGCAGGTGGAAAAACGCCTTCCTGACCAGAAATGAGTGATGGGCTTCAACTCTGTCCATGCTCTGTGCTAAACTTTGAATAGCAGCCAGGATCTGTAGTTGAGTGTCTGTGTTGCTACTCTCCGCTGGTGGAGCTGGAGTTGGGGGTTTAGACACTTCAATCACCTTCTCATGGCTTGATCGGTGTGGTTCATTGCCATCGCGTTAGCGCTTGCAAGAACGCGTATAACTATACCTGTCCGATGAGCGTTCCCTCTCCCTACCACGCTCAGGTACAGAACTGCGTACTCTTTTAACGTGGTGAAGTTGTTCCCCTCTGGGCGGTTCACAAGCTGCACTGCAGGGATTATCCACATCCTCTCTTAAAGGACAAGTTCGGTATTTTAAAATTAAAGCCCTGTTTTAAGATCGTCCCTGATGAAATAGAATTGTTAAGATTGTTTTTTAGATTCTTTTTTTGGATTCTGTGTTAGCACCCCCCCCCCCCCCCACCTTTATAATGAAAGCATAGGTGCACTCGAACAATCATTCATTAAAACGCATAAAACTTTAGTTTACAAAGACGTGAAACTCACCGAGTGGTCTGGGGTGTTCACTGATATGCTCACACAAAAATCATTGCAAAATATGCTTTCCAACAGGTTTTATCGTAGTTTTTGTCCAAGTCCATTTTCTTCCCGTTTTTGGTCGAAGTCCACAGTAGTCGATTGTCGAGTTTGCGTGCGCGATCATTAGTTATCTTGTTACCAATGATCGCGCACGTGAACTCGACAATTTACTACTGTGGACTTCGAACGAAAACAGGAAGAAAAAGAAGTCGGACAAACACTACGATAAATGTTTTTATGAATGATTGTTCGAGTGCACCTATGCTACCATTGTAAAGGTGGTGGTGGGTGGGGGGGGGGGGGGGGTGCTAACACAGAATCCAAAAATTCTCGTGACAGGAGCATTTGTCTAAAAAACAATCTTAACTATTCTATTTCATCAGGGACGAGCTTAAAACAGGTTTTTAATTGTAAAATACCGAACTTGTCATTTAAATGAGCCATGGAGCCACTCCGTCACAATGAATGATGATACGATTTACACCTGAGGAGACAATGAACCTGCCCCTAGATGGCCTATCTCTGAGAGGGAACTACAAGAAACAATGCGAAAATAAAATAAATGTGTTTTTGATTGTTTGTAGTTTATATATGTAGATATAGCTATCAATATAATCCAAATATGAATGAGCGTCAAAGCACATTTTGATAGTCAAACCTGGAAACAAATCCAAATATAAGAGTATACATCACATACCTGGCATTTTCAATGTGTCTGTCTGGTGATTCTATGCACTGGAGAATAAAGCTTACCTGCTTCTATTTTTTTTCTTTAAAAACGCTGCAGATATTATTATTATTATTAGCATATATCCGAATGTGGAAACAACCATGTATGATCCAATTTAAAAGCCTCATAACAGATGATTGTCTATTGTTGTTGATTGAATAGAGCTGCAAATCCTGACATCCCTTTTCATTTTCAAATGGCTTTAGAAAAAGGGTTTTGTTTGGAAAGTTATAAAAATTGTCATTATAAAGCGTGTTTGGCCGGAGGCAGCAGGTTAATGTAAGGCAGAGAATGACCCTGACTTACCCAGCAATAAGTTTTAATCCCCCTCCCCGCCCAACCACCCGTCCTGCATCTGACTGCACCTCTAAACTCCTCTAAAAACAGTTATGGTGTTTGTGTATGTTTGCTCAAACCCAGTTTGAGTGCATGTGGTTGTGATCAGAGCAAAATGCTGTGTGTGTTTAATACAATGTCAGTGGTGTTAATATAATGGGCTCCTGCAACAGACTAAGCAAGGAGAATTACAATTAGGGTGAAACAGGGGTCCTGAGAGTGGATAGGGGTTGGTGACACAAGCATTGCACTGTTTGCTCTGATTTGTGGTGTTTGCTAAGGTAAGCATTACTATCTGCACTGCTCATATTTGCTGATTGTGTTGCCCAAAATTGTGCAGCTTGTTGTGGGGAGGTGCACTATTACTTTTCTAAGAGATAAGACTCTGATTTGTGCCTGACTGATGTCCAAAAAGCTGCTGAAATATAGCGAACAATTGCTATTGTTATCTGTTACTTATCCTTTGTGGGTCAATTACATGACAACTCATTTTAATTTCATAAATGAATGAGGTGGCAAGATGGGCATTTTGCCCCACAGGTAAAAAGCTCATCAGAAAATTGCACACGGTATTGCAACAAATCCCTCTGATCTTGCTCGGTTGCATCAATTGCTCTGGTCTGCCATGCTGCCGTGTGGTTTGCATCTAGCTCCATGTAGCTCTCTGTTTTGAATCTCTATTTACGATCATTACTTGTTATTTATATCGCTAAATATACTGTATCATACTCATCAACCAGATATCTGATATTATCTAATTTTGTCTGTCACATTGATCTGACTTTTCTAGATTTAATCTACATCACTATCACTCACAAAACGCACTAGACTTCCACTAGCCTGTTAATCTGCTCTCCATGTTCACCGCCTTTTTTTTTCTATTGCGCATTTGCGCCTTTTTGAGTCAATCAAATAAGTGTGGTGAGATCGGTCAACAAACACGGTGAGTCATGTTGTGCCTATACCAACTAAGCTATTGAAAGAGATGATTCCAGATGTCATAGATCCCTCTTCTTAATATCATTAATTCATATCATCATTCACCTTTGTCACTAGGATATGTACCGAATTTTTTTTAAGCTGGTTATTATTAAACCTCTTATTTAAAAAAAAAACGCAACTTAATCCTAAAGAATTAGTCAATTACAGGCCTATCTCAAATCTACCTTTTCTGTCAAAATTTACAGACAAGGCAGTATTCTCACAAATATGTTCCTTTTTAGAAAGAAATGGTATCTGCGAAGACTTTCAGTCAGGATTTAGACAACATCAGTAGTGAGACTGCTCTCATTAGAATTACAAATGATTTGCTCTTATAATGCGATCGTGGTTGTATCTCTCTATAATTGTTATAGGATATAGGATATTAGTGCTGCATTTGATACCATCGACCACAACATTTTTTTGAATAGACTTGAAAATTGTTTTGGCATTAGTGGAATTGCACTTGCATTCAAATTATACTTATCTGACCGTTATCAGTTTGTAGCGGCAAATGAAGAGATGTTATATCGATCAAAACTTCAGTATGGAGTACCACAAGGCTCAGTGTTGGGACCTTTGCATTTCACCCTGTACATGCTACCCTTGGGAGATATCATTAGGAAGCATGGAATTAACTTTTACACTGTTATGCTGATGATACTCAGCTTTACATTTCTTCGCACCCTGACGAAACTTACCAATTCACAAAATTAACAGAATGTTTCTAATTATTGGTCAAAAAACCTTGCACGTATTAACCCAGAAAACTAACAATTTATGGCTGCTCTATCAAGTCTTCGTCGTTGGTTAGGAACCTGGGCATGCTCAATGATACCAATCTTTAATTTGAAAACCACTTTTCTAGCACCTGTAAAACTGCATTCTTCCATCTAAAAATGTATCTAAATTACGAAATATACTCTCAGTGAAAAATGCGGTAGAGTTGACTACTAACAAACTAAATAGTTTAGCTCCCAAGTACTTGAGCGACCTTTTACCGCATTAAAGTCCTTCACGTCTACTGCCATCTCAAAATTCTGGCCAGTTGATAATACCTATCAAAATCAACTACAGGCAGTAGATCCTTCTCTTATTTAGCACCTAAACTCTGGAACAGTCTTCCTAACATTGACCAGGAAGCAGACACACTCACTCAGTTTAAATAAAAATTCATCTCTTTTAACCTGGCATTAATATAGAAAATGATACATTTCTAGTCTTCAAATTAGTTAAATGATTATTAAGGTCCTTTCACACTGAACGCGATTTTGACGCACGAATAATCCGCGCGATGGTTTGATTTTTTGATCAGCTGTTTGTATAATGAGTGCTTCCACACTGAACGCGAATGTGCTGCGGCGAAAAAACGACTTTTATTTTTTTCGCTTCGATGTCGATTTTTGAGGCGAAAGAAAAGGCTTCATCCAATCATATACAAGGAAACAAAGGTAACGTGACCGCAGCAATGACGGACCTTCTGATTGCTTGTGTGTCGAGTCGTTTGTGAATGAATATCTGAAACAAGGACTGGTGGCACGTTGTGCTCGTTCGTTCGTATCGAGCCCAACCGGGTGTTTACAAGGCTTTTCAGTCCATTTGAGCCTCCAATCCATTTACTAAAAGTGTTTATTTGATTGCATGTAAACGTATAGCCCCTGATGAATGGGACAGCTCACCTTCTGCCATATGTTTCTAGGTCCGGTAGCTCTGTGGGTGCCCAAAACCTTTTCTGCTTTTAAATAAAATTAAAAGCTTGTCTACACTGGATGATAATGATGGTGATGAAGAAGCTATGTTCCACGTCCCGCAAGTCATAGCACTGTACCGCATTTTTTTTGTCTGCATCCTTTTATTTAATCGTCCTTTAAATAACAATTCTACAATTTAAAAAAATGTAATAAGAAAACATAGAAAATGCACAGCACAGACATTAATGGAGCCATCACAAACAAACAAACTCTTCGTGGAGAGTGTTTACTCTAATGAATGCTGCGTGGACAAGGAACCAGGCAACTGTGGACCTAAAGTGAACTGGTGAAAGTGAGCTACACCTGCCAGTAGTTACTGACATGCACATAATTAAAAAGGCCCTATCGAAGCTGCCAGATCATCAGACAAACAATATAAATTCAAAATGCACTGATAAAATCCGGTAAGAAGGCATTCATCTTTATCTTTCCTAATGGACTTTATGTGCTTATTTGAAAATGTGCTATTTAGAGATTGGGATTTTTTTTTTTTTTATAAAGCCTAGTAAAGCATCATGTTAACATCACTGCAAAAATACATCTAATATAAAATCTATATTTATTCACCTAGTAGGCTATAATAATAAGTATAGAGTAGCCTACGTTTTCTGATGAAAATCAGGTCTGCTTTCCTCGGCGCGAATGTTTGGAATGTTGAAGTTCTGAACGTCGCAAATTCGCGTCGCAGCTGATGTGAATGGTTTTAACGCGAACGTATTATTATTATTATATTATTATTATTATTATTCGCTTTTTCGTTTCGCTTTTCCGTTACGCGTCCAGTGTGAAAGGGCCTTTAGGCTGCAAAGATTAGATCAGCCGGAACCAGGGACACTTAATAACACCGGATGTACTCAATAGATCAGAAGAATGGCATGTTAGTTTATTCCGTTTATTCCGAAGTTACTGAGGTCAGATGGTGGACCTGTACCTGGACCCATCTACAACGCATCCCAGAAGTGCCAGCCTCATCAGCCCTGTGAAGGCATCATCGACACGACAGCTATTGACACTGATCCTCAACAAACACGTCTCCATACCGGCGTGATGACTCCGACTTCCAATCAGATGGAACTGGATAAATATTCTGAATGTTCTGATCCAATCTGACTTCTGACCTGTACTTCTGCCTGAACAAACACTGTTTGTTCGTTGGCCAGAGGAACTGGCCCCCGACTGTTTTTTTGTTTGTTTGTTTTTTTCCTCCATTCTGTCACCTGATGGAGTTTTGGTTCCTTGCCACTGTTGACTTGGCCTTTGGCTTGCTTAGTTGGGGACATTTAATATTCAACAATATTATTGATCTGCCTCACTTCAGGTGGACGATGACGAAATTTTCTTCTAGAAACAAACTTTGTCGAATTATTTTCATGTTATCACTATGAAGCTGCTTTGATACAATCTGTATTGTAAAAAGTGCTATTTAAATAGAGATGACGACAAATGTTTTAGCTAAAACATGTTTTTAATTATGTCTAAGTTAATACTTTAGAAATGTTTGTACTAATTTATGTATTTTTATATTTTTTGTAAGATAAATAGACTGTCATTTAAAATAATTATGTTAATGTAAAATTATATTTTAAAAATACACAAACAAAATTATTTTAAAAATAAAGATTCTGAAAGCATTGAAGAAGATCCCATAATAATTTGATATAGATTTAGTAGTAACAATAAATAATATTTGGTTACATGATATGATTCATATATTTTTAAATATTATGGTGTAAATATGGTTATTTTCTATGGTGGACATCCAACTTAATATATGATATTTACCATCTGAATGTTGTGTCTATCTCTATGTCATGTCAAAAAAATGGAAAAGTCAGCCAGCTGTTGTTATTATTATTATGCCTTTAGCCCCAAAAACAGGGGTGCCTTTTACCATACAATACCATACTTTTACACATTCTTATTCTCGTAGACTCGTTTTCTGTCACGTTTATTTTCATGAATTTGTGTTCAAAGGATTGTGGGTTACCCACCTCCTCTGCTTGTCCTGTATTGGAAAAGGGGGCCATTTTATATGTCCCAACTCTCTGCCTCACCCTAATCAGCCAAAAAGGCAATTCTTTAACTCTTTGCCTGTCCTGAATCAACCAGGAGGCTGTTTTTGAACTCTTTGCCTGTCCCGTATCAACCAAAGAAGGCTTATTTTGAATTCTCTGAACAAACGTCACATCTGTTTCTGCTTAATGAACACCATCAAGACTTGTCACGTTTAATGCTCTCCTGAAGAATATGAGTGATATTTTGGAGCGCTTGATTCCAGTGTATTAATGGCTTTAGGAAAGAGATTTATCTCAAAACAAAACCGAGGCGTTGGATCGGATCTGTGTTTGAGAGAACTGTTTGATGTTCATTCTACAGTGACACCAGGGATGAGGCTGTTCTCTCATCCATGTTACCGCTGTGAGGTTTAAGACTGTCACTATCAGAAGCTCTACAATTATCTGAAGAGTCTCTGATCCAAATGATGGCTTTCAAGGATCAATCCTCTCAAACGACAAGAAACACAAGCCCCTCTTTTATTTACTCTTTCTATTTCTTCATGATTTCCTCAATTTCTCTGTCTTATTGTGCAGAAGTGGTTTGGCTATCAAGCTAAGAGACTGCTTTCCCCTCCTTTTATCCTCTTGATAAGCCATTTTGTAAAGAGAAGAGAGAAAAAGAATGTAATACAGGATCTTTTACTAGAACTTTTGGACAGCTAATAACCAACTGAACATCTTTTGTTGTCTTATACAAGTGCTTCTTCAAATCTGGACACTTCTTGACAAACATGTCCCTTTTACTCCAGTCATGAATAAGATTTTAAATATTCAAGAAGCCTCGTATAAGTCATAATTCTATAATCGAACTATTGCGAAATGACGGTGTTTCCATTAACTGATGTTATGTGACTAAAACGTCTTTTTTTTCCTCTCGCGATAAGTCATTCCACGAATCATGGCAACGGACATTACATACATCACAACTAGGCACTGCACTAGACATTAATGGAAGGAGACGTGGTGTGTTATCCAAGCATTAATGGTAGGGAAAGACACAGAGTTCCCTGGGTGTTTCTCCCTCATTTCTGTTTTTGCGAAATTGACGTGTTTCCATTGAGCGTATTTTCATTTCGCAATTTCAATTTGCGCAAATTGAAGGGTAATGGAAACGCAGCTACAGTTATGTTCTGGTTCTCTGTCCTGTTTAGTTTTCGTTCTCAATTTTCATTGTCACCCTGTGATAATAACTTTCAATGATATGAGTAAAAATGATGATAATAAATGTGTAATATAGTACAGATTTTTTGCAAAATATTAAATCAAGAGTAGATTTTACACTATAGAGTTTATGGAATTGAATAGCTTTTCTGAGGCTTATGTATGCTTAGTTTATTGATGTTTAGTTTTATTGATGTCTTTCTGCAATTGAAAGCAGATTGAGCAATTACATGAGATATTATATATTTCAGTACATTACAGTGGTTCTTTCAACATACCTTCTGATGCTCAGTCATTTTTACTTGTGTGCTGTAACTAGTTGTAAATGTGATCAGTTTATGTGCCTTCCCACTTGCTAAAGCAATCTGTCACGCCACATTAAAGAGCAGCAAAACGCTTTTATTGTTTGAATTACATGAGAAATTTACAGATTTAGTAACCTGCCCTGTCTTGTCTGTCAATGTGTTGTCTGAGTCAGAGCCAGAGTCTAGCCCTGGCAGCATCGGGGGGAAACATATTCAACCCCCTTGGACTTTTGCACCACGAAAACAAACACTTGCGTGTTGCGTCCCATGATTGCCTCTCTCATCTACTACGCGATATCACAGTTTGACATGTCTGAAGAAAGATCCACATGGTGTCATGAATAATTAAGAGACAGTGTCTTCTCATAGGATATGAAAACTCAGTCTCATTAATAATTATGAGACACCGATGAGTCATCAACGCACTCACAGTGCACGGCTACGTCACAGCGTGTGACGTGGACACGATGAAGTTTTTAAACCCGGAAGATGAAAAAAACTCAAATTTAACCATTTTAACCCTACTATTAAATCTAACAGATGCTAACATGGTCTTCAATGGTGTTCAACACACATACCTCTGTTAAAATCTCAGAAAATTTGGTTTGGGGTTTCATGACCCTTTCAATAATAAATTGAGATTGCAATTTGGTTAAATAAGATTCATTTCATTCATACTTTTTAACGACCAGTGGAGAAAAATGCTTTTTTGAGAGCATTGAAGTTACAGCAGCAGAGGCTAACAGGGAGACATGTCAAACTCTGGCCTAATCAATGAGTTAGGGAATGGACAGAGAAGAAACATCTTAGTGACCATTCATAACACCCTAGAGACTAAATAGAATACTAAAACCCAGTAGGAACACTGTACTTTGTGGAGACGAGTTTTCCTCAGAAACTGAATATGTAGTGTGTCACAGAAAATACACTCTGACCTTAACTGGCTAAACTTTTTTCTTTCCTTTATTTAAATGCATTTGATGTCATTTCATTGCGACTATGCTCAGCTGATCTGTCTCAGACTGAACCTCACAAAGATAAGCTCCAGAGAATCAATACTGTCTATAGCCTCGTTTCCATCCACTTTTTGCGCTGTTATGTTATCGACAAAGTGAATATGCGAAAAAAAACCAATACGAAATTTGCCGTCTCCTGACTGTTTCCATTCAATTGACCTTTTACCGATAAGATTGTGTGCGTGATGACGTCACGAATGACGAAAGCGATTTGTCGCATATGTTTTGGTGTATCGCAAAAAAAAAAGTGACTTCAGCCGTTTCCATAAACATTTTTATTTATTTATTTATTTTTTTATCGCAAATTATACCTTTTGAGGTTCCAGTCAGCACACCCTCAACACCAAAACAAACAAACAAGAAAATGGAGAGAGTATTCAGGCAGTTAATTGAAATTTGCCAACTTACTGTCATTTCAATTAACACTTACACAAATAATTGCAAGTGTCCGAAATATCAGAAGACGACGGCAGAATGAAGCAGTTGCTCATCTGATAGGGCTCGAAAACTACCCTTATTATGCGACGAAGCCCAAGCGTCTGGGAGAGACCACGCAATAAGGCGTTCTGGGAGGAAGTTGTGGAGAGACACTTTACAGAAAGTCTCTGGGTGCAACATTTTAGAATGACACGGCCGACGTTTGAGATGCTGTGTGGATTCATTGGTCCTGATGTTGCGCCTACCCCAGGTTGCCACCGACCACCGGTTCCAACACGAAAGCGGATTGCCATTGCCCTCTACAAGCTGGCAACCTGCGCCGAGTATAGAGTGGTAGGCGAAACTTTCGGGGTTAGATTTCTCTGTCGTTTCCCGTCAAAAATACATGTTATATCATTTCCTTCCATTAAATGGAGAAAATAACGAGTCTCCTCATCTGTCCACGAAAACCGCTCCCGAGTCCGCCATAGTGTTTGTTGTGACGACGACTGCACCTTGCGCGTGAGGAAATTATCACGTGACACCACATTTTTTTGCGTGAAAGCCCTTTTTCTCGACAAAAAGTGTTTCCAAACTCGTTTTTCGCGACATTTAAAATATCGACATAACATTTATGCGCTAAAGTTAAACGGAAAAGGATTGTGTCGACATTTGCAAAAAAAAATCGATAATTGGCGTTTCCATCAGCTATATCGGTAAACATTTTGATGCGCAAAACCTTTTTTCGCAAAAAAACCCTTGGATGGAAACCTGGCTATTGTGATTTGTTTGATATGAGCCATCTGACAGGTCCGGTTCATAGTGTAGCTGTTGAATTATACAGCTCTGGAAAGAACAGAGATCCACTAGACCAGCAGGTTACTGATGTATAGTCGCCCTGCCTGGGCAAGATGGGACATCTGTCAGGTCGACAGGAATATTTCTATCAACTATTTCTCATCATATCTATTCTGTTACACATTATTGTGATAGTCTAATTCACAGAGTCACTGAATGAGGCTAACATGGTGTGAGCTCCGTCCGGACTGCATCATTGATTCTTGAGTTGTTTAGCCTGTGTTAAATATTTGATTTGAGTCAAAGCTTGAGATCCCATGGCTCAAACCGGCTATTAATGAGAGAGAATTATTCAGAAGCCACTGAGGAAAGAGCAGGTAGATGCGAGATAGTGTGAGGGGCAATGCAGAAAGTATTGCCAGATGTGCACAAGTGCTTGCATCATATTTTGTTTGTTTTGGACGAATGAAAAATAGATTTGACTAAAACCTAAAAATAACAAAAGGCTGTTTTTGTTTTGTTTTTTCACTTTTCTAATGATTTTAAGTTCATTTCTGAACACACGTACTGGAAAAAGTCCACTGACTGCTCAATTCTCTGCTTCTTAAATTAAATTATAGAGCCATTGAACTGTCATAAATCACAATCATTAAAATTAAAGAAATAAAAAGAAAACATGCACAATAAATAAATAAATGCAGCTACTGTATACTGAGCTGATATGTCCTAGTAGTTTTTAGGGTTGTTAAAGTTAACTATAAATCTTTTATGAAACTATTGTTAAGAAAAGCACTACAAATAAAACTGAATGATTTTCTCCAGAGAAACCAGATTCTCTTCTGGTTTATACATTTAACATTACTAGTATTTGTAAAAAAAAAAAAAAAAAAAAAAAGTTTATTAAAGGGTTAGTTCACCCAAAAATGAAAATTAAGTCATTAATTACTCACCCCCATGCTGTTCCAACCCCGTAAGACCTTCATCTTCGAAACACAAATAAAGATATTTTGATTGAATCTGAGAGCTGGATCACTCTTCCATAGAATGCCTAAGGGACTGGCTCTTGACGGGCCATAAAGTCATTAAAGAAAAGGTTTAAATATTCCATGTGCCTACAGCGGCTCAATTATAAGTTTATCAAGTGACGAGACTACTTTTTGTGCGAAAAAAACATAAATAACGACTTAATTAGACTATTCTATTACTTCCTTATGGGCGCATGCGCGAGAACTGAGACGAGGGCGTTCTCCTTCGACTACTTTTTGTTACCGGCTGCTCACCGCTTAGAAGTATTACCGCCACCTACCATATAAGATGATGTGCTGATATAGCTGGAAGCGCAAAACTTTCTGTTTACAAGCAGAGCAAGATGCGTGCTGTACATACGCTTTTCAATTTGCGTATTTTCCGCACTACAATGTGCACTTAAAAGCCTTTAATCTTCTCAAAAAACGACAGTGTTCCTTATAATCCGGAGCGCCTTATATATGGATCATCATTTTATACGGTAGGTGGCGGTAATACTCCTAAGCGGAGCAGCCGGTAACAAAAAGTAGTCGAAGGAGAAGAACGTCCTCGTCTCAGTTCTCGCGCATGCGCCCATAAGGAAGTAATAGAATAGTCGAATTAAGTTGTTATTTATGTTTTTTTCGCACAAAAAGTAGTCTCGTCGCTTGATAAACTTATAATAGAGCCGCTGTAGGCACATGGAATATTTAAACCTTTTCTTTAATGACTTTATGGGCCGTCAAGAGCCAGTCCCTTAGGCAGTCTATCTAGGACTGATCCAGCTCTCAGATTCAATCAAAAATATCTTTATTTGTGTTCCGAAGATGAACGAAGGTCTTACGGGGTTGGTACAGCATGGGGGTGAGTAATTAATGACTTAATTTTCATTTTTGGGTGAACTAACCCTTTAAGAGGTTACAACCATTAAAAAAAAAAAAACGGAACCGGATATCAACAGTAACTTTACACGTCATGTGTATGTTCTGTTTTGATTCAAATTTCATTGTGTTCAGTTTCTGTTTGCAGTTAGCTTGTTAATTAGTTCATATTCTCCTATGTTCATTGCCTGTTTGTTTCTCCGTTCAGGTGTTTCTTGTTAATTAGCAGCTTTGTTTTGTGTGTATATAAGCCCTCTGTTTCAGTTAGTTCCTTGTTCTGCATTGTTTGTCATTAGTGTTAATTTTATCGTGTTTGATTCACTTATGTATTACTGCAAGTTTAATTAAAGACTTGTTCCTGAGTTTCCTGTATTTGTGAGCTATCCACTACAGCCAATTATGACAATATGATATTATGCAGATTTTGTGTGTAAACATCTGATATTTTTGTTACATGAATATGTATAAAAAGATAACAAATGGAAGTGAAATAACACAAACTATATCAAATAGACTTTGAAAAGGGAAAAGGGTTTGAAAAATTAACACAACTTATTGATAAGTCGATAGACCATTGCAGCAAGAAAAAAATTATTATATTTTTCATCATAAGTTTAAGTAAAATAGAGTCTGGCTTCTGAAAAACTCAAAGACTGTTCCAGAGTTTGGGAGCTAAATAGGAAAAGGATCCACCACCCTCACCATTTAGTGCTTTGTAAGTAATTGGCAAGATTTTAAAAGGTATGCAATGTTTAATAGGGAGCCAATGCAGTATTGACAGCTAATATGGTTTTCTGGTTCTAGTACTCTGGCTGCTGCAGTTTGGACCAGCTAAAGCTTGATTATTACGCATACCGGGCAACCCCCCAGTACAGCATTACAATAATCTAGCCAGGAGCTCATGAACGGATTAAATAACTTGGTAACACTTTATTTGAAGGAGTGTGCATAGACTGATATGATACTGTCATAAACATGACATAACACCTGTCATGAACATAAAGGAGTCTTTATGAATGATTATGACTTTTGTCATTATGTGTCATTCGGTAAATTATGACACTTTTAATGCAAAGTTGACATTGTTTGAAATGCCTTTGTTATGACAACTTGACATTAACCAAGAAATCATAACCTGTCAACCTGACATCTAGTCAATAACTAGACATCTTAATAACAGTGTAATGTTAATGACACTGTTGTTAAAGCATTTGACAGTGTAATAACCCTTAATGACATCTTTATAACTAGTACAATGTGTTCCACTTTACTTGAGGACTAGTAAAATATTCATGAGTTATAATGGTGTCATGAAGGCCAAAGTCAAAACTAACCACATATGACAGGGTAATGTAATGTTAACGCAAAGCTAAATAACTTCTTTAAGTTTGATAATTAGACCTGTTATGACATATTTGTGACAGGTTATGATTTCTTAGTTAATGTCAAGTTGTCATAATCAAGACATTTTTTTTGTCTTTGTTAATGTCAAGTTGTCATAGCAAAGACATTTTAAACAATGTGACAGTGTCATGTCAGTCTTATGCACACCCCTTCAAATAAAGTGTTACCAATAACTTTTCTGCATCTGACACTGGGAACATATGTCATCATTTAGAAACATTTTTAAGATGGAAAAATTTGGTTTTACTAATAATAGAAATGCAGTTTTCAAAAAAAATATTACTATAATAATGATATCCTAATGATATCTCCCTCGAGGGTAGCATGTACAGGGTGAAAATCGAAGGTCCTAGGTCTAAGCCTTGTGGTACTCCATACTCAACCTGTGATCGATATCCCTCTACATTTACGGCTAAAAATGTATTACTAATTTCACTAATGCCAATATACAATGCCAGTATAGTGCCTTTTCTAGTATTTTTGACAGAAATGCAGATCCCATATTAGGACCCAAGAAACGAATTCCCTTGGATCAAGTTCATGTTTTTTTATGAGTAGGTTAACCCTCTGAGTTCGGTGCTGACGTCAGCATGACCAGCTCGCTTTTTTTCTTATCAGTGCTCCCTGATGCGCACAAATTAGGCAGCATACATACAATAGCCTGTCTCAAAATATCAAACCTATCTCTGGACTGTGTTTTCACTTTGAAAATTGAAGGACTATTTCAATGTCTTGAGAGCATAAGACAAAGGAGGCTCCATTTCTGAACTTTTAATTGGATCGCAGGAACTGTACACAAACACACCAGCCTATTCTCACTAGCTCTTTTCTCTCTATCCAGCCTTTTTCCGAACTTAACCCAACAAATGCCAGTGCAAAATAAAACAGCAATTTCACACAATTTTAAAGAGTCTGTGTCCTGCAGAAGAACTACTTTGATTATGGCTGAAAGGAGTTCAATCAGGAGGTCACACACAGCCTCAATCAGAAGTTCTGGAAACTCATAATTCATGTACGATAAGGTCCGAAGAGAATCATGTGAAATCATACAGGAGAAAAGCCAGTCAGTTGAGTTTGTGGCCAAATCTTTTACAGTGCTTGCATTTTGTGGTCTTTCAATGCATATGATAATTCATACTCCTGAAGTAGAAGGAAGAGAACTGAAATGACATGCATTAGAAGATTATTAGTTAAAACTTTTCAAAATGCACTTGCAGACTATTTTTCCAGTCGTGAACTTTGTCATTGAGGATTTCTATAAAATATTGTGCAAAAATCTTGTCTCGTCTTGCTCTCTTGATCCCAGTCTTGTGTCGTCTCGTCTCTTATTTTGAAATTCTGTGTTTGCTTTGTTGCTTTCTTCACCTCATTTTTCACTGCTGCTCTGTTCCTTTGTTTCTTGTCATGGACCACACCCATCTCCTTATCAGTTTCCATAGGAACTCAGTTCATTGGTTTTACTCAGCAATTACAGCCCTGCTTGTCACTAGTTTGTTTGTCAGTCGCACAGTGTACGTTTCCTAGATTTTCTTGTGTTTTTTCTCGTTCCATGTACCTTTGTTTAACCAAACTACCTTGTGTTCTCTGACCATGTGGATTATTTTCATAAATCTACTGCACGTGGATCAGCTTCCCAGCCTAGTCCTTTGCCTGCCTGAATGCCAAATCGTTGCACATGGCAATAAAGGAAACAATGAGAAATAAAGTCTGTGAAAATTAAACTAAACAACACCAGACATTTACCTCTCCATGGGATCATCATATTTCATGAAACTTACTACTTACTAAACTGCCATATCAGATTATAAGAACTAGCCTATAATCATTTAAACTGTAAATTAAACATACAGGATAAAAAAAATATATATATATCCATAAAACTACTAAATGTTAAAATTGGAAATGTTGCAACCTTCCAAATGCAAAAATTACCAACGCTTAAATGCTGCAGTATGCATGTGTATAGACTCTTTCTATGAATTATCTTGTAGTATTTGGTGGGTGAACTATTCTTTTAATAAAATCCTGATGCAATCCTTCTAGAGTTGGGTTCAGCTCTCTGGTCGTCATTAGACTTTAATGATGTTCGGCTATGACCAGCGTTTCATCAGACAGACATCTATTACATCTGCCACAAACCACAGCAGTGTGGATTCATAACACCATTAAAGTGTATGCTGTATTAATACAGATGTTTTGCATAATCTATTGAGACATTAAACATATTTATTATGTGTATCATATGAGGGTAACATTAGTTTTATAATGCATGATGAATTGCAGGGGCCACTTTTGATTTTAGATTAACGGAAATCCAACAGTTTCTCTGAGAACTCTTTAGCTTTGTTCTTAAAGAGCACTTTGGCAGACAGGAGGAAATGTCAGAATGGTTTTGTCACAGCTTAATGTGTCCTCTCTGACCTCTGAGCTGATTCTCATTAAAGCAGGTACAGAGGAAGCAACCCCAGGCTTTTGTGTATTAATATGGAAATGAACTTAGAGGCAGATATCTGATGTCCTTCTCAGTGTACGAGAGCATTTATGGACATCTATCTAATCACATCCTCAACAAAGCAGATCAATGCGGCGGTCCGACAAAGACAAACTGCTCCGTATGGTGGAATGGTACAAACCCCTTTCTGCAGCCATATGTTCATGAGAGTAGAGGTGCAAGAAAGACGTCTGGATAGGGGAGGGTGAAGATATAAGCAAGAGTTATTGTGATTTGATCAGGGGAATTGTACTGGTTCATATGTTTTATGTTAAAGTGCCCATATTATGCTCATTTACAAGTTCATTGTTTTGATTTTGGGCCCTGCTAGAATACATTTACATTATTTATTGTTCAAAAAACATTATTTTATTGTACTGTACATTGCTGCTGAAGTTTTTTTCACCATCTGCATGAAACACTCCGGGCCATATCATACCCAAAACTGGGTGCGATGCAGCACCAGGCGTCAAGTGTTTTTTGCTAGTTTCAGCCCGACACTGTTATCATTTTCACGTCATGCGCCATATTGTTTAAATAGCAAATATATTTGCCCAGATAGACTGCACTATTGACCAACTGAAACCTGGTTTTGTCAATAGTGCAATATTTTGTTCATTTAAAGTAACATCAGGGAACTTTTCAACCTTCATAATATATTTCCAAGTCTCTTGTGATGGTACATCGACTTACAATAGGTTGAATGACACGTCTGTCATAGCCTGACGGGGTCTGTACCGTTTTTAATCGTACTTTTAAACTTCGAGTTTCGGGTAGTAACCCCGCGAACAAAGAGAACTACAAAATTCGACTGCTTGATGGCATATACGTCACTTCCACCACCAATAAAAATTAAAAAGACATGCGAGCCAAATGTTATAGTCATGGCCGAAGCAACACAGACAAACAAGAAAGCAAATGTTTTAACGGACGAAAGCATAAAAAAAAAGAGAAAGTGATCGCGTTAAAGGCAGAACGAGGATCAACTTTGGGCCAGTGTTTTCTGGAGTGAGCTGAAGGAGGAGGAAGGGGGCGAACCGATGCGTACATGGCGATCATGCTTATGGACTAGTAAGTACGTTATATTGCTTGCATACTAGCCTATCGCTTTGTTTTTTTGCCTGCCTTACTATGTTACAGAAGCCATCTTATCCTCTGTTTATCTTCAAAAAAAAGTTAGCTGGTGTTTTAACTTCAAGTTTGGTAGGGGCTACATTCTTGAAAGGAAATATATAAGATGTACAAAATCATATTTTAACATGTCTGTGATATTCGTTAATTTTTTTCTTGCCTCAAGCTGTAATGCAAATCGATTTGTAAAATTTGCAGATTCATTTATGGTAGCTTGATATTATAATATATGGTCATTATAAATCACTCAAACATTGTATTGAAGTGTCATAGATTCAGTAAAACAGCAACCAATTGACTAGGCTACTATAATGACGCTGAGCATCGTGATCATTTGTCATTAGAAAAAAATAAAACCCATGAAATGATATTCATATGTCATGCTGAAATATATGCCACTGTACCTTGGATGAAGACATTTCACAGGCGACGCAAGCAGAACACCTCCATGTGACCTCCTCCTGCAGTGTTCAGGGCTATCATGGTTTTTGTCAACAAATGCACGTGCATGAAGGATGACAGAGTTTATGACAGCAGTAGAGGACAATACTGTTTCCCAACTGTAGGGGGACCCCGAGAGTAAAAAAAATACCTGGTGTTACTTTAAAGAGTGTATTAGTAATATACGCTTATAGGCGGGTCCATATTACACACAAAGAGTAAAAATAAAAGGATTACAATGTAAAAGATTATTATTGTGTACATAAAGATATGGTGGAATCCGGGTTTGCCCCATAGAGGGTCTGCTTGCACGCTTTATGCTTGCATACGAGCAGATCCGTTTCCTCTCTACAGACACATTCAGTCTTTACGCTTGCACATTCCGCCATGTGAATAATGAATGAGCAACTGGCTTTTACGCCCAAAAACACCCATTACTCATTAAGAGATTAGGGACAACCCTGTCGCGCCAACCATTTTTCCCGTCGTTAAACTAGCAAAAGTTGATTCGGACACGCTCTAAGTGCGCTTGCAGTGTTCTTACATTGTTAAAATAGGGCCCACTGTTTTAGCTCCTGTCTTAGGGCTGTTGGAACGAAATCCGAAATTCGAATATAACTCAAATATTTAAAAAAGCAATACTATTCGAATGCTGAAGTTACTATTCGAATATTGCTTTTATATATATTTAAAAAATGCAATCTTGTCTTTCTCGCGGCTTACACGCATGTGAAAATTAAATGGGGCTTTATAAGCAGCTGTGAACACTATTATATTTATGCTAACTATGGTGTCAGTATTAAAAGTCCATAAAATGTTTGTTTTTTTCCTCACCATAGCATAAATCACTAATCCAAAAATTGTGAAGATCTACAGGAAAATTTAGATGATGAACTTTTTCCTTTTTTTGAGTTTTGCTGCTCCCTGACCAATGACCTCTTGCCTAGAAAATGTGATGCTTATCCTCAAAGCAGGGATGGTTAACTTAACTGTGGTTAACTTAAAATTCAAGGACTTTCCAGGTCTAATACCCTAAAATTCAAGGAATTCATGTGGGGACACGTTTCAAGTGAGAGCAAGGTTACATTGTGTTACCTTGTAAGATACATTGTTACAGTTTTGCGTGCATTAACACCATGCAAAGTACAACACAGGTGAGAAACACTCAATGTAATGTGTAAATGCGCGTAACTAATGTAAATCAAGCAAGCAAGTATGCATAGGCAGCCTGGTCTCATTGTTAATATGTAGGAATTTTACGTTTTTGCAAAGATAGAAAACATACTTTTTAGTACGTTCGGATAGATGCTGAAACGTACAATATAGACGTATCTGCAACATTTAAACGTAACATTATTACGTTTTTACAGCTACAAAACGTAAACTATTTACGTATATTCTAAAGATATCCGTATAATTTCCCTTTTTACCATTTTATAGATAAATGTAAGATCCCGTAACCCAAATCCCAAACCTAAACATACCCATTTTATACTTAATATAAAAAAGGATAAAATGTAACGGACAGGTGTTGGGAAAAGGCAGTTTTATTAATAATATAGCATTAAAATATATTTTGAGCCACCAATCCTACTCCTACCCCTAAACCTACCCATAACAATTCCTTAAAACTACGTAACAAACTACAATTATTAATAAAAACATAACTAACAGACAAGTATCACAATAATTTATTTATTGCGAAAATGTCAAAACCGATACCAAAAGCCATTCACATGATGAAGCGTTGCAGTCGCAGTCTTCTCTCTGGCAGTATTGTAATAGTTTTGTCTGAAATACAGTAAATTACTAATGAAAATGTTAATCCGGCTTCGGTTCGCGCTTCTCCATTTCAAAATTCAAATGAACTAAACTAACCAACCGTCACAGTCCTTCATGTCGCAAACTGTGACGAAGCAGGGAAGAGCCAATGAACGTTTGATATCACTGCCGTAAAAGATGACGTATCGCTTCTCAAGGGCGCAATGTTTGAATTTGAATTCATCACCAGTGCGGGGTTTTGACATACAGTCGCTGCTGAGAATGGAGAGATCACGACTGGATAAGAGGCTGAATTAGGAGTTGTTTCTTGCAAACAACTATGGATTCTAAAGATTTGGATTACATCAAACTAATAAAATTGATGTCTTTTGTGAATTTTTGTTGTGTTTTATAGGAGAAAACGCTTTATGTGTCTCAAGGTAAATAACAAAATGGTTGAACGAGTAATGTTAAAGAATGTATTTTTAAGGTTTTATAGTGTATTGTTTAACCAGCCCATTCTCACTCCCAAGGCGTCACCTAACTGACGCCTTGGGAAGCATTTGACCATGCTTCAATATCTGACACTTTAGGCGCCCTTTAGCGTCAGTTAGATGACGCCCTAGGATCGCGTGTACCCTACCCCCACCCCATACCTAAACCTAACCGCGTCATCTAACTGACGCTTTCCTTTAGCGTTGGTTAGATGACGCCGTAGGATCGCGTCATGTAAGTGACGCTAAAGGGCGCCTAAAACGTCAAATATTGAAGCATGGTCAAAGGTGACGCCTTGCGGTGAGAATGTGTTGGTTTAACACCATGTAGGCGAAACGAGCAAAATGTTCATATTTATGAGTATTCAATAAATGCGACTGAAAACTTATAACAAATATTTATTTATTTGTTTAATTTGTATGTATTTGTTGCTATATAAATAAAGTTTACAATGTGGATAAAAACGAGTACATTTTCAGTAATCTAGAAACTAAACAGCGTCTATGCGCATTGAACGGCTTTCAGTCAGCGCACACATTATTATGACAACAGACTTTGAGTGAGTCATTAAACCATCATTATGAACTTGTTTTACCATTCAATACACATGCATGAAGTTCAAAACAAGAAGGGTAAAGCCTTATAAAAATAAAAAAAAAACGTGAATATCGCGGTTGCTGCGGTTACTTGCAATCCTCTGCGGTTGACTTGTCAGTAGCGCAACCCGGTCTCATCCCAAGACGTCATATAACTGACGTTTTGGGACGTCTTTTGACCATACGTCAATATTCGCCTTTTTAGGGCCCCCTTAAACGTCGGTAGATGAAGTTATGGGATCCTAACTCTACCCCATACCTAAACCTAACCCTAAACCTAACCCGTCACCTAACTGACATTAAAGGTAAAGCGTCAGTTGTATGACGGCCCGGGATCGCCATCTACCGACGTTTAAGGGGGCCCTAAAAAGGCGGATATTGACGTATGGTCAAAATACGTCCCAAAACGTCAGTTATATGACTTTTTGGGATGAGACTGTGTTAAGTAGCGCGGTACTACAATATTTCGGTTATTGTGACAGCCCTACATAGAGTACCTTTAAATATCAGCATAAAGCCTGGTCAACTTTGTAGCTTATTCTGAACAAGAGCCACCCACTTATACAAGAAGAATTATTTAGACTAGTGTTTGTGTTTTTGCAGAAGCATTGTATGATCATGAGTATATTAGAGCTAAAAGATTGACAAGCAGTGCGAAATGAATGAAGACGAACACTGAGCTCTTTATCTCTTTGACAGAACTGTTATTGTGATGGATCTGTGTGTTACATCTGAACGTGCTCCACAAAGTTTTTTTTTCTCATTCTCCCCTCCAATAGATTGAGAGAAAGAGGAAGACAGGCAGAAATGAATAATGATGCTGTCAAAATAGAAAATCCACAGTCAGCATCGCCAATTCAGCGACTGGGTTCAGTGTTAGCAAACACACTACTCACAATCAACAGATATAAGAATATAAGCAGAGCGATTGATTATGTGTTCCGCCTTTAGAAGCTGAGAGGTTATTTTTACCCAGAATTTCAGGAGTGTGAAGCATTCATGTGTGTGTGTGTGTGTGTGTGTGTGTGTGTGTGTTGTTTTGGATATAACAGAGCTGGAGGACTTTCATTTTAGGCCTTCTTTCTCTAATCAAGGTGAAGAAGTCTTGGGGAAGATGAAAACAAGAATGGGGTAATGAAAACAAGAGCTGTGTGTGTGTTTTATAACCCTCTGACAAATAGGTGCCAAATCACTCTATAAACTTCTGATTGATTAATTAATTATCAAATAAACACACTGAATGAATAAACAAATAAACAAGCCAAGCATAATGAACAGCAGTAAGAGGTTATAATGAGCATATCGGTTTATTTTTAAGTGTGTGTGGCCCTGGTAAACCCTACATTATGGTCAGCAAATATGTCCCCACAAAGATAAGTATCACCAGTAATGTTTTACCATGTGGGGAATTTGTTTTGTTTTTTTGTCTATAAAAATGCATAAAGTTTTCTATGAGGGTTGTGTTTAGGGTTAAGGGATAAAAGAATATACAGTTTGCACAGTATAAATCATCAATGTCGATGGAAAGTCACCATAAAACATAGTGTGTGTGTGTGTGTGTGCGCGCGCATGTACAGTACCAGCTTAACCAAACTTTAGGGATAAATTTGGGCCCAAAAGTGAAATAGCCTAAATATTTGATGACATCTGGGTACGTCCTCATTTAAGACAATGTATGAATAAGTAATACTAATAAAAATGTTTCTAAAGGTGCAGATTGTTTCCTTTGAGGTTGTATAAACAAACTCTATTTAATTAGATAAAATAATGTGCAGGAGGTTCCAGCTCTTGAATTGATAGTTTACGTTTTATTGGTCAATCCCTGTTGACATTATTTCTTGAGCAAAAAATAAATAAATAAAAATGTTGCCAAATAAAACATGCAGCAGACATCATCTTTTGTTTCACATGGATTTGAAAAGACATGAGGATGAGGAAACGATTTAGAATTTTCATTTTTGGGTGAATTATTTTTGTGTTGGGTTTTGCTGCCCCCTATCTGTCACTTATGCACCTATGTTAATCTCTGTATAAAAACACAAAGCTAAAAGACACAAAAGTTACACAATCCTTCATGGTTGGCATGGCATTTTTAAACTGGAGCTCAATAAGGTGCCACCAGCAGCTGAAAAGTAACTTTGGATGGGAACCATTGCACATACCAATTGCTAAACGAGCCAATTCGCTCTCTTTTTTTCAGAAAATCCCTCCATCTCCACCAATTGCTGTGACAAGGCTTTTATTTCTTTTCAAGTCAAAACAAATTCCAGTGTCACCTCAGTGACTGTTATCACTGTAATATATTGCTGTTTAATGTTAATGTATGCGTTCCGCCCCGCGACTCTAACAGGGCCATAGGGCCCCGTTTATCTCTGCTGTCTCTCTATTGCTATTGTGTGAATTCTGTGGGGCAGAGATAAGCCATCTTGTGGGTTTGTTGGTAAGATTTAGTGGTGCACAATTCAGTTGGAATGAGAGATCTATCAGATATTTAAAGACTCTCACTAAAATGCCTTCACAGATCTCTATAAACAGACTAACATTATCAATAAACCAACCATTTCAATAAAAAAAAAAAAATTAAGATGTTCAATCCCTTCAAATAAACATTCTTATAAAAATGATCTTAAAGAAATATCAGATTTAAAATAATTAATAAACAGAACAATCTAAAAAGAACGAATTCAGTAATCCAAATACAACAACATACAAACTTAAGAAAAGACACAAGTCTACTTAAAGATTGAATATTTTTAAACACTTTTTCTTAAGTGCACTTTTTTAATAATCTCAAAATAAAGGTCTCCACTAAATGAATAAATGACTCCACCAAAACCTTGCTAGGCTGACCACCATTTTTGTATAAACAATGGCAGCAGTTAATCCAAATTCTGTAATTTATCAACACAGTCTCATCCCAAAAAGTCATATAACTGACGTTTTGGGACGTCTTTTGACCATACGTCAATATCCGCCTTTTTAGGGCCCCCAGAACAATTTATACTTCTGCGTAGGGTGCGCGCAGTAGGTACGGCGTAGCATACGCACAGACGCGTCCCATACCGCGTACCCTTCGCCGTCTTCTGACGCGCACCTCTTCAAAAATGTAACTACACGTCGCGACGACGCGGACCGCAAGATCGGTGATTGGTCGGCTTGGTAGCATCGCATTTCCTCCTATGCATTTCCGCACGTACCTTCTCACGCATTTCCACCACTATCTATGATTTCCACACGTACCATCTCCTCCGACGTCTTCTCTCATTTCTGCCTTTCAGTTTTAGTAATTTCACTAAAGTGAACTGTTTTTCCACCTCAATAAGCTCCAACTCCAACATTATCAGCTGTCTTTTTCAGTCGCTATTGCTTGTAGTAACCTAGCCGTGAGGAATCTAAACACAGTGGAACATTAAAACCCTCCGCCGCCAACTAGCGTTTCGGAGCAGTACTGCAGAGCAACCAAGACCTGAACGCAGAAGTATAAATGCTCACATCGGCATCGCCTACGTGCGTAGCCAACGCCGTACATTACGGCGTACCCTCGACGCAGAAGTATAAATTGGCCTTAAACGTCGGTAGATGGCGATCCCGGGTCGTCATACAACTGACGCTTTACCTTTAACGTCAGTCAGGTGATGGGTTAGGTTTAGGGTTAGGTTTAGGTCTGGGGTAGAGTTAGGATCCCATAACCTCATCTACCGACGTTTAAGGGGGCCCCCTAAAAAGGCGAATATTGACGTATGGTCAAAAGACGTCCAAAAACGTCAGTTATATGACGTCTTGGGATGAGACCGGGTTGAATTTATTTACAAAAAAAAAAAAAACGCCTTCACAAGGCTTTTGCTGGAAAAAAAATTAAAGGATCTTGGACTGGACCAACCAGATTTACAAGTCAAGCAGCAGGCCAGTGACAGAGGACGAAGCTATACACACGCTTGACCAAACCCATGACCCAGGAGAGGCTAAATGCACTGGCATTGCATGGAAAAGAGGAAAAGAGACTTTTTACGGGGTGATGACTGACTGAGAAATTTACTGGCCAAAAGAAAGAAGAGCAAAATTTATGTTCAAGTAGGAAACATGCTTTTTGGTACTGCTTTGAATCAAATTCATTAGGCTGCTTGTTTCCCACTGACTCTCTGAGAGTTTGTAATAAATGGTGTCATTGCACCCTCTGGTGGCCCATGGAGAACAAAGCAATCTATGAGACAGTCAAGGATCAGTTCATTACTTTGTGATGTGATTGTCTGCATTATAACAATAGCATATGGAGACATATGTCTCTAACTGTGGGAGAATGTATGAAACAGGTTTTGAAAGCATAATACAAGTATAGACATTTGGTTCCAGACTCAAATGTGTTGTCAATGAAAATTGACAAAGTAATAACACTGTCATGCAAGATATTTCTTTGAGCGTGATACAAAAAAGATATTTCTTTGAGCATTTAAAATGTGGCAGTGCCCCGCAGAGAGACATAAATAAAATATAAGATACATCTCACTCCATTTTCAGCGGCTCTTAACAGTCGGCTCACTCAGAACTGGTGCTTTTAAACAGAACTAGGTCAGACACCCTGCAAATTGACAACTTCCAACTTAATGTTTATCATGCGTCATAAAAGCTGAAAAAAGACACATGGGTTTACGTTATATTAAGTGTCTTTAACTACTATGAACTAACATTTAAATTACTATTTTGGCAAAATGCACTTACTGTGTTGCGTATGGTCACCGTGATTTTGGAAAGTATAATGTTCCTGTTGATTAGCTAAATCAACTTTGTAAATCAAGAAATTTATGATGAAAAACTACAATACCCATAATTCAGAATTTGAATCATCATAAAAAAACCTAATCACATCTTTTCAACTTTTGTTTTGCTTTTTGTAATTCAGGAAATTTTAGCCTAAAATTGACTGTGACTGTCACAAGAAAACAAGAAAAGAAATTACCTTTGCGAGTCGAAAAAGAAGGCTTATAACTCCAAACGAGGTAGGTAGGACACTGGATTCATCCTCAAAAACAAAATGTTGGGGTACATTTCTTGGGTTATTGTCTCTTTAAGCCCCATCTTGCCATCTTTTAAGGTACAGCACCCTCTTATTTAGAGCAAAGTGATTATAAAGTCCCCATGAAATCAAAATTGACCATACTTACTTCGTTTGCCTAAATTGATCGTTTTGTGGTGAATTATTCATACATGCAAGTCAATCCACACAAAAAAATTTTTGGCTTCGTAATCTTTAATAAAATTTTGAAAATGCCCCTCCCCTCTGCATTGGAGGACCTTGCCCGATGATGTAGGCTTTACTGTTTGGGTGTCTCCTTAACATCCATAACCACGCCCCTCCAACTGACAGCTGCTGTGTGTTTGCGAGCGCCGAGCGAGCATTGATTGACAGCGTGTGTAAACTTGCGTCATCCTCCATTTCAGAATGAAACACCCATTTTTCTAGATCCAATCAGGTGCTAGTTGGAAAAAAGCCACGCCCACTATTTTGCCTCATTTAGTATTCTGTTTGTCTCGGAAATACGTCACAACACTGGAGAAAAGTCGTTTGCAACTTCCGGTTCACGGGGACTTTAATGCACCTGAGGATGTACTGTAACTTCCTAACTAGGGATGGGCATAGTACTCGATCACTAGAAGTACTCAAACGTGACAGCGATGATCAATCACAAAAACAATGATCTGAGTTAAAAAATTGTTGTTGTTTTTTTCTGATTGGTTATAGCAGCATTTTGGGTGGCACCCATTCCAAAATCCAAACTGAGAACAGAGAAAATGGCGTCAAAGTCATGTAGTTATGTCTGGCTTCACTTCGACAAAATAGAGGGAAAAAACAGTTCAGTGCAAAATATGCAGCGCCAAGCTGTCACACAAATCTACCACAAGTACAATGCGTTATCATCTTGTATTTGTACATAAAATGTCTTCAGATCCCACCAGACGCAACTCCGTCAGACAGAAATGCAACTCAGCCAGAGGTGAAAAGATGACACAACTAATCACTGAAATGATAGTGAAAGATTTGCTGCCCATTCGTTTTTTCGAAGGAGAAGGGTTCAAAAATTTGATGAATTATGTTGAGCCCCATAGTATAACATCCCATCGCGTAAGACGGTCAAGAGAAGAATTAGAAGCTCTGAAAAGACTGCTTCACTGAAAGACAGACTGTCAAAGACAACAAAGATGGCTATCACTACGGACACATAGACCTCGCTGACCACTGAATCCTATATAATAATTTACTAATTATTATTTACTAATTTATTATTACTAATTAACCCTATAATATAATTTACTAATTATTAGTATTAATTATAATAATTTATTAAATTTCTGAATGGTAAATACACAGTGCAGTGTTAGAGACGTTAAGTTTCGACGAATACGGCTGTGAACGAATACGGCTGTGTGTTCATGACAACGCCAGTAACATGGTTCTCACGAATCGAGGACTTTGGGAATCAGTGGCGTGCTTCCCAGATAGCAAACTGACATTGAATCAACGTGGAAACATGACATCGAAACAACGTTGATCTGACATTGTTTTGCTCATCGAATTAACGTTGAACCAACGTCAGACGCGTCATTCTTTCAAAACTAACGAAAAATCAACTTGAAATCAACGTTATGAAAGCAAACCAATTTTCGATATTCATTTAGCTTTGAAGAATGTCGCGTCTGACGTTGGTTCAATGTTAATTCGATGAGAAAAACAATGCCAGATCAACGTTGTTTCGATGTTATGAGAGACGTCGTTTGCACGTTGATTCATTATCAGTTTGCTGTCTGGGATCGCACACACCCTGCAGGTAGCATCAACGAAGGCTTCAGTGTTGCTTTTGTTAAAAGCATTATAGCTGCCAGTAGCCGATCAGAAAGTGATAATGTAATCCAAAATATTGCTAAAATATTAAATTGATATCATTGTCTCCATGACAATGACAACAAACTCGCCACGTAACCACGTATTGTTTGCACATAACATTAATCACTTATTTTGGTGCAAAGAAGCACTGCTTGTCAGCCTTGCCTTATTAAATATTTACATGATACAGTCACAGTAACTTTTTTGCACAAATTGAGACAAGCTTGTTATTCAAACAGGTTGCGTGGATGTATGTGTAACACTTGTGTAACATGAAATCAGTTTAGTAACATGTAGAAATGTTCGCTGGAGACTTGAGACACCTAATCACTGGGCCCTCAGATAGGGTGACCATTTTCACCCCTTGTCCTGCATGTCGCATATTGAGAAAATGTCCCACATTATAGCGGATTGAATCCAATAATGAAACCACTAAGAGACTAAGACAGGGACTTATGCACTTGTGTGACGCATAAATACAACTATCAATGAGGCAAATGATATTTTACTAGTAATTCTTTATTGCTGGCTGATGTTTCTTGATGGTACAAAGTTTAGTTGTCAAAGAATATCGCCCCCGCTCACCACCTCTCACCTAACTTAATCAGTAAACAGGTGACATATGCTGCGTCCAAGTCCTCCTGGGAAGTTCGTACGTACGAGGTGGGAAGTCGTGTTTACGACGTGAGGTGCGCTCAAGTCAGTTTCGTCGGAGTAAAATGGCGGTGTACCTTCTTTTAATGAATTACACGAAAATACAGCAAGGTTTGTTAACTCTGATAATAGAAAATGAAGAACAAAGAATGCACATCAGGTGTGTTTTTCTTTTTATGTTTTTTATTAGCTTATGAAGCCATTGTAAACTATATAATTATATATTAAGTATTTGTATATTACAATGAATGATATCATATTTTGTGCAGAGAGCTTGCTTTATACATGAAAAAGCCTTACAATGCCAATGAGTAAACATTGAAATCCAATTAAAATTTACCGTCAACAGACGTTGCATCCATTGATTCCGCCATGTTTCTCACTGACACGCCCCCAACTCGCTTAAAGAAAATCCCAAACTCCCCACTGGTATTAATGACATTGTGGTGGCGTTCAAGTGCGTTCAACTCGTAATTACGATCTATACGAGATGACTTGAATGCAGATTAATATTCACATTCCCACATAATCATGTGACCCGCCACCAGGATCACGTGACAATCAAAAACATTATCTCTTTCACGTCTATAACATTCCAGCCCCTAATTATTATCAAATAATGATTACAATTTCATTAGAGACATGAATTTTTCAGATTACCAATGCATTAAAGGGTTAGTTCACCCAAAAATGAAAATTCTGTCAGTATTTACTCACCCATGTTGTTCCAACCCCGTAAGACCTTCGTTCATCTTCGGAACACAAATTAAGATATTTAAGATTTTAAGATCACTCCTGTATACTAGTCCATAGGCTTCTTGAGGGAATGACTCTTGCTGGCATCGAAAAGTCATTAAAGACATCGTTAAAATAGTCCAAGTGACTACAGTGGCTCAATCTTAACTTTATCAAACGACAAGAATACTTTTTGTGCAAAAACAAACAAAAATAACGACTTTATTTCAACTATTCACTTCCATGGGCCTGTAGTCAGTTAACGTAGTGTGATAGCGTAAAGCTACGTCACACGTAGGCTCACTATTGGCCGACGCTGGTCGTGTGTGATGCGTGTGACGTACAATAGCAGAAGCTTACGCTATTAAACTAGTAACCTGACTCGCGCAGAGGGAGAAATAAACGAATAGTTGAAATAAAGTCGTTATTTTTGTTGTTTTTTTGCGCACAAAAGTGTTCTCGTCGTTTGATAAACTTAAGATTGAGCCACTGTAGTCACTTGGACTATTTTAACGATGTCTTTAATGACTTTTCGAGGACAGCAAGTCATTCCCTCAAGAAGCCTATTGACTAGTATGCAGGAGTGATCTTAAAATCTTAAATATCTTAATTTGTGTTGCGAAGATGAACGAAGGTCTTACAGGGTTGGAACAACATGAGGGTGAGTAAATACTGACAGAATTTTCAATTTTGGGTGAACTAACCCTTTAACAACATCATAAAGGTTATTTACCCGTGTTACAAGCATCCCCGGTCTCCCTAGTTTTGAAACTTAATTTTCCCCTTAACCAAAATTGATTTGCACTAAAACAAGTAATAGATTAATAAGACCAAAGGTTGCCGTTTGATATACTCCAAATGAATTATATCTCATGGTAAACCAGCTGCAAATTCCCGGATAGAATGACTGGCCGAGAAGACTCTGTTGATCGCTGAACGGCCGCTGACGGCCTGGAGAAAGCGTCTGAACAGATCGTAAAATAGGCACTAAAATTATATTAGTCACATATTTAGTAAAAATAAAAAAATTTAAAAAGTAGCATTTAGTAAAAAATACGGTGTCTTTATGGTAGGCTACTGCATGGAAAAGGCTCTCAACCAATCAGATTCGAGAATGTGTGTTGAGGAAAGAAAAATTGAGAAAAAGGGAAAGGAAAACTAACAACTAAAAAACAAATCACATCACATTCAAATTTTGGAAATTTCGCTTTTATAACACAGGTTTCTACTCTCACCAGTATTACGTATATTTGTGATGTTATAACCACTTCTTTAAAGCACTGTTTAAATACTCTTCATTTATAGTTTTGAAATGATTTTTGATTCAATATATCTTTCATTTAATAACTCAACAGATCACACAATCAGTTATTAACATCATGTGATATTGCAAACATAAATCATGCACAAAACAAAATACAATATCTTCAAACAAACAAAACATTATTCAATTTGAAGACTGAACTCACTCCGTCTATCGTGTGGGCGGAGTTACCAACACTGAATCAACTTAATTGGTCGATCTACCTACAGTGCGATTTCATTGGGTAAGGGTTTCTGCAGTAGCCTATTAATTATATTCAATTTAATATAATTTTAATAGTATTGCATTTTATCAAATCAAAACAATTTATTTGATCAACTAAATTATTTTTATTCATTATTCTTCTTGGTTAATTTGGTCCTATTTTGTCCCTGGGCTACATACGCCAATGTCACTGGTCACTCTAGCGCTGCGCTTCCTGAGTCTGAATACTAGTATTATATGTGGAAAAACAGAAAGTGAGCTGAGGAGTAGGCCTAAGAAACATAGTATTTATAAAACAGTTAATGATGACCTACTAATTCCGGCAAGATTCAAGTGTGTATCTTGAATGACAATGACGCAATGTTGTTGGCGTACTTCATATGAATGTCGTTCATGGTAACATTATATAAAACATACTTTTAAGTAAGTTTCACAGCAAATAGACTGTAGAATGCCATTTCAAATGCAGTCAAATGTTAGCATTTTGCTAAGCTAATGACAATATACAGTACTGTAATGAGCGCAAACACTTCAATAGTGTGTTTCAATCAGATTAACTTTTATCACAATGAAGTAAAATAAGTGTAACAACCTTTTTCTTGACTCCATCCACCAAATTAGAGGATTTTTTGTAATGCATACTGAGAATGTCTTCTTCAATTACACATTTAACACCCCCCCCCCCCCCCCCAAAAAAAATAAAAATAAAAATTCAGTTTAAATTTATAATTACTTTATATTCATTTTTTATGTTTGTAAGGTTGCTTGATTAAGGTTTTGGAGCAGAGTAATATACTATATCTCTTTGCATGTTTGTGAAGAGACATATGGTTCTAATCCAGTGGCACCAGCAGGTTTGATTAAAACCTGTAAATAATTCAGGTTGGTGGGAAATAACAGCCAAAACAAGCAGTTAGTGTTCAAACTAATTTATTGTAGCCTATCTAGCAGCGTTTATCACCCTTGAGTAGTGTACACTGAGGGGTACGAATTACCCTGTAAATCTATTTCCACCGATGCACTTCTAAAAAAAAAAGCAAGCAAGAGAAAGAGCAAGTGCTCATATTATTGCTTTTCTTTATCAGGCGGATGTGACCTGTGATTTGATGAGAGTTATGAGAGCAGGGTTATCCTCATTTCTGTCCTTGGGTAACGGCACTGATGTAATTTCACCACAGGGAGGAGGGATGATTCTGTTTTGTTCTGTCTGACAGATGAGCAGGTGAGAGGGCAGGAAATAAATCTTCTAAATTAGAAAACAACTCAATAGGCAGCAAAGACACACAGAGGGACGTGATATGGAACATGTCGGCAATGCGAAAGGCGAATCGGGGCTCTGTGGTAAGATCAGGACGAGGGATCTGAGGATGGAAGAGACGTAAACACACAATAAAAAGAAAACCATAAACATGTCCAAACAAAACTATCAGGGGAAATGTTTAATGCTCAGAGTTGTGTTTTATTAAGCATCAGGATGCTCTCTGATATTTATCCTGTCTCTCCACTTAAACGAGACATTTGTGGACCGATGAAATGAATACCTTAGATCGTTAGGATTTATGTCTTCTTGTGATTGCACTCTTTGATATTTTGAAATAACAATTCTGTCATCAATTCTTCACACTCATGATGTTACCAAATATTTAGTATTCATCCTCGAAACACAAATGAAAATACTGTTAATGAAACCTAAGAGATTGCTGTCGTTCCCTTACAAAAGAGTGGTTTATTCAAGTGTGCTATTAATATACTGCTTTGGCACTAAAAGAAAATAAGAGTATAGGCCTACTTTCAGTTTTTGAGTGCTTTTTGGCTTGGTTTCACAGACAGGGCTTAAATTAGACAGGATTAGGCCTTAGTTCAATTAGGACATTTAATGTTTAAAAAGCATCACTGGTGTGCATCTTGATACAAAACAATGGTAAGTTGCTTTCAGTTGAAACAGCTCAAACATGTCTTTTAGTCTGAGGCCTTGTCCACATGGACACAGGTATTTTTATAACCGGAGTTTTAAAAAAAAATCCCGTCCACATGAAAACACAAAAACACGCTGTCAAGAGCATGCCACACCAGCAGGCGGCAATATATCCCTAACAATAAAGCCACGTTGGCCATAACGACGCAGCGCGGGCGCACACTCTGACGTCGCAAGGCAAAAACCCTCACCCTGGCAAGGGTTTTCAAAAATGTTCGGTTTCAGTGTCCTGATACTGCGTTTCCGTGTGGACGAATGGCGAACCTCGTAAAAAAAAGTCACGGTTATAAAAATACCCGTGTCCGTGTGGACAAGGCCTGAGACTAGGTTAAATGACAACTCCGGCGCAAAATGAACCTTTTTTCTAATTACACATTGTTACATGATTGCTGAATGTAAATAGTTTTATCTCTAAAAACAGTTTAGCCTATAACGCTAGTATAATGCTAGTATATAGGGCATAGAGTAATGACAAATAAAAATTGCTTGTTATTACCACTAACAAGGCTCAAAATAGCCCCACACTAACGCAATAGCATAATAAGGGTCCCTACATACAAACCGAAGCATTGAGAACTTTGTCAGTGTCCAAACAGTTTAATAAGAAGATATTTTATACACACAGTCAACTTCGCGAATACAGGAAGAAGCCATCTTTGAAAAATAGTCTCTACCAGTCGATCTACGAACGCCGATCCAAGTACGCTGAACTGTGCAGAATCTCATATGGTCCTTTGTTTCCGGAAGAAACACAAACACGAACTGTTTTCTTCTCTTCAATATGTACATGTAGCATCCTGTCCGCGCTCACCTTATCACCTTATTCACATCTCACCAGCTCACTTGGATCAGCGTTCGAAGATCGACTGGTAGAGACTATTTTTCAAAGATGGCTTCTTCCTGTATTCGCGAAGTTGACTGTGTGTATAAAATATCTTCTTATTAAACTGTTTGGACACTGACAAAGTTCTCAATGCTTCGGTTTGAATGTAGGGACCCTTATTATGCTACTGTGTTAGTGTGGGGCTATTTTGAGCCTTGTTAGTGGTAATAAAAAGTTTTTATCACTTTTTATCTACATTAGAATCCATTAAAGTATAATAGCATATTTCTAATAGGGGCACATTGTAACACAGTTACAACATGCCCCACCATGCACAACCCTGCTAGTGTCTTCTGCTAGTTAGCAAAGCATTAAAGAACGATATCAACTGTTAAACAACAGATTGGAGATTAAAATATCAGATTTGTCTAATCTTAAATTAATACAAAAAATAGAGATGAAAAATTAACTTAAGTAACAAATGTACTTTTGGAATGTTTAAATAAATGTTCAGTAATATCTTACAAAGATTTCGGAATTTTGGCGCATTTTTTTCTCTATATAGTGTTGATATGGCAACTACTAAATACACCAAGTTTCGTCATGCTGGCATGTGTGGAAGTATTTAAAACAAGCATGTTACAACTAGCCCCATGTTACTTTGTGCCCTGCGCTGCCCTTCTACTGTAAAATCAATGTCAAAGGGCACAGTGAATACTGAAATGGTAAACAATAAACACATACATTTATTAGTTAAAAATCAAGTAGTAAGCAACAGACAGCTCTTAAAGGGTTAGTTCACCCAACAATGAAAATTCTGTCAGTATTTACTCACCCTCATGTTGTTCCAAACCTCTATGTGTTTATTTGTTCTGCTATACACAAATGGAGATATTTGGAAGAATGTTTTAATCAGACAGATCTCATTCCCCATTGGCCATAGTAGGAAAAAATACATACTATGGTAGTCAATGGGGAATGAGATCTGTTTGATTAAAACATTCTTCCAAATATCTTCCTTTGTATTCAGCAAAAAATAAAAAAATAAACACATAGAGGTTTGGAACAACATAAGGGTGAGTAAATACTGACAGAATTTTCATTTTGGGGTGAACTAACCCTTTAAATTTGCCATAAGAACCCCACAACTGGTGCCTAGAAAGGCCCTAGATTTAGCCAAGCACAGTGTCAAACCACCTCGCAAATGTCTTACATTCCCCAGTGCTTTTTTACACTGAAAATTCTAACCTCCCAACTCAAAATTGTCTAGTAACTGGTCACATCAAAATTTTTCAATTGGCCCAAGTGAAATTGTGCAAAGTGATAAAAATTAAATTAGCTTAATTTCACTTCAGCCAGTTGAAAAATTTAGATCAAAATATCAAAAACCTCAGCAGGTTTTCATTTCCACTTTTCATCAATGTTTAATTACAATATTATGTTCATTATGTTATTAATCAATGCTTATCAAAAGAGTTGAAATATAAGATCACCCTCGAGTGCACATTTCAGTTCTCATGTGTTTTCTTTGGTGCAGTACAGTAACTTTTCAAATAATGCTTTGCTTTGGCTTTGGAATAAAAGAAAAAATACCCTATGTCAGTACAACTCAAACACAGGAATTCAGACATCAAAAGCTTCAGACATTTCAACATCAAACATGCACAAAAATCGAATTCAAACAATGGAATAAATAAACAAAAACAGCGATAATAAAATGAATGAGCTGATGACTAGGCTACCTGTATAGGCCTATTTGGGAAGAAGAGAAATAATTGGTTCTGACATGATTATTATTGCTTAACTGAACACTGCACGCTCTGAATTCACAATCCACTGAACCCAATGTTAACATGAAATAAAAATTCATTCTATCAATCGTTCTTGGTCTTGTGTGAAAATATAAATGCATCATATTCTGAAGAGGAAATGTTAAAAAGTGTCATCAAAATTGAATAACTCTCCTCCTCTTAAACGACTTTACTCTTCTGATCGATGTCACATGGGCAAAGAAAAATACTAATGACCAACAACTAATGATTTCATTTTGAAAGCTGTTTTCAAGTCTGAAACTGGGGTTAGCATCAGAATAAACCTGCAGAGGGAAGTGAGTGGTGGGAACCAAGTTCAGAAACAGACTGAGAGCAGATGTGTGAAAGCTAGGCCATCAAAATAGCTTCACAATAGGCTTTTCATCAACCCGACAAGTCCAGAGGAACTCTCAAACCACACCCGCCACAGTCACTCTGATCTCTGAGGTTGTGTTTACTGTAGGTCAGATCAGGTGAGTTTAGTGAAGACGGGTTTCCATAAACCAACTGTAAGAGATGAAATCAGTCTTAATCACACTATCCGTGATATTAGACAAAGTCCATTCACAAATGCCTTTAGTGAGATGACCTCAGCTGGCAGAAAAAGAAGCTCAGCTCATGGAGTTTAGAAAAGGAATAATAGCATCTTCAAGTAGAAAATATTATTTGCCAACTGATTGCATTTGAAAAGAATTAAGGTCAGTGAAAAAATTTAACAATTATGATATATGTTTTTTAAAGGTCTATATATATATATATATATATATATATATTATTATTATTATTATTATTAATATATATTAATAATCTTTGCATGGTTAGACCATCTTGACTGTTACACCTTTTTAACGTTAAAGTAAATATAGCATTTGAATCAATGAAATTTAAATTCTAAAATTTAAGAAATGTTTATCACATGTATATTTAATTTCTATATGAATCATATTTTAAATTATTTTTTTTATTTTTTTATTTAATAGATTCAAACAAAAATTTGCATCCCAAATTTGATAAACCCAAAAGGAAAAAAATAAAAAGGATTTTAAAAGAGTTTAACATTTTTATTAAACATAATATATTCCTTCCATTTCTCTTAAATGATCATTTAAAAAAAAAACAAAAAAAAAACTTTTTTTGTTGGTATTAAGTAGTTAGCAACAAAGATGTCAGCCATTCATTTAAACACAGTACTGTGGAAGTTCCAAATAGCAAACTGATTTTCTGCATCTCAGCCGCTCTCTGAAGACACAGCCTGGAGTGCAACATAGCAGTTACCAGCGATGGATATTGGATAAAGCATATAATTCAAAATGAGAGGCGAAAGAGAGAGGCTACTGAAATACTGATCCTAGAGGCTAAATTTGTGTTTGTAAGTGTAGAGGAATCCCCTGTGTCAAAAGAACCAAGGGTGATCTTTGCTGTTGGCTGTAGCACGACTGTCACTTCCTCTCAGTGTCATTCCGGTAATACTGTATAACACTCCTGTGCATGAGCTTTCTTGTAAACATGCAGGAAGACAGCAAAATAGGCATTTTCACACATTATAAATACTCTGATGGAGATTAAAATCAATCCCCATGTGATGCACAATTCAAGCTAACTAGTAAAGCCACATTCTTGAAATGACAAAGATTCATTCAAAACTTCCAGCACATCCCACAAGTCAATGTTCAACCCAGATAAGGTTTCAATAGTAGCTGTCTGTGTGAAGTGGAATTCACGGGAGAGGATGTTTTGCCCGTGAGTGACCTCTGCACACACAATCTGGGACACACAGACCACATGACCATGAGCCCCTGGTCACTGAATTAGTCAGACTGAGCAAATGTGTGTGACAAGCTCTTCTCTTTGCTGCAGGTGTTTTCCTGTTGTTGGTGCATATGGATATTTACAAAATTCATAGATCAGGCGGTTTCCATTAAAACTTGCTTAGTCACTGCTACATTCACTGTAAAAAATAATTGTGATTTTAACGATAAAAGAAACGATACAAGTGCAAAACTGTTAATTGGTTAACAGAAAGTTTCCGTACGGTAAATAACTGTGATATTATTTTACTGTAAAATACCATTAAATTTACAATTTTTGAAAGTGAAAAAAAAAACTTATTGTATAATTTACAGTGAAAAACCGTAAATTGACATTCCCACAATTCCCTGTGTGACACTTCACATTTTATGTATTTTGTTGAAATAACTATGGTTCTTTTCTTGTTTGTTTGCTTTTTCTGATCAGATCAACATTAGGGTTTTATGTTACATTTAATGTTGTTAAATTAAAGTTTATTGCTTTTTTTTAAATTTCATGTGCGTTACCATGATGGCGTTTAATGTTTGTGTGAATGCTTCTTAATATGGAAAACTTTTTGTGATGAGCTTTGATTGTTCATGTAATTCTCATCACTGCTGTGATGACTGTTGTTTGTCAGTTTACAATGGTGCAAAACAGAGATATCAATTTATCAAAAGGTTGGTAAATCAAAATTTTGTCAGAAAATGAAATACGGTTTATTACTGTAAATTTTAAGTTAAGTCTGTAACGTTCCAACCGTATTTTTAACGGTAAAGTTCTGGCAACCACAGCTGCTGGTTTTTTTTTACCGTAAAAATTACGGATTTATTTTTTAAAGTGTTGTACAATAGGAAAATCAGCTACAAAATGACACATTTATTGTTATAGTTCTCAGGCATATCTTAAAATCTTAAAGAAATAACGGATAAAGGATGCAGTATCATGTAGAGTATTTTTTTGTAGTATTATTTTTAATGTCTTGTTTATAATGTGTACCAAGTCATAATCTTATTAATATCATGCATTATTGTGAATGTCATACCATGTCATTAATTAGTGAGAATGTAATTGAATGTTTCAAATGTCATGTAATGTTGTGAATGGCCTGTTATTTATGAAGATTATTTAATGTCAATATTATTATGGCATGACTGTTAATGTGATGAATGTCATGTAATATGTCATGAAATGTTGTGAATAGCATATATTATGAATGTCATTTAGCGATCAGAATTTAAGAATAACATGCCATAACTGTTAACGTTATAGGCTACGTTATAGCTACATTTCATAATATATGATAAGTCATTTAATGTTATTAATGTTGCTTCAGGTTTTGAATGTCATGCAATATTACAAATGACATGTATTATGAACGTTAAATTAATGTCATGCTATATTATGAATGGATGCCATGCACTGTTATGAAAGTCATGTAATGTTTGATTTGATTATGTAGTTTTATAAATTACACATTATAGTTTCATTTAAAGGTATAGCGGAGGATCTTTCCGAATTTTAGAGAAGACCCGCCCTCTCCAATTTTTAAAAAAAATGCACATGCACAAACACAACACTCTTGCTCCAGAGAGCTAGGGAACGTCTATTACGCCTTGCACAATTATGTTGCAAATTCTAAACTAACTAAAAAACATTCATAAAAAAGACAACATGTCAAATACCCTTCCGTGTTTTATTTACTTATTATACTGATCGATTGAGTGACCGAGGACTCAAGACCCTGTATCACACGAAATACGTTCTGAGGAAACTATTTTGCAAATCGCAATTACGTTACATAGCAACATATAAGCAGTGCTATTACGTTAGTCCTTAACCTAATATCTCTCATTGTTAATACGTTATTTTTATACATAGTTGCATATGGAGAAGTAGCTTGTTGCATTTGTGTAATAATAAACACACAAGATTTTAGAATATTTCAGCGTGATACTATACCATTTTGGACAAAAGGCTACTTTAGACAAATTGAGATGTTTACCGTGTCTATGCGGTGCATGACTCGTGCCAGGGCTAGCATTGTAGCTTGCATTAACTTTTACTAGTGATTTTAAATGGATTTCTCCAAATAGCGTGACAAACTTTACCTGTCTGGTAGAATCTTCGCGACTGCAGCATCAGTGAGAAGCCCAACCTGTGCTTTTAGTGCACGCCAGCGTGTGATATTCACCCAAAATCTCTCTGGTCTTGTTTCTATATTCTGCGCCCTTTCTCTTCTTATCATACACTTCGTAAACATTTTTTCTCTTTCGACCCTCAGCCATTTTCAAAGGAATGGCTGAAACCGTAACTCCGACATAATACACATGAAAGTGAAAACTACATAGGGATGAGCACGTAGCCTACGACAGCCTTACGTAAACATATCACCAGAATGATTGACACTTAGGTGGACCAATAGTATAGACTACCCACCCGGAAAAAGAAAATCCTCCGCTATACCTTTAATATTGTTTTATCATGTTATGTCACAATGTTACAAATGTCATTATGATGTTGTGACTGGTATTATCATGAATGTCATTTAATATAAAGAATGCCATGCCATGACTGTCAGTCAGTGTCCTAAACTGCCATGAATTATCATGAATGCTCGATGTTGTAATATTATATAATCATTTGTAAATGCATTTTTTATATGTATTATATTTAATCTTATTGTCTTGTCATGTTATGAATGTCATACAATTACTGTCAATTGTGCAAATGTCATAACATTATGAACTTCATGTAATGTTATGAATGCCATGTAACATGTTCTCAGAACATTCCAAACCGGCGCGTGCGGGGGTGTTGGGATTCCCTGCGCGTGATAAATTGTAGCGCCGAGTGTGAATATGGCCTTAATTCAACCAGGACTGCGTGAAATCATTCATAATAACTCAGAATCTTTATTATTTACCTGGGCTCTGCGTGATCTGTACTGAACAGGACCCACAGAACACCCCCGCATTTAATTTTCCTCACCCTCGCAGCTCACCGATCAATGACCGCGTGCATCAGTCGCGTCACGCTCGTGCGCGCGCCACGAAAACATGGAAGCGCTTTAAATGCCCTAGATGTAGACACAATAGAACGAGATAGTTAGTAGACCAACTTTATAAATGTCAAAAAATCACAGCGTTTGGGTTTCGTCCGCAATTGTACCAATATAATAAGTATAAACAGTTTAAACATTTAAGTGAAAATGATGTATGGGCACACTAAAGTGAGAGTTAATTAATTTAGTGTCGTCCTTAACCCTTTAGAACCTGAAGCTAAAATAGATGTTTTTCTTACTTTTTTTACTGTAAAATTTGAATACGATGTGATACCTTCATGTGCTAGGTGTCACATTTTTCAGAAAAAGATTAGCTTTCAACAAATTACAGTTATTGGCCATTATTGTGTGTGATGAGTTTGAAAATAGAAATTAAATAGGCCTAGGCCTAGATAAAAATAATAAAATACGAGAATAAAGGCACTGATTTTAATTTATAAAAAAAGAGAAAAATCATGACGAAAGAAACTATAACACTTTAAAGTTAAAAAAAAAAAATGAACCATTAACTACAAGTCTTTTTTTTTTTTTTTTTTTTTTTGTGACATTGGGTTGTCAGTTTTTTATTTAGGACACCTTTTTTTATACAAATGCATGTATTCTTGAAAAATAATAATCGCTCATGAACACAATGTGCACTCTCTCTTTTATCCTCTTTAATATAATATGTGAAACCATTCTAGCACATACCGGTTTGTGAACGAGAGGGCTGTAGAAAAGCTGTTTTTGCATTTTTTTTTACATTTACGAATACTAACATTACCAATTCAAGTCTAATGTTTATAAAACGCTGTAGATTCTGGTTGTTGTACATCTATACTCGCGCTGGTGTGGGGTCGCGCGCACGAGGAGCACGAGCGCTGCTGCGGTGATCGTGCCGCGCGCTCCAGTTTCAGCAGGAGCAGCGGGAGGAGAAACGTATAATCCGCTCGTTAATGTTGACAGCTACGCGACACGAGCGATTTTAACCGTTCTATGCAGGAAACAGGACAGCGGGACACATATTTCAGCAGAGCCCGTGTGTGTTTAAACGCACGGGGTGTTTAAAGACGAATGAGCGGCTGCCAGGCCGGACACGGACGGATGGGATTCCCGGTCTAGATGGAGAGAAACCTAGCGGGCGGAGAAGCGTCGATGCTGTAAATAATTGAACATCAGCGTGATCAACAAAAATGCATCTGCACCAGGTGCTGACGGGGGCCGTTAACCCAGGGGACTGCTGCTACTCCGTGGGAAGCGTCCACGACGTCCCGTTCACGGTGGGTGAGAAATAAACCTACGCGGCGCGTGATTTTACGCTTGTGCGTGATCGATGATCAAGCGTGACGCGTGTGCATTCAGCCTGTGGGCAACACCACCATCATCATCATCATCATCATCATCATCATCATCCCCACCATCATCATCCTCATCATTCTCATGATGCGTGTATGAGTTCTGTGTGCCATCTGTCATCCTCAAGGTTATCTGTGGTGTGTGTGTCCCTGCAGATCAGAACACGCACGCACACCTGCAGTGTCTCTATCTATGCAAACTCTAATATGCACGATTGCATGAAATTAAATGCAGTTCATGTTTATATCTGGTTGCAATGCTCACTCGTGATGATGATGATGACGATGACGATGTAAAGGGTGATGATATTCGTTGGCTGTGGCTCACACACAACCTAGTTTGTCAGTCCCTAGACAGCATCGGACGACTGTGATGCGCAGAATGCTGTCTATGGATGTTGTCCAGGTTGTTTAGTAGGTTATGAGAGACTGCCATTGTGCTTGGATATTGAGCCCATCAGCTGTGCACACAGTGACGTCAGAGAGTACAGTTGACAGGCCAGAGTCTCTATTGTAAAGACGCAATCACTGCATGATGTGCACTAACAATGAATTAGGCCTGCATTAAGAACGTTTACTCAGTTCATTGCCTTTATTTGCATTAATACAACACAAAGTGTTCCATACATGTGCAGTGAGAATGATTGCATGACATGCTTTGCATGTTTATATTAGCTATAGTATGGTGCTTATGTGGATGCCTGATGGGGCCCGATCAGGATGTTGTTTACTTGTCTGGCATTAAAAATTTGTGATTCAGCAAGCTGTTTGGCTGCACTCCTATCTGGCCATTTCAATCTTTTTGAGCTCATCGTGAAGACTGCAGTGAGCAATGCTGGAATATTAATGGCTGCGTGCTCATAAATATCTGATGTCAAATGATATGGCGTAGATTAGAAGACGATTGTGTTTTTTGAAATGTCTTTAAGGAAGGTGGGATTTTTGATTCGTCAGTGAGCAGCTTCCACTGAACAGACACGAGAACTGAAACCTGCAATTCAACCTGAATACATCTACACCACTTCTCCATCAGAAAGTACACACACGCTTTCACATGATTAGGTCAGTTGGACAGTTCAGAAGATCAGTTTCTCCTGGGAAATCATTGTCATTAGCTTTCGCAATAGCTGTGTTTGGGCAATTATAGGTGCTCGTAAATTCCTGTTGTGTGAAGCTTTATTTGTTCAAAGACCCTTTCTTGCCCAACACACAATATTCAAAGCCCCACCCCCACATTTTATATATTTTCAGTATTTGTGCTGTAATGATGACAAAGATGCTTGTTTTTATTTTATTTTTATTTTTTTTCGGAACAGAAACTGAAAATATTGCTAAATTCATTTTAGGGATCCATCCACCGCTATGAAAATTTTGGCCGATAACCGATAATTCTTTATACTTGCAAGTAGATTATATCAGTAACGATTATTGGACTATAAATCTAATTTGGACTATAAATCTAATCCAATTATTATCTAATCCAAGTCTCACCATGTAAAGCCACGTCCCAAACACACAATTATTATGTTCTCATTATAATTTTATATAGCATATATGACCATAACTGTATTTTCCTTTTTTAAATTGATTCCAATCATATTAAAAAAAAAAAAAAAAAAAAAAAAACATTGTTTAAATGTATCGGCCAAATTTTCTTATCTGGCCGATATTGATAAAATCAAAAATGAACATATATCGTCCGATGCTGATATATTGTGCATTCCTAATTAAATGAACACAATTTGTTTTATGATATCAGTTTACATTTTGATTTTGAGTTAATATAAATGAGTTATAAAAAAGTTGATATCATGTGGTCTGACATGCTATTTGGAGAAAACGTTTATATTTTTACCTTTAAACTCATATTTTTCAAAGCTATCACAACTTTGTTTGTCAGAATCATTCGTTTAGAAATGGTTAGCAGTTATATGACCTAAGATAAGTTTACCTTTATCAAGTTTTTTTTGTGTGTGTGTGTGGTTTTGAAAAGATTTTTATTCTCACCTCTGCAATTATTTGATTTAAAGTGACAGTAAAAACATTAATATTGTGAAATATTATTACAATATTAAAGGACTGAATTCGGTTTTAATACATTTATAGTGAAATATAATGTAGTGACAGCAAAGCTGAATTTTCTCATGATCCTTCAAAAATCATTCCAATATGCTCATTTGGTGCTCAGTTATTAATAATGGTTGTTTATTGCTGCTATTGCTGCTTAATTTGTTGGAGACTGTACACACGTTGATAATTTTTTTTTCATGATTTTTTTGTTTGCAGTAGTGGTGCACGATATATCCGCCGCTGATATAATATCGTCCGATATGGTCAATTTTTTACACATCGTTATCGTTCCGATGTCCGATGTTAAAAGGCCGAGAATCATTCCTGTGTGTTTGACGTATGTGTTATGTGAGTGTGGGGGCGGGCATGTGTGTTATTGCACGAGCATGTACATCATGAGCTCTAGTCCTGTCAGTTTAAACATCAAGCGTAAGAAGACTGGAACTTGCGCGCTGTTTTCTGTCCAGTGAGTGATGTAGATGAGTGAGTGCTGCGCTTGTTTAACTGAGAGAAGAGCAGAGATAGTGAAAGCCCTGGTCGTGCGCGCACTCACCGTCTTCAAACTGTCTTGCTCTCTCTCTCTCGCGCATATTAATGAATTGAGTTGACTGAATATCTTTGAGAATGCACGATGGTAAAAGGTCAGAAGACCAACTTTTTTTTTCTGAACTACCACTGGTTGGGAATTGTGATAAAATAACGTTGCCTCCCTGATAGCACACGTACATCAAAGAGACGTCTATTTGATGTGTGGGTTTACATCTGGAAGACTGTAGTTTGCTTATCTGCAATATGTCTATAGGAAGTTTCCTGTCAGATGTCAAATAGATGTTTAGAAGATGTCTTTAAGATGTAATGATTTAGAATGTATGTTAAACTGACATCTTAAAGATGTCTATCATATGTTAGTAAACAGCAAATGCTTTCCAGATGAAGTGATCTTTAACAGACATCTTGCAGACGTACGTGTTCTATCTGGGTTATCTTCTCTGAAAAGCTTTCCAAACATTCAGATGACATAAACCAAATTTTTAATAAACAAAAATAATATCTATTGTATCTAATGATGAAATGTTTTCTGTGTCGAGACAATAGACCTTATTCAGAGCAGCGCCATGACAGGTATGTGAGGGATAGACTTACCGTGTTTCCAATGGCATCCGCTGTAAAAAGCTGAATAAAGCTACTTACAATTTTCCACAGCTTACATTGTCGGGAGTTTTTTGTCAACTGACATTTCTTGGAAAGATATTTTTCCAGTGTTTCATGAGCAGAACAATCCGAAAACACATTAAATAACAGTACAGCCCATTGAAGAGATGTCTATCCCTCACAGCCTCGCTTTCATTCTCTTTAAAAATCAAAGATGGCGCTGCCGTGAATAAGGCGTATGCCTGGATAATCACACAACATGTGCTGTGGTCCATTAATGTCACATCCGATTCGCGAACTAATGACTCCTTTGAACCGATTCACAACGTATCTAAACTAAAACTCCAAAACTAAACTCAAGAGACATAAATCGGAAACACTTTACAATAAGGTTTCATTTATTAAAGAGGCTACCTGCGTTTTCCTGAAATTTAAACTCGTGACTGACACCTGTGGGCAAAAAACAGAACTGCTCTTCCTTTCTGCTCGCTCTCACAGCGCGCGCTCGTACGTCCACAGTTCACAAGTTATCTGCTGCAAGGAGGTCAACATTATGTTTACAGAGGTAAGAACAGTCAGGTAAGAACTACTTGCTGACTAACGGTGGTGGCAGAGTGATCTGAAACGTTTAACATGAACGTGCTTGACGTCACATCCCCAGACAGCGCGGGAAAAGTCCGACCCGACAGAAAATAGGAAGAATAGGATACAGGCTTATGGGTGCACCCACTGTGAGCGGAGAAGGTGTCAGTATGCTCATCAGGAGATGTTTGAGCCATAATAGTAAAATATAAAGGCTATTGTTACGTTTATTTTGGGGGGAAAGCTGCATATAGCCTCTTTAAAGTCTAGTTAACTACATTAGTTAACATTCTATTAATAGTAGTTTCTATGCAGATTCAGAATTACTTCATGAAAAAACCACCCAGTCAATCTAGAATGATTCATTCTTTCCAAGTAGAGCTATTCTAGTCATCTGGTGAAATTTTTTTTATTTATTTTTTTATCGCAATGTCATTTTTTTACCAATATTTTGCAGCCCTAATCCTAGCTATGTGTTTTCTATACATAGATATCGACATCGGTGAATATCGGTATCAGCCATGATAGCCATATTAATATCGGTTATCGGTATCGGCCACAATTTTCACATCGGAGCATCACTAGGTTATACATAAATCGATAAAACATAAATTGTTTGTAAATTATAAATCTTTTTGCCTTGTTGAAAAAGTATGAATGTTTTACGCCAAAGTTTGGAATGCTAGTGTATCTCAGTTTCCCAAAACAGGCTGCAATGGCTGCTATATTAAAATACAAAGCAGTCCTTTTAAATTGTTATAATATTTCACTATTATTGTTTTTTTACGGCATTATTCATCAAATAAAGGGATCCTTGGTGAGCAAAACAGACATATTTAAAAAATCTTAAGAATTCCATTAATTTAATTAATAAATCATATCATTTTTTGTAAAAAAAAATGTTCCCAAATTAATATATTTTGAAGACATTATATTATCGTTGCAGAGGAGTAAAGCATTGAGTAGATAAAAAGACTAAGCACTGGGTTTATTAGAGTTGTCAGTCTCACTTTCCGGGTGTCAAGCCTATTGACTTTTTGGCTTCCTGCTTACCACCCGCAGCGTGAGGCTTGCACATGATATGGCCAACCCGCAGGGTGTCAAAGAAGAAACATATTTGATCTTTTCTTTATCTTTTGCTGTTTTGCAACAAGGAGTGGTTTGTGGAGTGCTTGATAGTAGTGTGTGTTTGTGTAGGAATGCCAGTTGTCATTAGACATGGCAAGAAAATGCAGCCCAGCGCAGTGTGTCTGAATATCTTACACTCACGCCATACTCAAGGCTGACACACTCCTGCAGACGCCTCATCCTGAGGCCTGCTGGGATCATTAACCAGCATGAGCTAAAGGGTGGGTCATAGCACTAGAGGATTTCTATGCCTTTGGGTTTTTATTTGAGGGCTGAAACCTCACCGGTATAAGATTTCATCAACAATTGCAATATTTAGAGATCAGGGGCCTCATGTATAAACGTTGCGTACGCACAAAATGGGCATAGAAATATGCGTACGCATTTTTCCACGTGCACATCGGGATTTATAAAAAATAAACTTGGCGTAAATAAGTGCGCACCGTAAGGATGCTCTTGACCGTGCGTACGCACTCTTTTAGAAGATTATGGGTTTTGGCGACACCGATGGTGAGCTGGAGTCAAATGTCTTTTTGCTTACTATTAGACAGAGAATCTAAAGAAAATTATACATCTACAGAAAGATAATACAAATATAATTTCACAAACCTATCATCACTTGAAGCAAACATCCATCCCTTCTTAAATGACCGCGCCAGCACGCGCGTTGGGCCGTTTGGTGAAACTGACGCACATATAGCCTATAATCTAACGGCAGATGGAGTAAAACCGTAAATCTTCATTATGAGTCCAAATCATAAATACAGTCCATATTCACAATAATAGTTTAAATAAATAAAAGAATGGTACTATGTTTTACTTCTGATATAAACATTTAGATTAAATATGCCATTCTCATTAATGGAGTTAAACTCTTAAACTACATGAAATTACTGAGAAGTTACAATATATATATATATATATATATATATATATATATATATATATATTCAATAAATAGAAATAGACCTATTTGTTGTGGATACATTGCTTTTGAACACTTTTCTTCTGGCATGCTGTGTTTTAATGTTTTAACTATTGTCTGAGAAAACTGTTTCGTGCAAATAATGCACAACCATGTCTATCTCTTCCATTAAAATCTCTTCCATTATCCATTAAAATATAAATCAATTAAAAATACTATTTGGCCAGTGGAAAAGATTGAGAAAAACTTTCTCTGAAATGTATTTAACACTATTTGATTTATTCATTCAAAAACAAGGCAAGGATATAGGCTACAAAAAAAAAATGTTTGTAATAATGTGACGGCACATCCGCATTTCATATTTTCCTAACGTCTTGTACCGTTAAACTTGGTATCACGTGGATGAATAATCATATGCAAATGATATGCAGATGAGGATATGCATAGTAAAACTAGGCGTTGTAATCTCCATATATGGTTATTTCGGGGAGGAGACGCACGTGCGCATAATCTCCCGCTGACTGGGATTTATAAAGTGAATTCTGCGCAGGTTCTGGCGTACGAACGGTTTTATAAATCTGAAAACTTTTGTGCGTACGCAAATTCTGCCTTATGTGCGTACGCACACTTTAAGGATGAAATCTACGCAAAGTTTTATGCATGAGGCCCCAGGACTCTAGACTGTGACTAAATGGTTATTTTGTGACCTTTTCCTCCCCCTGAATTGTGTTAGAGTTCGTGCTAGTGCCACTAACAATTTGCCTAACTGAAAAGCGCTGCCTTTTCTGTGACAATTTAGAAACATTAAGTGACAAACGCACTTAAAGCAGCATGAAACTGAGCTACTCGTTTGAACCGTAAACTGATAGTCACAATTATTACTTAATAATTACACGATTAGTTTACAAATTATAATTGCGATTTACAATTTTCATTTGAAGAAAAAAGACGTGATATGTGAAATGACCTTCATTACATTATACATTTATACATTTTTATATGTGTGTGTGTGTAAAAGTTGATTTCACGTATCGCGTCTTCTTTACAGCCTACACACACCTAGCAGGCCTTCATTTAAAGCTACACTGTGTAACTCTTTTAGTTTATTCTTAGCTAAAAACACTTAGTTCTTTCAAAAATATATGTGCTCATTAATGTATATTTACTTTGTTCAAGTAATAAAGTATTCTCGTGAGTGTATAATATGCCATTGAAAATACATATGGGTATGGGGTTCTAATGTCGGTCGCCATGTTGCCCCTCCATCTTGAAAGTACATTAGCCAAAGAGGGACATACCCGTTAATTCAAGCTTGACGTTTCGCGTTTATGTTTGAGTTAACTCTCATGGACGAGGTCGAACTGGAAGCCATGTTAATCTTGGACTACATTGGCCACCTTAGGACATAAAATGAAATCGGAATTGATATTCACTGGATGGTCATATACCTTTTGACTGCTAGATGGGGGTAAAAATCACACAGTGTAGCTTTAACCAACTATAATAGTTAATCACACAGGAAATCAACAAGTCAACTTAAAGGAGAACTCCGGCGCAAAATGAACCTTCGGTCTAATGACACTGGTACCTAGTCGACCGTTCTCTGAGATATGTTTTCATGATAATCGAATGTAAAGAGTTTTATCTCTAAAAACTGTGTAGCGTATAGGCTAATAGTAAACGCTATAGGGCAAAGAGTAATGAAAAATAAAACAAGCTCAAAACAGTCCCACACTAACACAGTAACATAATGAGGGTCCCTACATGCAAAACAAAGCATTGAGAACTTTTTAAGTGTACAGACCATTTAATAAGAAGATCTTTTATAAAGACAGTCCACTTCACGTATACAGGCAGGAGCCATCTTTGGAAAACAGTCTCGACAAGTCGAACCACGAACGCTGTTCACACAGTTCAGAAGTTTGCTGAACTTCATACAGTTCAGCTGACTTGGCACTTTGTTCATGGTTCGACTTGTCAAGACTGTTTCACAAAGAAAGGTTCATTTTGCGCTGGAGTTGTCCTTTAAAGAGGCCATCGGATTCAAAATGCACATTTATTTGGTATTTGCATATAAATGTGTCTTTGCAATGTGTGGACACATACAATGAAAAAAATCCATTCTCTCCTTTTTTTATCCTCAACAAGTCTAAACGCTCTCAATAATCAAGCCGTTTGGATTTTCAGAGCAATGATGTCACATTGCTCATGCTCCGCCCACGACCGCTGATGTACTGTCCTGTATTAGCATATTTCCCGTATTAGCATATTTCTTCCATCAGCCTTTAGTATACCAAGGCAGCACTTTATATGTCTTGTGTGACACCCCCATGGAAGAGAGGGGTGGGGTAAGCAGTTGCTCATTATCATTTAAAGAGACATGCAACGAAACAGGTTGCTGTGAACTGGGCTGTTTCTGAGGAGGTAAAAGGGGTGTTGTTTTATACAACCATTGAGAAATTTTAACCAAAACATGTTGCAAACTTTACATGAAGACCCTAAAGTATCATACCAACTTGTGGAAAATGAGCCAAAGCGTAATAAACAAAGGGTAATGTATTAATAATACCCCTTGCCACCTCAGTGCTACCAAATCAGATGCTGGCGCTGTAGAACTTGCTTTCAAATGTTATTCTGGAGACCTGTTTGAGAAATGTAAATGTGGCTCATGTCTGCCAGTACACATGACTGATGTTTATCACTGAGCTTATGACGCATAGCATAACAAGCTGCTGTGCTTCCAGGTTTTTTTTAGACAAACAGCTTTGACATTGCTGTTTTTTTATGGGATTTTTTAAAGAGATAGTTCACTGAAAATGAATATTCTGTCATTATTTACGCCCCCCTCGTGTCATTCAAAACCATACTTTTGTTCATCTTCGAAACACAAATGAAGATATTTTTAATGAAACGTGAGAGATTTCTGCATTTATAGTTCATGCAACCAAAGCTCATAGAGACATACTAAACATCAACCAAATGAATTGAGTGGTTTGGTTCAAGTCTTCTGAAGACTTTATATGATTAACCGATTTATTTTAAGCTTTTATTCGTATATAAACATTGATCAATGCACATAAGTAGGTTTGTTCCTCCTTTGATCCACAGATAACGGTTGAAATCTCTACTCAACTATAGGTTAAAGGTGCCATCTACCATAATAAATCAAATCCTACTCCATATTCCATAACAGATGGGGGCAGTATACCTCCAAAAAATGACTTGTGCTCCTACCATCGCGCATGTTATTCAAATCATTTGACATGATAGTAAAAGGTTGGAAGACCGCAGTTTCACGTGGAACATTTGGAGATTTTTAGAGATCAGAGACTCAATGAACTAAACACTAGAGTGAACTAAACTAAACACTATGAATCTCAACACTAAATGATGAAGACCGCCTCATAGATCTCAAAAACAAGCTGGTGCATTTCGACGGTATGGGAAAATAAAAGCTTGGGCAATTATTTGAAGTTTATGGTATTCGTTTTGTTCATATTACACTTTTATTGTTAGTGAATTAATTTGACAGACAGCATTCGCTGATGTTGATCAAGCTAGCGCCGTGAATTCACCGTGAGACACACGCAATTGACACTTAGCAAGCAGGTTAGTTAAGCTCTCAGATTCTGTCAATTTTATTATGCAATTCAAAGAATAAATACCGTTTTGGCGCTTGTACATGTTACACTACAGATCCCTAGCGCACGTGAACCGATCGTCTCTACTAGCTGGAAAAAGAACACGAACTCTGTTGAAAGATACAGTATGCTACAACTTACAAAAATGTATTCCTCATGCATAATGTCGACCAATCATTTTTTGAACTCTTCCCTGAACTGAAATGTAGTAGTGGGCTGTATTTCCACACGACTGACATCAGGTTCAAGTACACATACACATACACACACACACACACACACAAGCCGGCGCGAGCGCGACTCACTCGCGTATTGCAGTTTGGCTGGTGCTAACGTTGCCCGTCCGCATACCGCCTCCCATGGCCGGAACTGGTATTACGACACCTGCCGGGCCGGGGCTAGTAATTTAGCATGCTAATTCAGGTTAATATCTCGGCAGCACTATAACTTGTCAGTTTTTTAATGACATCTTTGCACTTATTTCTTCTCATTCTTTTGATGCGTGTAGCTCATTTTTCGTATATTGTTACCTCAATTATTGTATATGGCACCTTTAAAGGAATATTCCATTATTAATATTATTATTTAATATTAATATTATTATTTTCAGCCTTTTGTTAATGGACAGCAAATGTCGATTATCTTAGACAAAGTTAGAAATAATTTGTGTCTCAGTGTTATATATCACAATAAATAAAGGATTCAAATATTCAGCAGTCACAATGTTTTAAAGTATAATCAAAGCCCTTACACATTATTCGGCATGATGAGACTTGTTTGAAAAAAAAAAAAACACTTGCCAAACCAGTCTGTACAAAGTTATATTTATAGTCTTTCACTTTTACTTTCGGTAAAGCATAAAATTAAACCTGGCTTGTTGATACCAGGAAAAGACAAGTGTTTTTTTTTTGTTTTTGTTTTTGTTTTTTTACCATAAAGTACTTGGAGCAAATAGTAGCCTAACTACATGAATTTTGTCTTATTAAAAAAAAAAAAAAGGAAATGTATAACCTAAAGAAGAGAGGCAGTCCCACGACTCCCACCACAAAAGTAGATTTTTTATTTATTTTTTAAATGAAATATTCATTTTAAATGCTTTACAAAATACAAGCTTCATATTTCAAACATGGTAAAGCTTAGTATTAGTTGATCTGTTCTTCTGTGTTGACTGAGCCATCTGAGTTCACTATACAGTGTATTAAAGCTCATACTTTACAAATGAAGGACTTTTAATTTTTCAAAAAGTGCTGCTAATGTTTGCCAGTAGCTGTTAACATACTGTGGAATAGCCCTTTATGAGATTAAAGCGTTCGGTTGGACTAGTCTTGAGCTCTGAGGGGTATTAGAATCACTGCACACATGTCGGATCAGGAATGCTGACAGGCACGCAGAGCCGAATCGGGCAGGATGAGTCGATTTGTCTTCTCCCCGAGGATCATGTTCTCTCAGATTGATGAGTGATGTCTTGCTCTAGTCGTGTTCAGTCTCACAGTGTCTCAAGAAATATAATTTACCTCAATGAACACACACATTGTCTGGAATGATACAGGTACACAGCATATTTGTTTACATGGTTTGGTTCTGTTTCGTAGTGTTTTTTCTAGTGTTGTCTACTATATTCAGCTAATTGAGTTCTATCAAAGTCCCTATTAAGAAAAGTCTGTTCACTCGGCCGCCATATTTGTTACAACTCAGGGCAGCTATTTCGGGAATCCTAGACCAAGTCCTATCTATTTGAGTGGGGGAATCCTTAAATCTCAAAAGCTGCTTGCTGAACTCACAATTAAAGAACTCAACAATGAAATCTGACATGAACTGTCCCATACATTTTGTTTCTTATGCTCAGTTAAAAAAATACAAATTTCAGGCTAGACGAGCCAATGTTCAGTCATAAGCGAGTCTCGGGTTTCTATATTTTTCATTATATTCTATGGGAACATACATTATCAATCAGTGATTGGCTCTTTTACTTATAAGGCGGGAGCCGTGGGACTTATTCTGCCATTTTACAATTGTAGTTTTTCCCATTCATAAGTAATAGGAGTGAACTGTCATTTGTATATCTATAGACTTTGGATCAGTCCGTTTGAGTTCAGCCTAGCTGATTTGAGCTTAAATTGAGTTCAACTGAGTTAAGTTCAACTGTGTTGAGGTTAGTTTATTTTAGCAGGATTTCTGCGGTAGGTTCACTGTGTTTGGCCATACACTGATTACATTACTTCCTACCATGGCATCACCTCTTCTGTCATTTTTTTCTTTTTTAATAGAAATAAAAACCATTTAGTTCAGTTGGACAACAGAACAACGCTACAGTTATAAACCGAAAGGCTCTGCTCTGCTCCGCTCCAAACGACACAAGGCTACTTCCTATATTTTGTCCTAAGAACATTATCAAGAAAAGTGTTTGGCAATACAAAATATTATTAAATATTAAAAAATAAAAATTAAAAAAGCGGTTAAGAAGAATTGAATGTTTTGTGAAATGGAATTAGGCTATATGTTTATATTATAAGGCTATAACGGCACTCTGTTTTCTGTGCACACAGCTCATACTTCTGTGTATGTTTGCTCAGTCGTGTCTATAATGGGAATGAGTGTCATTTTGAGCTTGTTTGCTTTCAGTACCTCTGTGCTCTCTTCCCATTAATAAATCATAGAGAGGATGAGAACATACAAACACACGCACACTGCTCAGAACAACAGGTGCAGCGTTCGGCTTTACAGTCTGGACTGATTAATGGCTTGTGGCAACCTTTGTGTGTGTGTGCATGTGTGTTTACATTGTACCAATTATGTACTGCTTACTGCATAGAATACTTTATAGTGCCCAGTTTTATTTTGAAATCAAATTTGGTCACATGACCTCATATGTTTGTGAGTACATCCCTAAAGTACATAATCTAAAATTTTATTTTGCAGTTTGAGCCTTTGAACAGTTGATTTAAAAAGTAGGGTTGGGATTCCAATTTAGTATTTTGGATACTTGTTATAAAATAAAAATAAAAAAATCATACTGGTTGCTTCTAATTTGTGCATCCTTGCTTCCTTTTCTCGCGTCTCAGCTCCACCCCCCTTAGGATGCAAAGGAAGGCTGCAGGGAAATAAAATGAGGACGGAGGAATCGAAGGAAAGCTTCTGAATATTGGAATATTCTTGATCATTCGAGCGTCACTTCAAAGCATCATCTGCTGTTCTTAAAGGGATACTCCACTTTTTTTTGGAGATAGGCTCATTTTACAACTCCCCCAGAGTTAAACAGTTGAGTTTTACCGTTTTCGAATCCATTCAGCCGATTTTTTTGATATTTAGTAGAATATCAGTAACCAGACAGTTTCTGGTCTCATTGACTTCCATAGTATATTTTTTTCCTACTATGGAAGTCAATGAGACCAGAAACTGTCTGGTTACTGATATTCTTCTAAATATCAGAAAATCGGCTGAATAGATTCGAAAATGGTAAAACCCAACTGTTTAACTCTGGGGGAGTTGTAAAATGAGCCTATTTCCAAAAAAAAGTGGAGTATCCCTTTAAAGGATCTCGCCGTGTGTTGTAGGATGTATGGTTTATTCAGGCCATCCTTAAAAATATTTTGGTTTGCAGTAACAGCAATTTTTTTTAAAAAAAGGGTCGGTAGGTAGGTCTATATTTTTTTTTTCCAGGATTCAGTGTAAAAAAAAAAGTAAAATTTTGGTCATGGTGATCATGAATTTTTTTTTTTTTTTTTTTTTAATTGCATACTGTGACGTCACTGACTGGGTCTTCAAACTGTGCATCCACCACTAGGTGTTATTGCAACCTACAACCGGTTACGTTTTTAGGCCAGTCACAAAATGAATAAATATCTACTGTATTTGTTATGCAGCAGTGTGCAGGCTTTTTTTCCCCAAATACATGAGATATAAGCAAAAACAAGTACAAACACATGGTGAAACAAAGAATACAATTAAACAAAGATACAAATTAGCCTATATACACAGTGCTTTAATTTCAGAAAGGTCTAAAATTAGCTACTTTTCAGTTAAGTGTGTTGCGCTGTCTGAAAAGAAATTTAATTTAGTAAATCAAATGTAAAATGACGCTGCATGGCTTATCATAGTTAGATTAATGCTTATTTAAGTTTAAGTTAATAATTCAAGAGCTGCGAGTGATTTTTCTCTGCCTTTTGTTGTGTTTGATTCCCATTACTGGCTCACTCGTCACATGTTTATTAGACTACTGCCCCTTTAAGACCGAGTGCGGATCTAACAGATGACTGATGCACCACCATATCCTCCCAACTATTCACATCCATTTAAGACATAAACTGTGTTTAAATGAATCTCAGAGCAGGTCATTTTAGATTTTATGTATATTTGATAGTTTAGCTGCGCACATGAAGCCCAAAATGAGGCTATAGCCTACTTTTCTTGTCCCGTTGCAGTGCATTTCGGAGCACGCATCACCTTGTGAACAGCGTCTCTTGCGCAGACTTTTGTGCTTTTAATAGCTCTTTTAATGATTGAACCCGTACGCAGTTTAGCAACAGTACAAACTGCATTTTACAACAATTACCGATCGTGCTGATTCTGACGGTACGTTTGGGTTTTAGGAAGAAATGACAGCGCAACGCTGTGAAGGGAAGGAAGTTGCGCTAGACAGAATGCGTCTGTAATGGTTTCATCTCAAAAATCTTTTTATAATCTTTGAAAGCGGAAATCTAAAATACAATTAGAATAATATCCCAGATCTAAAGTGAAGGTAACCACGTTCTGTCCTCATTGTCACTCATTAAGCAGGGCTGTCATGTTGTTCGCGCTGTGGCTCCGGGTGAGAGATCGCTCTCTCTCTTCTGGACTGGGAATAGCAAAATTGCATCAGACAAATTGTTTAATATTATTATTATATATAGAAATGGTTGATATTCAGCCCATTTAATACCGGGTTTACCAAGCGGGAACACTGAATGAAACGAAGCGAACGTATAAGTTAAGCCTTATAGACAGTGTGACACGGGTAAACCAATCGTGTAAACATAATCAAATGACTATGACGCCACGGGTTTTTATTTAAAAGAAAGAACGTAGCCTACGTTTGTAGACATAAGCAACTTTCACAATACTAACTAAAATATCATTTTATGGAATTTGAATTAGTCGTTTGAAGAGTAAAAAAAATCGGTCGGTCTGAACGCAAGTTACAACCGGCAAGTCGGTCGGACTAAAAGGGAAAAAAAAAAAAAAAATTCGGTCGGCCCTAAATTGACAGGGTCGGTCGGGTTACGGCAAACAAGAATATTTTTAAGGGTGGCCTCAAACTGCAATGCAAAAGCATTGTGATAGATGTAAAGGGGGAAGAGAATTTATGTGTCAGGTTTTTCAACAAGAAAGACTTCTATGCATTGGATACAGCTGTGCATCCTTGCTCTTTGCTCTGAAAGCTTCCTCACTCCTCGTGGTGCAATTGAGTTGTCCTTCAAGATGGCTTCCTTTGATGGGTTTCCGGGTGCAACTGAGGACTGAGGAGCAAGGAAACGAGGAAGTATCAATTTTATTATTGAAATAAGTAGCCACTGTATAGTGTATAGCCACTGATACTGACGGCTGCTCATTTAAGGAGTGTGTCTGCTGTGAGACGTCAGTGTAAACACCGACTGCTGTGATTGGCTAAAATCTTTTGAATGTGAAATAGCTAAGTATTAAATGTTTAACTCTCTTGAAAACTTTTAGAACACTTTACTATTACGGCTCTCAAGGATTCTTGATTTCTTAAGGGCTCTCGATTGCAAAGGGAGAAGAGAAATGGTGTGAAGCTAACAGTTTACTCACTGGTTTGATTTACAGACACAAGAATATCTGACTGTACATGAATCATTACATATCAGAAATCACTGGACACAGATCAGGCATTAGACTTAACAGTTACTTACATGCAACATAAAATAAATGAAACAAAAAAAAAAATGCTAAACTGAGACATTTACATTGTTGAAAATAAATACAATAACCACATTCCTAGCATTAGGATCCTATTTGTAGTCCATCCTGTATTGCTCTTTTCTCCTCATCATCTGAACACTAACACGCCGGTGGGCGCGGCCAAAGTTGCAATGATGAAGTTGGTGTTGATTTTCTTCTGCAGAGGCGGTCTTTCACCTGTCATTGATGGTGCATTCCACAACGAGTTGTTATCTGGGCTTGGTTACAATAGAAGCTGCTTTTGGACTAACAAGGAAGTATTTCAGTTCTGAAATGTACAGGATGGTATCATGATGAGCTCTTATACTCTAAGTCAAAAGCTCAAGGAAAATTTGATTTCTCAGTTCATGAAAGTTCATGACCTTTAAGTGAACGTGAACAGTAAAAAAAAAATGCATAGAAGTGTATTGGATCAGTGAAGCTCTTAAAGTGACAGCAGCCTAATTTGCTTGCTGTCGTCTCTATATTAACGTTCATCAAACATCAAAATGCAAAAAGAAAATTCACTCGTTGTTCTTGACTGAATAACATTAGTAACTTTATTTGTAATGTGTATTTTATTTATAAAGTGCAGTGTTATTTTACATTAGATTTACAGTATCGGCACCTGAATACCCAACACTATCTCACGACCAATTCGTACGAATTCGACGCATGATTAAAAAGTGGCTAATTCGTACTAATTCGTACGACCTCACTCGTACTAATTCGTACGATTTGTCTAAACCCACGTGATGGTTAGGTTTAGGGGCGGGGTAAGGGGTAGGTCATTCGTACGAATTCATACGAATTGGCCAATTCGTAAAATATGTACGATTTAGCAAAATCGTATTAATTCGTACGAGTGAGGTCGTATGAATTGTTACGAATTAGCCACTTTGTAATCATTCGTCGAATTCGTACGACTTGGTCGTGAGATCGGGTTGGAATACCTGAAAATCTTCTGAGCTTTCATTTCATTTGTGTGATTGATAATTTGTCTATTTGTTCTTTGTTAATTACCATTTACTTAGGCTATTTTTAATAAAGATTTAAATTTATATTAGTTTTTGCTATGGTATTTTTTTAAAACATATGCAAACATTCCTTGTGTAAGTGTTCTATTTTCAATGAGAACTAGATTAAAAGTTACAGTAATTATATCTTATGTTTTTTTTTTCTTTTTCTTTTTCCTTATTGGTATCAATAAAAATCTGAGTTGATTAGCAGAATCGGAATCGATCAGCAGAATCTGAATCGTTGAAATTCAAACCGTACTCAACCTTATGAAAAAGTAAACGCATTGTCACATTAAACATACTGTAGAATATCAAGCATATTGCATTGTGGGTCACTGTATTTAGTGCAGTGTGTTATGTTGTAGGGTTATTATAGTTAACTAAAACGATATAAAAAAAGTTATGTTAAAAAGTTAAATATATATATATATATACATTTTCAAATAGTTGCCTTGACTACATTTTTCATGTATCATTTTTCAGTTTAACTTGATGTTGTAAAATAACAAAAAATGTATGGTAACTGTTAGGGCTGTCAAACGATTAATCGCGATTAATTGCATCCAAAATAAAATTTTGTGTTTACTTAATATATGTGGGTACACTGTGTATAAATATTTTGTATATATAAATACCCTCACATGAATGTATATTTAAGAAAAAAAATATTATTTATGTATAAAATATTATAAAATTATATATGAATCTATATACAGTATATAGATGAAAATATGTCTTAAATATACACAAGCATGTGTGTGTATTTATATATATAAAATAATTATACACAGTGCATCCATATTTATTATGTAAACACAAACTTTTATTTTGGATGCGATAAATCACGGTTAATCGTTTGACAGCCCTAGTAACTGTGCATTTAAATGAAACAAACACTAACAAAAATGACAAAAACACACAACATAATTACTAAAACTTGAAGTAAAATGAACATTAAAAATAAAAACTATTATGAATAACATTAATATAGACTACAATATCTCAATAATACCAAAATAGCACTGCTGTGTTGTGTACTATACATTTCGGCACTTGTAGTAGATCATCCAGATATTTAACGCGTAGAACACTTTTTCAGAAAGCAATAACAGTACGAGTAGTACTGCACTTTTCCAAACATAACCAAAAATGCTGAACTGAGCATGTGCAGTAGATCAGCTCCAAGGAAATGTAACCCAGAAAAAAAAAGGCATGCACCAGTAAGCATATTTAGATAATCAAATGGGCACATCTGTTTAGAAAGAAGGACACTGTGTCTGTGCTGAATCTGTACTTCCCTACTCAATGCAGAGCATTACGCTCATGGTGGTGTTTAACCCCGGTAATTTTAGTATTTTTACCACAACATTTTTAAATTGTCACTACATTGTGTTTAGATGGTATAATTATGAATGTAAATGTGTGTGTGTGTGACTATGACTCTTCTGACTCGCTACTCTCTCTCTTGGTTGTGTTATGACACACGTTGCTACATTTGTGTTGCCAAAGCAGTTTCACTTGAACATCGGCTAATTTAGAAAGGTCAAAACTTTGAAAGTGACATAATAATAATACAACTACAAAATAAGGAAGGAAAATTGAGTTCCCCATTTTTTTTTTTATTGTTCCCCACCCAGCCATTTAGAGGGTTGCTTTACTTTTTTTATTATTATTTCTTATGCTAACCTAGAAAGGCTGCATTTCTTAGATTAAAATGACGGTAAAAATGTTTTTATCATTATCAATGCTGAAAACATTAGTTTTGCTGTAACAATGTCTTTGCTGTCACTTTTGATTAATTAAATGCATCCTCGCTGAAAAATAGTATGAATTTCTTTAAAAAAAAAGAAAAAAAAGCTTGCTGGCCATAAACGCTTCAGTATAGACTACATTTTTTTTTTTTTTACCGTATATGGAAGCTTGGAGACCTCAGCTGACAAAGTATGTTTGTCCCCCTTTGTTTATGACACATAATCAATGCTTTTCATTGAATGCAATGCATGCCTAAAGGTTAAAACTAAATTTTGTCATCATCTACAGTACCCGTCTAAAGGTTGGAAATGTTTATTTTAGACTCGTCGCGACTGATGCGACGTCATCTCTAACCAAATCACAAGTTTATTCTGTGTTTGTTTCGGAAGTTCGAACCCACTTGCCAAACTGAACTTTCTATAACAGTTTGCTTACTATTATGTAATAGGTTGGTGTGGTTCTGAGGCTGACATTGACATGTTTCTGGTCCGTTTCTTTTGTTCAGTCCCTCAAGGTCGGACATCTGCGAGTAAAAATATGAGCGCACTGAAAAGCCACTCTATTGTAGAAAATGAAGTTGTATGCTGATGCTGTATTTTCATGTTTAATACTGAAAAGCTGTTTGCTTTTAAACAATCTATTGTATAAAGTGGTATAAAAATAAATGTGACGTGACTTAAGTGGAGTGCTGAATTGCAGAGCTTGTGCAAACATCCATCACTGTGATCAGATGCTTTCTTAACTTCTTTTTTCTCATTGCTGTGCATTTATTTTATTGATACGAAAGCGTTCAGAACATAACTAACACATTCCTCTAAACGTCGCTTTCAGCAGTGGATGTTCTCACAGTATACCACTGCTCATGTATTTCAAACTTCTCTTTACCTAATGTGAAGAATGAAAAAGGACTTCGCTGTGACTTTATCGGGGCCTTTACAGGAAATTGTCTCACAGACCAAATAAACTGAAATTTAATTGTATAGAAGTATAATCTGAATGATTTGAATGTCTTGTTGATGAAGTAAGACTTGACTTGGCTTTTGGGAACATGTATTTTAAGGCGTTGCATACGTTTTGAAAAATTACAACTTTTAACTGTGTGATTTCTGTTTCTTTAGGCATATGGCTCTGGCTGTGATATCGTGATCCTCGCAAGTGATTTTGAGTGTGTTCAGATTATTCCTGGAGCTCAGAATGGAAACATCCAGGTTGGCTGTGTGGAGTGCTCTCAGCAGCTTGGCCGGGTAAGACCATACTATATTTCTTGATATTAACATTAATGCTTAAAGAAGACATTTAATCTAAAGCACTGAACAAATGAGGATTTCTATAACAAAAGCAATCCTTAATGTGCCTGTATTCGGGAATACGAAATATCACAATAATTAACATGCACAATATTGTTCGTGGGCACTTTGAAAAACATTATACGTTTGTGTGTATTGCTTTATTGTATTTAAATGTTCAGGTCTTTTGGTTTCAAGAACAAGTTATTCAACCTGTTATAGTATGACAACATTTATTTTTGCAACTTAATATCGTGATAATAATGTATACCGTGATTAAAGCTTCAGGAATTATTGCAACATGAAAATTTGATACTGTCACATGCCTAAGGGAAAGATTAACATGGGCAGTGCTGCTGTAGAATTCTTTTTGTATTGGAATTACTACTGTACATATTCCTGAAAATAGTCTGAAACATTACAGCATATTCTTAAAAAAATCAAATCCACACATGATGTACAGTATGTGTATACAAAGTTCTAGGCAGAACTTAAACTATTTTTTTTTTTTTTTCAAATTTATCACAAGTTTAATAGTTGTGGACAAAATAGTTTGGTGTTTCATTCAAAGTTGAATTTTATAATATGTTTGTATTTATTGAATTTTTTGTTGAATAATGAATCTGCATCTGCCATGTAATAGCATGTGAAGCTGACATGGCAAATACACTTAAAATATTCCTCAAATATAAGTATAAAAATAAACTGGTACTGTAAAGAAATACTTTACTGAGTACTGAGTACTGAAAAACTGAGTACACATTACCAGTGATGGTAACAAGAGTAAACGTTACTAAACCAAAATATCAGGTTTAGTTGATTTGGCCGTATGTTCCCTTGTATTTCAAAATCTGCTAACAAACACGTTAATGGATAATTAGCCGTTTATATTTTCCTGTATTTTTGAGTGGATTTTGAGTAAATGTTGTGGACTTGTTCATTTAATTGCAGTGTTGTTGTACCAAAGTCCGTTTAAGACAAGTCATTTTACTCGGCGGCCATCTTTGAAACGCCTCTTGGGATAATATCTCTTTGAATAGGAAAACGTAAAATTCTCCAAAACTGTTCACCAAGCCCATGATTCAGTTTTATATTTGAAATCTCCAATGACGTCTGTCATTAGCTGTCTCATAAATTTAGTTTCTAAACTCTCGAATCAAGCTAATGCGCAGTCAAGCGCGTCTCAGAACAGGAACTGGAGCTTCTAACGGAAGCTGCAGTGATGCGATAACTTCACCAATCAGCAATTGGCTCTTTTATTTAGAAGGCGGGACTTATTCCGCCATATTGCGTTACACTTTCTCTCATTCAGTAATACGAGTGTACAGTGTTATAAAGTCTTTGGTTGTACATACTGTATGTATCAATTGCTGTAATTAAAGGTGAAGTGTACAGTTCTCCAAATGAGTTGCACTTTCACCATCTGTTCTTGGATGGACAAATTAGAGTTCCGCCCCAAACTCGCTTTTTACTGGGTCATATGATGATTTTTAATGTTTATCTTTTCCTTTTGTTTTTAATGTACAATATTTGTTTGTGTGTGTATAAGATTTGCGAACTTGCAGTATAAAGCTCATAGTCTACCACAAAGTGATTTATTCCTTCAGACCAGACCATGCTCCAGACCTATTACTTCCTCAAACGTCTATGTCACAATATGAAATATTAGCATAATGCCCATCCTAAAGGCATACACAAAGAAAGAAGGTGAGGCTTCAGTGAGGAGAAGCGTTTACATGTTTAGGATAATCAACTTGCAAATTTTAAACCCTGGAAAAGAAGAGAGAAATGGAACAAACCATATAAAATATATGTTTGTCATCATCCACCTTCTAGACACTGGCTTCTGTCATTGATGAGTAGACATTTATTGTGGATCTGACATGCCACAACTCACTCCTGACATAGTATGAACATGGATTAATGAATAGGTTTTTGATGTCAATTTTTTTTCTTTGCTAATGGTGCTCTTGTATAATGGTTTTTTTTTTTTTAGATTGCTGCGTCTTACGGAAATACTGTATGTATTTTCGAACCAATTTCTTCCAACCCAAACAAACGTCATAAGGTGAGTTTTCCCTGTAGGACAGTTGATCGTAGATCATATGATGATGACAATCACAAAGATTTTAGAGATAATGATAATGATGATTATAGCCATTTTGACATCTTTAGTGATATACTAAAATATGCTTTCTATATATTTATATCTTCACGGTTTACCTTAATGTCTTTATAGTAATGAGATTTAAATATTTTTGTTGTGTAAACATTGATGTAGTTGTTTTTTTTTTTTTTTTTTTTTTTTTTTTAATGAATATTTGTTATTCAGCTGATATTTTCTGTTGTTGTGTTTTTAAAGCAACTGAATTACCAATGGCAAAAGACTGGTCAGTTCTTCCTCAGTGCAATAACCTACAATCTTTCCTGGGACCCTCAAGGTTGGTGTAAAATATACACTTTGTTAATGGAGGAATTTTCCATTTGCTTTTGTTTTTTACTCTATTTGGACCCTCTAATTAAATAATACATTTAGAAGATATATTTCTTTGACTTTAGTGCAACCTCTGGATTCATGTTTGAATAAGCATCTTAAAGGGATACTCCACTTTTTTTGGAAATAGGCTCATTTTACCACTCCCCCAGAGTTAAACAGTTGGGTTTTACCATTTTCGAATCCATTCAGCCGATTTTCTGATATTTAGAAGAATATGAGTATACAGAGAGTTTTTGGTCTCATTGACTTCCATAGTATATATTTTTTTCCTACTATGGAAGTCAATGAGACCAGAAACTGTCTGGTTACTGATATTCTTCTAAATATCAGAAAATCGGCTGAATGGATTCGAAAACGGTAAAACTCAACTGTTTGTAAAATGAGCCTATTTCCAAAAAAAGTGGAGTATCCATTTAAATACTTGATACTTCTATTGAGATTTGAAGTGGTCAATGGGGCAGACATAATTCCCATTCTTTCATTTGTTTATTTGTTCAATATTGAAAAAATGAGGGGTAAATAGTAATTATACCTGTAACTATTATAGAACGAGAAGGTTTGTCCAAACTTTTGATTGGTGGTGAACAAATATGTATTTGTAATTAATATATCTGTTTGTCGTGTAGGCAATCGTATCTTGGCGGCGACTGAGCGTTTGCAGCTGTGGGCTCCTCCTACTAGTGACATGCTGATAGAGGAAGAGGAATGTCAGATGAATGATGACAGAGCTCATGAGCTCATACTCAGTGATTGGAAGTGTGTCTGGCAGTGCAAGTGAGTGCACCATAACTTAAACACACTTCTGTCTGCATACTAAATCTTTAATGTCACTTGTCTGATTTATTGAACGTTAAAACACATTGATGGATTAATGCATTTAAAAGGGTCACATGATGGAAAAGAATGCTTTTGCTCTTCTTAAATAAGTTTCATGTAATATATAGGCAAACTGTAGGACAGGGTTTTTGTGAGGGGACTGCAGGGGGTTCATAAATTCATGAAAAGCTAATAACTAAGTCATATGCCAATTTAAAATAAATAAATAAATTTTAAAAATAAAAACAATCAAATTAAATCAAATTAAGGAAGATGGATTTGTTTTTTTGTAACTACATACGTCAGAGAACCATGCACATACAAATGTGTAGAGGTAAATATTTAAAGGTGCCCTAGAATGTTTTTTTTTTATTATTATTTTATAATGTTTCCTGGGTTGCCCTTATAATGTTAGTATGTTTTTTAGATCAAAAAATAGTCATAATTTAGAAATAAAAGGCATTTTTCCTAGCCTGATTTTAGCCTCTGATTTGAACACTCTGTTTGAAGGGGCGTGTCTGCTGTGTGGCCTCTGCTGTGATTGGCTGACATGCTTGCATATGAAATAGCTATGTATTACATGTGAAACTCTCTCGAATAATTTTACTACAACTATTATACGTTTTTACTATTACAGCTATCGAGATTAACGATTTGTGAGACGTTTTTGAAGTATTTAGATCTATTTCCATCAATGCATTGAGCAGCAGAGGACAGTCTGTTGATCGCGAGGATGAAGATCTTATCATTTCAACGCACTTTTTGCCTTCTCTAATGCTTTCATCAATGCAGACACGATCATGTAAGAGCTTCATTGTGCAGTGTAACATGCGTCATTGAATTCATAACGAGTTTGGCAAGTGTCCAGATAAACTTTCGCTGTGTGGAAAGATTGTTCTTTGATCGTTTTCTGTATATAATTTATTCACAATTTAAATATGTTTTGTTTTTTTCCCCATCCTTCTAAAAGAAATGATGTGAAGTTGATATTTTAGTCACTGGCTTGACTTACTGATGCATAAACACTATTGAACGATTTTGAGAGAAAGATTAACTTACAGTACCTGCCTGAGCTTGAACAACAATTACACAGAAGTTGCTTGGTAAGTTAGCTCGATCGTCGGTGAAATGTTTGGAAATTTCCAGAGAAAATAAAATTAACCCATTGGTTTTTCAGAGGCTCAGATAAAGGAACTAAAAAATACTTTTGTGTTCATGTGTACATCCAAACACTGAGCAACTGCCATGCTTCGGCTACCCAGTTCCGCCTGTTATTGAACATGGGCTGGCATATGCAAATGTTTGGAGTCAAACATATTAATGATCCCGACTGTTGCGACTGTCACAGTCGATGTTATCTGAGATTTGCCTTTTTTTTGGGGGGTGTTTTTCAAAAATGAGATTTAAGTAAGAAGGAGAAAACAATGGTGTTTGAGACTCATGTCATGTCCATGTACTGAACTCTTGTTATTTAACTATACCAAAATAAATTCAATTTCACATTATAGGGCACCTTTAAGGTCAAAGGGGTTCTCGTGCAAAGTCTCTTCCCCTGTCTAAATTTAGAAATCATCATGATTTGAAAAATCATAACAATTAGCTTATTAGCATAGTGGCTACCTTTACATATCAGTAAATATTCAGTAACTTGGAAAGAGCACTGTTACTTATTTCATATGTCAAGTGCCTAGCCAATCATAAAATTGATCTATTCTGTCTAATCTATGAAATCAGCATTATTGATGTGGTGTGGATTCCGCTATTAAGAGTTTCGATTAAAAAAAAAACAAACAAAAAAAAAAAACGTATGGTTATAGACCATTTCACAAGATGTAAACAACACTGGTCCAGAAGCACTTCCTGTTTCAGTTTTTTAACACTACATAAAAGCTGGGATAAAATACAACCAACAGAACATTTAAAACTGAATCAAAAAGTTAAACAAACATCTTTAAGATGTTTTCTTTACATGTGAAATAAAGAAAACAGCTACAAACTGAAACAGGAAGTGTTTCTGGACCAGTGTTGTTTACATCTTGTGAGATGGTCTTGGGAGATGCTGCAAAAAACATGAGACGTGAGTGGAATGATAAAACACGTTCATGTGTTTACCACCCCTGAACATGAACATGCAGCTATAATGTGGGCCTTCAAAACACACACCAGTTTAGAGGGCATTTTAATTTTTGCGTCACCATTTGCACAGAAATGTTTGCGTGTGCTTTCAGCTTTATGTGTTTTTTGTCTCAGGACTGCAGCTGCCGTTCACATCACTCAATGGTCTCCAGATGGAGAATACTTTGCCACAGCCGGAAAGGTACCACACACATACACTTCATGTTCTATATCATAGTGGACTTCAGTTGTTCTTAAATAATGCTAATTATATATTTTTTTAAAAAACCTAGACCTATCCCTTACATAAGCTTTTACCATTATAATTTTTTAAATAAGACATTATTTTGTACATCTATAAAGGCAGAGCCCTATCAGTATTGGAAAGCTAATGTATATTAGCTTTAGCTAATGCTAAAGCTAATCTACGTTATTTTGAAAGCTATGGGTACCAACTGGTTAAACTACAATCAGGGTACACGTTTAAACTGGTAGTTAGATACAGATGTAGCATGTAGCTAACTATATTTAAGGTTTTTGAGGGAGCAATATCTTTTTCAAACTAGTATTTATCTGGTATGGAATCCTGGATATCAAGTCAAAAAGATAGATAAATTGTTGACATACAACTACAAAAAATGATGAAATGCCATAATAAACAATGCTGAAACAAGCATTGAACAAAAACTTTCACTAAAAGATACAAAATGTGGCTTGAGTTTTTTTTTTTTTTTTTTTTCATTAATACTTGCTAAATGAACTGATTCCCTAAATTGGACTTTGCTAATTGAGATTAACTGAATAAAGAAGAGTGTGACAGGAATAATTCGGAATTATAAATTATGTTTTACTAGGAAAGATACACCATTTTAAAACAGCTGAGCTATTGTAATGCTACTGGAAAATATTAGTGTTAGTGAAAATGTTAGGATGTCTACTTAACGTCATGCTCTCCTCCGGTCATTTTGACTCAAAATTCATTGGAGTGGTACAAGATCTTGTCAGTTTTGTCACACTTGAAATTGGAATACACACACACAAAATGTGTCTGGATTCAGGGAGTTTTTGTGGTAAAAAATAGTAACAAATCTTTCCCTCGTGTTTCAATTTGACCCCCATAGGAATGAATGGGAAATGGGAAAAATTTGGGATAAAGTAGACATCCCCACTAGGCACAGTGCAAACAGAGACATACTTATCCCATTAATTTCCATTCCTATCCGTTATATACAATAAATGCTGCAATATTCTATAGAAAAATATGAATTTTCGTATCAATTGGTTGTATTTCATGGTGACGTTACAGCCTAAACGTCACATCTCACATACATTTGTGGATCTCACTAATGTAGTGGACTAATTACTCACAAAAATTAAGCTGTATGTAGACATCTTTAGTCTGCTGACAATAATTACGTTGTGCAGACTGTCCATCAGCCAGACCCAAAAAAAGAAATAAGTATATCTTTGACTTTAATGTTAGTTCGCTGATCCTAATGTTGGTTCGATCGTTACTATGCTACTTGGGTGTCTAAAAATCACTTTTTTTTTCTCTCTCATTTTCATACCCTCAAGAATAAAAGTAATTTCCATTTATGATGAAAAAAACATTTCTCTCCCGCAGGATGACTGCCTGCTGAAGGTGTGGTATCCCACCACAGGATGGAAGTCTGCAGTGGTGATGCCAGACGTGACTGACAAAAAGGTCTCAACGGTTCATTTCTCATTCGTGTATCTGGCCCATCCACGTACGGTCACAGGCTTCTCCTGGAGGAAAACCAGTAAATACATGCCCAAGTATGTCAAACACACCCACAGACTCCTTCACTGATGCTTGGGTGAAATGGTAATGCTAGCAATGTGTCTAGTAGTCACGCAGCTGATTGTTTTTTTTACCATGGTAGATATATTTGTATTAACTGATGTGTAGCTGTACATTTATTGACTATTTTACAATGACTTCAAATGTGGGTAATTCAGTCAGTTGTAGAGTCAGAACTTCTTGTTCTATAATACTAGCGACGCTACTAACTTAACTACATTTTTCAGTAGCTTGGCTGTAGCTCAGTTGCTTTTTAAACAGTGTAGCTTTTCCAGTAGCTAACTACTTTTTGCAGCAAGTAGCGGTGTAGCGCGAGCAAAAGCTACATTGCTACATTGTCGAGCCTGCGCGAACCGACGCGATGCAAGGATATTCTTCTTCTCGTTAGATTACAAACTAATTTTTTTGCCATTACCGCCACCTGTTGTTTAATCACGCGTCTTGCGGCTAACGGTTCACTGACGTAAAGAAGTGGATTGACAGTGACACACCCATATTATGATTATGATGGAGCCAGAGGTGACGGCAGATTTGGATGATGGAGAAACAACTAAAGTTAATTACCCATGGCCTTATTTGTCCAAGTTCAATCGGTATTTTTGAGAAAATGTTCTAAATGCATTTTATGTTGAATGTATATTTTGTTCTTGCAATGTTGTAGGCTATTTGTTGCAATTTTGCACTTTTGACAAACAGTCTGCGATATTTGAGTGTTGTGTGTAATAAAACAATACTCTATGAAATCATAATTGTATTGCATTGTTTTAAACACTAAATATTTTAATTAAAACATTCATCAGACACTTATTCAGTTATTTATAATATGTAATTTATAGCATGTTATAATAATAATATGTAATATAATATTTATAATATGTTGTTCAAATAGCAAAATTGGTTTAACCAACAGTGTTGGGGAAGCTACTCTGAAACTGTAGTTTGACAAGCTACAAGCTACTCGTACGTTAAAGTAGTTAAACTACAGTCAAGTTACCCTTTTGGAAAAGTAGCTAGCTACACTACAAGTTACTATCAAAAAGTAGCTAGCTACTTTTCCAAAAGGGTAACTTGACTGTAGTTTAACTACTTTAACGTACGAGTAGCTTGTAGCTTGTCAAACTACAGTTTCAGAGTAGCTTCCCCAACACTGCTAGTTTCTTGAGAATATATTTTTTATATATACATACTGTACATACATATACATATATATATATATATATGTGTATATATTAGGGGTGGCGATACGATATAATCATGACACTTGAGCCACAATACAATATTACATTATTTTAACAATATTACAGTATTTTAAACGTTTTGTTTTATGCTGAGTATCGTGATAACAAATTGCCATGTATTGCAATTTATTTACTATTTTTATCTGCTAAAATCTCAACGGGAGCTAATAAGATAAAGTTTACATTCTGTTCATTTTATATCTTCATTTCAATCTCCTTCATCCCTTCCTTATTATATTTAATGTTATGAGATATTTTTAATAGAAATCTTAATAGAAAATTTAATAGAATTTTTTTTTTTCACACTCAATTTCTATGTTTTTTTTTTTTTTTTTAAAGAAAAATAGGGTTTTAAGTAGTTTTACAAAGTATGACCATACTAAAACCCTAATGAACGGTGACCGTATTCAGTTATGAAATGTAATTATGTGCTGAATCATATTTATATTTTTGTTATAGGTAAATACATGAAGAGTTCAGATGCAAAAGCCTCTAAGTGCCATTTGAAATTTTCTTCTAAAATGATCATTTTTATCAAGCTTGTATATTTAAGTTCAGTAATTTCACTTAAATGGCAATTAATAGGTAATCTTCATTGCCATTTAAGTGAAATTACTGAACTTAAATATACAAGCTTGATAAAAATGGTCATTTTAGAAGAAAATTTCAAATGGCATTTAGAGGCTTTTGCATCTGAACTCTTCACATACATTTGCCATTAACAGCATATAACTTGGATACTAGATGGCGCTATGGAGTTATTTTCAATGTTAAAACCTAAACAAAAACGTTAGACTAATATTTTTTTAGATAAAATATTGCGATACTAAGCTGTATCATTTTTTTATTCACCACCCTGTATTATATTTCATTTAGTTCAGACTCCAGCAAGTACAATATAATGTCTTTCGCTGAGGCATTGTACATTTAGTAGTGCAGGAAACACACTGCTGAGATTTTAGCTGCCACCCACTCTTAACTCACACTGTGAATTCCACCCGTGAGTGTGCTTTTCTCATTGTGTGTGTGTATGTCGCAGGGGCTCTGTGTGTAACGTGCTGCTGACGTCCTGTGCGGATGGCATCTGTCGTCTGTGGAGTGAGACTCTCTTGCCTGAGGACAGTCTGTTGGGGGGACAGATCTCAGAGAACAGCACCAGTATCAGCAGCACTCTGCCAAACGTCGCTCAGAAAGACAAGATACAGCACGCTCTGGAGGTCAGCATGCAGAAATGCACATGCTCAAACAACACATACACATGTCGATGCATAATACACTCTTGGCATGTTAGCTGGTTTACTTGTTAATGAACTACTCCTTGCTGATTATATGCACACACCACATCTGCAATTTGGTAAAATATTCACATTGTTGATTGGGTTTGCATTCTTAATGCATCAAATCCTATCTGCTTTTATATTGCTGTTAGTCAGAAGTATTGAATGAGGTTAGTTTTGCAACAGATCTCCTCCTCCTAAACAGTTGTCATCTTCAGTAGGATGTGTGAATTATATACATACTATTATTGTGCTTTTCTTGTAGTTCACTTTGAAATTAATTTTTGATATGTTTTAGCTTACCTCAAGGGTATCCAAGATGTAAGATGATCCAAGATGCATCAAAGTGAACTATCCCTTTAATTTAATGTTAATTATGTTATCGTAACATAAAATTGCCTTAGAAGAAAAATAAATAATCTGGTCTTGGAACAACTTGAATATGAGGAAATAATGATGAAACTTTCAGTTTTAAGTGAAATACTGTGCAATAATTTAATGTTGGGTGCTTGAGAGTTTGTGACGCCTTTAATGTATTTGAATTAATATTGCATCTTCAACACACACACCTATCTCCATGTGCCATCTGTTGACCCAGATGGAATCTGCATTTTCTGTACTTATTTAGTGAGGAAATCTTCAGAATGAATTTAATCACACATGACACACGGTGTGTTTACTGGAGCTGAGAATATGCCTAATTTTATTTAGGCCTGCTGTACGTGAATTGTGATTGTGAAATATTGTCTGTCTCCATTCAGTCTATCCACCACCTCAAGCACCTGCGCAGGGGCCGCAGAAGATCGTCCGCCCTGGTTGCCCACACTGAGCTGCTGCCCAGCCAGCTGGGGTCCCACGAAACCCACCGCCACATCTCGCACCACGCCAATGCCCTCTGCCACTTCCACATCTCTGCCAGCATCAATCCCAACACAGGTGCACATACACACACACACATACTTGGGCATGTATTCATGGTTTATGAAGACAAAATTGTGTATAATTGCATGGAGATTACAGAGTAAACATGGTTTATGATGGTTTATATATATATATATATATATATATATAAATATATAATCTTAAAAAAAAACAAAAAAAACGTTTGCATACAAACTTTGACAACCCTACCAATGTTTTCACTGGCCAAACCACAAAAGTAGGCCTATTTGTTTGTTGTTTTTGACCCATTTTACTTAATAAGGTTATGACACCACAAACTACTTGCCTAACTAGCCTACTAGCCTTACAGATTTCAAATATTGTTAAAAACAAGTCAGTAATAAAATAAGAACAAATAATCAAATTATGAGCAATAGCACAAATAAATGCAGATGAAACAGTTTTTTCTCAGGTACAGAAATTGAATAAAGTAATCAAATGTAAAATAACACTGCATAGTCTTCACTGAATAATGAAATATTGATAAATAAAGTTATGAAAGTTATTCAGTAAAGTCTTTTGTTGTTTGATTAACATTAATGACATGGGAGGCAGCAGGTTCATTATGCTGCTGTCCCTTTAAGACTGAATGCACGGATCCAATATACTGACACACAGGTTTTATTTCTCATACATTCACTTATATACGACGTGTGTACATTTTTACTGTGCTTTGACATAAATTTATGTCAATATGTCCGTTCAAGCGCAAGAAGAAGAGAACTTCTGAGATGTAGCTTTTTGGGAGTACCGAATTGAGGTCGCATTCGTCATCTTGCACTTAAATATTAAAAATTGGCAAGGGTTAAAAATATGTGCAAATCATAAACCAAAATGCATTTTATTTACTAAAAACAAATAATAATCAGAAGGCAGAAGGCATGTGGTAGATTGAAAACACGAGTTTTGTTCAGTAACATTTTAATCATGTTGATAATTTAGATGCCTTAATTTTGCTTATCAAATATGAAGAGTAAACGTTTTATAGGCTTTATAAAAAAACATACTGAACGTTAATTTATTCTTTCATTTATTGAAAATAAAAAAAACACACAAATGGAGAGCAGCTGATCTTTTTCTTTTAGATATCCCTGCAGCGCTGGCAGGATCGGGCCTGTTCTCCGAGGATGTCAGCGGAGGGTTTGTGGTTCACTGGCTGAATAATAAAGATCTGAGCTTCACCACCTCTATGGACCTTTTCATGCAGCAGCTGCGCAAACTCTCTGAGCAGCATCTGGAACAAGCCACTGAGGACTTTGAGCAGGAGGGGGCTCCCAAGTTTGACTTCGGTACTGCCTTCTTATGAATAAACCCTTTAGCATATAGATTAGCCTTAAGCTAACAGACGTCGGCTAAATTTATGGGGTTTTTAAGCATAGCTTTGTTACTTTTGCATATTTACATTGTGTTATGTGATCTTTGTGTCTTTGTTAGATCTGGATGAGATGTCTGATAAGGGTTCGTCTGAACATGAGGAGGGAGATCAGGAGGGAAGCACCAAGGCCTCTTCTCCAGGTTCAAGCAGCAGTGTTCCTCTGCCCTCCGTTTTGCTGGAACGGAAGCTGGAGACTCTCATTCTGGAGTGGAACAAGAGTCCAGACATGCTTTTCACCATTCACCCACACGACGGATCCTTCCTCGTCTGGCACGTCAAGTACCTGGATGAGTTCATACCTGGCATCTTCAGACAGGTTCAGGTAAGACACTCATGTTTATAACTAGAGATGCATAAACAATATATATATATATAGCAAAAGCCTCTAAATGCCATTTGAAATTTTCTTCTTTAATGATGATTTTTATCAAACTTGTATATTTAAGTTCAGTAATTTCACTTAAATAACAATTAATAGGTAATCATCATTGCCATTTAAGTGAAATCACTGAACTTAAATATACAAGCTTGATAAAAATGATCATTCTAGAAGAAAATTTCAAATGGCACTTAGAGGCTTTTGCATCTGAACTCTTCATATATATATATATATATATATATATATATATTTATATATATTTATCTATTTATTTATTTATATATATATATATATATATATATATATATATATATATATTTTTTTTTTTTTTCCAAAACTGAAATTAAATTTTAAATATTTAATAAAACATTTATTTGCTTATTTCATAATACATTAATAAATTACATTTATTTTATAATCAACACTTTTTAATGATATAATTGTTTCTACTTTTGAAATATAACTACACTTTGTGCTATAACTAGTGTTAGAGGAAGAGATGATCGATTCATGTGTGCTCTGCACTGTAGTTGCAACAGCATTCGTTCACGCCACATTAAAGAGTGTCAAGACAACATTTATTGTTATTAATTTGGACAGAATTGTGAATGCTCAGGCTTTTCATATTCATGTATTTGTTTAATAATAGGGTCCAAACCTTATTGTATTTATCGGATGGTAGGTGTGCATAAAATAATGTTTAAAGACTGTTTGTTCACGTATAAACTGAGAACAGGATAGACTAAAAGATCTCGTTTCATCGAAATGAACAAAATAGACACTGACAGTCAAAACGTGCCAGTGGAAAAGTGTTAATCAAATGTCACTGTTTCTGTCAATGATTTCGTCCCTCCCAAAATGTTGGTGCATTACTAGTTATGTCATCTCGACCATGAGCTCATTACCTAATAAGGTTTGAAATGAACTTTTTCACCCAATGTGCCAATTGAGACTGGGCATGACATCATGCGCGTTCATGGCAAGCTCGCCTGGCTATGTCTGGCAGATTTGTGTATTCGCCACCATTCTCCGTATCAGAGAAGACAAACTCGAGCGACACAACTTTAGTCAACTTTCCACAAAAGTAGAAGATGGATTCAAAGAGACCGGCTTGTAGTTCATTCTAAACCCCAACGCAAACTCCACATAAGACAAAAAAAATACAACTTCTGTCTAGTGCCAGGCGTCGGAGTAAGACGAGAGTCAACATCGGAAAGCTTTCAACAAATGGAGAGTTCTCTGGTCTGCTCTAGGGCTCAATGGGATCCTATACAATGTAATAACTTATAGCAAGCAAGCAAGCAAGCAATATTTATTTATAGAGCACTTTAAAATCCAAAAAAATGGACACAAAGTGCTGTACAGTAAAACAATACATACATAAAAGCCCTACACATCCATACAATGAAACAATAAAATCAATATAACCAAACCTGGATTATCAGTTTCATGAATGACATGTACAGTAAAACAATACATACATAAAAAGCCCTACACAACCATACAATAAAATCAATATAACCAAACCTGGATTATCAGTTTCACTTATTAAAAGCCAAAGAATAAAGATAGGTTTTAAGAAGAGACTTAAAAACAGACAATGATGATGCCTGTCTAACGTTCAAAGGTAGATCGTTTCACAATTTCGGAGCTGCTACAGCAAAAGCACGGCCCCCTTTAGGTTAGCTTGTCGCCAGAGGGGGCAAAAAAATATATATATACTGTGTATATATTACAATTGTGGATTTCATACATTCTTTACGTATTCAAACAAAATCCTCTCCTCCTCATTCATTCTCATGTTTCTTCTTTTTTTCTTTTTTTTTAACAAAAATGTTTTAGGTGGACCGATCAATTCAGTACAAAGAACGATTTTCCAAGGATGTTGGAAAATAATAGTGTCTTTCTGTAAACTTTTTTAATAAAAACTTTTTTTTTTCTGTAATACTTTTTTAATATTCGCCAGTACTTCAATGCAAATAAACAAGCGTGTTATTATCTGTTGCTTATTGACGTGTGTGTTCAAGAAAGCCAGTAAACCAAGACAACGCAATACGCTGCATTTAATATATCATGTTGACTCACGTGTTGCGTATTTGCGCTAAATCTTATCTGACATACTTCCCCAGCAAAGTGAGTAAATATAGTAACCAAATTGGCTAGTCATTTGACAGCGTTACCCGCCAAACTTAATTTTTACCTGCATTTGGCGGGTTGGCGGGTGTTAATTTCAAAACCCTGGTTATAATGAATTCATATATTACATGTGCTTATCCAAAGTAAATATTTTTCCCACTACAAATCGTCATACCTTGTCAATATATAATAATAAAAAAGATTTTTAATTAGTATGAGGTGTGGTGTCAATAAGTATTAATCATAAATATCAGCCACACTTACTAGGTGTTGATAACAGCCATTAACAACAAAAAAAAAAAAAACGAATTATTACCCTGATAAACGAAATAAAATCATCCCATTTTCTCTTTCAGGTGTCGTTCTCCTCTCGTATCCCAGTGGCGTTCCCCACGGGTGATGCTAACTCCCTCAGTAAGAACATCATGATGTACGCATGTACGTTTATGGATCAAGAGAGCTGCAGTGCTCTGGAGGAGAAGCGAAGTGAGCGGCGGGTTCCTCAGAGCGCCTCTGCGTCCGCGGGGCTAGGCGGTCTCGGACACTCTCTTGCTGCCGTCATCGGCCCTGCCGTCATGATGGTGTCCAAACACGTAGATGGCTCACTCAACCAATGGGCTGTGACCTTTGCAGAGAAGTCTGCCTTTTCAAACGTCCTCACAGTTTCGCACAAGTTCCGTTACTGCGGACACCGTTTCCATCTCAATGATTTGGCTTGTCACACGGTCCTCCCTTTGCTGTTAACATCATCACATCACAATGCACTGTTAACTCCGTCCTCTGGAAGTATTGATGGAGATCTGATTGGGGACGTGCCTCTACAACAACCCACGAGGCCGATGAGAGGCGTTCCTCGTAAACAACTGCGAAATGCAGCCACACGTACGTTCCATGACCCGAACGCTATCTATAGTGAGCTGATCCTCTGGAGAGTTGATCACATTGGCCCTCTGTCCTGCACTGGGGGGGTGTCCGAGCTGGCACGAATCAACTCTCTCCACACATCCGCATTCTCCAATGTGGCCTGGCTGCCAACACTTATCCCTAGCTCAGTGCTCGGTGAGTGTAACACTACAGCTGCTTTTATACCAACCTCCAAATCTCATATTCAAAGTTTTGTTTGGTACTGTATACGTTTCTGTTGCTCTTAGGGAGTGATTACTGAGACCCCTAAACTTTGATATGTATCTTCATAGTGCCTTGGGCATTAATGTTATCTAAAGATGTAATTGTTTATGTAAATGGTCAGAGCTATCGATTTTCTTCTGACAAATAATAAAGCAGAATTCCCTAACTCTCATAACTGCTTAGTAGCACCCAAATAACCGCATAAGCAATTCCCTGAACACCATAGACACTGCCTTCCTTAGCCACTAAACAAATCACCATGACAACAGCATAGCAACCACCAGAAACTGTGTAGAAATGCCATTGCCACTATAACACCATAGCAACACCCTAGAAACTACCTGACAATGCCCCATCATCTGCCGAGAACTCCCTGATCTACCTAGCTAGAGTATGCAATATCAACTAAAATTAACTGCAACCACCCAGAGCGCCATAGAAACTACCTAGCAATGTCATAGCAAACACCCATTAACTGTCTAGCAATTAGAGCCAGACCGATTTATCGGCTGGCCGAGATTATCGGCTGATATTAGGCATTTTCCATACTATCTGTATCGGCATTTATAATGGCCTATAAATTAATATTTCAAAAATAAAATAAAAACGGATGAAACACGCTTCAACAATGTCATGAGTGTTGGAGTTGAATAGGTTGTCCACCAGAGGGCACTCTACACCGTCCCTGTTGGCAACACTCGTGTATAACGTGCCACACATCCTGCAACCTGCTGATCCAGCCAGAGTCGGGCAGAGAGAACCAGTTAGTTCTCTCCTGTGACGTATCATCTCTCCTTGGCCTCTTATATTGATAATGTATGTTTTACAATTTGCAGTATGACGTTATCCATTGCTAAATTTTGGCTAACCACAAAGCTAGCTAATGCCACTACCGCTAACGTTAACATTAATGAGCTTGGAAAGCACAACAAACTTTTTCTGCGTAAATAAAGTAATGATTACTGTATTTATAATTAGTGTATTTCTAGTGACAGTCCCTGCATTGTAAAGTGTAAGTTAGGCCCAGTCCACAGTACTGCGTTTTCGTTTAAAAACGGAGAATTAAAACGAATACGATCTCCGTCCACACCAGCGTTTTATCTGCGTATTAGAAACGATCTCAGTCCACATTAAAACGACTGAAAACGCGGATCACGTGACCATTCACCAACACTGAGCATGCGCGTGCTGGTGTAAACAGTGAATGACGAATCAGGGAAGGACACGTCATGACTGATAACACCCAATCATAGAGCCAAGCGTCAGCCTCTGCGTCAGCGTTTCTAAACTCCTCCGTTTTGTCTCGTCCACACTAAGGCCCCGTCCACACTACTGCGTTTTCGTTTTTTAAAACGGAGACCTTTTGCTACGTTTGCACCTCCCGTCCAAACTAAAACGGGAAAAACGAAGACCTAAAACGGAGAAGTTTAGAAACGCTGCAGCTGTGTTTTGCGTTTTTAATCTCCGGAGGGCGTTTTAGTGTGGACGAGACAAAACGAAGGAGTTTAGAAACGCTGACGCAGAGGCTGACGCTTGGCTCTATGTTTGGGTGTTATCAGTCATGACGTATCCCTCCCTGATTCGTCATTCACTGTTTACACCGGCACGCGCATGCCCAGTGTTGGTGAATGGTCACGTGATTGTCGTTTTAATGTGGACAGAGATTGTTTCTAATACGCAGATAAAACACTGGTGTGGACAGAGATCGGACGGTATTCGTTTTAATTCTCCGTTTTTAAATGAAAACGCAGTAGTGTGGACGGGGCCTAAAACGCCCTCAGGGAGATTCAAAAGGCAAAACGCAGCTGCAGCGTTTCTAAACTTCTCCGTTTTAGGTCTGTTTTTCCTGTTTTAGTCTGGACGGGAGGTGCAAACGTAGCAAAAGGTCTCCGTTTTTAAACGAAAACGCAGTAGTGTGGACGGGGAGTGAACATTTAGACAGAGAACAAGTATCAAGCGTATCTTGTGCTAATGTTAGGGAAATCTGTTAATGTTTTGTTGCGCGTTTCTGTGTAATATATATATATATATATATATATATATATATATGAAGAGTTCAGATGCAAAAGCCTCTAAATGCCATTTGAAATTTTCTTCTAGAATGGTCATTTTTATCAAGCTTGTATATTTAAGTTCAGTAATTTCACTTAAATTACAATTAATAGGTAATCTTCATTGCCATTTAAGTGAAATTACTGAACTTAAATATACAAGCTTGATAAAAATGATCATTTTAGAAGAAAATTTCAAATGGCACTTAGAGGCTTTTGCATCTGAACTCTTCATATATATATATATATATATACGGTGTATATATATATATATATATATATATATATATATATATATCAGCCGATATATCGTAATAACAGATTTTAAAATATTTGTATCGGTATCGGCCTTCAAAATCCCAATGCCCTAGCAACCACCCATAACACCTTAAAAACCACCTAACAAAAACCCAACAACCACCCAAAACACCACTAGCAGTGCTCTAGCAGCTGCCCAGAAACTAAGTAGTATTGCCATTTCATCCATTTAAAAAGTTGTTATTAATTGCATTGCTGCAATAAAAATGTTTGTGTTTACAACAGGTACGTACTGTAACTCGGCAAGTGCGTGCTTTGTGGCGTCTGATGGTAAAAACCTGCGTCTGTATCAGGCTGTGGTGGATGCCCGCAAACTACTGGATGAACTCTCTGACCCAGAGACCTCTGTAAGAGCTTCTAAGACAAGATTTGATCAAAATAATGTGCTTATCTGCCAAGTAATGCATAATAAATGTAATTTGAGTTGATCTGATTGTTATTTCTGATGTTTGGTTTTGTGTTTAGAAACTGGTGGGTGAGGTGTTCAACATTGTGAGTCAGCAGTCCACTGCCCGACCCGGCTGCATCATCGAGCTGGATGTCATTACCAACCAGGTGGGGTCTACATCTGTTTTCTGTTTGTAAGATCGACATTGTATAACTAATTTGTTACTATTCGAAAATGACATGTTGTGTGTTTTGCCGTTTCCTAGTGTGGCTCAAACACTCAGCTGCTCCACGTATTCCATGAGGATTTTATTTTAGGATACAAACCGCATGAAAACATTCCAGATTTCAACATTAATAGCTTTCCCTCTGCAGAAGGTACAAAAAACATTCTTTAGCTTTTGAAGTCTGATTTCGACAGAATATTTAATTTGAGTTATCTTTGTTGTAGAGTACCAGCCCCCTCCGTTCTCAGAGAAGTTCTTCCTGGTGGTGATCGAGAAGGATGCGAATCGGAACTCAGTATTACAGATGTGGCATCTTCATCTGCGCTCGGTGCAGGCTTGTGTTGGTGCGTGTGGTGTAGGTTATTTATGAAATGACGACACCTCTGTGAGCAGACAGCTTATGTGAAGGGAGTCTCATGAATGGAGAACTCATACTTCCTCTAATGACTAATTTCCTTTTCAGAGATGGAAATTGTTTACAAGGAAATGATGCCTTAATTAACCCATTGCACATGAATAATGTACATGTATTGTGCTTTACTGTGTGTATATATAGCTTTCTGTCTCTAATTTTCACTTTTCACTCTTATCTGAAATGCATTCAATATATCATGTGTTTTGAAAGTTGGTGGTGTTATTAATTGTGGTGACATTTTATAGTTTTTTGTGTGTATGTGTGTTTGTGTCATTACAGAAGAGCCAGTAAATGACCACGTTTTCCAAAACCAGCTGACGGTTCCTTTGAGTCAGAGCAATGCTGACTCATCTCCTGATATCACTCCGGGTCATAGTCCGCTGCCTCGGTCCTCCTCTTCCGCCAACTTGCAGTCAGCCAGCAAACTCATCCTGAGCTCTAAACTAGTCTACAGTCAGCGGCTAGACCTGCCGTCAGGGGTGGAGCTTATCAGAGCCACACCCTCTGCTGGTATGATCATATATTCATTGTTACAGCCTAGAATTGAGTTAGGTTTATTGTATAAATGTCCTATACAGAGATATATGGTAATGGGGTATGTTTTCATCTCAAGTAAGAATATACATTATTTAAAAAAACAAAACATAATAGTATTAATAATTTATTTAGGGGTGCAACATTTGGAAAGTTACTTATTCCTCTTTTTACATCAAGAAGTCTTTGTTTAATATTTACTAGGACCTTCCGATTATACCTGACATTTTTATATCCAATGTATATGTGTTGGAACAACTAAAGAGAGTACATTAATTTTCAGTTCCGATCAATCATTTAAAATATTTAATGTAAAACAATATACTTTCCATTCAAAATTGCACTTGTGGACCTCCATTAAAGCTACACTGTGTGATTTTTACCCCCATCTAGCGGTGAAAAGGTATCCATCCAGTGAATATCAATTCCAATTTCATTTTAACTCCTACGGTGGCCAATGTAGTCCAAGATTAACATGGATTCCAGTTCGACCTCGTCCATGAGTGTTAACTCAAACGTAAAAGCGAAAGGCGAAGCTTGAATTAACGGGTATGTCCCTCTTTGGCTAATGTACTTTCAAGATGGAGGGGCAACATGGCGACCGACACTAGAACCCCTTCCTTATATATATTCAATGGCATATTATACACTCACGAGAATACTTTATTACTTGAACGAAGTAAATATACATTAATGAGCTAAGTGTTTTTAGCTAAGAATAAACCTAAAAGAGTTACACAGTGTAGCTTTAACATAAAATGGAGTCCTTGAAATGGACATTTGTACTGAATTATTGAAGTTTACTTTACGTTTACTGTACTTAATTCACATTTTTGCTGTGCTTGTTGTTCTTTTCAAAGGCCACTTGAGCTCCTCGTCTATCTACCCTGTTTGTTTGGCTCCGTACCTGATTGTGACCACCTGTTCTGATGGACGTGTCAGGTTCTGGCACTGTAGGGTAGACATGGACTTGTCAGCACCACACCCAGAAGACACGCGTTCATATCGGTGGGAGCACTGGAGCCTCTTGAAAGAGGAAGATGACAACGACAGCTCTGTGTGTGTTGCGGGCCGACCTGTCGCTGTCAGTTGCTCCTACACAGGAAGACTTGCAGTGTCGTTCAAACAGATTTTGCCTGGCAGTGAAGGTGATAAATCTCAGGACTTCTCCATGCTTGTATCAATCTATGAGTGCGAGTCGACGGGCGGCTCGGAGTGGGTCCTGGAACAGACAATTCACCTTGATGATTTTAGCAAACCTGTGAAAACTCTAGATCCTCGTGTTAGTGTCGACAGCAATTTGGTGGTCTATAGTAAGTCGGATCTGTTTGTAACCAAAGACAGCCCCAATATCAAGCACTTTGTGCATCTGGACTGGCTGTCTAAAGAAGATGGCTCCCACATCCTGACTGTTGGGGTAGGATCCAACATCCTTATGTATGGACGTATCTCAGGGGTTGTCACCGAGCAGACGAGAGCGAAGGATGGCATGGCAGTCACTCTGCCTCTAGGGGGAAGCATAAAACAGGGAATTCGCTCTCGTTGGGTCCTGCTGAGATCTGTAAACGTCGTCTCTTCCGTGGACGGCACCCCATCCCTGCCAGTGTCCCTATCCTGGGTGCGTGATGGCATCCTGGTGGTGGGAATGGACTGTGAGATGCAGGTTTACGCGCAGTGGAGGCAGGACGAGAAACCTTGCGACTGGGAGGACAACAGCATCTTATCCCCAGAGGCCATTGGAAGTCGCACTTTATCCGTTTCAAATGAGGGCAGAGCGCGATCCAAGAGTGTCTTCGAGGGCAGTGCGGGAATCGACGATGCTTTCCGCCCCCCAGCAGTAATTCAAGATGGCGGCTTGTTTGAGGCAGCCCATGCATTGTCGCCCACTCTCCCGCAATACCATCCATCCCAACTGCTAGAGCTTATGGACCTTGGAAGGGTACGTCGAGCCAAGGCTATCTTGGCGCATCTAGTCAAGTGCATTGCTGGAGAAGTTGCTGTGGTGAGGGATGTAGAGGCAGGTGAAGGTGGTGCAAGGAGGCACTTATCTCGAACCATCAGCGTGACGGGTAGCACAGCGAAAGATATTATCGTCGCTGGCCGAGACAGTGGCCGAGATTACACTGAAATCAACTCCATCCCCCCACTTCCGCTATATGCCCTGCTGTCCGCAGACCAGGACACATCTTATAAGGCAGGAGAGGAAGTGGGAAAAGGGGCAGACCTTGAGATGCAGAAGCAGTCAGAGGATCAGTATGCGGATCTGTTTCAGGTGCCGGCTGTCACCACCGATGATTTTGTGAGCTTCGCTGCTGAGAAAACGGAAAAGAAGTCTCGTGTTATTAACCTGTCGCAGTACGGACCCACATACTTTGGCCCTGAGCATTCACAGGTTCTGTCTTCGCATCTTATGCACTCCAGCCTGCCAGGACTCACACGGCTCGAGCAGATGTTCCTTGTGGCTCTTGCCGATACTGTGGCGACCACTAGTGCTGAAGTCGCAGGACCCACGGATAAGCAGTACGCTGGTGAGTTTACTTTTCGTACCAACTTTAAAACTGACGGATGTAATTTCTGCGCCACTGGTGTCACTAAATTGAGAAAACAATTCACCTTTGGCTAAGCCCCGCCCACCTTAGTTACTGTTGCTACATCATGGCTTATGCTGTAACAGCTCTTCCTGCTGAAATGTTATCAAACTTTTATAAAGCAGCAAATAAAGTGTCCGATAGAAGTAGGCAAAGGAGTGCGAAGGCTATATTCAAGACATACAGGTGAAATGCAAGAAACAACAAGGCATCCAAATAGAGGCAAACGTTAACGTTACCGGTCACAGTCAAAAAATGAACCACCGCATTTCCTACTAATCGAGACGGAGGCTGGGACTAACAATATCAGGGAGCAACACTGTTCATGCAAAGTGGGTAGGTCTCTATTCACTTCTATAATCGTTATTACAAAGCAAACGGACTACACGAGTACTGTATAACGTTGTATTTATTAGCAGCGTGTGCTAGCGTATCAACAACCGGTATGAGAACCGAAATCATAACCTAAAACATTATAAAACGGTCTAACTAGTATAACTCCACACTCACAGTAAGGTTGTTGATCTTTGCGGGGTTTAGCTGACTGAGGACGTCCATACAGTTTAATCCAAACACGACATTTGTCACTGTCAGGATTTTACTTTGGTTTTGGGAAGGGAAAAAACGGACACCCCCCTCCAACCTCTCTGGGAAATGTGAATCTGTGTTGCAAATGCCCGAGGCACAACGTTTAACCATATTTTGGATAAAACTTCGACGAGACCAAAAATATGAGTGTTGAAAGTCAATGGAGCGCTGTGAAAAAGTATCGGACCTCTGTCTGTGGGAGCTCGTTCTTGACTGGGATGTGATTGGTCAATCTACATTTTAGGGCGTGGCTTAGCCAAAGGTGAATTACTGGTCTACAGGTTTCCAAGTCCCCACATCTCTTATTTGCCAATCAAACCAATCCCATCTCTTGAGTCATTGGTTGAAAGTTGCTTTTTTGGGGCTTTTCTGGATGCTCGAACAAACCATTGTTTTGCTAGTTCCACAGAACTTTAGCAAACTTTTCAAAGGAATCAACTTACGATTGGCTTACTTTATACATGTTTGTGAAAATTAACTATTAAAAGCTTTACTTTTAAACACCACAGCAGGTGTGGGAAACTCTGCACTGCCCTGCAGAGTTTGGCTCCAATCCTCATTAAACACACACACTTGTAATATTCTAATAACCCTGAGGACTTTGGTTAAAATTTTCAGGTGTGTTTGATTAGGTTTGGAGCTAAACTTTGCCAAACATTAAATAATGTCAGGTTGTCCACTTGTTTTCCAAGATATCAACTTCCAGATTCTACTCTTGAGCTATTCACATATTCTTGTAACTAACTACTACCATTTACTGCCATTTTAGAAACGGTATTATTGCCCAACACAGAAGTTAGCATCACCCTGGTTCCCTCAACAAAATCCTAATAGGATTTTTCCATTGGCTTTTGGATTATTGCAGGATATAAGCTCTGTGACTAAGAAAAAAAAAATGTGAGAATCATAAACTTTTGTTAATCATGATAATCTTCACATGCCTTGAAGACAACTTTTATGAATTTTGAAACTGTAAAAAAAGCTATAATGTAAGCTATAAATGTATATATGTCTTTATTTAAAAACATATTCCATGAAAGTTTGAGTTGTAATAGTTTGCAAGAGCTTGATTATAAACACAGTGGGCCTCATTTATCAATCTAACGTAGAAACAAGCCCAGGAATCATCCTACGACAGGGTTCATGAAATATTCGTATGCTGCCAATCCCATCGTATCGTTTGTTGATAAATGTGGCGGCTGAAAACAATCGTCATTTAAATATCACGCCCCTAAAAATTCACGACTTAGAAGTTTACGACATAGATAAACGAAATCTGGCCAAGAAAGGAATATCTCTGCAGCACTCTATTATGGTAATTGTAACATGGCGAGAACAAAGCACATCGACAGCCATACATTATGAATCCAGTCGTTACTTTATGAGACGTATCTTCTTTTAATAACCTATGATTAACTAAAGATATGGCCATTTGGCAGCTATCTTTCAACCTTTTTAGTTGTATAAAAGTGCTGTGACACTTAAACTCATGTTTTTTGTCAGTTTTCAAAAGTTATTATGTATTTTAAGGCACACAACAGTGGTGACTGCGGTGTCAAAGACACAATTTATTCATAGCATTATGCCCTAAGATCTTAGTTCCATCACCAGCTGGCAGCCAATTAGCATCTTTCTCCTTTGACTGGCAGTATAAGCCACAAATATCACAAATATCAAGTTGAAAATAGAAACTGTATTTAAGATCAATTTGTTATATTGCCATGTTCAAGTAAATACATTTTAAATATTAAATGAATAAACTAACAATCCTTACAGTATTAACTTTTGTCTCTAATAATAATATATATGAGTATCTTGTGAATGTGATATACTTCTTGTGTTGTCTAATATGTCAGTGGGCTTTACCAAGTACATGAAGAGAACCATAATAAAACTTTTTTATAAAAACCTTGATATTATTATTTATTGTCAACATTGAACCTATCAGGCTTTATCCATGTTACCTATAGCTCAGATCTTTTTTTATTTAGTCTCTTTAGTGCTAAACCTTAACACAGTGTTCCAGTGCTTGCTAGAAATGTTCAGGGACAGTAGGATAAATCATACGGCACGTGTGTGTGTGTTTATAGTTTAGTTCTAATTCACATAACATTGGGTTGCTGATGAACTACAAAGTTCGAGCCTCAATTTCCCCCTACAGGAAGCATTTTTTTAATTAGACTCAGTCTCTGAGTGTCGGTGCGCTGGATTTGTTGTGCTGTTAAATATTAAATCGAATCAGGTGTGATCAAAGTCATCATGAAGTCATTCAGATCAAAGTCTGGAATATGTGTGCTGTGAACATCATTAACATTCTTTGATGACAGACCTATATGACTGAGAGTGACGATCACGTCTCGCTTTCAAAACAGAAGGTTTGATTGTACCTCCAAAGCAGTGGAATTGCCTTGCAGAAAATGAATCAGAAGTTAAAACATGTAACCAGGTTTCTTTGGGTTATTTTTAAGTTAATGTGTGTTTCTACAGGCGGAGAAGCCCTAGATGAATGTGGTCTACGTTACCTGTTGGCCATGAGATTGCATACCTGTCTGCTGAACTCCCTGCCTCCCCTCTACAGGATACAGCTATTGCATCAGGGTAACATACACACATCACACTCCCGTCTGCACATGCAGTGGTAGGTGGCGCTAAAGCTTTTCTAGCCAAGGCTGTCAAGTCACATTGATATAGTGCTTCATACAATACAGGTTGTTTCAAAGCAGATTCACATGAAAACACCAAAAAAAGTGTTAATGTTGTAAAATTCAACTCTGTTTACTGCAGTTTTGATTCAATTCATTTCAATACCCCTTTTTAATATATGTTTATTAATTCAATTAAAGCAAATTAATTGAACTATAAAGCAGGTCTACAGAAGCCAATAGTGTGCTTACTCAGTCAATGAGTAAGTCAGGTCAATGTAACTGTTGTATTCATTCATTCATTACTGTTATTTAACTGACACCAGGAGTATGGACCTCTCACTGAAAAATTCATGTGGAGAAAATAATCTTTTGAAATTATTTAAGTCCCAGGTTCAAAACTCAGACGAGCCCCCACTTCTTATATGTATGCATATATGAATAAAAAAAACATTGGACTTGGTTCTTCTTGCAACATTGCAACATTGCACATAAAAAACGGAAAAAAAATTCGGACTTTACCTTAAAATCCTTAAAATGCCCTGCTATCTAAAATATTACATCGTCCACTACATTATTTGAATGCAACAATGGAGGGGCTTTGAAGTCAGAAGACCCTGTTTTAGGATATTTCAGTATTTAGAAAGCAGGTGAATATGGAAAATGAAATGGTTGAAAAGAAAGATTTTATTATATATTGAAAATTTAATTCATCTCGTATATGTTAAATATTTACCTTGACACCCATAAAACTACTAGTGGGTTTCTATTGTAGAACAGTTTTCAAATTCCGAGTCCTGAGCTGCAGCATTCACCTGTTGTAAAGGAGCCTGGTGTATATCTTTGTTTTGGTCTTGGGGTGAATACGCTTTTTATACTGCGTTTGTGTGTCCAGGAGTGTCCACTTGTCACTTTGCGTGGGCGTTCCACTCCGAAGCTGAGGAGGAGATGTTGAACATGATTCCTGCCATGCAGAGAGGAGATCCACAGTGGTCTGAGCTCAGAGCGGTGGGCGTCGGATGGTGGGTCAGAAACATTAACACGCTGAGGCGGATGGTGGAAAAGGTGAGACCACACAAACACACTTGTGCATGCACAACACTATTTACACAAAGGATGTTTCTGGATCAACATTTTTTATAGAAACCAGTAATTCTCAATCCTGTTCCTAAAGGCCTCTTAGCAGTACACATTTTCAATGTCTTCAAAATCAAGATGTGAAATGGATGTGCCAGATAAGGGTTCTCCAGGAAGAGCACATCCATTAGACACTCTGAAAAGCACATAACTTAGTTCAAGTTCACTTGTGCATTTGTGTCATTTTGTGTCATATTATGTTTATTTTGTATCTGATATATGTATATATATATATATATATATATACTGTATATATATATATATAATCAGGTTTGAAGAAAGTCAAACCTGATTCGATTTATTTTTTGTGATGGACGAAAGTTTCGGAGGCAGTGTGCATGCGTGATTGACATAACGTGAGATTGTATTTATTTTTTAACGGGCGAAAATTTCCGACTCTAATTTCGGACTCAGGGTGCAAGGGCCTTGATAATGACTACGATTGGGACTGGTATGTTACACAACATTATAATGAGAAGTTGAGAACGCTGCTGTATTAAATCATTGTGAATTCATTGAGTTAAATTGGTTTTAACTAGGGCTGTCAGTTCAAATTTTAACGGCGTTAATTTTTTTACCGCGCGATTAACGGTCTTTGTCCTAGCAAACTTTGTAGTTTTTTCACATGCTTTTGCAACAGGATCCATGCGTCCTGATCCATTTCGGCGTCTCGCGCTCGTCATCCACTCAAAGACGGCTCACAAGCCGAAACGTGTGTTTGCGGCGTGCCTGTTGTTTTGTTTACGGTCTAGCTAGATCCACTTGCGCTTTGGTCGAAAAAGCAACAAAATGTCCTCGCGCGGTGGCGCAAGCCATTGAAATGAATGGGTTTGAGAGTTATGTGGCTCACACACTCGTTTGAGCTTGCGAGCCGGCCAAATAGTAACGTTACGTTTTGAGTGGATGACGAGCGAAATGGACGCCGAAATGGATGCCCTAAGATTCTGAATGGAAAGTTTACTTTTAAAAAGTTGCCAAATTGTCCCATTTACAAGACCAAAGTGATCTGTTCTGTCATTGTGAACTGAGCTATCATCATCACAGCACGTCCAGTCTAAAAAATACCGCTTGATGATGGCCAAGCACACACACACACACACACACACAGATGATGCGAATTCTCCGCCCCCTCGTCAATATCAGGACCTCGTCAGTATTTCTTTCGCCTTTTTATTGCTAGACAGTGTTACATTGTGTAAGAGATTATTTATAGGCTATATGTTAGTGTGAAATTGAACACTATTCCAATGTTATTTAACAGTAAAAAAAAACATTTGCACTAAAAAAGCCAATCCACTTTTTCATGTTGAGAAGAGCATTAAAATGAGAAAAAATAATGTAACAAAAATAAATCAAAAGACATTTAGAATAGAAACAAATGTTAACTATGACATTAATGCAATTAATCGCGATTAAATATTTTAATCGTTTGACAGCACTAGTTTTAACGCATCCACAACAGGAGTTACACATTCTGACAAGCACCCATCTTAGGCGACATTGGTGACGCATTGTATTAGTCTTTATATTTGTAATTTAATTAAATGATCAATCACATCGACTTATTTTACAATCCTACTAGCCCTTTATTTAAACTTATAGCCCTTCTCATTCATTTGGTGAGGACCGTGGCGTTTTGAGCAGCATTTGCACACCCTGTCATGCTGTTGGCCATATAACCACTGCAGTAGACGCTTATTGCAGTATTAAGGCTAACAATGAATCGATTAATCGATCGTTAATTTAAATGACAATCGATCAAAATTGACATCTCTGATATATGGCATTGGTGATATTACAGTTTATAAATTTGATTTAAAAATGAAAACTCTGCTTCTTCACTTTGCATTAGGTAGCCAAAGCTGCATTTCAGAGGAATAATGATCCGCTAGATGCAGCTCTCTTCTATCTGGCCATGAAGAAGAAGGCCGTTCTCTGGGGTCTCTTCAGGTACTTTAAACCCACTTACTCATAGAGACACTGTTACTTTCACATAGCTGCATCTCATATGCAGTGTTATTCTCTTGATGCAGCTTGAAGCAGCTGTGCAATTTCCGCTTGTTTATTCCTATATTGATTTCTGTGTAGGTCTCAACACGATGAGAAGATGACCCAGTTTTTCAGTCATAACTTCACGGAGGACCGCTGGAGGAAGGCAGCTTTAAAGAATGCCTTTTCTCTCCTGGGAAAACAGCGTTTTGAGCAGTCAGCTGGGTTTTTCCTGCTCGCTGGGTCACTGAAAGACGCCATCGAGGTCTGCACCATCCTATGTTTAATCGCGCCGAAATGCACTCCTAGGAGAATATAGGAACCGTGTGTTTTAGTGTCTGCTGCTTTTGTTTTGGTTTTGTGACATCATAGAGTGTGTGGTCGTCTGTGAAGAGTGGAGTGTGATATAACAGCCCTGAGTAGTTTTGTTTAGTCTAAACATCGCTGATAAACTCCATTGATGGACACATGACAACTTTAGTTTACCTTGGGCTGGATGTCTGCCCGCAAACAGTCAAAACAATGATAGCACCACTCATGAAATATTGCATAAGTTGTAAAAATGGGACATGTGGAGTTATATTAGGATCTATAATCTATTTATATTTTGAACAGATTAATGAAAAGTGTTTGATAAAATCACTTGTCTGGGTCATATTTTGACAAAATGGGCAAACGACTAATTATTTTCATGACAACTAAGCACGTTTACCCATCAAATTCCCATATTGTAATGTGTCTGGACATTTTACATTTGAGTTTTAAAGAAATAGTTTTTTTTTTTTAATTGTTGTAATATAAAATCACAATGACATATTAATCAGCATGTTATAAAAGCATTACAACAATAGTGTTTAAATGGTTTACCCTTTTAAATATTTAATTATTTTATTTTACATTACAGTGATAATTTTAGGTACATACATGCTTAATTATATTCAAATAATGGCACAATGCAAGAACAATGTGAATGAAGTGTCACAGTTGTCACACGTTATATTAGTTGTCTTTAAATATGTTGTATTGAAAAGCCTTTTGCTGCTATTGAGGTTGCAAATGGGTAAAGTTAGGGATGGGTTTGGTGGTATGGTTGGGTTAGGGTGTAAGAAAAAGGTCAAAATGTAATATATAGATGTAATTACAGAAATTAATTACAGCTGTATTTTTAAATTTAAGTGCAATGGGAAAACATATATGTACGCAATAAGTGCGTTGAATCAAATAATTAATTGGAATGTCACTACATAGTACTAGTTAAAGACACTTTACATGAATTGGGAAGCAAATAATCTTAAAAGTAATCATTGTCTTTTGATTTTTAAATGAAACATGATTGAGACATGTTTTTGACAAGTTGATCTGTCTCTTTGGTAGGTTTGTCTGGAGAAAATGGAGGACATCCAGCTTGCGATGATTGTTTCTCGTCTTTACGAGGCTGACTACGAGAGTTCCTCCACCTGTCAGGGTATCCTGTACGAGAAGGTTCTCGGCTGCAACAGAGATGGCAGTGGGTTCTCCTGTACCAAACTGCACCCTGACCCGTTCCTGAGGAGCATTGCGTATTGGACCATGAAGGACTACACCAGAGCCCTGGACACATTGCTGGAACAAATTCATAAAGAGGATAATGAGAACCCTGGTGAGTCCCTGTAAAGCCTGACATAAGAAATAATGGTCTGAAAAATCGAATAGATTATTGATCCTATAGACAAAAAATAAAATAAAGAGAAAAGGTTTGGATATTCATTTTTTGTTGAGTACTGTATTTGATACATCAGGTTTTTATGGCTCATATAGTGTAATAGAGGAGAATTTGGAGCTCATGCTCGAGGAAAAAAACACCAAACTGAGCATGAATATTCAGTTTTTTGCAGTTGCTAATATTTATTTAGGCAACAAATACAATGAAATTATGGTAGATATTAATGTTAATCAGATCTTTATAACACTATTGTGAACTTTTTGCATAAATCAGTTGTCACTCTATATGTAAACTCTATAGTTGTATTATCAAAGCTCTGTAGTATTTATTGTGGGATAAAAAAAAACATATAATGCAAAGCAATACAATGATTGAAAGATGTACAACTAAAAAATCCTCAAAAGCCTGTTGCATCATATTTGATACCCTCATTTTAACAGGATTTTTTTTACAGGTGATGTATGGATACAATTCATTCTTATGTTTACTTCTTAAAAACCAAAGATTCCTTTACAAAAAAGACATGTTTACTATGTACAAAAACGTATAAATTGTCAATCAGATGACAGAAATCATGTAGAAGTTTTGATCAAGTTGATAATTTAGAGGCCTTGAAAAATCTGCATATAAAATATGATACAGTATGCTTTATAGGTTTAACCCTCAGGTGCTCTTCGTTTCGGAGTCACACTTGTTATCTTCCCGGTCAAAAGTGACCGGACACCTAAAAATTATATTTCCTCCATCCTAGTATAACCAATGCAATTTTTGCACATTTTTTTTTTGTTCTATAATATTTATTCTTTGTAATTTAGTATTTTGAGACAATTTGATTGAATTTATTAATATTTATGCAATATTTATGGTCTATTTTTTCCATGGAAATATATATATATTTTTCTCTATATATATTATTTTTTCCAAAAAAATTATTAATGCAGTGTTTTAGTTTATTATAGAGTCTAGGCCTTCAGAAAAAAATATTTTTTGAAGAAAATTAGCACCATCTGGTTACAGTATAGAGAAAAAGCGTAGAATCATGGTGTAACCACTAAATGGCATGTACAGCTCTCTATGGAGAAGCATGTGAATTCACCAGATGTTTATTTTATTTTTATTTTTTTGTGGATTTCAATATATAGTTGAAACAATCTCAAAAACAATTTTTTATTTAAAAAATGTAAAAAAAAAAAAAAGAAATAAAAATTTGTGAATTTTTGTGTTTTTGTCAATTTCCCATTCATTTCCTATGGGGGTCATTTTTGACCAAAGACCACTTAGCATGCTCAGATCATGACCTCAATTTTTTTTTGTATTCACATACATAATGCCTTAAAAGTCACCAAGTTTCGTAACATTCCGAAGAAGCTGTGATTTTTAAAATTTCAAAACAGAAAATTTTTCGGTCAGAAATGACCGAAGAGCACCTGAGGGTTAATAAAACAATTTGATAGCTACCAATAAGTACTTAAAAATGTAGAGTAATAATCACAGCAGACAACACTTCCTCTATATTAGTAACTGTACACGGTTTACTGTATGTTTCAATAACAGATTTGGGATGGTGTAGGAATGTCAACTAGTCAAAGGCAGTGCTTTAAAGGGGGATACATTTTAAAGATGGAGCGACCTAGGTTTAGTTTGCTAAATGTTAGACTGTCAGCAGCATACTAACAAATTTGTTGCAAATCAATTTGACACAGAACCATTTCTCTTTCTTTCAGACGTGCTGGTGAAATCGTGCAATCCTGTCGTCTTTAGTTTCTATAACTACTTGCGCGCACACCCTCTGATCGTTCGCCGGCACTTCGCCAAACCTGAGGGGTTTGTGACTGCAGGTGGTCTAACATCAGAACGCAACAGTGCAGACGAAATCAATCTGATAGAGCGAAAGCTCTTCTTCACTACTGCTAATGCTCACTTTAAGGTGGGCTGCCCACTCCTGGCCCTTGAGGTCTTATCCAAAATCCCCAAAGTCACAAAGAAAGCATCGTCTCTGAGTAAGGGCTCATCTGTGGCCAACATCAGTGCCGCCCAACCACAGGAGAATGGAGGAAAGGCTTTAGAACTTGACTGGGGAGCTCCTGCCATACCCAGCCAGGCCTGGGTAGCCGACGCCGTGGTGGACTGGGGTCAACCGATGGTTAAAATGGAGGATGAGAGTCTACAGTTGGACTGGGAAGATGATAAGGAGGAAGATGAGGATGAAGATGGTGGGTTGACCATGAAAAAGGCAGAAGTGGAAGATGATGAGGCCAAAAAGCCATCCAAATCAGCAGCCCTGCAGCGAGAAGACTCAAAGGCCGAGTCTGAGGTGGACGTGATCGCCGAACAGCTCAAGTTCCGAGCCTGTTTGAAGATCCTCATGACAGAGCTGCGGACACTGGCGACAGGATATGAGGTGGATGGTGGCAAACTGCGTTTTCAGCTCTACAACTGGCTTGAGAAAGAGATTGAGGCCGTGCACCACATCTGCAACTATAAGGTTGGTGCTCATCATCTCTTTGTAAGATTTTAATCTCAGATTGAACTGAACTGGGATTTTAATGATCCAAAAATCTAAAGCTGAACAATATTGAGATGTCTCTGAACTTGGTAATTGAATAAAATGGTTCTTCACTGAACATGTGAGTGTGGTCAATCTCAATTAATCAGCTCTTTGACAGTATCCAGTGTACAGAATATCTTAATATTCAAAGTTGGCTCGAAATGAAAAAATTTAAATCTTTTTTTTTTTTAAATGCACATTATAGATTGTATTGTGAACAATTTATCCATCAATTTTTCCTTTTTTTTATGTGACTGCACTGTTTAATTAAAATGTCATAATGTCCATGATGAAAAGTGAAAATGGTGACGTATACAGGATTTCACCAATTATTTAGTCCATTTAAACCCCTCCCCTAAAAGCTTGTGTTCATCTGCCACCACTTCTGGGTGCAACGCCTACACCTCAAAGTCCAATCAACAACTGAGACATAGAACCATGTACCCATCTTATTTATTTTTTTCTGATAATCCATTACACTTGAATGTAATTCAGTCGCTACGTCCGTTTCATCTGGTTTTTATTGGCTTTTTTTATGATTATTTTATGAGCACAAGGGATAATAATGTATTAATTGATTTATGTTTAAAGGAACTATATATAGTAAGATCAGCAACGTTTAAAGGGGTCATGAACTGGCTTTTTAAATTTTATTATATTGTTGTCTTAGGTCAACTTATGACGTTTACTTGGTTTTGGCATTCAAAAACATCAAAATGAATAAGTAATAGGCTATTTTGTACCCAAGTTTTGAGCCTACCTGAAAAATGCTTGGTTTTTATGGGCGTCTCGCACTGAAGACTTGGAAGTAAACGCCCACTGCTGTGAGTGGAGAACAGTTTTGCCTATTATAATGAGTTTCAACTCACCCGTCGGTGCACTTGGTGGAAATTGTTTTGAAAACGTCCAATGTTGTAAAGTGGCAACCGGAATGATTCGCCCATAAATGTTCGACCCAGAGTCCGTGTGTTGCACAGTCCCTGTCGGATCTAAACGCCACAGCACCGTTCTTTATTCTTAATCGGTCTACAAATCCAGTCTTGTTTACAAAACAATCCTCAGTGAAATGAAGCGAACAGACGGACAATGTTTACCCTCATCAGCTAGAACGTCATAAAAAATAAAGGTTATCCATGGAGTCCTATTGGAATCCAGAGGAAGCATTTGCAGCGACGGTCTTCTTCCACAACCAGGCACTGCACAATAGTTTGTATTGCTCGGTAGCTCGATCCGGTTTGTCATCACGAGGTAGGCATCTATGTTATTTAGCTATGCGTGTAATGTGCGAATCGGTGGGCGGGGCTAAACTGGCCGTGTTGAAGTAGATCTTCTTCTGCGGAGGTGGTGTTTTATCCTCTTTGTCGTCATAGTTCCACACTTTGAAAAACGAGTCATTTGCTGAGCCTGGTGTCATTAAAACCTATTCTTATAATATGATGACCTCTTAGATGTCAAACGCTCAAGGGAAATTTGATTTCTCAGTTCATCACCCCTTTAAATGCTTACATCTTTACTATAACATATTAAAGAATGTAAAATACCACCCAGAGAAGTCTTTGCACTGATAACCCAAATGATGAATCATGTTGTGAGAGTTGTTTTGAACTGCTTGTTTAAAAAAAAAATCAGAATCATGAGGTTAAAATTAACTTCTGAAGGTCAACTTCAAGACGCAATTAAAATGCACGTGAGCACGAAACTAGAAAGTGTATTGACAGTCTTTATAAAACTGAATTATTTGGGAAGTACATCGAAGGGGAAGTACATTTCCAGCAGTATTCTAAACATTTACTGGATTGCTCTTATTTATTTTTGATATTATACTATGTCAGGTTGAGGGGAAAGCGTCTGGAGGTCAGCTGGAGAAATGGGGTGGAGATGGATCCCTTGACCTGGAAGACTCACTAATCCGTGGTGAAGCAGGCGCATATGAACGTCACCAGATGGAGCGCCGGCGTCTGCAAGCCAAGCAGCTGCATGCAGAGCGGAGGAAAGCCTGGCTGAGGAAGAACCAGGCTCTTCTCAGAGTCTTCCTCAGTTACTGCAGTCTGCATGGGGCCAAGGGTGGAGGAGTGACGTCTGTCAGAATGGAACTGCTCTTCCTCCTGCAGGAATCACAACAAGTGTGTCTTTGCATTCTCAACATGTTGATTGATTTATGTTGTGCTCTAATGCAACTGGTTGGTCGATTGAGTGTGTTCCCATATAACTGGCTGGTTGTGTATCCTCAGGAAATGACAGTGAAACAGCTTCAGTCGCCTCTCCCCCTGCCCACCACTCTGCCCCTGCTGTCGGCTAGCATCGCCCCCACCAAAACCGTCATCGCCAACCCAGTCCTGCATCTCGGAAACCACATACATGACATCCTCTACACCGTCGTCCAGATGGAGGCTCCGCCACACCCGGACATACTGGACGACCGGGTGAGACACACAGATTAGAAACTGTATGAAGACTTGTCTACAGATCCATTTGCTCTCTCGAGTGGATACAATTTGAAAATGCTGTTTTTGCATTGAGGTGTGGACTGTGAAAACTGGGCTGTTTGAAAACTGTGAAGCATGTTTTTGTCATGTGATGCATATTCTAACCATGGATATCTATGGATATACCAGCATGAGCCTGCTATGTAAGATTGGGTATTGTATGAATTTTAGTGATTCTTATTCTGCTTATTAATTCCAGTTCTTATTGATTTTTGGTTTCGATTTCAATAAGGTAGAGATATTTATTCTGTCTTTTTGCAAAACATATATTTGCAGCCGAATACCATGAACAAAACCAGCAGCCTAAAACAACTAGCCCAACTTAGCCAACCCAAGTACCAATCATTATTAAGGACTAGAGCCAGACCGATATATCGGCAGGCCGATATTATCGGCCGATATTAGGCATTTTATAAAATATCGGTATCGGCAGTTATAATGGCCGATAAATTAATATTTCAAAAATAAAACAAAAACGGATGAATCACGCTTCAACCATGTCATGAGTGTTGGAGTTGTATAGTTTGTCCACCAGAGGGCACTCTACACCGTCCCTGTTGGCAACACTCGTTTATAACGCGCCACACATCATGAACATTTAGACATAGAGAAAAAGTATCAAACGTATCTTGTGCTTAAAAGTTAGCTTTTCTTTTACACGTGTGTGAAATCCAATGACGCCAAGTGTGCGTTGCAGACTGTCGTTCTGTAATGGATTTAGATTCGAATCGCTAAATAGTAGGTTTTAGAAGGCAGGCAGCAACTGATGATTGAAAATGGTTTGATGTAGCTTGATGGAAAGAATTTAAAAAGTGCAGGTAAAGGGATAAGCAAGCTGACATTGTAATTATAAGGTAGCAGATAAGGCAATGTATGGACTAATTATTATTTAATTTATCAGAACTTTAATATATTTTGATGTTCCTCTGTTCTTTTGTGAAAACATATTCATATTAATCGTATTATTTTAGTTAAAACTCATAAATAACTACAAATAACTAATGTTAGGGAAATCTGTTAATATTTTGTTGCACGTTTCTGAAATAATAATAATAATAATGAAAAAAAAAAATAATAATATCGGCTGATATATCGGAATATCGGATTTTAAAACCAACAAATATTTGTATCGGTATCGGCCTTCAAAATCCTTTATCGGTCGGGCTCTATTAAGGACAAGTGAAAAATAGCAATTTAGCAATGGCACAAATAATTGCAACAGAAAATATCCTCGCAATTGCTGTCTTGTGGAAAAAAACAGGCCATTTGCTTTTTAAACCAGTTGAGTGTCTAGGACGCACAAGTAAATAGGCTTCTGGGATATTGTATAGCATGAGAAAATGATTGCATACGTATGGTCTCTCTGTATCATCTCAGCAAGCTTTTATTTAAAACGTTTTCCGATGTTTCAGTGTGGACAAGATACTTTTGGAAAAATGCTAGTGTAGACTGAGAGCGTTTTGAAACTAAAAATGTATCCGGATAAATGCAGACATAATTAATCTCTATATGCTTCTACTAATATGTGCATGTGTATTTCAGGTGAATGCTTTACACACTCTCGCTGCTTCTCTTTCGGCTTGCATCTACCAATCACTGTGTGACAGCCACAGCTACAGGTACAAACACACTACTGATAAACTCACCTTAAAACGCTTGTGAAGGTGTTGTACCAGCTTTGATTGTCTGACCACTATAAACAGCGTTCCATTCTGTTAACTCTTACACACACTGTTAGTGACTTAAACCTTCTGCTGATGTGTGTGTATTCAGCAGCCAGTCGGAGGCCAACCAGTATCCTGGGATGGTGTATCAGGGGCTGTTACTGAGCGACAGGCGTAGACTTCGCACAGAGAGCATTGAGGAACATGCAACACCCACCTCTGCCCCTGCACAGTGGCCAGGTAACAAACATCAGATCACACTGCATGGAACACGTATGGAGAAATAGTATCATTTTCTAGTGATGAGTCATTCTATGTGGAGAGAAAAAGTAACATCTGTAAAAATACTTGCCCGATTTACTTTCTTAATAAAGACCCTGGTGTTCAGACTGGTGGTAAAAATAATATTAACCAATAATATTGGCACAATGCAAACTCTTATCCTGATCTGATTCTATGTTTGTAGACAATGCCCACCTTTTGATTAAATCAAAATGTTTTTTTTTATTTTTTTTTTATACAGGAAAGGATATTTTTAACCACTGAATATCAGTGTGTGTGTGTGTGTGTGTGTGTGTGTGTATGTATGGAGAAGAGAATGGTTGGATAAGATGGATGGATGGATGGATGCATGGCAGAGAGGTTGAATGGATGGATGATAGATTTTTGCTCCCATTATTTTTGGTCTCAGAGAGTCACAATGTTAGTTTTTCCAAAAGATTGAGACTGTATTTATTTACTTTGGAGTAATTGTAATTTTTATAATTAATAATGACTGGACAATGAGCTATAATAATTGAAATGTGATTTTCATATTTTGTGTTGTACCCAGAGAGTGGTAATATTTTGCATATTTAAGAGCTTGTATTCTGATGTTATGTTGTTATGTTTAGTGTTTGTGTGTGTGTGTGAGTTTGATGATTTATGATGTTGTGTGCACTTCTGCATCTGTCTTTATTGTTGTACAGCTTTGATGTTAAGTTTTTGTTAAAATGTTGTGACCCCAGGAAGAATAGCTGCTGCTTAATGTAGCAGCTAATGGGGATCAAAATAATAAACATAAACATGAATGGTCAGATAGATGGTGGAGAGATTGGATGGATGGACAGATTGATATAGAGATGGATGAACAGAAAGATAGAGGAGGACATGTTGGATCGATGAATAAATGGATGAACTTAGAGATGGAAGAGAAAATGAATAGATAGAAGATGGATTGGCTGAGTGGAACAGGCCTGGACTTTACATGTGTTTTGTTTGTTTGTGCAGCAGTCGTCCATGAGGGGCTGCCGCTTTCGTTTTGTTACTTGTTTGTTTTGAAATTAAAGTTATGTTTACTATGTTCCCGCCTCCTTCTTTTCTAAATTTTAAACATAGCTACAGAAGGATTAATGGATGGATGAACAGATAGATGGAGGAGAGAGTGGGGGGTACGGATGGATGGAAGGATGGATGAGAGATTGAATGGATGAATAGACATTTGGAAAATAAATAGTTTGGACAGATATGGATGAATGAACAGATAGATGCAGGATATATATATATATAGAGAGATGGATGGGTGAATAGATACTCAATGTGTTTTCTCTTTCCCAGGTGTGTCGTCTCTGATCAGTCTGTTGGCGTGTGCTCAGGGTGATGATCACGTGCATCTGAATGTCATGTTATGTGAGGCTGTGGTGGCCGTGTATCTCAGTCTGCTGATTCATGGTCTCGGCACACACTCTGAAAACGAGCTCTTCCGGCTGGCTGCCCACCCCCTCAACAACCGCATGTGGGCTGCCGTGTTTGGGGGCGGAGCCAAACTCATCGTCAAACCAAAGCGACCACCTGAAATCACTCCAGGTGAGTTTTCTGACCCTACCAGAGGTGTTTGATCAATACGGTGTCCCGTCACATCTGTAAGAAAAGTCTACAATAGGTACTTTACATTCTGCCTTTGTGAGAAGTTTAGTGGTATTTTTAAATATTATTTTTGCGTTAGAGTTTTTTCATGTTCAGACATGCACTGTTTTTGCTTCCATGTATTATTTTTTTTTTTTTTTAATTATCTCTGGGTCGTCCAGTTGATAATAAGATTTCCTCCCTTGTCAGCTGCTCTCAAGGCAGCAGGGTCCGAGGGGTCAGAGGTTGTAGAGGTCACAGGTTCTGAACCCCTTACCCTGACCGTCCACCAAACTACGCCTCAGACTGAGGCTGGTAACCATGGTAACATCACCGTGGAAACAGCACAGCCAGAGAGCTGTGAGTAAGAGCTCAGAGGAACTTCATCCACACACTAACAGGAAATGAGATGTGAATGATCCAGTTTTTGATGAAAATCCAGTGAATAATTGATTGTTAACATTTTACAACAAGTTTCCATTTGTAAACATTAGTTAACTACATTAGTTCTAACAACTACTTCTAAAGCATTTATTTATCTTAGCTCGTGTTAATTTTAACATTTACTAATGCATTATTCAAATCAAAAGTTATCTGTTAATATTTTTTTAATGGACCTAAACTAACATGACCTAACAATGAACGGTTGTATTTTATATTAACTAATGTTAACAAAGATTAGTAGATACAGTAACAAATATATTGCCCATTGTTAGTTAATGTAAGTTAAAGGAATAGTTTACTCACCCTGTATGCCCTTCTAATTGTCCATATAATGGGAGGGGGAAAAAGCTGGTATCATGTGACACGTCATATATTCACCAAGTGTTAGGTGGAAAATGTAATGTATTTTTTAACGAAAATCCTGACCTTGCTGTTGATCTTCTGTGCACATTCATGAGACTCCATTAGCACCACAATTCAATTTATTCACCACAAATGCGACGTAAAACACAATGCCTAGAAATCACAAAAGTATCTGTACTTTCTTCACTCGAACAACGGTTGTCAGATGACAGTCAGGATGACAGTTGTGAACATGATTACTTCTTGTTGCGACAAACACAACCGATGTTTTCACCTCAGAGGAGATCGTAGTACATGGATTCTATTTCATGTCGTGTTTTTATTCGTATTGATTTCTCACGACTTGTGTTCTTTTTCTGGGTGAGTAAGAACTGCAGCTCTAATAGTCTCATTACATGATTGTGCAGTCGTGCACAAAAGACCAACAGCCAAGATCAGGATTTTTGTTTTGTTTTTCATCAAACCCTATCATTCATACGGAGGCGTATTGCATTCACTTGAAGAAAAAAAAATCCACTCTGTTTTTCTGAATTAATGAGTTAATTTTTCATGAGAAAAACATTTTTTGCTCTGTTTTTCTGAATGAATGAGTTAATTTTTCATGAGAAAAAGAAAGTTTTGCTCTCTGTTTTTCTGAATTAATGAGTTATTTTTTCATGAGAAAATTTTTTTTTTGCTCTTTTTCTGAATTAATGACTTAATTTTTCGTGAGAAAAAAAGTTTTTGCTCTGTTCAGAGCAAAAAAAAAATCCATGAAAAATTAACTCGTTAATTCAGAAAAAAAGAACAAAATATTTTTTTTCTCATGAAAAATTAACTCATTAATTCAGAAAAACAGAGCAATTTTTTTTTTCTCAGGAAAAAATAACTCATTAATTCAGAAAAACAGAGCAAAAACTTTTTTTCTCATGAAAAATTAACTCGTTAATTCAGAAAAACAGAGTAGATTTTTTTTTCTTCAAGTGAATGCAATACGCCTCTGTACATTCACCCCCAGAACACCTGGAATATACGACACGTGTCGAATGGGATCATTCTGTAATACTTCTGCATGTTTTTTTGTTTGTTTGTTTGTTTTTCACTTGATGCTAGTTGCTATTATATGGACAAGCGCAAGAGGGATTTAAAAAAAAAAATATATATATATATATTCTCCATTTGTGGTCTGAAAAAGAAAGAAATACTGCATTAGAACAATCCCAGGCCGAGTAAAGATGACTTCAATTTTGGGTCAACTAACCCATTAATGCATTAAATGATGGGAGCTTATTTTAAAATGTTACTGATATATTTTAGATGTCAGGACGTGTGTGTCAGCCTGTTAGTGTGTGTTGAGGTGCTATGTGTGATTGCAGTGATGTTTGTTCTTTCTCATAAATTCATTTTTTGTGAATTTATTAAATTTAGTCTATGTGTGTGTTTTCATCCATCCTTTTTGTGTTTGTGTGCATATTTTGCTTTTTGTGTGGCATTTTCATCTCATCATCTCATGTGTGTCTGTGTGTGTTTGTGTGACCATCACAGCCAATGTGGAGTCAAACAGGCAGGCAGAGCTCCAGTCTGAGAATAATTCAGGTACACACACTGTCTCCCTCAACCTGTCTCACTGTTTAGCCTTTTAGCCTGTTTTAAACTCCAGTCTAGATGTGGACGTGTGTGTGTGTGTGTGTGTAGGGATATGGTGAGTGCCTCAGGCTCAGGTGCACACCAGCTGTCTGAGGTCAGCATTCAAAGAGTTTGTTCTGTTCTTTCCCAGTCCCAAATTGATTACTCATGGAAAACAGGATTTTCTTTGCTCCTCCTAATAGTAATGCACTGAAATATATATATATATATTTTTTTTTACAGAGACCATGTTCAGACAGCAATAGAATATGGTTGTTAATATTGTATTTGAGTCTTCTCCTAATGGTTGCACTCATGCACAGTTTAGTTATTTACAGGAGTGACAACTGCATTTGGTCACTGAACTCATACCTGTACCTCATACTCACAAAATCATTCTCTACAAACCCCTGCTGTGTGGACCAGACTTTGTCTTTAAAGGCCTGTTCACACTGGGACGAATTTCGCGCGCGTTATTCGCCGACATTTAACGCCTCGTGACTAAACAAAGGGCGCCAATGTGAGTGTTCACACCGACGCATAAAACGCCATGTGTAAAAGCGTCATTTTTTAAAAAAACACCTCGGATTCGTTTTTCTAGTTTGACGTGCCGCGGCAAACTATCCAACCAATGAGATTGGCGCTTTTGCTCACGTGTTTGGAGCTTCTGATATAGAGAGCCTAAGTCCCGCCCCTCCGCTTCCGGCTCATGGGACCTTATTTCGGAAAAAATATGAATGGTAGTCAATGGCGAGAGACAACTTATATTTTTATTCCGTCTAAACTGTGCCCTCAATTACACATATGATGTTTGTCAATTTAAAAGATAATTCTGAAAGTCAAAAACATCGCTACAACAGAAGAGTAACATTTAGTTTTATGTGAAAATTGCTCTATGAACTACATCTCCCGGGAAGCGAAACGAGATCCGCTGCTCGTGTGTGTGCAGTCTGGTACAAAACACTCAGGTATGATGGCATAACGTTACAATTATAACGTAAGACTGTAGAAACAATGACAGACAGTCTCAGTAAAGTTAGCTTCATTCATTGAGAGAAAATGTGCGCCTTTGGGATTTGTAGTCTTTGTAATTACATATTTTCACAGTCTTATACCTCAACGGTTTTACATCAAACTGCGACTTTCTTTACTTTATCTTTTAAATTGAGAAACATCATATGTGTAATTCAGGGCACAATTCAAACGAGATCAAAATATTTGTTGTCTCTCGCCATTGACTATCATTCAATATTTTTACGAAATAAGGTCCCATGGTGGTCGACCAGAAGGGGAGGGACTTAGGCTCTCTATTACAGTAAAACACAACTTGGGGGCGCTCAAACACAAAACGGTCTTGCCGAGCACACATATGCAATGGCGAAGAAGATGTACGCGTCACCGTCTACACAGCCAGGAAGAAATAATACAAGGAAGATGCAAGGCAAGATGAATGTAGAGCTGCTGGTCTCGTTGGTGTTAGAACATAAAGAACTGTATGACAAACGCGACAGCGACTACAAACATCTTGATAATAGAGAACTGTTATGGAGTTGTATTGTAGAGCAAATTGGCGGCATCTAATGTCAGGGAATGAATTTGCATGTTCACTCGGCTCATCGTCAGCGGAAATCGCTTGGGTGTGAACACAAAAAACGCGTTGAAAAACGCTGACGAATAACACGCGCTGATATTCGTCCCGGTGTGTACGGGCCTTAAGGCTACACTAAAGGCCTGTTCACACCGGGTCGAATTTCACGCGCGTTTTTGGGCGCCAATGTGAGTGTTCACACCGACGCGTATCCACAAGTTTCCTACGCCCCATGATGCCTTGCGTCAAAAGTGGGCGCGACTTCCGGTTCGAAGTAAACAAAGCGCAACTTGACATGCTTGACACTCGTTCATTCAACGGTTGACAGTCATTCAAGTTATAGCGATCCAAACTAGCTAACGATATGAGAACACAACCTCAACGAAATTCAAAAGGGTGAAATAACAGTACCTTTACCCTCCGCAGTAGTTGGTTGGTAGTATTATAATAACATTATTAATAATCAATACTCGTCAAGGCATGGTGACAGACAGTTGTGCGAGCTGACAAACAATTAAAATAAAAAAATACACACTTAGTCATTGTGCTTTGGAGTTTATTCAAAATTATAAATGAATGTACTACTTGAATATTAACTGGCACATTTGGTATTCTGTCAACACAGGCTTTGATCCTGAGTTTAGGTGTAACACAAGTAGCGAACAGCCAATCACATGCTGATAAGAGTTTAGAGAATATTAAGAATTTAAACAAATGTACACAGGAAGATTCGTTGTCTTTTGGGAGGTGATGGAAACTACAGTCGTTGGCACTTGGCGGGATCAGAGACGGGCTCTGGCTGGATCACTCTGATTTCGTTTTCAGCTTATGTTCAAAACGTTTCAACGCATCACATTTAAGCCACTGAATTAGTTTAGTCCGGTTATACATACAACCGCGAACAGCACATGTTGTCCCTGAGCTCCGTAACGACATCTCTCATAAAGATTTGCGTCTTTAAATAGTAAAATCTCCCAAAAACAGCTATATGACAAACGCGACAGCGACTACAAACATCTTGATAATAGAGAACTGTTATGGAGTGGTATTGTAGAGAAAATTGGCGGCATCTAATGTCAGGGAATGAATTTGCATGTTCACTCGGCTCATCGTCAGCTAAAATCGCTTAGGTGTGAACACAAAAAACGCGTTGAAAAATGCTGACAAATAACGCGTGCTGATATTCGTCCCGGTGTGTACGGGCCTTAATAACAGCTATTTAATTCTAATGACCAGGAATTTGTTGTTGGAATTGTTGGAATTTGTCTAAATTTGTTAATTTTTTTTTGCTAGAATTAACATGCTAATGCCTAACTTTTAAATAAGCTTCACGGAAAATGTTATAAAGTGATGAAAATGGTCACTTTGGTTGTCTTTATTTTCAAAATCTAGCATTTCTAAACTTGAAAGTGCCTTAGGTGTCACAATAATGGACCACATTCATAAAACAAAGTTAAAAAAATAGTGTTTAAGGGTTTTGTTTTCATACTTGTCGGGTCTTGGCATTTTGTCAGCGTGTTCTCTGGCAGTGCTCAAAGAGCAGATCCTTTGATCATCAATACAGTAAATTTAATCTGTCTGTTTTTTCATATCAGCTCTTTGTTCCAAAATAAACCCCCACTCACACTCACAGACTCTTACTGCAGGAATTTCTCTTTGAACTCGACTTCTGAAGGATGATGTTACGAGGCGATTCTCCTCCTTTACATTTGAAATGAACATTCCACACTATCAGAATCAAAATGTGGTCTAAATGCTAGTGAAATGCCTTTCAGCTCAAAATAAGACTCTTAAATACAGAGATAGAGATGGTCTTTATACACCAGACACCTGAAGAGATGAGATACTAGACTTCATGTATACATCCCCCACCTCATCAATGATAATACAAAGTAATCTGAAACAGCACAATCTCAATCACTATTAGAGACTAAACTGGTTCTTTTTCAGTTTTTCACTTTTAAAAATCCAATTATTTTTTTGACAATAAATAAATTATTGTTATCATATGTTCGGTTCCATCAAATAGGTTTTTGAACATCAACATACACTATATTTCCAAAAGTTTTGGAATGTCTGCCTTTACATGCACATAAACTTTAATAACATCCCATAGTGTTTAATAACAGTTTCAGATGCAGCCTCAAATGTCTTTAAACGACACCAGACGATGAATAAGGGTCTTATCATGCGAAACGATCGGTTATTTCAAAACTTATTCCAAAGATTTAACTTTTCTAAGGACAACTGCTAGGCTTGCTCTATTCTGTGAGTCGCGTTTGTAACGTCACGTAATACGTAATTGCGTTCAAAAGGTCATGGGCGACATAGCCGGAAGTACAGAATCAAAATCGTCCGACATCGTTGTTTTACCTTTTAATTCCTTTTTTTTTTTGTAAACGGCGTTGAGCACGTTCAACCTATGCGTTCAACTTGTAAACACTGACTCTGTACTTACGGCTACGTCGCCCGTGACCTTTTGAACGTAATTACGTATTACGTGACGTTACAAACACGTCTCACAGAATAGAGCAAGGCTAGCATTTGTCCTTAGAAAAGTTACATTTTTGGAATAAGTTTTGAAATAACCGATCGTTTCGCATGATAAGACCCTTATTCATCGTCTGGTGTCGTTTAAAGACATTTGAAGCTGCATCTGGACCTTGGACCGTCTGGTTCCCATCGAAGTCATTATATGGAGAAAAATCCTGGAATGTTTTCATCAAAAACCTTAATTTCTTTTCGACTGAGGAAAGAAAGACATGGACATCTTGGATGACATGGGGGTGAGTAAATTATCAGCAAAAGTTTTTTTTTAAAAGTGAACTACTCCTTTAAGAGTTCCTTACACTGGAACTAAGGGGCCAAGCCGAACCCCTGAAAAACAACCCCACACCATAACCCCCCCTCCACCAAACTTTACACTTGGTTAATGCAGTCAGGCAAGTACCGTTCTCCTGGCAACCGCAAAACCCAGACTCGTCCGTCGGATTGCCAGACAGTGAAGCGTGATTCGTCATTCCAGGAAACACGTCTCCACTGCTCTAGAGTCCAGTGGTGGCGTGCTTGGATCCGGCTGTTCGGCCATGCAAACCCATTCCATGAGGCTCTCTACACACTGTTCTTGAGCTAATCGGAAGGCCACATGAAGTTGGGAGGTCAGTAGCTATTGACTGCAGAAAGTCTGTCTCACCATGCACTGACCCCACTCTGTGATTTTATGTAGCCTACCACTTCGTGGCTGAGTTTCTGTTGTTCCCAATTGCTTCCACTTTGTTATAATACCACTAGTCTCGCGTAGCCAGACCTTCAGACTGACGGCTGAAGGTCTGGAATTCATAGCAGCTTTCTTTGGTCAAGGCCCGCCCATAAGGCCGTTAGACCGACATGTCAAACAACCAATTACAGTTCGTTTCGTTCAGCGTCATGTTTCGGGGCGTGGAAATGTCCCCACAACAACAGACCGGTGTGCAACAAGTCAGTCAGCAGTCACCGGAGGCGCTAACTAACAACGCTCCGTGTTATTAAATTCACCCACGAACTCGCTCATGTCCATCTTATGTCCGCTTTGTCACACGAATGTAAGTTACGTCCCCGCCCCAGTGCGCTCACGCCTACTAAATAAACGCCTCACCTCCGGCGCCGCGCACTCGCTACATTCCCTTTAGCCTTTAGCACATCTAGTGGATGCATAACGCAAACCCAGTCAAACGTTTGACTCTGCAGTATCTTATGTGCCTTATAATCCAGTGTGCGCGACCTATATATGAATACTGAATCGGCCAGCTGCGATGTCAGCGTCTGTTTCATGTTTGTCCACAAACGCAGCTGATATACCCTTCGCAATTAAGTACTTCACTTGATCTTCCATAATAGATTGGAGGGGACCAGGGCCTGAAATTAACTTTTTCGGCCACCGGTCACTGTGGCAGGTGGATTTAAAAATTCACCTGCCACAGAGACTTTTTACCAGCCACTTTTTTTTTGCCTCATATTTTGCCTCAGCCAAAAATGGCTGGTAAAAAGAACTATATTGTGAAATTCCTGTTTTTTTTTCACCTTTATATAAAGGTGAAAAAAACCGGGAATTTCACAATATTGTTCTTTCACTTGTAATAGAATACACATTTAAGTGCGGTCAAGTAATAATAATAACTCTAAGAACATACATTTTTTAAAAATATTTTTATTAATTGATTTTGACACTCACACAACATATACAGTATATAGTATAGGCTATATAGTATATAGGCTACTCAACAGATAGACCTACCGCAGCTCGTATGTAAACAAATCACACGCGGCTGTGTTGATGGCTGACGTAGACAGATCCTGACAGCTTTCAGTTACAGCGGTTAGGAACTATGAACTAAATTAATATTGTTATTACTGGTAAAGTTACTGGGTACCGGATATTTTCTCACTGGTTCCCAACTCCCAACATGCACAGTTGCACACGCACACACATCTGTGCAACTGTCATTGTACTGTATGCTACGTCAGCGTTACATTATCTCATCCCATCTCACCAACAGTTTAATACTCGTACATCCAAACGTAGTCGGAAAAGGCCCTCGTCTTCTTCTGATCGCATGAACGTTCCGAAACAACAGTCGCTGTCATAAATCAGCCGCTTACGAACCTTGCCATTGCCGCCAATTGTCCACTTTGTATTAAAATGTCTTCTTTTACTTTTCTTTTTCTCATCCTCATCTTTTTGTTGGTTGTTTGTTTCAGCTGGCCTCTTTACCTCAGTAATGTGCCGCCACATTTTAGCTAAAGTCAAACGCAATGGCGGACTTAGTTGAAATGTAAAAATCCTAATGAATCACTCAATTCTCATTGGCTACCTGCCAATGTGGCAGGTAGATTGACAGTGTTACCCGCCAATAGAAAAATTCACCCGCATTTGGCAGGTGGTCGGGTGTTAATTTCAGGCCCTGGAGGGGACATACAACTACGTTTAGCTGATCTTGAAAAATGCTCATTGTCACGCACATAGGCCACTCATATAAACACAACAGTTTTTCTTCCGCAATCACACATCTGCGCTTTGTTTCCCGGCGGACCGAAAATAAACGCGACACTGACGCCCCCCGGAAATCCGATAAAATTCAACCAATCAGATGACGACTTCGACATTCCTGAAGTGTTTCCAGTTAAGTGTACCATATGCATCAGACGTTTAGCCAACGTTCCGTGGGCGTGACGTCTGAGGCTGAGACTATAATACCATTAACAGTTGACCATGGAATGTTTAGTTGTGAGGAAATTTCACTGAGCTCCTGAGAGCGACCCATTCTTTCACTATTGTTTGTAGAAGCAGTCTGCATGCCTAGGTGCTTGATTTTATACAACTGTGTCCATGGATGAAGTGATTGGAACACCTGAATTCAATGATTTGGAGGGGTGTCCCAATACTTTTGCCAATACAGTGTGTTCCTTCCACAAATAAACGAATCAATCATAAAGATTTATAAACTCAGTGAGTAAACTCCAACTCGCCGGCAGTTTTTGACGAATTGAACAGTTTTCTTTCACAGCCGTTTCTGTGTTATGTGTACTTAACATACAGTGTACTTTAATTTGGCATGTAAAGCTGGAAGCTATCATAGTTTTTTCTTGTGAAGTATGTGAAACAGCTTCTCGAATAAGAAAAATTGTAGGGCTGGACTTGATTTTGTCTATTGGGTTGTTGGATCATTGTGGTTTGCCATCACTGTGATCTCATGTGAGTGACAGGTTGTCCAACCCCTGTGGCAGTGAACATGAAGAGAAGAGATGTCATTGCAAGAATTTGTGCAAGTTATTTTGATTAAAGTTTACAAGGACACAAGAATTTTTAAAACGGATGTGCGTGGATTATTAATTTATAATGAATACTGCAGTGGTCCATTAAAAAAAGGAAGATTTGGAAGTATCAAATTGTGTTTGTTATATTTAGTTTTACCTGATGAAGAAGGGAAGGTTTGTTTTCTTGATAGTGTGTATGTGTGTGAGCAGTTTGATATCACTTCGGAGTCTCCTTCAGATTGCAGGGATCCTCTCAGCTTTATTACCCATGAACCAGCTGCACGACCTACTGTGAAGACTAACATCTGTAATGAACCGCCTCTGTTCAGTAGATGTGTTTCATCATGACCATCTGTTCTCATTTTTAGATTCAGTATGTGTTCAGATAGTATTCTTCTGTTTCTCTATCTTCTCTCTTAGGTTTCAATTTCAAATTGAGTGCATTAGCCTATTAACATGACTTTTTCTTTATTTTTATTTTTATTTTTTTTACCTCACTGTCTGTGTTCGGAATGTTCGGAAGTAGTAATATACTGCTAACTACATAAAAATGTATATAAAAAAGAATATGCAGTTTGCTGCACTAAACATGTTAAGCAGTAGTATGGTACATTTTTTTCGAGTCATCAAGTTAAAAAAATCCCGAATAAAATGTATTATTTTTTTTAACCCTGGTGCATCCTTATGGACATTTTTGTTCTTTTCAGTTTTGTTTTTTTGATCACTTTGCCTGTGTTAAAGCTAACTGCAAAAAAAATTGGCACAGGTGTGTATTTTTATTGGAATTTTACTATTTCACAGACATTTTCTTTTTTTTTTTTTTTTTTTTTGCATTAGGTACAAAAAAATAATCCCTCTCAGCACCTTTTGGTCAAAAAGTCCCCATTGAAACCCATTAAAACTGCCATTTTGAATCCCCGGTTCAGTTAACTATAAAATTATGCAATCTTTGTTAAGAGGCTTTCATTCTGATGGCAAGGCTTCAAATTTTATTTTTTTACTATTTTTTATCAGATGGTGCCATTTTTTTTTTAAGTTTGGCCTATAAAACAAATATCGCTTTATTCCTGTTTTCTGCTTCGGCATACTATAGAGCCAACTGGATAAATTATGCAACAATATTTGTGTGGGTGTGTTGGTATGGATGTCAGAGTGTGGTTAGTATGCGTTTTATAAAAAAATATGTTAATCAAATTTTGTCAAGAAAGAGATTGCCGTTAAAAATTGCTGTAGATATTGCTTCAGATTCTCCAAAAGGTCAATTTGAGTGCATTGCATTAAAGGAATAGTCCACTTCAAAATAAAAATAAAAAATCATCATTTACTCTACCTCAAGTTGTTTCAAACCTGTATGATTTTTTTTTTTTAGTTCAAAAGTTGATGTACCCCATTGACTTCCATAGAATTTTTATTTCCTATTATAAAAGTCAACATGTTTGGTAACTGACATTCTATAAAACTTTGTGTGTGTAAAGCAGAAGAAAGGAATTCATACAGGTTTGAAACAACTTGAGGTAGAGTAAATTATGACAGAATGTTCATTTTGAAGTGAGCTATTCCTTTTTATGCATTGTGAAATGCAGTATTCTGTTCTCTGTGTACTGTTGTATTGCACATTTGGGCATATAATAGGTAATCCGGGTATTCTGTGCGTACTGTGAACAGTACACACACCGCATAATACTTTCTTTCTGAAGTAGTAGGTTAAATGCCATTCCAAACATACCTCTTTCCCCTTTCCCTGCTATATAGGTAGTGAATGGGCCTCACACTTTCTGTTTTTCTATGTCCTTCAGCAGTCCCTCCACCGACCCCTCCTGCTGAAGACGTGGACCGACAGCGACGCAGGTTTAACATGCGCATGCTTGTTCCTGGACGTCCCGTTAAAGAGACTCCAGCCACACCTCCACCCGTCCCTGTAGAGCGGCCCACCTACAAGGAGAAGTTCATCCCACCTGAGCTCAGCATGTGGGATTACTTTGTGGCCAAAGTGAGACCGCGGCAACTAATTATTTACACTGATGAAAATCCCTTTTTTTAGTATTTATTCAGTTTATGAATCTATAAAGCATGTGTAAGAGTGTCTAATTGCTTTCTGTGTGTGTTTCCTCCAGCCTTTCCTTCCTCTCTCTGACAGCGGAGCGCTGTACGATTCAGATGAGAGTGGTGCAAGTGACGACGAGGATGATGATGACGCCTTCCTCTCTGACACACAGATGACAGAACACTCCGATCCAAACTCCTACAGGTGAGATTATAACACATCAAAATGAGAGTTAAGCAGGGTTGTAACTAGGAGAAGTAAAACTAAATAACTGAAATGGATTAACAAAACGCAGCAAAACACCAAATAAACAGTGGATTAAGAAATTAATGAAATATGGCAATGTGTTAATGACAAAATGAATTGTAGGCTACGTCCACATTAATCCGGATACATTTGAAAAGGGGGTTTTCGTTTAAAAACGCTCTCCGTCCACACTAGCGTTTTCAGGCGTTTTCCGACGTTTCAGTGTGGATGAGAAACTTCTAAATTCACTTTACTGCGCATGCGTGAAACTTCACAAAAGCTCACTGAGATGATACAGATGGGAAAATAAATAATAATGTCATCGCACAATAACAGGATAATTTTATTTAGCAAAATATCTCACCATCACGGATGCGTCCAGGTCGCATTCAGTCACCATATGTTTGGTGCTCTCCTGTTTTGCCGCAGGACAGCAAATGTGAGTAGACTACATTATCTGTCATCTTTGCAGTACTGTGCTATGAAGAATAGCACATATTAAGTAACGTAGAAAGTAACATATTTTAGCAATAGTGTAAAAATGAATAACACATAACAGGCACAATACCAATAAACATGAATATCTATTGGTATGACATGGATCACAAACGGCGTTTTCAAATGTATCCACTTTGGAGAGCGTTTTCCAAACGATACGTTTTTGTTGACTTAAAGGGTTAGTTCACCCAAAAATGAAAATTAAGTCATTAATTACTCACCCCCATGCTGTTCCAACCCCGTAAGACCTTCGTGCATCTTCGGAACACAAATAAAGATATTTTTGATTGAATCTGAGAGCTGGATCAGTCCTAGATAGACTGCCTAAGGGACTGGCTCTTGACGGCCCATAAAGTCATTAAATAAAAGGTTTAAATATTCCATGTGCCTACAGCGGCTCAATTATAAGTTTATCAAGCGACGAGACTACTTTTTGTGCGAAAAAAACATAAATAACGACTTTATTCCACTATTCCATTACTTCCTTAAGGGCGCATGCGCGAGAACTGAGACGAGGACGTTCTCATTCGACTACTTCTTGTTACCGGCTGCTCACCGCTTAGGAGTTTTACCGCCCCAAATTAATGACTTAATTTTCATTTTTGGGTGAACTAACCCTTTAAAACGGCGTCTCAGTGTGGACGGAAGGCCAAAACGGAGAGAAAAATATACGTTTTCAAACGAAAACGTATTAGTGTGGACATGGCAGTAATCATTCATGAAAATGTGTATCAGCATGTGTATATACTGTCAGTTAGTTGACTGAAGGATGATTGTGTGTTTTGTGTTTTTGCAGTTGGTGTCTGATCCGCTTAGTGATGGTCAAACTTGCCCTTAACAATGTCAAGACGTTCCTGCCCCTGACAGGACTGGACTTTACAGGTTCTTGAGAAGTAGAAACGTACTCTAACATGCAAATGGGCAGAAAGTAATTGAAATCATTAACTACTATTTCCTGCACCTCTCTTGTGTTGTCTTAGAGTTGCCAGTGACATCTCCGCTGGCCAATGCTGTGCTGAAGACATTGGAAAACTGGGAACAGATTCTTCTGGATAAGATTAACAAATTTGACGGCCCTCCACCAAACTACATCAACACCTACCCGACGGACCTGAGCGCAGGCGGCGGGCCTGCTATACTCCGACACAAAGCCATGCTAGAGCCAGAGAACACACCGTTCAAGTGAGTACTTGCGCTAAATGTCTCAAGTAAACAAAAGAATATTTAAATAATCATGTAAATGTGTGAATGTCGTCTTTTTTTCTCTTCAGGTCAAAGCACCATCTCTCCTTCCCTGCTCGCCGTCTGTGGCATTTCCTGGTCAAACAGGAGGTGCTTCAGGAGACTTTGATTCGATACATCTTCACTAAGAAAAGGAAGCAGAGTGAGGTAGGTCACTACACAACACAGGCGTGCGACCACACACTGATGAATAAATGAGGCGAATATTTGAAGTGGCAGGGCCAGTGATAGAGTGAGATGTACCAAAACACTAAAGTGGCTTTAGCAACAAAGGAACTTTTTCATAGTTCCTAGAACTATTGGCGAAACTACCCGTATTTTGGCTTGTTTGCACCGAACAAGGAACTAGGACTGATTTTCCTTTTGGAGGAACTAGTTTAGTTCCTACTTAAGAGTAGGGTCTTATCCAGCACTATAGGGACTACCAGTGACGTTAGTGTACGCTTTTTTTTTTTCAAGCAGTATAAACACAGATTATACCCTATTTACTCCAGAAACTAAATCTATGAACATGGAAAACAGTGATAGATGGGCCTCTTCACATTAGGAGAAGGTCATGCAACCAGGAAAATGTTCCTCAGGGAACCACCCTTACCCCTTTTCCACCAAAGCATTTTAAAAGCCGGTTCGGAGCCGGAGCCTATGCGCGAACCAGTTCTTTGTGTTTCGACAGCCAAAGAACCGGTTCTCGGCTGGGAAAACTGGTTCCAAAGCGGCACCAACTCTTTGCTGGACTTGAACCGTTATTTTACCACGTCATGCTTACGTCGGGGGCTGGGGTGGGTTTACTTGTGTTCTAAACATCTTTTCTGACCATCACAAAGCCAGGAGAAACATTTGCAGAAACACGATGGAGTCCGCCTTTGTAATTGTTTTGCTTGAAATTGGCACAAGCGTTTCTATTTTTTAATTTTTATTTTTATTTTATTGAAGACATTATAAGCAAAGAAGAAAACAGTCACAATATAGAACAAATAAATGGAAAGAAAAAAAAAGACATATAACTTATCATAAAAGATTACATATCAAACGAAAAGATTTAATCAAATACTTACGTATTTCAATTGTTTATAAAGCCTTCTTGGTACACGAGTTAGAGATAATCCCAAAGTAATGTTGTACTTGCAAGCGTTTCTAGCTAAGACGTATCGCGACGTACACAGTGACGTAATGACGTCATTCCCTGGGCGCCAAACAGGTTTTGAAGGGGTTCGCAAGTTGAACCAACTCCGAACCAACTTTGAACCAGCACCAGTTCCGAACCAGTTCTTTTTTGGTGGAAAAGGAGTACCTGGAACTTAGTTCCTAAAAGTACGTTCCTAGAACTACCCGGTGCGAAAGCCCCTTAAAGGGATAGTTCATTTACATATTGTCAATAGATCTTTAATCATCAATAGCACTTTGATGGACTTCCAAAGACATACAGCCAGTCACTCCCTTTATGAAGCTTGGAAGAGCCAGGATATTTATTTATATGACTCAGATGGTATTCGTCTGAAAGAAGAATGTCATGTAAACCTAGCATGGCTTCAGGGTGAGTAAATCATGGGCTAATTTTCAATTTTGGGTGAACTACCCTTGAACCATTTCTGGGTGAACTAGAATGGTGAGTGGAATGAGGTGGGCCAGAGTTAGGTAGCAAAAGGATGGGAATAGAGCAGGAGTAAAGATGCAATGAAAGGGGTTGACGTTGTGGTCACATTAGCAAAATGTTGTGACCAAAAAGGTCCAATTGAATTCCATTTGAAATTACTGGATTTCTCCCGTGAAAATTTGTAGAACAACAGTGCCTTCGCCTTTAGACAACAAATTGTGCTGTGATAGATGAGATGTAATGCAATAAGTGGGACCAGAGTGAAGGAATTGAATAGGTGCTGCCAAACTGCAGGAGTAAAAGGGGTGGGGCAATGTAGGAGTTGGGTAATGAAAGGGATGGGGCCAGAATAATTTGTTACATTTACATAGCGCTTTTCTGGGAACTCAACGCGCTCTACATATGAAAGGCGGAATCTCCTCAACCACCACCAATGAGCAGCATCCACCAGCAGCCATAGTGCGCCAGATAGTCCACCACAAACCAGCTTAATGGTGGAGAGGAGACCATGAAGCCTTTCAGTATATATGGGGATGATTAGGAGGCCATGATAGATAGAGACCAGTGGGCAAGTTTAGCCAGGATGCCAGGGATTTGGGATTTTTAATGACCACAGAGAGTCAGGACCTCGGTTTTACATCCAATCCCAAGGACGGTGCTCTTTGAAAGTATAGTGTCCCCATCACTTTACTGGGGCGTTAGGACCCACACAGGTCACAGACCACTCACTTCACACCTCTTCTAGCAGACACCTAGTTTTCCCAGAAGGTCTCCCATCCAGGCACTGACCAGGCTCAGCCCTGCTTAGCTTCAGTGGGCAGCCAGTCTTGGCTGTGGCATATCACCCTGTAGAATGAGGGTTAAATTCAGCTGTTGCCAGAATTATGTAATATAGAGGGTGGGGCCGGCATAAAATCAATATATATTTTTTAATCAAGATTAAAAATATAGAACTTTAGAAAGTAGCCATCTTATATGTTGAGGGTAAGTACTGACAGAGACACTGGAGGGAATGTGCATGTTATCTCAAGACAATCTCTCTCTGACGAAGCTCCCAATGAGATTCATTTTGCTCTTTATTATTTGATTTGTTTTTTCTCCATCTTGTCTGTCATTCGTGCATGTGTTTTTGTGCTGTGTCCCGTGTGTGTGTTGTGGTGTGTATTGTGTAGTCTTTAGATGATCATGTGGACCACCTCATACAAAACGGCATTACTGGAGCTCGCAAAACCAGCAAGGTACTGAGACACAGAACGGGACTCGTCTCTCGGTGAAACCCTCTTAAAGCTTTAGGCTTCTGTCCTCTGTTAACCTGCTGTGACCTCACACACACAAACACACACGTTCATCTCTTTCCTCACTCTCCCTAACTCGTCTGGCTCAGCACTGCTCTTCCTCACTAACCAACGACACTGAAAGTGGTTTATCTGACGGATTCTGCTTCAGACACCTTGTTTAGAAGATCAAGCAATAACAGCGATTAATTCATGTTTTGCCTTCTGTGGAGGTGTGTACATGGTCTCAACTGCATGTCAGCAAACATTCTGCTACCGCTGCTGTGTGTGTGTGTGTGGATGTGATTGGGAAAATATTAGAACAGCAGAACAGACTAATGTGAGTGTGTGTTTTTATATGGGTGTGTGTTATGTTACAGGTGGAGGCTGATATGGGTTACCCTGGAGGCAAAGCCAAAATCATCCATAAAGAATCTGACATCATCATGGCATTTGCCATTAACAAGGTTTGGAAATTTCTATATGGGTGAGTTTAGGGCAGGTTTGGTGGTATGGTTACGTTTAATGGTGGGTTAAGCTGTAATTACAGAAATAATAGCTGTGCTTACATGCAGTCATGCAGAAGTATAATGTAAAAAACATGTATGTACACATTCACAATAAGTGCATTATATCAAATTATTAATTTAAATGCATGTACAAAGGGAGACTGAAGGGGGACCGTCTTTTTTGCAGAGTTGTTTCCATCATTGGAATAAATTACATTTTAAAATGTATTCAAATAGAAAACAGTTATTTTGTTCATTTGTAATAATATTTTGCAATATTAAAATGTACTGCATTTTGGCATGGTGAGCTTAAGAGACTTCTTTTGAAAACATACATGTTTTTGACTGCTACTGTATTTCTGAATGGGATCAAATGCGACTTATAAACTGAAGTGACTTGTTTTTTTCCTCTTCTCTCAACAATGCATTTTATTATTGCTGCATGCTGAAACAAACTCTTTCAAAGGATCAATATAAAAATCGTGTTTTAACGTCCCATTTAACTTGTGTTTTGTGTTCTTTGTCTCAGGCTAACACTAATGAAATAGTTCTGGCGTCCACTCATGATGTCCAGGAAGTGGACGTGTCCACGCTGCTCGCAGCTCAGCCTTACACCTGGATCGGAGAAGAATTTGACAAGGAGTCTCGCAGGTTTGTCACCTGTCTGTGTGTGTTTGGAACATTCAGCTGACAGATTTGAAAGGATTGCTATGAGCGTCTTGTTTTCTCTGTATAGCTCTGATGATGTGGACTACCGCTCGTCTCACACCAACATCGCCCAGGCCAGCGCCGGTCCCTTTGCCCCCCAACAGATGGCAGCGTCCTCTTCCATGCCCTGGTTGGGCAGTGGGCAGACCAGCATGGGTGCCAGTGTGGTATGTTAGACTGTTTCCTGTCTGTAAATAAACTGCATTAAAGAAAGTTAACAATTTGGAGAATGGAAAATGAAGATCCCTTATTATATACATGTAGAACGTGCATGTTCCAAAGGCATTCTTCCCAACTATCTAAATCAATCTTTAAAGCCAATTTTATTTCCCAGGCCAGTCTAACCAGAAAAATCTTACATCGAATCTAATGAAAATAACTATTACATGTCAACTCGATTTTTGATATAAAATAGCCGTGGAAACTGGCACACGTTAACAAACAAACACAATTCTGACAATTAAATATTTAAATACTTATTGGAACATTATTATGTCATGGCCAAGAAGTTTCATTGAGGATATTTTTATTAAATCTGTAAATAAAAGAGCATTTTAAGATTTAGAAAAATTTAAGTAGGCTGTATGTAGAATTCTGAAACCCTTGTCATTGCCTACACTGGTGGCCATTAAGTGAATCGACCAGGGTGAGAAAACTGCAGTTAAGAAAGCATGATCATCATCATGTTTCCATGAGCTCTGCAACTCACCGGCATCTTGTCAACAGATGAGGTCATTACAATCAAACAGTGTAACTTTAAAGTCTAGAATTAATCCATTTTCTTTGCATGACACATTGACATTGTACAGAATGGCTCTTTCTAACCTGGCCCTAGCCAGATGAACGTCGTTCCGCTTAGCTCCGCCTAGCTTCACTCACATTCATCTGGAACCTCTTCCATTGAGAGTGATTTCTCCAACCAACTTTATGGCTTAGCCAATCAGGACGCAGGGCGGGAGTTTCACAGATGTGACGTAGTGGAGAAGCGACCGTGAGACTGTTTTGATTCAGACAACAATGGCGGCTCGCATCGAGGAAGCAAGCGTTAACATTGATGCTGCTATTTCATCCGTGTTGTCCAATCTACCTACTATTGTTTCATTTAATATTTCCTAATATTTCAGTCACGGGTTGGCTTCGGTGTGAGTGGTTGAAATAGCACGTCGATAAAGATGACAGACAAGTGGCTTATCCAATCATATGCAAGGATTTTTGATAAGGCCCAGCCTTCTGAAACGCCATTTCAATGGATCGGTTCCAGATGGATGAGTGGAGCTAGGCGGAGCGAAATTCATCTGGCTAGGGCCAGGTTAGGCTCTTTCGGCATTATCCTGAATATCGTATTAAGCGTTTGTTTTATGCATCACAGAATGGAAAGAGGCTCTCGGGAGTGCACGTAAACGTCACATCCTTTTCGTTTTCCCTGCAAAACCCAGTAGCACCTCGTTGCAGTACACGAGACCAGTACTCTACGTTCATTTAAGACTGCTCTTATCGACATTTTGGCATAATTTGTGTGTTATGGTTTGTTCAAGCCCCGAAAGAGAACTCGATACAGACGCGCGTCTTTTCTGTGGTTCGTGTGTCTGTTAATAGGCAGGATTTAACGACTACTGCGTAATTGCGTTCAATATTTTTAAGCCTTTAAACCTTTTTCACATGCCAACCGCGGTGCCGTGGTGGGCATGTCATGAAACCGGTGTTGCGACTGAACACCGGTAACGCCGACTACCGTAACAAGCCTATTAATTATTTATTTAGGAATTTGTAACAAAGTATTTCGGATTCATATCGAGTTTTTTGGGGGTTCGCAACATTAGAATTTTTTTTATCCGATTCCGACACATTTGTATCTGCAGCTGTGGTAACTAGTAGGGCTGGGTATTGACACAAATTTCACAATTCGATTCGATATCGATTCACAAGCTTGCAATTTGATTCGATTTCGATTCAATATTGATTATTTTGGATATCAGTTACAATAAATGGCAAATTTTCTCAAGGAAATCAAATATCTTAACTAATGCTGTAAACTATGGGAGTCTAGTTGTAGCCAATAGGCTTCATTAGCCTAATATGAAGGTAATAATGAACTGTTTTGTAGCTATACAATCACTTAAATTACACTTTTATTTATTTTTATAATAAGAAGATTATATGAAATATAAACATTTAAATGGTGGCTGTCATAAAAACTTGCCAGATTAATTCAAATATGCATTAAATATTGAAGAACATTAAGATTATAATGGATATGTAATATGGTGTATATGAATTATATACGATTAGTCATCCTGTTTCATTTGAATGAATGGAACATTGTATCGCGGCTGCGCGCATCCAAAAAAAATCGCAATAATCTTTGTCCTTTGTTACTATTGACATGAAACAAAGTCTCAATTTTCAAATTACGTCCATTTTCTTTAGAAATTCAAAAACATAAATAACGTTTTGGCGCTGTAGCGTCTGATCTCTCTTCTGGCTTAATAATACCAGTTACAGCGCGAAATAAACATGAATGAGCATCTGAAAGTGTGGTATAAGATAGAGTACAACTTATCGAAATCCGTATCATGTCACATTGATTCGCTCAATCAGCGTCAACCGTGGAAAGACGTCAGTTAAACAGCTTGTAATCAATGTCATGTATCGTCATATTTACCTCAGAAAACCCACATAAACTCGTTAGTCAGCTAGAAAAAATAACTGCAGAGAGGAGCATTTTGCTAAATATATGAAGAGTTCAGATGCAAAAGCCTCTAAATGCCATTTGAAATTTTCTTCTTTAATGATGATTTTTATCAAACTTGTATATTTAAGTTCAGTAATTTCACTTAAATAACAATTAATAGGTTATCTTCATTGCCATTTAAGTGAAATTACTGAACTTAAATATACAAGTTTGATAAAAATCATCATTAAAGAAGAAAATTTCAAATGGCATTTAGAGGCTTTTGCATCTGAACTCTTCATATATTTAGCAAAATGCTCCTCTCTGCAGTTATTTTTTCTAGCTGACTAACGAGTTTATGTGGGTTTTCTGAGGTAAATATGACGATACATGACATTGATTACAAGCTGTTTAACTGACGTCTTTCCACGGTTGACGCTGATTGAGCGAATCAATGTGACATGATACGGATTTCGATAAGTTGTACTCTATCTTATACCACACTTTCAGATGCTCATTCATGTTTATTTCGCGCTGTAACTGGTATTATTAAGCCAGAAGAGAGATCAGACGCTACAGCGCCAAAACGTTATTTATGTTTTTGAATTTCTAAAGAAAATGGACGTAATTTGAAAATTGAGACTTTGTTTCATGTCAATAGTAACAAAGGACAAAGATTATTGCGATTTTTTTTGGATGCGCGCAGCCGCGATACAATGTTCCATTCATTCAAATGAAACAGGATGACTAATCGATTCTTGAGATTTAAGAATCGATATCGGTTCGTAAAAATGATAATCGATTAATATCGAGAAATCGATATTTATTACCCAGCCCTAGTAACTAGAGAAGAGCTGGCAACCCGAATGCTGCAACACTACTGAGTCCGTGATTGGTAGATCGGTGGAGGGTGACGCATCAGAACAAAACACAACTTGACAATATCAACATCAGTCAAGGGCTGCGACTTCACTTTTTAAATGGCAATATCCTGGCCGGACTACTGTTGTCAGTGACATATCAGGGAAAATGTATGATTAATTGAAATACATTTCTTGCATACTGCTCCTTTAAGTAAAATTTGTGACATTTGTACATCTGTGGACATCTTTTGTACAGAAGGTCACATTTTCTTGCATGTACTGAAGCATAAGATGCTCTTCAAACGATTCTCATGCTGGAGAACATGATCCTCTTGTTTATGCGGTTTCGAAACTGCAAACCAAATGCTCAAATAAATTCATGTTCTTTTTTTTTCAATTGAACTTTTCATTCAAGTAGTTAAGCAGCAAAGAATATTATTTGTAATGTAAAAGTTTGTATTTTATTAGAAAAACAAACATGTTTCCTAGTCGTCTCATATTTTGGGCCCGTTGTACATACGCGCACACTGAAGCAGGTTCATGCCGGTCACGTTCCCACAGAGCTCCAACCACAGATGAAGAGCGGCTACTGAGTGTTTTCTTTTGGCTGTTATCAGCAGTTCTGCTGATACAAACAATGAGTCGTGGTCTCAACAGAGCTCTTGATGAGTCTGTATTGAGCTGATAAGAGCGTTTGGAGGTAGTGGAGTAAACCGTCCGAGCGGCCCAAGGTACAGACCTGCGTCATCAGCCCACAATCTGTTCTCATTCGCAGTTGATAAAGATGACACAATCAACATGGGGAAACTACTTTCAAACTGTAGTAGCCAGCCCTACATGTTACTGATCAATTCAAGGATTTAAACAATTATCAGAATCGAATGCATTATCATTTTTAAATGTGTTATTCATACAAACTATTAACAACGATCTAACACAAAAACAGTCCCTTGAATGCCTTGCGCAAAGAGTACTGACACTATCATTATTTATGTCATTAGCTAAATAAGACTATATAGTATTGTGAATTGTACTGTAAAATATGAATGAACTGTGTTTTGTGTGTTTGAGAGAATCTCTGGTGTGTTTAACTGTGCGTGTAATTTCTGTCAGATCATGAAGAGGAACCTGAATAACGTGAAGAGAATGACGTCTCATCCCATCTATCAGTACTGTTAGTGTCTCTTATTTCACACACAAACACTGTAGGGTTTTGATGAAACTCCAGTTGACTTCTCTGTGATGTTTGCAGATATGACGGGAGCTCAGGACGGCAGTGTGAGGATGTTTGAGTGGAACCGTCCACAGCAGCTGATCTGCTTCAGACAGGCCGGAAACGCTCGGGTCACACGCCTCTATTTCAACTCACAGGGCAACAAGGTATTGAAGCTGCCATTATAAGGCTGAACGATTTTGGAAAATAACCTAATTCCACTTTTTTTTTTACCAATGTTGCGATTTAATTATTATTTAATTAAATAATTTATTAATAAAATAATAAAAATAAAATAATAAATAATTATTTTATTATTTAATTATTTTTTAAGCTCTTTATCTTCTGGATTATTCAACAAAGACAAGCAATGACACATTGTATATTTGGGGTGGGAATCTTTTGGGAGCTCACGATCTGATTCCAAAATTATTCTTCTACTTTTTTTTTTCTTTTTAAAAAAATCATATTAATAAAACTTAATCTTTTTTGAAATTTAATTACATGTAATTATAAGGACTTTTTAAAATAATTACACAATAAAACAATTTATTAAAACAATTGCATGTTAAGAATTTTAAATATACTGTATAAACTAATGATACAATTTATTGATAACCAATAATAAATGTAATACATTTAAATGCTTATTTTACACAGTATTTATTGAAAATGCACAACAAAAATATTCACCTGGTAACTGTTACTTAGGTGTTGTATAATCATTTCCAGGCTAATTTATGTACTATTGTTTTCGTTGAATAAAGTGAGTATAGCCCCTATCACACAGAGATTCCGGAAAATACACGGATAATGTGACCCGGCATTTGTCCCGGGATTATTTGATTTTGGTTCATTCACACTGCGTTCACACACATCCCGTAAAGATCCCGGAAAGACACGTGACGTCAGGATGAGACGTGTAACGTATGCGTCAAAAACATGAAGCTGAGTGGTTTTTAAAATGCCAGTTGTGGTTTATTTTAGAAGCTGCATTTCAGAAGGTGCAGTCCACATAAAGTACAAAAAAAGCTTAAAAAAAAAAAAACTTGCTAAAAAAGATGACACTAAACAATGCCTAGTGTCACATCCACAAAAATATCAGCATGTCTCACCTCAGACATGTTCTAGCATTTGCACAGTATACACAGGATTGCAACATTATTCCCCAAACCTGCTCAGACAATGGTTTAAATGCACAAGTTTCCCGCCAAACACTAGTGGGACAAACCATTGTCGCGGGGTGGAACCTTTCCCCTGGCACATAAATAATATAACTAATGTTCAAGAACTTTCTGACTTGCAATAATCATAATACAAACATGCATAACGTACAAGCACAAACTCAAATATTTAACACCTCATAACACTCATGTCTCTCTCCATCTTGAAAAATGGTACGTTCTGGCTATGTAATGGTACACTGGTTCAGACAGGTAAAATCTAGCATGTGCTATAATTTACACAACAAAGAAATAATTTAGGTATCAGTCAAAACATTAACACGTTGAACACTTGAGGTTGACATCGTCAACATAGAATACACAATAAACTATTCCTGCGATCAGTACACCAAGTCAATTCAAAATAGCACTAGGCTGGTACTCTAGTGATGATGTCATTGACCTGGTTCATCATCACAGCAGTGTTATGTAATGAGAGAGAAAGGCGTCCTGTTGTTCCTTCTGTACTGCATTTGAATCCTTATGCAATACGCAGCTTAAAATATTGTCTGCACCCTTAAATGCCTCTATTCTGTCTGTCGGCAGTGTGGTGTTGCAGATGGTGAGGGTTTTTTGAGCCTCTGGCAAGTCAATCAGACCTCCGCAAACCCCAAACCGTATTTGGTAAGAGCCTTGTCTTTGTATCACACACGTCTTCTATTACTGACAGTCTCTAACATCTAATGTCTGCCTTCACCGTTTTAAATAATTACCTTGTAAATGTCTAGAATCAGTTTATTTTATAAATGTCTATATTTTATACTGAGGCATACACATATTGTGACTTTAAGACCACACTTAATAGTTTCTTTAAATTAGATAATTTATAATATCAAAGCATGTGTCATCTGCAAACAAATGATACTAGAACTTTTCCCGAAACTAACTTTACCATTAAATTGTCATTGGTTTGATAGTTTATTAGTAAAGTAATAATCATCTCTTGTCTGTCTCAGAGCTGGCAGTGCCACAGTAAAAACTGCTGTGATTTTGCCTTCATTACATCCTCCAGTCTGATCGCCACAGCGGGACAGTCCAACGATGGCAGGTCAGTTAAATGATTTATCGTAATGTCATATTGAAAGAGACTGTAAATAATAGAAATGTATATAAAAAGACTATAATGTTTTAAGGAAATGTTTCCATTTCTCCACAGGAATGTTTGTTTATGGGACACTCTGATCTCTCCAAGTAACTCTATGATACACGGTGAGTTCACAGACTTTTGGGGGAAGATTTAAAAAAAAAGTTGAATAAATTTTTATTTTATTTTTTTAAATTTTTTATTCTGTTTAATTGTCCATATACTGTATATATATATATATATATATATATATCAATTAATCTTTGCACAATAGTATGTATATATATATATATATATATATATATATAGTTGGAATCATTATGCATAAAAAATTCTGGATGTTATTTGTATTTTGGTTCCACAAACTGTATTTGGCATTTAATTCAACATAAACTCTTGTGGTTTCTCTCTGGGCCGCACTAAGAACTGATTATTGCTTTTCTTTTTGCACATTAATACCATATCAGCAAAATCAAATATCGATCAACCTCTAATTTGTATGTATTTATTTAATAGTGCATAAACCAATTTCAATAAATGTTGAATAAAACCTGTCTAGAGTACTTTAAACGTGCAGATACCCTTTTTTGCCGTTGACTGTGTACCGCACCCTATTTGCTTACGAATCTGAGATGCAGAACTAATTTAAAAATACTATTTAATTTGATTTTTTTAAAACTCTACAGATGCCCTGGTTTTATTCTGTTTTGTTTTTTTTCTATCCAGCGTTCCAGTGCCATGAGAATGGTGCAACGGTTCTTCAATATGCTCCTAAACAGCAGCTGATCATCACAGGCGGCAGGAAGGGATTCGTCTGCATCTTTGACATCCGTCAGAGACAGCTGCTCAACACATTCCAAGCACATGATTCGGCCATCAAAGCACTGGCCATGGATTCCTCTGAGGACTTCTTTGTCACCGGCTCAGCCGAAGGGAACATGAAGGTATATTTCCCTAGAACAGTGTTTCCCAACCCTGTTCCTGGCGGCACACCAACACTGCGTGTATTCTTTGTCTCCCTTATCAAACACACCTGATTCAACCCATCAGCTCATAATCAGGTGGGTTAATGAGCTGATGGGTTGAATCGGGTGTGTTTGATTAGGGAGACAAAGAAAACACGCAGTGTTGGTGTGCCGCCAGGAACAGGGTTGGGAAACACTGCCCTAGAACGACACGTGTTACTTAAATCAACTTATGTTGCCGCAATGTGGATATTTAGGCTAAAAGCAGTCACATTTGATATTGATAACATAAAAATAAACTGAATTTAAAGTATTACCAAGTGACCAACTGAATGATCATTTCGTTTCTCCGAAATCAAGTCAGTGCGGAGATCTCTTCCTCCTCAGGATCTGTCAACTTCAGTAGGGTGTAGTGAAGTATGTCTCGAGAATGGAATGCAATGGAAACGCATTTTGCGCATTTACAGTCACCTGACTTAGAAGACGGAGTGTGTTTTAGGTCCGGGTCCGCAAATAATAATAATAATAATATTATCATCATTAGCCTATTATAACATTTATTAGGCTACATGTAGAAGACGCTTTTATTCAAAAAAGGAACAAAGCAATTCGTCACATCTCATCAGTACAGGTTGGACAATAATAATAATAGGGCTAAGATTATCACAAATAAACACTCGATTTTGACCAATATCCAAGAGTGTGTGCGGAGTTTGGAGCATGCACTCGATGGCAGACAGTCGCGGTGCGCCGTGAACACTTTCATTTTCCCATCAACAGTGGAATCAACTTAAAATACTCGATCATTTCTGGTTATACAGAAAATAATAATAGCCTACATTATTCGCAACTACTTTTATTTGCATAATGTCACAATAACAAGAAAACGTTGTGCTTTCGTAAAATAAAATAAAATAATCAGGCGCGCTTTATGATCTTGGTGAACTGGAGCGCGAGAACTCAAACAATAGCCTTTATAGACTAAAGCTTTAAATGTCCACTTTAAAAAGAACAAATTCGAATCGTAAGCTAATGCCTTCTGATTATGTAATCCGTATGAAAGGTGCAGTTCTCTCTGAAGGTGCATCCGGAGATTATGTTTTTACCTCGTTATTTTTTCAGACGCATTTATAATAACTTGCCTATACAGCACTGCGGGAATAATATCATAAATATCCAGGTTCTATTTTGGCCTTAGAAAACTAGTAAAATCTACATTTTTTTCCCATATTAATTTGTGAATATTTTAAATGTTTTAAAGGGGGCAAAAAGTCATAAACAAATATCTGAAAATTCGTTGAGATGTATATAGCGCAGGCTGCTATTGGTGTGGTCAAACTAAAATGTTGGTGTTCAACTTTGCGTTTTAAAAATACAACAACCGTTAATTTTTCGTTTTGCAACGACCGTTTGGGACATAATTCGAGATAGAGTTCTTTATTAAATTAATTTTAAAAAAAACAAGAAACAATAATTTCAGGAATAGCCTCTCTAAACCTCAAAGAAATGCCATCAAGACATCGAAGTAGAAATAAGGGAGAAACACCCAGGAACTCTGTGTCTTTCCCTGCCATTAATGCTTGGATAACACCATGTCACCTTCCTTCCATTAATAATAATAATGTCGAGTGCGGTGCATGGCTGTGAAATAGGTTATAAACCTACCAAAGTCTGTTGCCATGATTTTTGGAATGGCTTATCGCGAGAGGAAAAAAAAAGACGCTTTAGTCGCATAACATCGGTTAATGGAAACACCGTCATTTCGCAATAGTTTTTTATCGACATTTGGAAAATATCGCAAAAGTTTTGCGCAAATCTGTAATTGAAATGCGCCTACTGTCTCAGACCGACATAGTGGTTTAGCAATACAATACTACAATATCCACAATGATATTCGCAACGGATTGAAGTGCACGACCGAGTGAAGACAGTGCGCTAGTCACATGAGAAAACTCGGTCTCGACTTGGTCTCGGTCTTGGTCTCGACTTGGTCTCAGCTTGGTCTTGGTCTCAACTTGGTCTTGGTCGCGACTTGGTCTCGGTCTTGGTCTCGACTTGGTCTCGGTCTAGGTCTTGGTCTCGGTCTCGACTTGGTCTTGGTCTCGATCTTGGTCTCGGGCTTGGTCCCGTCTTGGTCTTGGTCTCAACTTGGTCTCGGTCTTGCAGCACCGGCTCTCTTCGCTTTTGCACTGCGTGTTACGACTCATCTCGGCACGGCTCGGTTAGCTTTAGCTCGGTTGCTTTTCCACTGCAGTTAGTACCGCTTTAAAGTGGGTTGGATTATAGACTGATTGATAACAGTGGTGGCTGTTACTGGCTATTTAAATCTAGCGTGTTTGTTTTCCCGTGTTGATGTCTATTGGTCGCAAATACAATGACGCTGGTAGTGACGATTCTGTCTGACCAATCAATGATCTGCAGTATTTTACGTCACATTTCAGTACCGGTACTGTACGTTTGGAACTTCAACAGACCAGGTACCATATAAAGCAAGCCATACCGTACCGTACCATGCAGTGGAAATGCGGCATAAGTGAGCAGAGCCGAAAAGCGAGCCGCATCGTACCATGCATTGGAAAAGCGCCATTGGTCTTGGTCTTGTCTTGGTCTCGATTCGCTCTGGTCTCGGTCTTGGTCTTGGCCTCGGTTTAGGCGGTATCTGAAAACTGCAAACAATAGCCTTCCTTTTATCTCTATACAAATGACAAATTATCATGCAGTACTCATGGCTACCTGTCAGTAGATTCTCTAAATTCCATAATTTTTATAACAAATAACTAGCAATGCAATCAAAATTTTTTGGAGGACTCAAACCGTTGCCCGAAATGGTGGCATTTAATCAAACAACGTAGTCTAATAAAATAAAGTCTTTGCAAACAGATAAGCTATGACAGGTAAACACATCAGCTGTGTGGATGCTTGGGCTTGGTTGACAGTATGAATTTTTTATTAAAATCTCTTTATTTTTACGAACCGAGATCTCTTAGCCTATGCTGTTTTCAGTTCACGCGTAAATAAAACTTTACTAAACATTATTTGTAGCGCCTTCCATCCGATAATCGCTATAAGCTTTGTGTTTTGATGCTTTTGATATGAAACAAAAGTCTTAACTTTAAATTCTGTCAGGTTTATAATGAACTTTAAACAGTGAATGTTTTGACGCTATTTAAAGTGCCATGACAGAATTTTTTACTAGTTACAGCACAAAATAAACACGAAGGAACATCCAAAGATATGTTTAAAGATGCATACAACATAACTAAATATATCATGTTTCAGGTAATCATTGAAAGATGTCAATAAAACAGCTTGTTACGTAATGTTACATTCACCTCAGGAAAGCCATTCAACTTTTTAGTTGGCAAGAAATAAATGACATTTAGCTAAAGCACTACATATTCATTATGTTTTTCTTAACCTGTTGTTTTTATTATGTAATGTATATTTGGAAACTTTAATCTCTGTGAAAAATGCATTATGTGACATCACTACTAAGAATTGTCTTCCTGTTCTGGTTCAGGTCTGGAAGTTGGCGGGTCACGGTCTCATGCACTCCTTCAGCACCGAGCACGCTAAACAGTCCATATTCCGAAACATCGGCGCTGGGGTGATGAAGATCGAAACCTGCCCAGGTAACCGGATCTTCACCTGCGGAGCCGACGGGACCCTGAAGATGAGGGTCCTTCCCGACCGCTACAACATTCCGGCCAGTATTTTCCAGATCCTCTAACACCGGAGCTGCCGTAGAACACTAATGCTTTCGTCGGCACCTCTTCGTTTCCTTAGCTGTGAATCGTAAACCGGTAACAAATATCTTCGCGCTGCAGAATCTCCTTACCGTCCCGCCCCTCACGAAAAGACGCTGGAAAACACGCACGAGGTACTGTAATTCCCGGAGACGGATCCGGATGATGTGTTTGTAGGAAAGCCGTATGCATGAGCTGTTTGAGTCATCGCACTCCATTCCCAGGTTATTGATCGTGCTCCGTAAAAGTGCTCAAAGCTCCATTTTTAAGTGTGTATGTGTGTGTGTGTCTTCATTTTGTGGCCATTTTAGCATCTAAAATACCAGCACTGTGCTTCTGCTATCAGTGTAAGTCCAGTCGTTGGATTTAGTTTTTACTGTACGTTTTCTCCTTGGCTGCTAATGTATTTGCGGAGTGTAAAATGGCACAGTACCCTGGTGGCCCGGCCCCAGAGACACACACCCTTTCCTTCCCCGCGCACACATGCTGCTGTTGACACGCTTGTTTCCGTAGCAGCCAAACAGCTAAGCATCCCACGCAGGACGTCGACAACGCGACGATGATGCTTGCTCCTGGAAATGACGCGTTTCACCTCTTCGTTTTTCAAGCCCTGAAATTCTCACTTTTAACCGACAACGTTTCGTTTTTGCACAACGTATTGGTTTGTTTTGTTTTGTTTGTTCTTTTACAAATGCTTGTGTTTATATTTAACTTTAGGAATGTAAGGTTTGTTTTAGATGTATGGGACAAAGTGCAACACGCTCGTGTTTTTATTTATTTACGTATTTATTTTTTTCATGTTTTATCTGTTCTTAAAATTTGCACTCAGATCTGGGGAAACAATAACAATCTTGCGTTACAAGTGGTAAAAGCTCTACTAGAGGAAACTGTTATTTACAAATGAATGTCTGGCTGTGTGTGGCCGAGTAGTAAAAAGTGAAAATAGTTTTAAATGAATTATTATATATAAATATATAAATATAAAATTGATCTACAACAATAGCTTGTACAAACACAATAATGCTTTTAGTTTTATTTTTTGGATTTTATCTTAACTGCTGGAATAGTCGTATATTTGGTTTGATGTATGTGGTATTTATTAAAATCATATTTGTGTTTCTGTCTGATTTGCTGGGCACCATGTCAACTGTACGTATTTTAAATGTTCAACCGATGGTCTGATGTGTATTTATTGAACAGCCTGATCTGTCTGTGTGTGTGTGAAAAATGCAAACCCTAAAAACACTGGTTGATATTTCCGAAGGAACGGGTAGTTCTGTCATGGTCAAAGTTTTACCTTTGTAAGTTGAATAAATTCTTTTTATTTGAATTAAGCCATTTCACTTTTACTATTTCAACTCAACACGCCTTTAGATTAACATATTTCAGGGTTTATTTCAGGATTTCCAATCATTTGTAGATACATATGCATGCAATATAAATGAAACAATATTTAGCAAATATATTTGGTTTCAGACTTACTAAAAATGTAACACAACTTGAAGTCAACATGAAATCAAAATACACCTCATTTACTTAATGCACATCTGAAATTCTATAGGGTTCATAAGTGCATGTCCAAAGAAATATCGTTTTTTTTGTAATCTTACTCCAAACCTACTCCAGCACTGAAACGACATTCCAATTGACATCAGAATGGCTGTAAAGAAAATAATACTAGCAAATAGCAAAATAATGGTAAAAATTGTAAATGGTACACTAACGTGTAGGTTTGTGAGGATGTTTTGGAGATTGAATTTGACCGTCAGACCATGTCCCATTCAAAAAATGTCGGCTGGTGGTAAAAAAAAAAAATTATCACACCAGTGGTAATATATATCAGAAATTACTAAATTCATAGTGCGTACATAGAAATTCCATTTATTATTTACATTGCTTGGTCTCATTCATGAAACAAGGAGAATTCATTTCTGTGAAAACTTTTTGTAAAACCATTTCAATTTATGGTTTGCAAATGGTTTTGCAAACAATTTGCACCAAAATTAGCTCTGCTTGTGTTGCATGAATCAACAAATAGTCACTTAAAAATGCATATTAGCCAAAAAGAAGGAAAATGCAACTTTTAAAAGTGAAAATTATACCAAAAATTAAATAAATATAGTATCCCCAAAATGCTTTTGGATTCTCAAGTCATGTTTTAAAATGCCTGAATATCATTACATTAGGTTACAATTATAAAACCATGTGTGATTTATTTTGCTGGTTTGACATTTCTAATGGAATGATATCAAGTTTTAAGCATGGCTTACAGTAAGTATCCAAATATTTCACATGAACATCTTACAGGTATCACTAGAACAATCATTTATTCTTGATCTATTATCCACTCAAGAAAAAAAAATAAGGGTAACAACTGAAGCATTAATTATTATTTGCTTATAAATATACATGAACATGACACACACACACACAAAAAAAAAAACCCACACACACACACTTATGTATTGCAATTACGGGTGTGTTCACACTTGTAGTTCAGTTCTCAAAGTTATTTTGTGGCGTATATTTTATGACGGAACTTGCCGAACATCCAAAACTGTGTGATGTGCTAAATGCGCTAGTTGTATGTGCGTACATATCTTGGTATTTTTACCAGCTGAGAACTGCTTATGAAAAGTGCAAAAGATTGAAAACAGCCCGTCACACACACAAACAAAGATCTGCCGCAAGGAGATGGCGGTTCTGACGCCTATCCTGAAGCGTAATAGGCAACATTGCGACTATGACGAGAAAAACAAGTATCCTTGATCATTCCGTCCATTTTAGGGATGCATTGTGTGACATCACGTCTGTTTTTGATTCGTCTAGATGTCTTTGGTCTGCGTTGCGTTCGTATTTCAGTCGAATTGCACCACAGTTCTTTGCAAGCGGACCGATACCACTTTTTGAGGGGTCTCGGCCTGCTTGGTGCGCAATAGGGTTCGAATGGCGTTCACACTCATTCAAATGAACCGCACTAATAGAGCAACGGCACCATTCGAGTTCGTTTTAATCGAACCAAACCTGCCAAGTGTGAACACACCCTCAGTTTTGATTACTCATCTGAGAAGAACTGAACTTGGTATGACTTGACGTAGCTGCTGTCCCATATGTAGAGATGTTTGTCTCTGGGATTGTATGAGATCATGGACAGAACCCCTCCAGGTGCTCTCAGATCCAAACTTACACTTACAGGTTTCTCTTTCAGGAGGTCAAAGGCGTACGTCACCTTTGTGTCTTTAGAATCCGTGACGTAGAGGATCCCGCAGGCGATAAACGCATTACCGCACTTGGTCCTGGGATAGGTGGTGTTGATGTAAGTGGTGACGGAGAACGTTTTCTCATCCAGTCGCGCCACCATGATGTTGTCGTCAATGTTGGAGGCGAATATGATCCACATACCGTTCTCATCCGCTGCCAATTTGAAATACGTCTTTGAGTTCTGAAGGAGGTAGGACCGATTGTGATAGAGGGCGTTGTCAATGCTCAGCGTGTGTAAGATCTTGGTCTGGAGGTCAAACCTAAAATGATTGGAGAATTGACAGGATGAGTTATAAGAAGATTGTATATAACAGATATACTTGAGAAAATGCTTTCTGTCTCATGTTTTTCCAAAGCTGTGATGTTCATATGAAATTTGAGAGTTATGGCAGATGGGGAAGATTCAACACTATCTCACGACCAATTCGTACGAATTCGACGCATGATTAAAAAGTGTCTAATTCGTACTAATTTGCACGACCTCACTTGTGCTAATTCGTACGATTTGTTTAAACCCACGTGATGGTTAGGTTTAGGGGCGGGGTAAGGGGTAGGTCATTCGTGCGAATTCATACGAATTGGCCAATTCGTAAAATATGTACGATTTAGCAAAATCGTATTAATTCGTACAAGTGAGGTCGTATGAATTGTTACGAATTAGCCACTTTTTAATCATTCGTCGAATTCGTACGACTTGGTCGTGAGATCGGGTTGGAAGATTTGTTATGGAAAAGAGCACTTAGGTCATCTGCAATATTTCTTATTTCGTGTTCCATCTAAGTTTGTATAGACTAGAAGTGCAGCCTACAAAGAAAATCAATTATTAATGTTTTAATTTTAAAAAAAGAAAATAGATGTTTAAAATGTAAATTTAGACCTATGTAATGTTTAAATTTTTACCATTTTGCTTTGACTGGAGGCCATTGTATATTTAAGGAGCATGTCGTAAATTCCAGCCAAAAGTTCATTGGTTGTTCATAAATGTAAATTGTACTACTGTAAAAATTAACTACATTTTTGGGCTGAATTATACCTAAAAAAAATATGAATCCAATGTTAGGCCAAGTTAGCAATGAGTAATCAAAACCTAGTATAAAATAAGTATTAAGGAGTAATTCATGCATTATTTTTGTTTTTACATTTAACTAATGCTTTACATTTATATTTAAATGTCTCTATTTTTTTATTTCACTATTACATTTAACAACAATTTTTAAACATCAGTTAAATGCATGGTTTTAAATGGTTTCCATTTGACAAGTGATTTATTTAACTTTTTTATCAATAAACTGATAGTTAATCTCTTCAATTTATTTTTATTTCAACACTATCTCACGACCAATTCGTACGAATTCGACGCATGATTAAAAAGTGGCTAATTCGTACGACCTCACTCGTACTAATTCGTACGATTTGTCTAAACCCACGTGATGGTTAAGTTTAGGGGCGGGGTAAGGGGTAGGTCATTCGTACGAATTCATACGAATTGGCCAATTCGTAAAATATGTACGATTTAGTAAAATCGTATTAATTCGTATACGAGTGAGGTCGTATGAATTGTTACGAATTAGCCACTTTTTAATCATTCGTCGAATTCGTACGACTTGGTCGTGAGATCGGGTTGTTTATTTCCACTCCTATTCCTCCATACATTTGCAGCAATATGAGTGCGTGTAAATTATAAAGGAATATTTTTTTTTTTTCTTTTTTGGGGTCTCAATTTAAGCACTTTTAAGTTCACCATAATATTATCCCATGCTGTCTTCAAACATACTTAGCAATATTGTAAGTTCCAGCGATGTGGTAGAATATGGAGCCGTTATGTACAGTGTGGCCGCAACCTTGGAAAAACTTCCGGACATCAATGGATTCGCTGCTGCTGTTCTGGATCGCTGCAATACTGTTGTACTGCTTTATGATACGACCTGGGAAAAAAACATAGCATTCGTGAACTTGAAATGAGCAACAAAGAAATGTTCTAGGTCCAATACAAGGCATCAGCATTTAGTACACAATAATTTTCTACTCCTTTTTTTTCCAGAGATTAAAACATTCTGGTTACAGTTAAAACGCGCAAATGGGAGTAAATGGGGTCATGCTCTTCAAGAGTTGCAGGTTTTCTGTATTTGTTGTGTATGCTGTATTAGTTCTTTCTTCAGTACCTGAGAAATGTTCTGCTACCCAAATCTTCTCATCATCGCGAGTGGCAGTGTCCATCATCCAAGCTCCAAACGTGCTACTCATTTTCATCAGATGTCTGGGGTTCTGCACCGACTTTATAACACAGTCTGCCAAACACAAACACGGTCCAATCTAAAGTTTAATAAAGGCCGTTGTTGTGTGTAAAAACGTAGAACATCTAATCATTTACTGTAGTTGTTACCGTTTTTCTTCCATGATGCCATTTTCTGGCTGATAGTATCATCATTTGGGACTGAATTAAGGTGACCTAAAATAAACAAAGATATTACATATACTATTACATATTATGATGCATCTTATGGCAGCCCGTTCTCATCCCAAGACGTCATCTAACTGACGCTTTTGAACATACGTCAACATCCGACGCTTTAGGGCACCCTTTAACGTCAGTTAGATGACGCTATCTAACCCTACCCCAGACCTAAACCTACCCGCGTCATCTAACTACTAACTGACGTTAAAGGGTACCCTAAAATGTCTGATGTTGACGTATGGTCAAAAGTCATGTAATAAACATCCCATAAATGTCAAGATACAATTTCCAAAGTGATGTGAGTGGTGATTGGTTGCTAGGTGCCATTCTTAGTGTTTCTAGGGTGTCCTGGTTGGTTTCAGGAAAAATACTTTCACATTACAAGCATAAAGAAAATGAGTAAACTGATTATTGAAAAGTATTCCCCCAATAAATTATTGATAGTAAGTAGTTGTTGTGTAGGATAAAGGGATCTAGAATGTGGTCACGCAGAATAAGACATAAATATGTTCTGTATGAGTACTAATAAACAGCCATTAGCTTTAATGTGCAATGCTAATTAGGTGCTAATTAATAAATAAAAACAAATTGTGTTCCCTAATCTAAAGTGTTACCATACTTTATAGTGTTTAAATACTGTAATCCAAAAATGTAAGAAAAATAATGGAGCACAAACTATTTACAATTGTAGTTTGCAAATGTATTTCAATTTAAATATATCTTTTTTTATATAATTTAAAATAATAAAATAATGGTGAAAGATGAAATGGCCTTTTTTTTTTTGAAATATGAATATGCATATTTCACCAGTTTAGTCATTTTCAGACCCAACTCACTCACCCACAGACTCCTTCCCTGTGTGAAGATTCGCCCTGTGGCTCCTGTGTCTCGGTGGCCCTTGAGGTCCGGGGGGCCCGGGAGGACCTGGAGGACCTGACGGCCCGGGAAGGCCAGGGGGTCCCACTGGACCAGGTGGACCTACAGGTTAGAGCAAAAGCTCACTTATCACACCAACATTGTTACTTGTGGTCAAAAAAGGCACATCTATATAGATGGCAGGACTTCTTATAGAAAAAATGACGTTAAAATAACATAGTAATAAAAAACTTTTTATGCTTTTATAAAAGCAACATTGCACTCAAAGTGCTGCTCATTTTGTGAATGTCGTCGTGTCTTTAGCTGTGACTACACCTATAGCCACACATACTGTACCGTCTTGCTTAAAAACAGAAATAGAACTGGTCTTTACCCTCTACAATGACATCATTTGAAGGTTCGCCCTGCTCTCCAGGGGGTCCTGGGGGTCCAGGATGTCCTTGTTCTCCCTTATCACCAGGGTTCCCATTCTCACCAGGAGGACCTGAATACAAGTACAAAGAAGTAAAAAATCATATATTCATAGTTCCATGAAGCACAGATCTCAAACCATTCAAAGCCTAGCGTTTATTACAGCAGTGTAATTATATATAAGTATTAAAGGGTTAGTTCACCCAAAAAGGAAAATTCTGTCAGTATTTACTCACCCTCATGTTGTTCCAACCCCGTAAGACCTTCGTTCATCTTCGGAACACAAATTAAGATATTTAAGATATTAAGATCACTCCTGTATACTAGCCCATAGGCTTCTTGAGGGAATGACTCTTGCTGGCATCGAAAAGTCATTAAAGGCATCGTTAAAATAGTCCAAGTGACTACAGGGGCTCAATCTTAAGTTTATCAAACGACGAGAATACTTTTTGTGCGCCAAAACAAACAAAAATAACGACTTTATTTCAACTATTTACTTCCTTCTCTATGGGCCTGTAGTCTGTGAACGTAGTGTGATAGCGTAAAGCTACGTCACACGAAGGCTCACTATTGGCTGACGCTGGTCATGTGTGTGATGCGTGTGACGTACAATAACAGAAGCTTACGCTATGAAACTAGTAACCTGACTCGAGGCAGAGAGAGAAATAAATGAATAGTTGAAATAAAGTCGTTATTTTTGTTGTTTTTTGCGCACAAAAAGTGTGCTCGTCGTTTGATAAACTTAAGATTGAGCCCCTGTAGTCACATGGACTATTTTAACGAAGTCTTTAATGACTTTTCGAGGCCATCAAGTGTCATTCCCTCAAGAAGCCTATGGACTAGTATGCAGGAGCGATCTTAATATCTTAAATATCTTAATTTGTGTTCCGAAGATGAACGAAGGTCTTACGGGGTTGGAACAACATGAGGGTGAGTAAATACTGACAGAATTTTCATTTTTGGGTGAACTAACCCTTTAAGCTTACTGTATATAATAATAATGTACTTACTATAAGGGTTATAACTATACATAATGTATAGTTATTACTACAATAGCTACATATAAAGTGAAACACAGGACAATGTAAAATAAAGTGTTGGTTATTTACTAATTGTGCATGATTCACTGTTAATACTATAGTAAGTACATGCGCTGTCACCTTAAAATAAACTGTTACCATCAAGATACATTTTATGAATTGAAGTGAGTGGTTAGGTGGTTGGTTGCTAGGGTGTTCTGGGTGGGTGTTGTTTCCAAACAGCTTTTAACATCCAACTATCCAGGGCTGGGTTTCCCAAAAGCATCGTAAGCTTAAGTTGATTGTAGAATTCAATTGCCACCAATGGTCTCTATGATCAACTTACAGAGTGACGATGCTTTTGGGAAATGCATCCCAGATAAGCAGTCCTGAACTGTGTGTGTGTGTGTGTGTGTGTGTGTTAAACTGTATTCTAACGCATGAAACTTAACATCCAGAATCGTCGTTAAACTGTAATCAAATATTTTCCAGTGTTCTCTCCAACACGTTACAAAGAATTTCATTCAGTTGCTTCGTAATTGATTTGCTGAATGATCCTTCTAGAAAGTCTGTGGGCTCTTGTGCTCTCTGAACAGAGGAGTCAGTCAGCTGTTATCATGAGCTCTGCTTTATTCAGTGGGAGATTTCTTGAGTCTCTGAATCCTGCTGTGTGACTGAAAGCAGGATAAATTTCCCTCTCCTCTTCCTGAGAGGATGATAAAAGCTGCCGAATTTTCGAAAAGAGCTTTGAAAGGAGGACATTTTCTTTATTTAAGAATGCATTTTGACTATATTCATTCATGTGCATGATGGATTTCTATGTTCTTTTGCACACAGCTGACCTCTTTTTCCTCGTTTTCCCTGTGCTCCAGGCTCTCCTGGCAACCCTGGAATTCCATCTGTTCCATTATACCCCGATATTCCATCCACACCCGGCAAGCCTAGAATTCCAAAAGACGACATTATTTGAGGAACACTTTATTTGGAATATTACATACGTACGTATGTGTAGGTTCAATGATGTATAGATGAATCTCATGAAACACACAAACTCCCATTGAATATTAGTAGAGTATTAGTAGACAGTCTGTAACACTTTATTTTGATGGTCCCCTAACAGACATTCTTCTGACTATAAGTATATTTGTAACTAGATGTCAATGTATACTATAACCCGGACCCTAACACCTAACCCTGGCCTAAACTAACAGTCTACTACTCTAATGAGATTTAATAGTCAAAATTACTTATATTTAGTGTAAAATGATGCAGGACATTTTTGAGTTTTCTCAACCTAGGGTCATTAGTTGTACAAACGTTTTCATGTTAAATAGTTGAATAAACTTTAAAAACATTTTAATAACCACTGTAAAAAAAAAAAAGTTGCTGTCTTAAAATTTGAAGTACATTTAACTTGGACGTTTTAAGTTATTTCAACTTAAATTTCATTAAACTGGCTGTATCATGGGGGATATTTTAGTACTGCCTTTAATTTATGCAAAACATAATATGTATTGCAATTTGCATTTCTATTTATTTATTTTTTTCTTCTGGTAGAATATAACCACTGTAAAAAAATAAAGTTGCTGTCTTAAATTTTTAAGTACATTCAACTTAGACGTTCTAAGTTATTTCAACTTAAATTTCATTAAACTGGCTTAAAAATGTGATGAATCTTGTATAACATAGATAAAAAGTTGATATAAAAGTTGAAAATGACTTATCTTATTTCATTGAGTTAAAGCAATGTAAAAGCATATTGTCATAACCTACGAATTCGTACGAGTGATAAAAAAGTGGCTAATTTGTACGACCTCACTCGTACGAAGTCATACGATTTTTCTAAACCCACGTGATGGTTAGGTTTAGGGGCGGGGTCAGGGGTAGGTCATTCGTACGAATTCACATGAATTAGCCAATTCGTAAAATATGTACGATTTATCAAAATCGCACTAATTTGTACGAGTGAGGTCGTATGAATTGTTACGAATTAGCCACCTCGTAAAATTCGTACGAATTCCCGTGAAATCGGTTGTCATAACTTATGATCAAATATTTATTTTAACAGTGCATAATAACATTAGAAGTTCATTCCTACCTGGAATTCCTGGTGGCCCTGGTGGCCCTGTAGAAGCCAAGAACAAACCAAACTGTGAACTTAAAGACTATTCAGGCGACAAGTCATAAAAATAAAAGTGATGTAATAGATCCCAAATGCTCACCAGTCAGACAGACTCCTTTAGTACTGTTGCAAATGTCCAGAAGAATCTTTACCTGTTTAAAAAAAATACATACAATTTGTAGTCACGTATTTATGATCTAGAAGAATCATGTAACAACTGATGAAAATCTAAAAACATCAATTTAAAGGAGCGAACCAGCATTTACCTCAAGTTCGTTTGTGAATAGAAGTCAAGACAAAGCTGTATACAGTATATTTATGAAACGCTATCTACAACAGATAAATCATGTTCTGTTTCTTCATTATAGGGCACAATTTTCTTAAGTTAATATGAGATCATTTTAGTGTTTTACCCTTATTTTGAATTATACAATGAATTATCAGATAATGTCCTGGCTTTTCTGTTTTCCTATAGATGTTTTTCTTAAAGTGTATAATAAAATGTGAAATATTTGTGTATATAGTAACTATTCATTATTATTTGTCATAAGGAAACAATGCAAGACACGGTTATAGTAGCAAAATAAAGAACCCCGTTAAAAATAGAGAGCAATATGAGAGAAACTACGCTATCTCACGACCAATTCGTACGAGTGATTCAAAAGTGGCTAATTCGTACGACCTCACTCGTACGAATTTGTACGATTTGTCTAAACCCACGTGACGGTTATGTTTAGGGGCGGGGTCAGGGGTAGGTCATTCGTACGAATTCATACTTATTCGTAAAATATGTACGATTTAGCAAAATCGTACTAATTCGTACAAGTGAGGTCGTACGAATTGTTACGAATTAGCCACCTCGAAAAATTCGTACGAATTCCCGTGAGATCGGGTTGGAGAGAAATGTTTGAAATTAATACACAAAAATAAATCAATCATGTCAGCATGAGTTTCTTACTGGCACCATGGAGTATGTCATCATCATCATCATTCCATCTTGCTCTTCTGTTTTGCGCTGGTAAACCGGCCCATGCGTCTGCTGCTGATAATGATACTGGAAATCTCCCAAGACTTCCTCTCCCACACTCCCCTCATGCTCCTCGAAGGGTCGTGTCCCTCGATGCTGCCGGCTGCGTTTGTTGGTGGAGTATTGAGACTCTGCTTCATCTTCATTCACCTGTGTCATGAACTCCACCACCGAGCTCTGAGAGATCTCCACCATCTGCCTCTCCACCTCAGTCAGATGAGCCCACAAGTCTCTCTGCTGAACCAGGAGAAGCACCAGGCCGGCACAGTTCATCACCGTCAGAACGCACACGCTGTACAAGATCCAGCGTACCTGCCAAGATAACCGGCCTCCACATTGCCGAAAGCCTCCGGTTCTTCTCAACTCTGCCAGTGGATCCAGCATTCTGACTTCGAATTCGGAAAGTGTTCAAAAACTGCAAAGTAAAATTTCAAGTTATGAAAGTCTAGAATGTTCCCTGGTTCCTAGAAAAAAGGCAGTCTTTGGATGCGGTGAGACAATCGAAGTCCTTGTTTCGAGTCGAGTCTGTGTGCGACTGAGGGCTGCTGGGCTTTGTGCCGTCCTGATGCGCTGGAGAAGAACCCCCCTCTTGTGCAGTCACCTGATTTATATGCAGTGGAGTCCATTCTTCAGCATGACCGTGGGCTGACCAGCATAATCCACAATCGACACCAAAAGCCAATGAAGTGGAAGAAAACTACACAATCTGAGAGCCACAGAAAGATATCAAACACTTTTTTTTAAAACAGTCCAAATTCCATGAAGACTGTGTCCAAATATCTCCAAATGTCCAGTGTTTTTATGGACGCTTTTTTTGGGGGGGCAGCTAAACTTTTAACACCAGAACATGCATACATTGTAACAAACATTTTAGCTGACAAACTCAAAAAAGGTATGTCCATAAATGAGACAATGGAATAATATAGACAAAACACTACTGATTCAGCTCCAAGGTGATTTCATGAACATGTCAGAGTGAGTAAATGTCAGCTAAAGGAGCCCGAGACCCTTAAGGGAACTCAGACTGGTTCTGGAGTTTAAGGCCTGGCGTGCGAGTCTTATATTGCCCATATCACACAGCATGACCCACTTCTGTAGATTTAATCTAGTTTTGATCTGATATCAGTTAGCACATCGCTCTCACTGAGATGGTCTTCACTTTCTGGAGTTATATAATGAATGTGGAACACATTCGCACTTGGTATAATTGGAAATGGCAGGCAATGCCAGTATTGGTTGTATGTTAATAATATATACAAATAATATTATGCACAAGCAGAAGATTTGTGCATTAAAAAGATTCCAGTTCCCTCTGATAGACATTGATACAGTACACTGCTGTTTGAGGCCATGACGTCTGTTGTGTTTTGTGGTCCTCTGCCCTGCAGCTGTAGGTCATTGCCAAATAAAACATACAAGCTGGGCTAGAAGCTCCTCGGTTAGTTGTATGTGATCACGCAAGCCAGGAACAAGGTATCAGCGCTGAGTTGAGTCTGTTCTGTGCTGAGCATGTGTTTACGCTGAAGGGAGTGTGGAGGTCATTTTAGTTCAGATAGGTTCATCTGACTTTTGAGTAGTTTCTTGGGTACAACTTTACTGACCAACAAGGTGACAGTTACCAGAAGTCTGGCTTGTGAGAATGATTGGCATTATCCTCAAATCTAGTTATTTTGCAAGAGTGTACTTATAGCAATTTAAATATGATCATCAAATACTCACAATGTTTTGGAAGTTATACATTTGGAAGTTAAAAAAAATTTGGAAGATAAAAAACTATAAATGCCTAAAATATATAAATATAAATAATATATATAAATAAAAATATATATATGAAATATATATATATATATATATATATATATATATATATATTTTAAATATATAAAAAATATATAAATAATAAAATATATAATATAAATAATAACATAAAATATATATATATATATATATATATATATATATATATATATATATATATATATATATATATATATATTAGACACAAACCCAACTTTGGGTCAAATATGGACAAACCCAAATGTTGGGTTAAAAATTTAATTAAAAAATTTAACCCTATGGCTGGGTTTATTTGACCCAAAGTTGGGTTAAAACAACCCAACAATTTTTAGAGTGCATATCACATGTTTCCCATGTCTTTTTAGCTGGCTTCACAATTTTTGACAGTCATTATGGTTTATATAAATCAGAATGAAATTGATGCTGCTAGAATGAGCATTTATGAGAAGTAACTAATCTGGATTTAAGAAAGTTTGTGAGGTTTGGGTAAATAAGGAGCCGTTTGTTGTATGACTACTAACACTCTGCAAAGACTCCAATGAGAGTTAGAGAGTAGAGATGTAGGCGCAATGTTACTTTTAGTAAACAGAATGTGTTAAAGGGAATATCAAAATAAAGTGAAACCAAAACTTTTTCTGAGTTTTGGCCGTTTATTTACACTAAAACTTTGTTTTGAGCAACACAGGCTCATTAGAAATACGTAGGCCTACCTGTGGCAACATTTTTCCAAAAAGCAAAATATGTTGCGTCGTGCATGTTTCGGGACAGTTTCGAAGTAAAGTGTACATTGAGAGTCGCTAAAAGCGTGTTTAGTTTTTTCCGCAACATTAATGTGAATATGGCGTTTTTTTATGTTGAAGTTTGTATTACCGCAGTTCTGAATTGAACTGTCTGGTGAGTGGTGCTTTAAAAGAGTAATGCGCCATTTTAAAATAGTGTACACCTATAATGGGGATCGTTCTGACAATGTTGTTGCATGTCCGGCGAAAACTTACAGTACATCGATTTTTTTTGGTACATCGCTGTCGTGTAAACGTATCCTAAATCTTTCAAACATAATTTTGAGACTCCTTGTATTGTGAATTTTTCCACACAACTGTATATTTTACAAGTAATGTCTGTAAAATAATCTACATGAATCAGAATGTCTCTTCTTGACTTTGTCAGTGATTTTTGGCCAAATTAAGCTATAAAATGACTTTATGCTGACATTTAGCAATAGTTAATTTCAATTATCATATTTTTAATTTATGAAAATGTGAACTAACTTTACAGCATCGTGAATAGAGAGGATGTTCCTTCAGGGCAATATAGTTAAATCGTGCTGTACTAGAGACAAGATTGCTTTTAAATATCCAGTTCAAAATGACATGTACCTCTGGTTCAACCATTTGACATGCTCTACTGATAATGTGTTCTAATGTAACATTTAGGCACAGATTGTAGTTAAGAAGCTTACTTTTTGAAGGATTTGATACAAACATCGATATTCTCATTTTGTTGGAATTTAAAAATATTTATATGTCCTTAACATGGTTATTGTTTTGTGAAGATGTATGTCATCTGTATAATAATAAAACTAATGCCATGTTTCCTAATATCATAAAGAGAGCATGCACAAAGGAAATTACAAAGAGCCTAAAACAGAGTCTTGTTGCACCTCATTTGATGGCTCTTTATTTACAATATTTTACTTTCAATTTAAGATATTACATTTTTCTGGAAAGCTAGATCATAAAAAGGGATGGCACATTAATTATTAAACAATGTAAACTGTAAAAAGATACTTTCAATCTATGCTAGACTTTTATATAACAGGCTCTCAGACCTCAAAAGGGGTCAGTTGAGTGGACATTGAACTGTCTTCAGTAATGGGAAGTGGTTTGGCTTCTCTCGCTGTGCGTTGTGTCTCAAACATTGCAGTTATTCTCTGTCACTTGGCACTCCTCACGAGAATCCGAACAAATATCCACCCACATAAGTCGTGCGGCTAGCATTGCTTTCATTTAGCTGAACATACACAACCTTCCCAGAGATCAGGGCTCAGCCTCAGAGCCAGGTGTGTAGTGATGGGCTGCCGAAGTAATTCAGTGAATGGACAATAAAGAAAGACATTACAGACATGTGTGACATAATCATGAAAAATTTTACATTCTGAGTTTTGTAACTAATATTCACCACAAAATGCAGTTTCCGGAAACACAACTAGCAGCAGTTTTTTGGATGTCTTAGTAAGAAAGCACCAGCAAACAACATAAATGATCTATAAATTTATGGTTGGCAGTCCCACAATTCCTTTTCTTTTTGGCTTCCTGCCCAGTTTTAGTACAGAGGACAAACAACTTATTTGAAGAATTGTGAAACTCAAGGACCACAAAGGCTGTATTGAAATGACAACATATTTAAGTGACGTGGCTTTCAATGTGCAGACACTTTGTTCCCAAATGAATGGAAGATTCCTTGTTTCTTTCCGAGAAAGACATTCCAGCCCTAAATACGTAGTGTATGATGTTGTTGACTGTTCAAAAAGGGTTGACTCCTCCTTCATGAGGACCACCCTGAGATTCTGACATCTACAGAAATTCCCCCTGTACACCTCTATGTAGTCACATAATTAGATACAGTATACACAAATAAATATAACTAACTATCAGTCATATATGAAGACAATGAGAAGAGATGCATATTACTCTTACTTTGTGAAAAAAAATCATAGACTTGAAAAGTGCTTTATCTTGGGGCCAGAAGACCACAGAAACTTAAGCATGATGGGCATATCTGACTTACACCTAGAACAATCTAGCGAACTTTTCTAGATTATTTATTACACACAAGTTTTGCTTGGATGAACTCACTCAATTTCTTCCTAAAATATACAAATCTTGCAATGTAAGTCAATTGGTTTTAAGCCAATGGTTTCTCATTTAAAGCAACTTATAGGAACATTACAGCTTCAGTTCTCAACCTGAAGTTTTTGCCATTGGCTTCAACCATTAAGCTTTTGGAATGAAATATTGAAAAGAATCATAACTAAGAATCAAAAAACAAGTGAGGAAAATGAGAGATGAGATGAGAACGAATGTGTGAAATTAAGTGGTAAATTGAGGAATCAGGAATTATGGGGGATTGATTAAAGTGTCCCTCCCTTTCCAAAGAAAATGCCAGAATGCTGCATGCATCTGCTCTGACTGAGAGCTTATTTCCATAAATTCTTTAGCGATTAAAGTGGGCGTTCAGTGAATTCACAATGTCTCTGAATCTGATTAAGACACACAAAGAGGGCAAACTGAAGACACAAAATGGCTGTTGTGTTCCCTGTAACAATTTGTTTTTGTTTTAAATTGAATAATGAAAACCATCAAATTCCTAAATAATCATGATGCTTTAAGACATAATATAAGAAATACGTGAAGAGATTGTTGAAGATAAAATGAATATGAATGGTTGGTAAGATTTTGATTGTGTCAACAATGATATTAGTGAATGTAAGAGTATCCATGTTACAAAATATAATATGTGAACATACAGTGGTAAAGTGTGTCTGAGTCTATAAGAATAAAATAACCACAATAATGGATTGAGACAGGAATTAGTGGCCAGTTCTGAAATACCATGACCATCCTTGAGCCAGGTGAATGAATAAATGAATAATTTAAAAGGCTGAAGTGTTAACCCTTTAGAACCTGCAGCTAAAATATATGTTTTAAGATTAAGTTAATGAATGTGTGCAAAAACAGTATTGGATTCATAGCCTCCATAGAATAGTAACTGAATGTACGGCAGCACAAATGGTCCCACTTTATGTTAAGTGGCTTTAAGTACTATATACTTACATTGATATTAATCATTTGATACAATGGACTTATTGTGTACATACATGTTTTTACATTGTACTTATATTTTAAAAATACCAGCATGTAATTACAGCTATAATTACTTTATGTAATTACATTTGTAATTACACAGATGACCCTCCCCTCACACCACCTACCCTTAAACCAACCCATACCACCACACCTGTCCCTAACCTTACCCATATCACACCTCAATAGCAGCAAAAGTGTTTTACAATACAACAGGAACACAATAATAGATTGTACTTATTGTTCAATGTAAGTACATAGTACGTAAAGCCACTTAATATAAAGTGGGACCGCACAAATTAACAAAGCTAAACTACCATTTGATGCATGGCAATGTTTTTCTCCCAAAATTGGATTATATAAAAGAATGACCATATGAACCTTTCCCTACCTTCCCCTTTTCTTTCAGATTGTTAAATTATTTATAATATTGCTCCACTTTTTCCCTATCTGTCTGTCTTTCTGTTCAAATGGATGTTACTTTGTTATGTCTTAAAGGGTTAGTTCACCCAAAAATGAAAATTAAGTCATTAATTACTCACCCCCATGCCAACCCCGTAAGACCTTCGTTCGTCTTCGGAACACAAATAAATATATTTTTGATTAAATTTGAGAGCTGTATAACTACCACATTGGCTCCTAAGGGACTGCCTCTTGACGGCCCAGAAAGTCAATGAAGAAAATGTTTAAATATCCCAAGTGACTACCGTGGCTCAACTATGTTTATCAAGCGACGCGAATACTTTTTGTGCGAAAAAACAAAAAAAAATAACGAGTTTATTCGACTATTTCTTTTCTTCCTTGTAGGCCAGAAACGAGACTTCCTTAGATTTCCACAACGCATGCGCGAGAATTGCGATCTGAAGTAGTGCAGAGCGGCTCTGAAGTAGTGTAAGCAGATCGCAAATCTCGCGAAGAACACATTTTCTTCATTGACTTTCTGGGCCGTCAAGAGGCAGTCCCTTAGGAGCCAATGTGGTAGTTATACAGCTCTCAAATTTAATCAAAAATATCTTTATTTGTGTTCCGAAGACGAACGAAGGTCTTACGGGGTTGGTACAGCATGGGGGTGAGTAATTAATGACTTAATTTTCATTTTTGGGTGAACTAACCCTTTAAGTCTGAAGACAATAAAAAGTTGATTTCAAAAAAAGATTAAGTTAATGAAGTTAAGATCATTCCACGTACAATCTTAGACAATATAGTATCAATATTTATGGACTTTGTTCTATTGAGTCAATGATTCAATGACCTACTCATAAAGACACTCAATTGGTTCCTGAAAGAATCAGCCATTTTGAACCAATCAGTTAAATGAATGATTCAGTGACTCAAAGTGAATTTCAAAATGTCATATTTCTATATGAATGTTATTTTATATTTAAAGCATTAACCTCATAAGATTAAAAGAATTTATGAATTAATGTATTTTATTTTTTTAAGAATTTAACAGAACAGGACACATTTAATAAGAAGGAGGGGGGGTTAAGAAAAAAAAGAGTGGGATTATTTTTATAAGTTTTTATCCTGGCTTCGCTGAATCCTGCAAAGTGTCCTTCTTTTGTTATGACCAGTATAGCTAAGTGGTTGCTTACTGAACAAAAGTGCCCGTCCATTGATATTCTGTTGTATGTTCCACCATTGGAAAATTGTAGTTTGTTTGCTAAGAAAAGGGGCATTGGGTTTATTTGAGTCGTATGCTTGTTGTCCAGCACCATCAACACCATCAATAAAAATTGCCCCTTTTTGCAGCCTGTAGAATGACTGAAGGTCATGCCACAGATGTCTCATATCTCTCATAGTCTTTGATGTCTTAATAAAAATTCAGAGATGAGTTTGGCACAGCTGAGGGTTCGAGTGTCATGATAATGTTTTGGAAACTCAAACCTCAAGGACACGAGGATCACACAAGGTTACGCTGAGTTTTTATTTTGACTTTTGAATTATCCTGATCCAATCCCATGCAACCGCTCAGATATAAAAGTGTATGTCTGCAGTTGTGGTGCTTCAGACTCGAAGAGGCTGTGATTTCCCATCCGTTCTTATGGCAGCAGAACTGCTCCAGCCCTGTGGAATGAAGCCGGTGCGTCTTGGCGAGGCTGCGGTTGACTTTCTGGTCGAAGGGGTCCATAATAGCACTGAAGGAGCTCAAGACAACGTGTGTGGAGCCACGGCCACACTGCTGCTGCTGTTACTTTGCCTTCTGCTGGCCATCAGACACCATCGGCCAGAGAAATCTCATGTGCCGGGTCGGTAGGGTTTGTTTGAAATTTTGTCCTTTATTTTTTTGCAGCATGTTCTGGAATTCTGAACTGAGTTTCAAATGGTTACATCATGTGGTGTTTTGCCTTTTTATCATTTGTTAGTGACTATGCAATGTATACTAATAACATGTTAAGTATATTTATACAACGGATGGTCTAAATTCTGATTGAATAAATGGGAACACTTTACTATAAGGTTCATTAGTTAACTACATTAGTTAACATTAACAAAGAATGAACAATACTTCTTCAGCATTTGGTAATCTTTGTTAATTTGAACATTTACTAATACTTTATTATACTTTATCTTGTTAACATTAGTTAATGCAACTAACATGAACAACAATGAACAGCTAGATTTGTATTAACTAACGTTAACAAAAATGAACAAATACAGTAACAAATGGTTAGTTCATGTTAGTTAATACATTAACTAATGTTTAATAAATTAAGCTTATTGTTAAGTGTTACCGAATAAATAAATGTTCATAATACATGTAAAATGACTATATACAGTACAGACACCTGTGAGCACTTTTAATATTAATGTGCCTAATTGCTACATTAAACAATAATTAGCAATACATTTAACTATTTACTGAACAGTGGTGTATTTTTTACGTATTGTTATGTTATAATGGGTCATAAAAACTGTTGCATGAAATAAATTTTGATTAATTATATCCAACGCATTCTCATCCTTTAGCGTCATATAGAACGCTATATGACAAAACGGCGCTATAATACGCACATGGCACCCGTTATCGGTAATATAACACGTGCTGTGATGGTTAGGTTTAGGTGTGGGGTAGGGTAGGGTAGTTACTTGTTTGCTGCAATGTGTTTTATTCAGGTCCTTGTTTCTACCTGGGTCTGGGTCCTTTTCTCTCTTACTGTCGGTTCATCTGGTCTGGGATCGGGACTGCCAGCAACTACTACAACAGCAAATATGGAGACATTGTGCGGGTCTGGATCAACGGCGAGGAAACTCTCATCTTGAGCAGGTAAGTCCTGACACACACATCACCCCTTGTAAAAAAGAAGTGCACTTTAGCATACTTTTTTTTTTTTCCTAAACAGACAAAATATTCTTAAGTGTGAACTGATTGTAATCTTTTCAGACACTTAACTGCATGCTATTTACAGTTAAACTAATTATATTAGGTATAGTTTGAATTCATAAAGCATCTTTATATGTTATTTCATAATTACTTCTATTGTCTTTGAAATATGGTTAAAGTGTACATCTGAAAAGCAATTGAAACTTGTCGTGTATTTAAATATATTTATCATTACACATTTGTAATGAAGTTGCAATTTAGTACTGTGTATATTTACATTAAAGGAGTAGTTCACTTAAAAAAAAAAAAAAAAAAAAAAAAAAAACCTTTGCTGATAATTTACTCACCCCCATGTCATCCAAGATGTCCATGTCTTTCTTTCTTCAGTCGAAAAGAAATTAAGGCTTTTGATGAAAACATTGCAGGATTTTTCTCCATACAATGCGCTGTGATGAATAAGGGTCTTATAAGGGTCTTTGGTTCCATTAAGCCTTAATGGAACCAAACGGTTCAAGGTCCAAAAGACAGTTTCAGTGCAAACTGCAAACTGTTCAAAGGGCTTTAGACAATTCCAGATGATGAATAAGGGTCTTATCAAGCGAAACGGTCGATCATTTAAAAAAAAAAAAAGTTTGAAGTTTTATAAGCTCAAATGCTCGCCTTGCTGTGTTCTGTGATTCGTGTTCGTGACTCTCCTGTTCGAACTTGATCATCAAAATGAACAAATCTTTTTCCGAGTCAATTCGCTCATTTCGTTCGTTGAATGAAACCAAATGACTCGAAAAAAGATTTGTTCATTTTGATGAATGGGTTCGAACAGGAGAGTCACGAAACATGCATCACAGAACAGAGCAAGGCGAGCATTTGAGCTTATAAAACTTAAACTTTGTTATATTTTTTTAATGATCGATCGTTTCGCTTGATAAGACACTTATACATTGTCTCGAATTGTCTAAAGCCCTTTGAACAGTTTGCAGTTTGCACTGAAACTGTCTTTTGGACCTTGAACCGTTTGGTTACCAGTAAAGTGCATTATATGGAGAAAAATCCTGGAATGTTTTCATCAAAAGCCTTAATTTCTTTTCGACTGAAGAAAGAAAGACATGGACATCTTGGATGACATGGGGGTGAGTAAATTCTCAGCAAAAGTTTTTTTTTTTTTTTTTTTTTTAAGTGAACTACTTTTTACTTTTTTACTTTTGTACTTTTTTTTAAAAACTTTTTTTTACTTTTTTTTTTTTTTTTAAAAAGTGAACTACTTAAAACGAATAACTCACTACAGGTAAAATTATAATCAAGACCTTTGCATGTGCTTAAGCATGTTAGTCAACACATAACAATACATTTTAAAGTATGATAAAAATATTAAAACACAATGATTGAAATGTACTTAACTTTGTATGTACATTATTACAAAAGTGTACTTTCAAGTGCACTGAAGTCACCTTAATCACTTCATTAATCTTATAACATCAACAGGTAGTTTTTAGAAGTACACATGTGCACATTCAAAACAATGAAATGTCTCTCGTTAGCACCAATCACACAATATTACAGGACAAATGAACCGAATGTGCACGAATGTACTATTCTGATGTTGTGTGCGTCACAGGTCATCTGCTGTGTGTCATGTGTTGAGGAGATCTCTGTACACCTCACGCTTTGGGAGCAAACTAGGTCTGCAGTGTATTGGGATGCATGAACAGGGCATCATATTCAACTCAAATGTGGTGCTCTGGAAAAAAATCCGCACCTTTTATGCTAAAGGTGGGCATGCTTTTGGTAATATGCAAGGAATTACATTGCATGATCAAATTTGACATCTCTGTCACTAATTAATTTAGATATCTAATTTCATTCCACTGGATTTTAGCAGTGTTTGTTTTACGTGCTAAGCATGTGTGTGTGTGTATCAGCTCTAACAGGTCCAGGGCTTCAGAGAACTTTAGAGATTTGCACCACTTCCACAACCACACACCTGGATGACCTGTCCCACCTGACGGATGCTCGGGGACAAGTGGACATTCTCAACTTGCTGCGGTGCATTGTGGTGGACATTTCCAACAGACTGTTTCTAGGAGTCCCTCTCAATGGTCAGTCCTGAGAAACACTTGCACTAACATACAACAGCTCAAAAAGGTATATAGGAACTTAAACTTTCTGTTATATGATGCAATGCCATTTATTTGTAAGTCTGACATAAAATGATATAGTTCACCCCAAAAAATATATAATTCTGTCATCATTTACTCACTCATGTAGTTCCAAACATCTATGACATTTAATCTGCTTCAGAACACATTTCTCAAAATGTTTGTTGTCCGCACAAAGGAATCTTACTCCTATCTTTTGAACGACAGTGTGTTTCTTCACATTTTTTACATTTTTTACATTTTTATTAATTTAGCTGACGCTTTTATTTAAAGCAACTTTCAATTGATATATGTCACAGGTCGCACGCCTCTGGAGCAACTAGGGGTTAAAGGGTTAGTTCACCCAAAAATGAAAATTATGTCAGTATTTACTCACCCTCATGTTGTTCCAACCCCGTAAGACCTTCGTTCATCTTCGGAACACAGATTAAGATATTTAAGATATTAAGATCGCTCCTGCATACTAGTCCATAGGCTTCTTGAGGGAATGACTCTTGCTGGCATCGAAAAGTCATCAAAGACATCGTTAAAATAGTCCAAGTGACTACAGTGGCTCAATTTTAACTTGATCAAACGACGAGAATACTTTTTGTGCGCAAAAACAAACAAAAATAACGACTTTATTTCAACTATTCACTTCCTTCTCCATGGGCCTGTAGTCAGTTAACGTAGTGTGATTGCGTAAAGCTACGTCACACGTAGGCTCACTATTGGCCGACGCTGGTCATGTGTGTGATGCGTGTGACGTACAATAACAGAAGCTTACGCTGTTAAACTAGTAACCTGACTCGAGGCAGAGGGAGAAATAAACGAATAGTTGAAATAAAGTCGTTATTTTTGTTGTTTTTGTGCACAAAAATGTTCTCGTCGTTTGATAAACTTAAGATTGAGCCACTGTAGTCACTTGGACTATTTAAACGATGCCTTTAATGACTTTTCGAGGACAGCAAGTCATTCCCTCAAGAAGCCTATGGACTAGTATGCAGGAGTGATCTTAATATCTTAAATATCTTAATTTGTGTTGCGAAGATGAACGAAGGTCTTACGGGGTTGGAACAACATGAGGGTGAGTAAATACTGACAGAATTTTCATTTTTGGGTGAACTAACCCTTTAAGTGTCTTGCTGAGGGACACATTGGTGTCTCGCAGTGGATTTGAACCCGGGTCTCTCACACCAAAGGCATGTGTCTTATCCACTTTGTAGGTAACACTTTATTTAGACGATCCACTATAGGCACTCTACTAATTATAAGTAACTTTCCAACTACATGTCAACTAATTCTACTACAGTCAACTAATACTCTAATGAGAGTTAGATAACAAGTTACTTAATAGTTAGAGTGTCTAAAGTGGACCATAAAAAAAAAAGTGAAATGCTTCCCAGACAGCGACATACTGTACGTTCACACCGCCACCGGCGAGAGCGTCAAAGTGGCCGGAAGTCATTCATTTTCATCGAGAGCCGGCGGCGAGCTCCGGCGAGAGCGGCGCGGCGCGTTTCGGACGGCAAGAGCGGCGAGCAGAGTTGAAATCAGTTAAACTTTATGGTAATAAGCAATGACGCGGTTCGGCGGCAACCGGCGGCAACCAATCGGAATGTAGAAGTGCTCCGTTTGAGAGAATCCCTGTAAACTTTGGTTCCGGCCACATTAGTTCCCAAGCAAAATATAGGAGGTTGATAATTTGAATTTGATAAGAGGGCGCGCAACACTATTTATAGGCAAGATTTTCGTGCTAGAACACTTTTTTTGACGAGAATGCAAATTATAATAGCACTTAACCATGAACACACAAGCCACACCACACACATATGGCTTTTAATTTGTTTATTTCGTTAGCAAACATGTCACTATAATTTTAAAGTTATTTCCATCGATCAATTTTCTGCAAAAATAACGACTGACATGCTTGTTTGCTTTGTGGCCCCTTTAAATACCGTTTTTCCCCCCACGCATTCGATCTACGTCAGAGCATCAGAGCATCCATGAATCTTTCCACAGCGTCGTTAACAGAGCGGCAAGAGCGAATTTTGCCGCTCTCGCCGGCGGTGGTGTGAACGTACGGATAGAGTCGGCCCCGATCTGGGTCACATTTGGATTCCATGCGTACCAGATGTGGGCCGGATCTTGTCCAACACTATGTTGCTGTCTGGGTTTTATTTGCTATGTATCTTGGCGGGCACCATGATTTCACCAAGAAAGACTTGTTCCCGGAGAAAGATATTTTGTTGATCCTGGAGCAACATTATTATCTGAAAATGTTGTCCTAACCATATCCCTTAACCTACCCCTACCCATAATGCATCCCTAAAATCAGAGGGAAATGATGGTGAATAACACTGATGTAGAAGCACCTAATACCTAACCCTAAACTTGACATAGACTTAGGGTGACCACCTGCTAATAAGCCCAAGGGGGGACAAGGGGTATGTTTCTGAGGGACAATGTGGGACACTGCTTGGCGCGGCGGTGCCCCCACCCCACGGGCAGACTCTGATAGTGGTTTACCCATATCTAGAATTGTTACTATTGCCTTACTGTTTGTACATGAATAATTGTTCAAAAAAAGCACATACCTTAGCACATACATTAATAATGCCCTATTCCCTAAACATGTTTTGCTGATAGGCTATATGCTGATGCTCATGATAGGCCAACCAATGTGTATTTTTTTTCTAAATAAAGATGAATATTTTGAACATTCAATAAATTGACAGATGCACTTCCACTTACGATTCAACCCGGTCTCATCCCAAATCGTCATATAACTGACGTTTTGGGACGTCTTTTGACCATACGTCAATATTCGCCTTTTTAGGGCCCCCTTAAACGTCGGTAGATGAGGTTATGGGATCCTAACTCTACCCCATACCTAAACTTAACCCTAAACCTAACCCGTCACCTAACTGACGTTAAAGGTAAAGCGTCAGTTGTATGACGGCCTGGGATCGCCATCTACCGACGTTTAAGGGGGCCCTAAAAAGGCGGATATTGACGTATGGTCAAAATACGTCCCAAAACGTCAGTTATATGACTTTTTGGGATGAGACTGTGTTATACGATTTACTTTAGCTATTTAATTTTATTTATTTTTCATTACAATTAATTCACTTTAAATAAATAAAAATCTAAAATTATAGGATTAACAGGAATTATAGTTCCTCAACACCACAGGAACAGTTTTAAAAAAAGTCGAAAAAAAGTCTAAACTCACAACTCCAGAGGTTCACGGAACGAGAAGCTGCGCTGTCATGACAACAATGAAAAAGTTGACATCACGTGGGAGTCACGTGGGAGTGGCAACCAGTGTTGGGGAAGTTCACTTTCTACACGAACTAGTTCAAAGTTCAGTTCACACATTTTAAAATGAACTAGTTAAGTTCAAAGTTTGCACAGAAATGTACGATTTTTCCCATCTTCACCGACCCCGTTATAAAATCCGTTTAAATTATCATATACGACGCCTTTGTGCGACACTGGTGGCTTGTGTTGCCAGATTGGGTGTTTTTTCGCTACATATTAAGCCCTGTTTACGGTGAGTTTTAGCCGGGTTTTCGCCTGGAAGGCTCTATAGAAATCTGGCACCCCATTAAACTGAGAGAGCGTGCGTTCACAGACACCAGAATGAACGAGTTCACACGTGCATCGGGACAGGCAGTAAAACAATACGTTCAGTTCACCCAAAATATGAATGAGTTCATGGACGTGAACGTGTTCAGGCACAACGTTTGGCTGCCTCGGTCTCGAGGATATAGAGTGACCGACTTTTTTTTTCTTTTTGAGCAAGCATTGATTATGCGTGACACGGTCTCAATTTGCGGGACGCATGAATTGGGCTTCAAGCGCTGTGCGCGCACGCGCTACGCGGGACGGGTGGTCACCCTACATAGACTGTAAACATGTCCCTTAACTCTGATTGGTTGATTGGAATGTTGAATAAACGTGTTAATCCCAACCCGATCTCACAGGAGGTGGCTAGTTTGTAACAATTCGTACGACCTAACTCGTACGAATTAGTACGATTTTGCTAAATCGTACATATTTTACGAATTAGCCAATTCATATGAATTCGTACGAATGACCTACCCCTGACCCCGCACCTAAACATAACCGGCACGTGGGTTTAGACAAATCGTACGAATTCGTACGAGTGAGGTCGTATGAATTAGTACGAATTAGCCACTTTTGAATCACTCGTACGAATTCATACGAATTGGTCGTGAGATAGGGGAGGTTAATCCAGGATCATGTTGTATGTGGTGAAATCTTGTTCAGCCTATATTGGCATAGTGTTGGCCCAGATCCGGCCCACATTACAATCCACATGTACCAGATGTGGCCCGGATCTGGGCCGATGGTATGTTGCTGTCTGGGATGTACTGTATAAGCACGAGCATAATGTTCTCTGTTTGTGATCATAATTTTGCTTTTTAATTCCTGATATACATTGAAGATTCACTAAATAACATATTTAACAGCTTGAGTCTTGCTGCTGTGTTGTAGAGCGTGATCTGCTTCAGAAGATTCAGAAATATTTTGACACCTGGCAGACAGTATTAATCAAACCTGACGTGTACTTCAGACTGGACTGGCTGCACAAGAAGCACAAGAGAGAAGCGTGAGTTCATGATAGCGCCATTTTGTTTTGGAGAAGTGTGTAAATGCATATAAATACAAATACCATGCTATATAAATATGATAGCCATGATATTGGTACAACCAGTGTTTTTTTTTTTTTTGTGTGTGTTTTTTTGTCATCTAGCTTCGAAGTTCCTTCGTTTAGGACTGAATTGTAAAGTGATGGTTTATTTATTTATAGTGTGAGTTTTATTTATTTATAGTGTGCTTGTGTGTGTTTCAGTCAGGAGTTACAGGAAACCATCACGACTCTGATCGAGCAGAAGAAAGTTCAGCTGACACATGCAGAAAAACTCGACCAGCTCGACTTCACAGCAGAGTTGATATTCGCTCAGGTGCATGTGACATGCCAGTATCACAAACACACACACACACACACACACACCTTTGAAGCAAAAATGACTGACCTGTGTGTCTATGTGTGTTTAGAGCCACGGAGAGCTGAGCGCTGAGAACGTCAGACAGTGTGTTTTGGAGATGTTGATCGCGGCTCCAGATACTCTCTCGATCAGTCTGTTCTTCATGTTGCTGTTACTCAAACAGAATCCGGACGTCGAGTTGAAGATCCTGCAGGAAATGGAAACTGTTTTAGGTCTGAGCGCACACACAAGATACAGTCATTTTGTCTTTCACCCCATGTGAAAAGTACACTCCAGCATACTTTAAAAAAATACTTATTGTGGAAATAATATACTTCTATATAAAGAATATGCAAAAAATTGCAAACTAAACGTAGTGTTCACACTTAATTAACACATGTCATTTACAATTCAATGAAAATGTGTTCTAGCTTCAATTTATATTAAATGCAATAAGCTGAATTGTGCTTTTTGAGGTAGGACTTGAAGATTAAGATTTACAACATCATGTATAATTTCTTAATTACTTCTATTGCCTTTTTGTACTGCCAAATACACTAAAAAACATTTATGATCAACTAAAAATATATTGTAATTTTTCTAATGAAACTTAAATGTCATGAATGCAGAGATTTATAGTAACGAAGTAGAACTACTTAAGTACTGTACTTAAGTACTAAAATGCTGTATCTGTACTTGAAGAGTTCAGATGCAAAAGCCTCTAAATGCCATTTGAAATTTTCTTCTAAAATGACCATTTTTATCAAGCTTGTATATTTAAGTTCAGTAATTTCGCTTAAATGACAATTAATAGGTAATCTTCATTGCCATTTAAGTGAAATTACTGAACTTAAATATACAAGCTTGATAAAAATGATCATTTTAGAAGAAAATTTCAAATGGCACTTAGAGGCTTTTGCATCTGAACTCTTCACTTTTACTTCAGTAGATATTTTCGATGAATTTAATACTTTTACTTCAATATTTTTTTAATGTTCTGCTAGTTACTTGTTACAATTATAAAAAATGTATGAATCATTCGTTGCAAGTTGGCTTTCATGCTGCCTAAATCGCTCGCCAGTTTTATAGGGTAATGGTATTGATTGACACACACATTGACAACTAATGCAGTGGTTGTCCTGCAATGAATTTTTTTTTTTTTTTTTGCCGGCCGCCAAAGCAAATTTGTATCCCGCCAAAGCGCTTTACTTGATTGCTGTAGTTCAAACTTTTGACGCCTTTCTTTAATAATTACCTGACACAATACTTGTACTTTTACTTTTAGTACTGAAGTAGTGAATTTTTAAAATAAACTACTTGCAATACTTAAGTACAAAAAATGTTGAATACTTTAGTACTTCTACTTAATGTGGTGCTTTAAGAGCACTTCAATCTCTACTCAAGTCACTTTTTTGATAGAGCACTTGTACTTTTACTCAAGTCCTGGTTTCTAGTACTTAATACATCTCTGCATGAATGTCATTTTTTTGTTCTTTAAAGGAATCCTTTACTCACCCTCACCATGTCATTCCAAACCTTTTAGAAATATTCTGTGTTAGGCCTACACAAACAGAAAAATGTGGAAGAATCTTTTTGAGGAACTCTTTTCCATTTAGTGTCAAACTTCATTAAAGCAACACCATGGAACTTTTCCTCTGCGGTCGCCCTACAGGTTGGAAGCGGAATTGTCCATTACCGCTGTCGTAAATAATTTAGCCTACTGCAGCCTACTGTCGCATGCGCACGCACACTCAGACAAGGTATGACGTATGCCGTAAAGCAGTCGAAATTTTGTAGTTCTTTTCGTGCTCCGGTTCCTACCCGAAACCCGAAGTTTCATAGTGCGATAAAGACCATATCAGGCTATGGCAGACGTGTCATTTAACCTTTTGTAAGTCGATGTACCATCACTAGGCTCTTGGAAATGTATAATGAAGGTTCAAAAACTACATAGTGTCACTTTAAAGTATCATTAAAGTAGTTCAGAGTTTGGATTGGAATGACATTAAAATAAATAATGACAGAATGTTCCAGTTTGGATGAACTATCCATGTTTGATTGTGTAGCCAATGTTTGTTTCAAAGTGGTTATTTAAACATGATGTTGTGATTGTGTTTTGTAGCTGGTCGGAGCCTGCAGCACTCGCATCTGTCCAGGTTAAACATTCTGGAGAGTTTTATCAACGAGTCTCTCCGGTTCCACCCGGTCGTGGACTTCACCATGCGCCGGGCGCTGGACGATGATGTCATCGAGGGCTACAAAGTGAAGAAAGGAACAAACATCATATTAAACGTGGGTCGAATGCACCGATCTGATTTCTTCCCTAAACCGAATGAGTTCAGTCTCGACAACTTCCAGAAGAAGGTGAGTCTAAATCTTTAAACCCCCTTACAAACATCCTTCAAGCTAAACTATTAGTCAATAGTCATCATTGAATAAGAATGATTTTGAGACTGTTCAATAGAGATACCATGTTAATTGTATCATATTTTAAAGCTGCAGTCCGTAATTTTTTGGGGTTACAAATTATCCAAAATAAATTTGAGCGAGTACATAACTAGCCAGTGTTAAAAACTCTCTGCTTGCCTTAGCTTGATTCAAAACCGTAAGCTTGTTATAGTGTGTTTAACTCCAGTGATACTGGTGGATTTCTGAGGGAGATTCGAGCATGTCTTTGTGTCATTAAGTTACATCTGTACACATAAAGAAGGAGTCTCGGCTAGTAGGCTATATTGCATGTGAGGATGCTGGAGGTGGAGATTTATAACCTTTTCTCACAGCACTTGATTTAAGTAAACTTATCAATTTGATGGCAGATCCAGAAAGGTTCAAACGACAATAGATTCACCCGTTGTAAAATGCAAAAGATTTCGGACTTCGGCTACAGAAAAAAAAGAGACTGCAACCGGGCCCAAGTCACGCAATGCTGATGTTGTTAACATTAACAATTTGATAACAAAGGATAGTTTGCACGGTTTGATGTGATATGATAAGCGATCGTTATATTTAATCAGTGCAATTTACTGCTATGCTTTTTTCCCCTTAGTTGGTCAGAACAAAAGTTGATGTTACTTACTTGTTCAGATGACATTTTTCGATGAAACTACTTCCAAAAAGATAATCTGTGTTTGCGAATGCCAGAATCCACAGCGGACAGCCGCACACTCTCCTCAAAACATTGGATTCAAGTGCCGTGCCGAGGCACAACTCACGTAAAGTTGATAATTCCGCAAATAACTGCAATTGCAGATTTCGAACAGAGATGGCGACAAAGAGGAAAAACTACGGACTGCAGCTTTAAATAATTTATTTCGTTTCTTATGTTTCGAACACTATTATTGTATTTAAATCCTACTGATAATTCATAATTGAAAATTCATAAAATATATAGTAAATATTAACAATCGATGTTCACTATTTTAAAAACGAATGCATTATGTTTCATAAACATATAATTGAATACAGCAGTTGTATAAAATCTACAAATTCAATGTTTATCTCTCTTTCAGCTTTACAAAAATGCATTGTGGTAATTATAGTTTTTTTTTTTTAAACCAAAATACCATAAAAGCTTTGTTACTATTGTAAAATTATAATAAATTAAGGAAAATTAGTAAGTATTTGGACTAGTATAACTAATGCACTGTAAAAAAAAAATAGTAACCTAAGTATACTGTAGGTTAGATTAATATAAAAAAATTTAATATTATATACATTTTCTTAATAAATTTAATTTATTATTTTGTAAGCCATACATATTATATTTTTCGACACAGAGCAATACCTTTTTCTGTCTCTCTCTAAAGGTGCCGAGTCGTTTCTTTCAGCCGTTTGGATCAGGCCCGCGGTCGTGTGTGGGAAAACACATCGCTATGGTGATGATGAAGTCCGTTCTTGTGACGCTGTTGTCTCGTTTCTCCGTGTGTCCTGTGAAGGACTGTACCGTAGAAACCATCCCGCAAACCAATAACTTGTCTCAGCAGCCGGTGGAGGAGCCGTCAAGCCTCGGCGTGCAGCTCATCCTGAGGAACACTGCCTGATTCACCTCCGTCATATGCTATGTGCATAAGGCATGGCAAAAACACTTCTGGTTCCCCAAATGAACCTTTCAGTGAACAGTTCTTAAAAGAAACATTTTCAAAAAGTTTGAAGAACATTTAAAAAAATCTAAAGAACCTTAATTTTAATTATAAACAACCTATTGTATATTGGAAAAATTCAATGTATGTTAAAGTTCCTCATGGAACAATAGATCCTTTATTTGTAAAGAGTGTGCCATGTATTTATCTACTGCTTTTAGCTGTCAGTCTTCCAGATACTTGTTTAAATTTGTATGCAGTGTTTATGTAATTGTTGTTATAATGTATGGAGCCCCTGAAGGGACATGGCATGGGAGGAAATATAGTTAAAAAGTTTTGCATTCACCTAAGAAATGTTGTGTCCTCGTAATTAACTCACAAGTTTCTCGGGGGGATGCAAACCGTTTGTGAGAGAACGTAAAAGCATTGACATATAGGCAAATATTTCTTCCTATCACATATTTTTTCTTCATGTAACTTTAGGGGCTCCAAAATAATGTAGGCTATGATATTGTCTCATCCTGTGAACTTGTTCAGTTTTTTTTTTACTGTTAATAAAGGGTAATAAAAGTATTATCAAATGATGTTATTGTAATTGATTGTTTTAAAAAGAGTTTATATGATATTACTGTGATGTGCAAAGCAAATGGCACTTCTGCTGTGTTGAAAACCCTGTAACACAGTGTGTGTTCCTTGTCAAAAATGACGAGCCTTTTAAAAAATAGCTTGTAAATCACTCCTTATGATATAATATGCCCAAATTTTGGATTCAATCTTTTTGTCATCCTGTTTTCTTTCAATTATTATAGGTTTTGTATTTCTTTTAGGAAATGATTGATCGTAGGCCACTGAGCCTATATGCACTTCAGTTTTTGAAGGAAAAAAAGCATTACTTGTGCATATTTAACAAAATATGAAAATAATTTGCACAGTTTATTAGTGATTTAATGTTTAACCAGTTTGATGTGAATTCCCATTCAAAAATGAGGCCTACAATCAGTGAAGATACAGTAATTGTGAGAAAGCAAGTTGACAAAAAGATTGAATCTAATTTCTGGTGATATTATAGCATAACGAGAGATTTATATGCATTAGGCCGGTTATTTTTAATTGGGAACACCACAAGTGTGACTTTGTTGCATTTTGTACAAGATAAAACTCATTTTGTACAAGATAAAACACAGTTTGTACAAGATAAATGCATTTCAAAACAAACTTCCTTGTTAAAAGGTAACCACATTAGTGTAATAAATTGCATTGTAAATGTTTTTCAATATTGCCAAAATTACTGCTATGTTTGGTCAAAAACTGAGATGCATAAGCTCAGATCAACAAGGCCTGTGATCAATCAGATTAAAAAATAAATACAAAACCTGTGCTATATGAAAGAATAAAAGACTGAATACAAAATGTTTCATAATATAGAGTAATAAGAGATTTATAAGCAAAGTTTTGAAGACCAGTCAGTTTTGACCAGAAACACCACAAGTGTAACAAGGTTGGGAGAAAAATCACTAAAATGTGTAAAACAAATCTCCAAATATTTGGGGAAATAGTAAAGTCGGAAAGTTTTAGTCCATTGCGACCAACGTTAAAAACAAAACAGCGTTGTTTCATAACGAGAAAGAAAAAGAATATCCTCTCCAGGTAAAAAAGACCCAAACACAACACTCTCAGAAAAAAAGGTACAAAAGCTGTCACTAGGGCTGTACCTTTTTAAAAGGTAAACTTTTGTCCATTTTATGTGCTAACATGTACATTTCAGGTGCTAATATGGACATTTTTTGTGCTAACATGTTCATTTCAGGTGCTAATATGTACATTTTAGGAGCTATTAAGTACATTTTAAGTGTTAATAGGTACATTTTAGGTGCTAATATGTACATTTTAGGTGTTAATATGTTTTAGGTGCGAAGATGTGCATTTTAGGTGCTAATATGTACATTTTCAGTGTTAATATGTACATTTCAGTAGCTAATATGTCCATTTTAGGTGCTAATATGTACATTTTAGGTGTTAATATGTACATTTTAGGTGTGAATATGTACATTTTTAGTGTTAATATGTACATTTCAGGAACTAATATGTCTATTTTAGGTCCTAATATGTATATTTTAGGTGCTAATATGTACATATTAGGTACTAATATGTACATTTTAGGTGTTAATATGTACCACTAAGGTACCAATATGCAGCCTTTGGGTACAAAAGTGTACCTTTTGAAAAGGTACAGCCCCAGTGACAGTTTTTGTACCTTTTTTCTGAGAGTGAACCTGAGGGTTAAATTATAGAAAATAACCATATGTGTGTATACATACAAGAGCAATACTGAAAATTAAAATAGTAAATGCAAATATTATGCCTATATAACAATTGAATATATTGGCTAAATAGCCAAAACGAAATTCTGTATTTTTGTACATGACCTCTTTAGCGGTTTTTCAAAGTTGTAAAAGTTAAATCAGGGCTATAAATTAACCACTTAATAGTTAGTTAAAAAGAGAATATAAATTAGTATTTTAAGAAGTAGCCTACATGTTGTATATTTAATAAAATATATAAGTATTTATGTGTGTAAATTGTACAAAACAGACACAGACAGGCAGATTACTTGATAAATGATCAAATTTATCTCTGTATTTTGTGTATGCGGTCATAGTGTAGTTTTCACCAGCAGAGGGCATTGTCACACCATAGAGACTGTGAGCGCTGCATATAGCCTACTGTAAATAAATCATCCATGAACTTCACAACTGTTTGATTTAGATGATTTGATGAATTCAGAGCTGTCGAGTTTTAAATGAGTTCAATGAACTCAAAACTAGCTGAACTCAAAACAGATGTTCAACAGACCCCATTCAGCTCCTGTGTTTAGCTGGCAGGCAGCATAAGGGTCTCAGGGTCCATTAGCTTTTAGGGGCCATTTCTTCCATATGGGGCACATAAAGCCATCAGCCAACACATAGAGAGCATGAACACCACACACACATACACACACCACTGCTTAATATGTCATGAGCCGATGTAAACAGTCAAAATTAACTTAAGAGAGTAATTGTAAATGCATATTGAAATAGCCTATAGTATTTCATAAGATTGGTTGTTTTGATGTATTATCATCATAATCAGCATTCATACAGACGGACCGGATCTGCTCTGCTTATTGTTTTCGGTGAGAATCACTGGCCGACCCTTAGATGAACACAGAAATGAATGATGCATGTCGGTATTGCCGTGGTAACCTGCACAGCTGTGTTAGTGGCAACTGTAGACAAATACACATTGTTACACTCAAACAAAACGCACACCTGTCTGTTCCGGAAATCTCCATGTCAATGCTCTCTAACAGGAAACAGGAAGATGTTTATCACCAGACACATTGAGATATTCATAAAGAGAAAGAGAGAGCTCAGGTCTTCGCATGTCTACCTCTTCTCATTTAATTTAAAGGGTAACTAAACCCTAAACCAACTTTTTTTAGTTAATGATTGACATTCGGGTATCCACAAGTTTCCGAGGGGCGCTCCTGTAAAAAATAAAGTGGGTGAAACTTCCGGTAAGGCGGCGGAAGTAGCATTCCAATGGTATTTTGTGTGTTAGTTAGCGAAGAGGCTAGCTGTTTTTCGGAGAATTATTTTACTATTTAAAGACGCAAATCTTTATGAGAGATGTCGTTACGGAGCTCAGGGACAACATGTGCTGTTCGCGGTTGTATGTATAACCGGACTAAACTAATTCAGTGGCTTAAATGTGATTGTTTCAGGTTGTGAAATTTCGCAACTTGCAACCACGAAAAAAACATGCTTTCGTGTTTTAAGGTTTTTAAAAAATATGTATTTACTTGAAAATAATGATTAGGATGTGTACACTATCATGTAGTCAAAGTATAAGGTTATTACTTTATTACATTCAGAGTAATTTAAACTTGTTTTGAGAAGGTTTTTCAAAACTATATTGAATTCAAAGAGCTTTTCCAAGAATTCCTGCATTTAAATCTAGATTTTCCTTTTCATTATCTGGGACATTCTATCTTTTTGTTGACCAGCATGTCAAATATCTATTACCAAAATATATATTTTTTTTTCCTTTGCCAATTCAGGGTAAACTATATGAGAGATGAGAAGTCTAGAGTAGTATTATTAATATGCAGTAAATCCCATGAGATAAAATCCACAAATGTCCTGCTATCTCTGATATCCTTTACCAGACCAGATCAGTTTCACACTCAAACACCAATCACATTTAAGTAAAATAAAAACAGAATTATCTGGTTAAACAGGAAGAAACTTTCTGATAAGATAAGCAGTAAACCTAAAATTAGCTTCACTGGAAAAAAACAACAACAACTTCTGCCTTACAAAGCACAAGGAAACAGTGATGCGATCCATTCTTCAAAAAAAATATGACATGTTGATAGTAATTAGAGGTTGAACGACCTCAGATTGAATCCTGTGTTGAATACTGTGTTGAATCCACATCTACCAGATGTGTGTATCTGGGGTGTGCATAGAAAGAATTGTTCCGCTCCATAGAAATATAAAATACAAAAGCTGTGTCCAAATTTAAAGACTGCATATTTGAAGGACTCGAACTTTAAAGGGGAAATGAAGCGGTGAATCAAGTTTACATGATTTACAAGATGGATTTCCAATATAATCAACAATTATATAAGAAACATTACAAATGTAAACATTTAGAAGAAAAAAAGAAAAAAACGTTGTATCTTTCGCCGCCAGGGCGCCGCCATTGTGCAGGTGACGTCACGGGGTTGGTTGGCTCAAGTTTAACAGGCTCTGGGCATTGAAAATCGCGACATCAAACTGTGTTTATACCAGTGTTTTGACCGCGAACGACTAATGTTAGGTACAGATATTAGACAAAAAGACGACGTCTCATGTTATATGTTGACAAACTGCACATAGAAACATTGTTCGCGATGTCTGCCGTCAGATATTCCCGTCTCGTCAATAACATGTAAGTTACGTTGCTGTGTAGAACAGTGAGTCAGTGGTGGTTTGGGGCGGAGAGCGGGTTTGCAACGCTAACTTACCAGGTGTCAGTGTGGCTGTTGTCCTGCGATGCCCTCCGTGTCGAGATGGGTCTGTCTGCGGACTTGTCCGTGTCAGAGTCCATCTGTTGTCAAGAGGTTGATCTTGAGCATGTGTTGCGTGGTCAATTCTGCATCACCGGCGCGCACGTTTACCATGCTGTGCCGGGAGTTAGACGTGTGGAAGCGGCGATGCTTTCCCTGAAGGATGTCAGAGCGGAGACACTTTTTTCCTAGTATATGTAGGCTGTAGCTAACGTTACTAGCACTACCAGTGCGAAAATATGGACGTTTCATTTCCCCTTATAACAAATACGTGCTAACTTGCATGTTATTGACGAGACGGGAATATCTGACGGCAGACATCGCGAACAATGTTTCTATGTGAAGAGTTCAGATGCAAAAGCCTCTAAATGCCATTTGAAATTTTCTTCTTTAATGAGGATTTTTATCAAACTTGTATATTTAAGTTCAGTAATTTCGCTTAAATAACAATTAATAGGTAATTATCATTGCCATGTAAGTGAAATCACGGAACTTAAATATACAAGCTTGATAAAAATGATCATTCTAGAAGAAAATTTCAAATGGCACTTAGAGGCTTTTGCATCTGAACTCTTCATGTGCAGTTTGTCAACATATAACATGAGACGTCGTCTTTTTGTCTAATGTCTGTACCTAACATTAGTCGTTTGCAGTCAAAACACTGGTATAAACACAGTTTGATGTCGCGATTTTCAATGCCCAGAGCCTGTTAAACTTGAGCCAACCAACCCCGTGACGTCAACTGCACAATGGCGGCGCCCTGGCGGTGAAAGATACAACGTTTTTTCTTTTTTTCTTCTAAATGTTTACATTTATAATGTTCCTTATATAATTGTTGATTATATTGGAAATCCATCTTGTAAATCATGTAAACTTGATTCACTGCTTCATTTCCCCTTTAAAGTCCACGCCTTCGAAAGTCACGAAGATCGGACTGCGCTTTGTTAAATGGGTTTGTTTTTGTCGCTTAGCAACTGTGACAGCCCCTGTTAACGAGCGGCACACTGGAAAAACATATAAAGGCTAATCAATAAGTTATGACAATGTTTTTACAACTCATCAAAATAAGTTATAAGTTATACAAGTTTCAACTCATTTTTCAAGTCAGTTTAAAATAATTTAAGTTGACATAACTTAAACATCCAAGTTGATTATAGGCTACTTAAAAATTTAAGGCAGCAATTAAAAAAAAAGTTATATTCAAAATATATCCTAAAATCAAAACATGTTTCAGAACCATGTACATAGTAAAGAGTATAATATATACAATTGCGTAAGATATAAGTCAACATTTGAAGTCAACAAAAATATATAGTGCCTGATCTGATTTTGGATACAAAACGTCTTCCGTTTGTTAGTGATAAAGCAGATATTTGTGCATAATGACTCATAAAGACATTTATAACCATAACAGGATCAAAATAGTATTAAAAAATGGGGGCATGTTTTTAATGTGGGCCTGTGTAGTAAAGAAAGGATTGAAAAGACCCTGACTGTATGTATTTGTGTTGTTTGGTGGTGTATTTGTTTTAGTGGAATAGGAAAAGATGCCCAAACCTGTTCTTGCGGTGCACATTTTTTAAATGTCTGAACGTGTCTCCCTTGTTTAACCCATTCGGTCTTTTAGTCTCTACTAACTTGATTAGCAGCTGTGTTTAATTATAGGACAATTTTTTAAACAGTGTTTGTGTGCCGCAGGAAAAGGGTCAGGAAACCCTTGAATGAAATGTTGCACTTGTTGTGGAAGAGAAAACATCTTCAGTTGTACTGATAGAAATTGATTGAGATGTTTAAATGTGATCTGTGGCAGGCGATGTAACATGCCGAGTGTGTGAAGATAAGCCCTCGGGTATGGTAAAAGAGAGACAGTATTTTATAACACATATTCGAGCGCACACTGCACTTAGATGCTGGACATCTGTAACCATTATTGCACACTGCACAGTCCTCCATTGACTCTGCTTTAGTGCTGTACTGATCTAAGCCCTGATGCTGGAATGTTAGCGCTGGTTACCATGGAGATCATCAGCATCTGTGAATATCAAAAGTCCTTGAGTCTTCTGAAACATCTCTGTCTTCTGTTTCATTATGAAAACTGAGAAATGAAAGCAGGATGTGTACAAGTGTTTCTTGTAAAACAGAAGTAGAAATAGTTGAAAGAAAAAATAAAACTTTGTGGAACACAAAAGGAGAATTTATTTAAATATCCAAGCTGCTCTTGTTCAAACAACAAGGGGAACGAAGGAAGCTTAGCTCCAAAAGAATGTAAAAGCACCATAAAAGTATTTTCATTTAGTAAAAGTAAAGTTAGTCTAATGTATTTGTCTTTGGTGGCAAAGACAAACAAGGACATTTGCTTTGGATTTATTTAAAGCAAAAATATATTTTGCTCTCATTTAAATAACTGGCACAGAGAGACAGAAGGAAATTGAAAACCATTAGCTCTTTCATTCATCATGGGCATATTTCCAGCTCCAAGATCACATCAAAGTTACATTTCACTTCAGATCTGGCTTTGGGATCGGACAGATCAAATCCTCAAGACACTCTGTGGTTTTAGAAAGCCTCTTATATACTGAACCCTCTGTTTCTGTGTGAAACCAACCCAGAACAACAACCTACATATTATTATTATTATTATTATTTTTTATTATTTTTATCTATGAGAGTAGCTTTACAAACCTTTAGAACCTTATGTTTCAGTTCCATTTGATGTTTCTAGCTTAAAGGCACATGAAACAGAATTTAACCTATAGATCTACATTATAATTTATGTAGAAAGACATAACAAATCTCATCAAATGTTCTTTTTAAAACAAAATGTACATTTCTTAAAAATTATAATTGTAATAGGCCTATATTTTATTACAGTAAATGTTATGATTAGCCTATGTTTTATTCAGCTTTATTCAGCTGTTTCCTCCATTTGTTAGTTGCGTCCCACTGTGTTCACTCACTATTTGTCATAAATGGTATTCGAAATTAGAATTAATGTGTCCCAGATTGTAGTATGCTAAAATACCTTCAGAAGTGTGCAGATTCATCATGCACAATGTCATGGCTAATATTGCCTATAACCCATTGAGACTTGGATGAGGAGGATAAGATTAGAACTACAAACCCAAATAAAAAAACTACAAACATGGCGGGTGTGCAAGTCCAACGGTTAAGTAGAGAGGTTTAGATAAAGGGGTTTGAGTGATTAATTATCAGTTTCCAACCTGACGAAAATATATGTATTCAATGTTATCAACATTATATTTAATCTGCAGCAACATTGTGAACTTTTATAATGATAGGTTTGGTCATTCAATTATGCAAAATTGCAAACATATGAGGAGAGGTTTCAGCATTAAAGACCCACGACTGGCATGATCAACGTGTTATGGCCTACATTTCTCTCCGATATGGTAGGAAATCAAATTAAATTGAATATGGAAGATTTTAACTGTGTCAAGATGTGTTCCCTGATACAGGGCAGTGAACGTTTTCTAGTTGAGTATTTAAAATACTTAAGTATGCTATTGTTTATATTTCACCAGAGCAGTTTAAACAGTGATAGAATACACTTATATGTATTCAATGTTATACATATAAGTGTACGAGAATACTTTTTGTGCGAACAACAACAATAACGACTTTATTTGACTATTCCTTTTCTTCCTTCTGGGCCTGAGACGAAAGTTCAAGAGATTTCCACGAGAACTGAACAAGAAGTAGTAGAAAAATAACGTAGTTCTCACGCATGCGTCGTGGAAATCTCTTGAACTCTCGTCTCAGGCCCAGAAGGAAGAAAGGAAAAGTCAAATAAAGTTGTTATTTTTGTTTGTTTGGTTTTTTTTTTTGCACAAAAAGTATTCTCGTCGCTTGATAAACTTATAGTTGCGCCACTGTAGTCATGGAATATTTAAACATTTTCTTCAATGACTTTCTGGCCCATCAAGTTTCTGTCCCTTAGGAGCCGTGGTAGGTATACAACTCTTAAATTTAATCAAAAATATCTTCATTTGTGTTCCGAAGATGAATGAAGGTTTTACTGGGTTGGTACAGCATGGGGGTGAGGAAATTAATGACTTAATTTTCATTTTTGGGTGAACTAACCCTTTAACTATAAGCTGGCTGTTAAAGATGCCATTAGGACAGAGTAGTATGTCCCAAAATTGCCTACTCTTTAGCTAGTAGATACACACTCAAAAGTATGTAATTTTTCTTCAAAAAAACTGTAGTCTACACACTTTTTAGGGCATATATAAGTTGGCGAATTGGGATGCAGTAGCTTACTAGATTCCTTGTGTGTGCCAGTTATTCACTAATTCAGTTAATCTGTTGCTCATTTAGCTTTCTCGTTTAGGCTAAATCAGCGTGTGTTAGCCTCCACTTTCCTCAGTTCTGTTGTTAAAACTGTGCTACAAGTGTTCTTTCTCTTTGTTTATTAAATCTGTTCCATTGTCATTCTGTTTTACTCCTCTATCTCTCTCTTTTATTTATGTAGCGTTTTATTTTTCACTACTTGCTGTTGTTTGATGATTATTTATCTTCTTTTCAGACCATTAATCAACTAATATAAACTGCAGCCATAGCTTTTATTCAAGCAAGCTGAAAGATCACTAAAAACATGTTTGGTCACAGATCGTAATTTCAGTTAAGTTCATCGTAAGTTCACTTTGATTCAGGCGTGAGCAGAAGTGGTGATGTCCAAGTAGGCAAGTTGTTAACTCTGTAATGGGATGTAGAGCTGCAAGGATGACACAAAAAGCAAAAAAATATCTCTGTTTATGAACAAAAAAGGTTTGTGATACTTGCACATTTTGTTCATTAAAATAATTTACACAAATGGGCACAAGTTACAACTTTTATGAATTTGAGGTCTAAATACAATCAGCAGAAATGAAAAAAAAAAAAAAAAACGATAATACGAACTGCATCACTGTCGCTCCACTTCATCGTCCCCACCACTTCGGACAACTCATGCATTCTTTATTAAAAAAAAAACAAAAACATTTTACCTGAAAGTGTGAGTTAGAATAGTTTGCAAGAGCGCAATTATAAACACGAGTCTGTGACAGCAGACCAGTGAGTAGATGAGTTAACTTGTTCAATGTGATGACATTTAGTTCTCAAAATTGGAATAATGCAGCATAATAAAAAAAAAATAATAATAATTAAATTCAGGATAAAGCACTGTTTCCATTAAATATGTTCAAGAGGACAAAATCGTCACTTCTGGAAAATTGGCACAAAAAAATATTTGTTTGCTGCACTCTTTATCATTAATTACTATCATCTCAGAGCATGCAGGTGAAATGCAATAAATGCTTTTATGTTATTTTGCGTTCTGATGCAGATACATAATCCTGTGACACAGTTCTGGATGATAATTATACCCAACCATTTTGATGCCAGACTATGGCTCAATCATTTCAGAATGACCAAAACAACATTTGAGATGCTGTGCAATGGAATTGGTCTGCTGGTTAGTCCAGATATCCATATCACATTCTCTGTTGAGGCAAAGTCATGTGTTTTTATTCAGATTTATTCGGTATGTGTTTCCATCATAGTTTATATCTTCTTATCAGATAAAAACAAACTATAATTTTTAAAATTTTTAAATGCAATTTCCCAATATTCGCATAAAAATAGGTGGATGGAATATAGACGGCACGTTCTCAGATGCATCTCTACAAAAAGTTGAGTCTCATCTAATTTTTTGAGGTAGCACTGCCTCTCTTGCCTCAATAAAGAAAACAACCCTGCCGTGAAAATAAGACACAGGAATATAAAGTGAACCGTGAGCTTCCTAAACTAAATGGCCAGTAAAAGCAGTTCTATGAATAACAGGGAAATCTATCAGATATAATAACAGTTGCACACCCACGTATACGCGTTCATTTGCCATTTACCAGAAAATCAGAGGCTTTTAGAGCCAGTTTTGTGGTTTGCCTGAACTCAGGATTGTTCTTGCATTGCAGATTTTGAATTGTACTTTTGATGGTGTGGTTTTAGGGAATGTGTTTGGCAACAACTTCTTGAGCCATGCTGTTCCCTCCAGGATTTCATCTCAGAGTGAATTAGACAGCAATTAACTCCCATTAAAGTGTGTTTTCATCTCTTTCTGTCTCACTGGCAGCTGCATAAGTGTGTGTGTGTCTATAATAGACTGTATTTATATACTGTAAATATACTGTGCCGCCATATTTGGGAGATCAACTTTCCCATACCTCTCATACCGGGAATTGAGAAAAATGCCTGTTTTGTGCGCTGCTTGGGGCAGTAAAAATCGCCACACAACTGAAAACAGCTTTCAAAGAAGTACCTTTCACAAGCAAGACTGAACGTTTGTTTTTGGTTGTATTTGGTCATGATTTAATTAGTAAGTAACGTTCAGAGATTAAATACTACTGTTATTGTGTCACGCAATGTAGTTTTAATAGTTTTTCAGTCGACAATGTAGTTGTTTAAAGCTCAAATATGTGGTTTGTTTATAAAGATAGGGCCTATTTAAAAATTTGATCTGAAGTTTTCGGAGTTGCTGCGCCCCCGCCCAGCGCTCGTCTCCCCCGCCTGGAACAGCCGTACCACGGCCAGTGCTTCTGACGGTTGCCGCTGGCTTGGATGTCTCTAGTCTAGAGGTTAAAGGAACACTCCGACTTTTTGGGACTTTAGCCTATTCACCTTACCCCCCAGAGTTAGATAAGTCCATACATACCTTTTTCATCTCCGTGCGTGCTATAAGTCTGTTTGACGCACCCACCGCTAGCCTAGCTTAGCACAAAGACTCGATGTGACTGGTTGCAGCTTTCATACTGATCCAAATGAGTGGCAAAATAACGCAAACGTTTTCCTATTTACATGTTGTGATTTGTATAGTCACATAATGTACAAATAACAAAGTCAAATGAGACACAGACATCTTTTAACCGTATAAAACCTGGGAACTATTCTCTTAAGGCGAAGCACTGCTACTTTGACGGCGTAATAACCGCATCACCGGAGACACGCCGTGGTGAGGAGCGGAGAGTTCGCTCGGTGTTTGGGTAATAGAGTCAGCAATTTATAAATAGTAAAAGCGTAGCTAGTTTAGAGTCATGGGTTTTCGCTCTATTGTAAATAGCTGCGACAGTAAACAGGGGAGGTAACCATGTTTCACAGAATTCCAACTAAAAACGCTGACTGGATGAAGAAATGGCTAACTTACTCTGGATATTTATCCAAACACACCAAAGATTATCAAGGGACATTATGTTTGCTCGGTACATTTCAATGAGGACGACTATTTTGAAAAAATGGAATTTGCCACACGGACCATAATGTGCTGAAGGATACGGCCATCCCATCGATAACACAGACAGGACAAGTGGATCACCTGCGGCTGAGGTAAGTGTTCCGTTATGTTTTTAGATGACCTACTGTAACAGTGCCTTTAGCCAGATCTAATGTAACGTTAGTGACACTATTATATGATTAGGGTATGAATATGTTTTTATCTTGATGCGGTGCGGACGCGCTTGGGGAAAAAAAACGAGCGCGTTGAACTTGCACCCTGCGCGCGGCGCGCCTAGTAGCCTAAATTTGAAATAACCATGGAAATAACGAACTTGAGCCTGCAAAAGGGTAGGATAGGCTGTGAGTTCATTGTGCAAAAACAATTTGTGCTATTACTTTCCCCTTATTCTATCCTATAGTAATGCAATACTGTATATTATATAGGCTACTGTTGAATACATTTGGTTCAGCTAATAAATTGCATTTAAAATATATTGATTCCTGTAATAATAATTATTTATTCATGATATTTATAAATCTGGGTGCGTTTTTGGTTGGAAATCAATGAAACATGGTACTGTATTACCTGGTCTCCCCTGTTTATTGTCACAGCTCATACAATAAAGCAAACACCCATGATAAACTATGCTTTTCTAACGTTAGTAATTGCTGACTCTTTATTCCAACGCTGAGCGAAGCGAACTCTCTGCTCCTCGTCACGGTGCGTCTCAGGTGATTGTTATCACTCTGCCCAAGTAGCAGTGCTTCCCCTTCAGAAAATATAGTATTTATACGGTTAAAAGATGTCTGTGTCTCATATGGCCTTGATATTTGCACACTCTGTGACTATACAAACCACAACATGTAAATAGGAAAACGTTTGCGTTATTTTGTCACTCATTTGGATTAGTATGAAAGCTGCAACCATTCACATCCAGTCTTTGTGCTAAGCTAGGCTAGCGGTGGGTGCGTCAAACAGACTTATAGCACGCACGGAGATGAAAAAGGTATGTATGGACTTATCTAACTCTGGGGGGTAAGGTGAATAGGCTAAAGTCCCAAAAAGTCGGAGTGTTCCTTTAAACATGAGATATAATTCGTATAATTTGTGTTTATCTTTGGTCTCATTAATCTATTAATGGTTCCCTGGTAAATAGTTTTGGCTGAAGGCAAAGTAAAGTTTCATAACTTTATATTTAGGCTATTTTAACATTGTATGTTTAAATGAAGCTACTTCTGTTATAATGGCTAGCCTATTACTGATCAATAAAACTGAAATTTAGCACAAAGAGCTAAATATTAAATATATTTTTTGTGTGTGTTTATTCTGTACTTGAAATGTCTTATTCTATTGCTATTATTATAGAATTATTAATAAATTATTATCAATATTTTTACATGTATTCATTACCATTTTATTTGCTGTATACTATTTGTTTATTTTATTGACTACTAGTACTTTTCACTTTATGTTATAATTACTATTTCCATTGCACTGCATGCCCAGTTGTACCACAACATATGTATTATCATAAATGATCCAGTTATCAATGTAATTGCTAAAATCTGGTCAATCACATAAAATGCTTTTTCCACAATGAGCAAACTTAAATATCTCAGTATGGGGATCTTCACCATTCTTATCCAAGAATGTTTTTATCCAGAAAAACGCAGCTCACCCGTTTACTTACATTTAATTACAATGCAGTCTTAACCTCCGCAAAATGGCGGACCCGTTGACGTATCGCAGCAACGTTCCAAAGCGGCCTATGGGCTCTATGCACGGCGTTATTTCCGGTGAAGGATTAAGGATGCTCGATAACTTCCGCCGATCATAGAGTCCAATGCAATACCGAGAATTTATATTGAATTTTATACTCCATGGTTATACTAATGAAACGTTAGTCACAAAAACAGATAAAACAGACACCCCTCGTTGTGTTTATGCTTCTTTTTAAAATTATATTAAATAAACATAACTATATATAAAATTACATCTAAACGTATGTACGTTTCGTTTCAAAGACGAGAGGACAGTAAATATTGAAGACTCTGCCATAATCCCGTTTTCTCCGGTTTTCCTCCGCTTTAATCTACACAACCGGAAATGGACGAGCATCCTTACGTCAAATGCGGAACTTATGCGTGCATATAGCCCATAAGGCGTCTATGTATATATTATGTCTATGGGTTGGGCACTGAAGTTACAGGAGTTTCTTCCCGTTGCTAAGCAATGGAACTAGGTCGAGTATTTAAAAGGTTATGGTTAACACGGTTAACGTGGTTTAACGTCGATGTAATGCGTTGTTTTTAGCGTAGGCTACCTTTTGCAAACGAGGAGCTGGGGGGACGCCGGAAAATAGACATTTTACTCATTAGGCTGCTTCATTAAAAACGTGACATTTAGACGTTTTCTTCGGCGTGGATCCATGCAAATGAATCATTTTCACCTTGAAAATAATAAATGTTTTTTTTTTATTTTTTTATTTTAAATAATAGAACATTTCTCAGTGATCGTAAATAAAACAAAATTCCATTTTCTCGGTTTAATGAAAACCAATAGCCTAGGTCGTTATGGCAGAGGCGAATAAACATCCGGATATCTCTCCAATGGAGCGTGTTAACGCAAACGTGTAAGTTTCATGTTTGAGGGGGTTAAACCGTGACATCTAGGCCTACACATTTTCCAAAGTGGACTATCCCAGCTAGAATTTTTTTGTTCTAAAAATGTTCTGAGAATATTACCATGCAGTGTTCTAATAATGTTTTCAGCGGGTAGTTTTCTTTTTGTTCCTAAAATGTTCTCTTAAAAGTTCTAATAACATTCTCTAAAAACATTCTAAAAATGTTTAGTGCTAACATTGTTAGAACATTATTCCCTGACGTTCTTATATCATTTTCAGCGGGTAGTTTTCTTTTTGTTCCCAGAATGTTCTCTTAAAACCCCTCAAAAATGATTAGCTATAACATTGTTAAAGCATAAAATTTTATTAATCTCAAAACTAAAACATCAAAATCTAACAGGTTTATGAATGGCATCCACATAAATTATTAGAAGTTCTGCGTACAGTAAATGCCCAACATTACATGTAGAACTCTGTAAAGTCACTCATGCGTCTTGACTGCGGTGTTTGCTCAGAGCACTCATCATCAGTCTTTGCTTGTCTTGGTTTTTGCAGAAGAATAATGCAGGAGTCTTTATTAATAGTGTTCTACTATTCTCTCTTCTAGTTGTCCAGCTGCTCCCCCAGTTAGCAGCATTGAGCTCTGTTCTCTGTGTGCACGGTAGAGTTTTTCCTCATAGCCTAAAAAAGAAGATCATGCAAAAGTGTAAACATAAAGAATACACATATAGCTACATTAAGATCACAAGCAATATTGACATTGAAAACTTTCAAAATTAGCCAGCCTATTTAGCAATCAGAAATTATGTAAAGACTAATTTATTGAAAGTATAAATATGATAAATTATTAGTATCTTTTTTGTTCCTGTAATTTAAAACATACACTTAATCCATATATCCAATATCTTATTCAAATAAAGTTTTAAAAATGGATATTTTTCTTAAACAAATGCTTCGCTTCAAAAGGCCTTTTATAAGTCATTTGGTGGATTACTTTTATCATGGATGGATGCGCCTTGATAGAAGGCCATTCACTGCCATTCTAAAAGTCAGAAGAGCCAGGACATTTTTTTTAAATATAACTCCGATTGTATTCGTCTGTAAGAAGAATGTCATATACACCTAGGATGCCTTGAGGGTGTGTAAATCATGGGCTAATTCTCATTTTTGGATGTCTTTTGGATGAGATCATTTATGGTCTGTGCTTTTAGCACTAAAGCTCTAGGAGTTAAGAGTTGAACATTTATGTCTCAGATATACTACTAATAATAATAGTGTAAATAGGTTAACAACATGTTGGCTTTCTTAAACCAACAAAATTATTTCCTAACATTTGAACAAGATTACCATAATCTGTAGCCTACTAATGTAAAGGTAATTCTATGAAGATTTACAACAAAAGTTACAAAACCTTACAAGGCTCTTTAGCTCCCATGTCCATTCACCTCTGCAGGTTTATGTTTGCTTCAATAGTTGCCAGATTGTGTCCTTTACACGGAGCATCAGCACCAGAGTAATTACCTGAAATATTTGGTGTAAAAACATGGTCTGTCAACATAAAACGATATTACAAGCTCAAACATTGCAAGAAACACAAATGACAGAAAATAGTTTTAGACTAAACGCTCCTTCCAATTCTTCCATTAACGTTACCTGTATATGAATTACTGAAATATTATTAACGTTTACTTTCAAAAGACATTAAGATCACTTTTAAGTAGCAAAAATACAGTATTCGTATGCATAAAACACAATACCGCTATTATAGGCTATAACGTTACCTGGTTGTAAATGGAGACTTTATTGTGTCATCGGTAACTTAATCATCTTGAATGTAATAAGCTAGTAATAAAAATCTTAGTAAAAATCAAAGCTAGTAATAATTGCATTAAAGAGCTCTCTTAATGTAATTCTTACTAGTAAAAACTGATTTAGAGAGCTCTCTAATGTAATTCTTACTAGTAAGAATGCAATTGCAGAGCTCTGCAATTTAATTAAAGAGCTTTGCAATTATATTCTTACTAGTAAAAATCAAATTAAAGAGCTCTCTAATCGTAATTGTTATTAGTACGAATTTAATTAGAGAGCTCTATAATTGTAATTGCTACTAGTAGGGATTAAATTCTAAAGCTCTCTAATTGAATTCTTACTGGTAAAAATGCAATAATGACGATTAAGGCTGGGTACAATTTAAGCTAAAACGGCTTGCCATACAACACTCCAGTAGCCTACCAAGTGCGCAGCCTGCGCACGACCCATCTACGGCAAGCCCCGAGGGGGAAAACACATTGCATACACACATACAACGAGCGCCAGAACATCATTACCGGTATTATAGTAACAGACTTTGTTGGATTATGTCATGTAATATCTAACAAAGTCTCTTACGATAATAATAATAAAGCTTTTGAGGACAGTTACACTGTATTGAGACAGTTGAGAAATAGTAGGCCAAATATTTTTAGTTTTCAACAATAGGCTTGTTGTTGTTTCTCAGTTTTGTCATAATTTTAGCAAATAATTTCTTTTATATGTTTTGAGACAGTTTTAAGACTGTTAAAACTTTTTTTTTTATTTAAGTAGGCATCTATTTTCTTTTTATTAAGTATTAATTTTGTTGTAGCCTAATACATAACCTAAGTGCATTCATTTATAATGTATCATTATTGCGTGACATTTGTGTCAATAATCGTCAATAATCGTCAAACACAGGTGACTCCGCATCATGGGAGGGGCCCCCAAATCAAATTCTGCTTAGGGCCCCCAAAAGGCTCGGGCCGGCTCTGCCTGCAAGACATAGGCACATAGCCAGGGGAGCGTGAACGTGCATGACATCACGCCCAGTCTCAAATTCGAGCCCGAATCCCTCTTCTTTATTTCACTGTATAGGATTATAGAGGCGATCGCAGTGATCAGAGAAGGGCTCATTCAGCCCATCAGGCGATTGTTTAAGCATGTATGGGTTAGAAAACGGCTATTTTTAACATGAAATGTTGCACATTGTTTTTTCCTCATAAATGCGAACTCGAAACATGAAATAAAATTAATATTTTATGTTCTGTGGAGACTACTGTTACTCATAATTTGTATTCTGAATACGTAACGCCGGTACATGTGATCCGTTACTCTCCAACACTGATATTAGTATAACCTTATCTGCACAATATTTAAATAACATGGTTTTGGAGGTTATAGAGTTCTAATGATGGTGTTCAACTATAACCGTCGGCCTCAAGGTTATATAATAACCGGCACACCCCTAACTACCACTGTAATAAATGTGCTGTAAATGTGAGTAGCAACTCTTGTCAGGACTAAAGGGGCGGTTATACAATTTACTTTTCATTGACTTTCATTCATGTGTATGTGAATGTGTCAGACCGCAAACTTTAGCTCATGCGAAAAGTTTTGCATTTGAAAGATCAATGCAGGGGGAAACATGACAGCACAGACATTAATGATTAGTTTCAAAATGTCCCTTGATATTATTATTGTATCTACACAACGTTACCCCACGGCTGCAGGTGGTAGTGTCTATTCTTAGTGTTTTAACTGCAAAAAACAAACAAACAAAAAAAACCTTCACCAATGGTGGTTGTGAAGAAACTAGAAAAAACAAACAAACTAGAAACTAGAAAGACTCCAGGTGGCGAATACAAAAGGGCAAATTTCAGTCCCTGTCATTGAGAATAGTTATACATTCAACACATTTGTAGATTTGAAAACCCAACAGGGAATAAAACTTGTTTCATCAAATCAAATAAAAGGCCATGAATGATGAAGAGGCAGCCTTAATTGGACAAAACCTACAACATCTTCACCTATGAACGTTTTCACTATCAATCTTAAACTGGACTTTAGCGTGAGTGATTTGAGACGATTGACTGCTTCACCGGACTCAACTGGGACAGAAATTGGACTTGAAGAGAGAAAGTTCATGACCATCTGTCTATTAAGATGTGACAGCTGACCACACACACCCTCAGGCACCTACACACCATCTGCCACCACACTGACCCTGCTGAGAGCCACGAGCTATCAGACACTCCTGAAGGACAAACAGACCACAAGACAGACACAACGACAGCTGCACAGACAGACAGACAGACAGACAGAAAGAAAGAGATAGAGAAAAGCTAAAAAAGAATATAATGCAGCAACGTGGAACAGGATTTTGCACCAATGACATTTCACTGTGGGCGGAGTTTTCGAGTTTCTAACAGTGTTAGCTTATAAATTGTGAAAGTCATTCAGAGGTTTGTTTGAATTGATTTGTTTTCCCCTGTGATCTGAAACTAAAAAGGCAGAGATGGTCCACTTATAGATATGTTAATGGTAAATATGGATATGGAGGTTGAAACCTGGCCTTACAGGAAGCTTAATTGTATTGCCTGTGCACTTAAAATGTTAAAAGTATATCTTTTAAAAAAAAACTGTACTTGCAGATGCCTTAACCCACTTGGTGATTGTCACAAAGCCGGAAGACACAGATGGGTAAGTTCAATGAGTTTATTGAAACAGGTAACGTCAGGACTAGCAGGTGAGTAACTGGAATCAGAGAATTGCAGATCAGGATGAACAGGTTGTAAACAGAGTCTCTTATCTTTATGCAGGTGGACCAGAACTGAAGACAGACTGAAGACAAGAATCGGGAGGAATGGATCAGGACCGGAATGCAGACAGGTGGAGAACTGGATGAGGACTTCGAGAAGGTAAGTAGCAGGAAGTGGACCTTCAGGTAAGCGGGAGTCTGTCGTGTGTATCGATGAGACCAGACAATGAGTGAGTGAACTGAAGTCTCTTAAGTAGTAAGGGTAGATTGAGTGAGGATTGCAGGCAGATGGTGGTGACAGGTGACGATGAGTAGAATTCCGGCGAAGCAGATCGAGTGGGCGGAGTGAATGTGTCTGGCACTGAATCTGGCGTTGGTGTATCCGTGACAGTATCCCCCCCTACACGGCCAGCTCCAGCTGGTGGAAAGGACCGACGACGGGGACGACCACGGCCTCTGGGTGATGGACGATTTGGATGGGCAGAGTGAAAGTCCTGAAGGAGAGCGGGATCCAGAATGTCCTCACGAGGAACCCAACACCTTTCCTCTGCACCAAAGCCCTCCCAGTCGACGAGGTATTCCAGAAGGCCTCCCCGTCATCGGAAGTCAAGGATCTCGTGGACTCGATAGATGTTATCGTCCTCAGGGTCCACGGGAAGAGGAGGCACGTCTTCAGTACGAGACCCTGGGGAGGAAGGAGTGAGAGGATTAGTGTATGGCTTGAGCAGAGACACATGGAAGGACGGTGAAATACGATAGTGAGCAGGGAGTGATAACCGGTAGGTGACTTCGTTGATCTGCCTCTGTATGGCAAACGGACCTACCTATGTATCTGGGACTCAGCTTACGACAGGGCTGCCGGAGACGAATGTCCCAAGTCGAGAGTCACACCAATTGCCCAGGTTGATATTGGGGTGTTGAGGAACGTCTGGCATCGGCTTGGCTCTTGTGTCTCCGGACAGCCCGCTGAAGATGGACATGTGCTGAGTCCCAGACCCTCTCGCTTGTCTGGAACCAGTGATGGACTGCAGGGACGCTAGAGGGTTCACCGGACCAGGGGAATAATGGAGGCTGGAAACCGAGTATGCACTGAAAAGGGGTGAGGCTGGTGGTGGATTGGCGATTCTGCGCATACTCAGCCCACGGCATATAGCGACTCCAGCAGTCCTGGTGGTCATGGCAATGTGACCGCAGGTATCTCCCGATCTCCTGGATCTTCCGCTCAGTCTGGTCATTGGACTGCGGATGGTATCCGGAAGTGAGGCTGACTGTGACACCCAGGAGGTTGAAGAAGGCTTTCCAGACACAAGAAATGAACTGGGGTCCACGGTCAGATACAATATCTTTGGGGATGCCGAAGTGACGGAATACTTGGTGGAACAGGGTCTCAGCAGTCTCAAAGGCGGTGGGTAACCCAGGTAGTGGAATGAGTTTGCAGGCTTTCAAGAAACGATCTACTACTACGAGGATGCAAGTGTGTGAGTCTGAAGCAGGCAGGTCGGTGATGAAGTCAACCCCTAGGTGAGACCAGGGTTGTGTGGGTACAGGCAGTGGTACAAGTTTCCCCTCCGGGAGTCGATGAGGAACTTTGGCCATGGCACAGACTGAGCAGCTCTTGACATATCGGGAGACATCCTGGGTCATATTAGGCCACCAGTAGCGTTGTTGTATGAGCGAGAGGGTTTGGTGGCTGCCTGAGTGTCCAGAGCCTGGAGATGTATGAACTGAGTCCATGAGGGACAGACATAGTTGTGAGGGTACATGAATCCGTCCCTCAGGACCTCCCGGTGGAGCAGGTTCAGTTTGGGTGGCTTCGGCGATGTGGTCGTCCAGGCTCCACTGAATGGGACTGACCACTACGGCTGGAGGGAGGATGGTCTCAGAAACAGACGGACTGGAATCCGGTTGGAACTGGCGGAATAGAGCGTCAGCCTTGATATTCTTATGTCCAGGGCGGTAAGTAACGGTGAAATTGAAGCGAGTGAAGAAGAGTGCCCAGCGGGCTTGGCGAGGGTTGAGTTGGCGAGCTTCACGGAGATATTCCAGGTTACGATGATCGGTGATGACCACGAAGGGATGTTGTGCTCCCTCCAGCCAGTGTCTACATTCTTCCAAGGCGAGTTTGATGGCCAGCAGTTCCAGGTTGCCGATATCATAATTCTGCTCTGCCGGGGACAGTTTCTTGGAGAAAAAGGCACATGGATGGAGTCGGGGTGGGTTCCCCTGCCGCTGGGAAAGGACAGCTCCTACACCAGAGGTGGAAGCGTCAACTTCCACAAGGAAGGGGAGATCTGGTTCGGGAAGGACAAGGGTAGGAGCTGAACTGAAGGTCTTTTTCAATTCTTCGAAGGCGTTGATGGCATCCGTGGTTCAGGACAGAGACTTGGCCCCATGTTTGAGTAGTGACGTGATGGGTGCGCTGATCTGACTGAAACCTTTGATGAAGCGGCGATATAAATTAGCAAATCCCAGGAAACTTTGCAGTTCTTTGAGGTTGGTGGGTGGAGGCCAGTTGGTGACAGCGTCCACCTTCCTCTGGTCCATGGTGATACCATGAGGGGTGATGACTTAGCCCAAGAACTGAATGGTTGACTGATGAAAATCGCACTTTTCCAGCTTCAAATAGAGGTGATGTTCTCTCAGGCGCCGGAGGACCAGTTGAACATGATGGACGTGCTCTGACAGGTTGGCCGAGTAAATGAGGATGTCATCAATATAAATGATGACGAACTGATTCAGGTAGTCACGGAATATCTCATTCATGAAGCCTTGGAAGACAGCGGGTGAGATGGACAGACCGAAGGGCATGACAAGATATTCGTAGTGGCCCGCAATTATCTAATCAACCGGGGTGTGGTCCTGGGTGTGGTCCTGGTCAAGACAATGTCCTGAACTTCAAACTGAATGTCAGAATGAGAAAGAAAGGTGATTTAAGCAATTTTGAGCGTGGCATGGTTGTTGGTGCCAGACGGGCTGATCTGAGTATTTTACAATTTGCTCAGTTACTGGGAATTTCACACACAACCATTTATAGGCTTTACAAAGAATAGTTTGAAAAGGGAAAAAAACATCCAGTATGTGGCAGTCCTGTGGGCAAAAATGCCTTGTTGATGCTGGAGGTCAGAGGAGAATGAGCCAACTGATTCAAGCTGATAGAAGAGCAACTTTGACTGAAATAACCACTCGTTACAACCGATGTATGCAGCAAAGCATTTGTGAAGCCACATCGTAGCAGATGGGCTACAACAGCAGAAGTTGAAGTTACCAGTTACAAGTTACCAGGTTACCTTTACCTGTTGAAGACTGGTAAAATGTTGCCTGGTCTGATGAGTCTCAATTTCTGTTGAGACATTCAAATGGTAGAGTCAGAATTTGGCGTAAACAGAATGAGAACATGGATCTATCATGCCTTGTTACCACTGTGCAGGCTGCTGGTGGTGGTGTAATGGTGTGGGGAATGTTTTCTTGGCACACTTTAGACCCTTAGTCTCAATTTGGCATCGTTTAAATGCCATGGCCTACCTGAGCATTGTTTCTGACCATGTCCATCCCTTTATGGCCCCCATGTACCCATCTTCTGATAGCTACATCCAGCAGGATAATGCACCATGTCACAAAGCTCGAATCATTTCAAATTGGTTTTTTGAACATGACAATGAGTTCACTGTACTAAATGGCCCCCACAGTCACCAGATCTCTACCCAATAGAGCGTCTTTGGGATCTGGTAGAACGGGAGCTTCATGCCCTGAATGTGCATCCCACAAATCTCCATCAACTGTAACATGCAATATGGGCCATCATTTCTAAAGAATGCTTTCAGCAACTTGTTGAATCAATGCCACGTAGAATTAAGGAAGTTCTGAAGGCGAAAGAGGGTCATATAAGGGGTTCATATAATCCTTTAGGTGAGTGTATAGATAGGCCTAAATAAAATTTACAATATATGACTTTAAAGTATATTTTAGTTTACCATAAATATTTATCAGGACATTCAGCTGTACTCTTTAATCATACATAATTTAGTTTTATGTAGTATGCCTTTTTATTTAATTGTTACCAAAATACAATCAAGTGCCAGAAAACATGCCATTCAGTATACTTTTATGTGTATTCTTTTAAAGTATATTATTTTCAGTAATTCAGTAATAACTCTATTGGCGAACTGTAATTGTATTTATGAAATTTTTCAATCCGGTTTTGCTCATGGCACAGAATCTACTCTTCTAAGAGTGTTAAATAATATTTTATATGATCCTAGTTCTTTTAGATTTATCTGCCACATTTGATACTGTTGAGCACTCTACATTGATATATTTATTATAGAGTCATGGTTGGGTTTAAAAGGAATGGTCTTTAAGGAAGGTTTAGGGAATCAATTCTCTGTTGCTCATCTCATCTGTGGTCTCTGTAATGCAGTTCAGAGGTTATGGGAAAAAGGAGATGGGAATCTGTGAAAATTCAAAGAATTCAATAACAAAACAAAAAAAATACAAAATGAAAGTAAAGACAACAGCCCCTCACGAATGACTGCCGTCAAATATAACAATATATATGTATGTATGTTTGTATGTATGTGCTTGGACAAGGTCAAAAATTGGTTAGCGAAAAAAAATATCTTTAAACAAAGACAAATTTGAAATGGTTGTGTTCAGTCCCCCCAATGTTTTTTTGGTCAACAACATATATTTGGGAAGATTAATCCGCTTTCAACTTGTCACAAGTCTGGGACAACTTTAAAATGTTAAATTTTAAATGTTATAGAAATGTAATTCCGACAAATGATATTTGTCTTTCCATTCAAGAAGATATGACCTCTATTTGCATTTGCCATGCATGGGACATTATGAATGTGGCACAAAGTCTTTGGATATATCTATAAAATAATGTGCAGTTATTACTTTTGGAGGGACAGAAATCAATCTGAATTCAAGCTTTATATTTATGACTAAGCAATCTAAAATGACACAATGAGAACACCCAGTTCTAAACCCGTACCCAGTGATGATACAGAGCTCTGTGTGTCAAAGGCAGAAGACAGGGGGGAAAATCAGAAAACTATACAGCCTCTACCTTATACAATGAAAAAGGAATTCTTTCATCATGATAAAAAGCTACTTCAAATGACCATCAAAGAAGAAAGATGCTTTTTGACCCATTATGCTGTAGTTACGTCATCTACCAGCAGGGGCTAACTGAACCACACTAACCAGCCAAAAATTTGACCTGTTGCTGGCACATTCACTGTTACTCTATTAATTTTTTGTGCTGGATGGTGTGGCAAAGACACTTTAAAGCAGCACCTTCCGCACTGCTGTCATTTGCCGTTCACTTGTCCATCCAAAAAGCATTTTTGAACATTAAAAACTGGACTTGCCTCTTAAATAGCATACTAAAATGCCTGAATGCAAAAACCTCCCCAACATACAAAACATTCCTCACAGGCAAGAGATCGACTCAGAGAGAGAGACAGAGTTTTCCTCCTCTTGATGTTTTTGTAGGCATCACAATGTCGAGCCGAGTGGAGAAAGGGGAGGAGGGACAGAGGGAGAGAGAGAGAGAGAGAGAGAGAGAGAGAGAGAGAGAGGAGGGAGGGAGGAGAAGGAAGCAAACGAGAGGAGAAAGTGGAAGCAAGAGAGTGTCAGTGAAAGAAGGCAGTCTGACTGCACAAAAAAGGCGCTCGGCAAATAGCGCGCACTCATTGAGTCAGTTAAATTCTGAACACGGAGGGCTGGTGCATTTGAGCTCAAGAAAACAGTTTTCAGTGTGGAGGGACAGGACAGAGACAGACAGAAACAGAGGAAGTGAAGTGAAAAGAGGAGAGGTTATTTGTGGAGAGATGGACTCAGATTCTGGGGATCAGAGTGAAGGAGAGATCACTCCAGGTAAGGGATAGGTCCTTTCTTTCTCTTCTTCTGTTTCTCAAACTTGGTTTGCAGCTTCTGGCAGTGCAGGCGAGCACAGGCACGTGCTGCTACTTTTCTCATTAACACATTTAACATTCATCGTTGTACTCATCTTCCCTGCCCGGCGTGACAGCCTGTGACAGGGCATTCATCCGCCAAGTGCTCATGTGTAGTCTCTTCAGAGCTTTTTTACCTGTGGTTTTGCCTTCGGAGGAAAAGTTAATCTGGGAAATTTGAGATGGCTGAATGCAAGGGTGCTGGAAAAATGAACAGCAGCACTTTGGTTTATGGCTGGCAAGGTTCACAGACTCTACTTATTATGATTCAAGCTGGCAGACAAACCTAAAACAACCTTGTGATTGTGATAAAGAATAAGCATAATCTCACTGAAAGAGTTGTGAAAGAATCAAATGCAAAGACGGAAATACTAGAAAAGGTGGTCTCTTTAATATTTCAGATGTTTATTCTGGACAGATTCTCCTGCTTTGTTTCCTGAGAAAAAGAACCTAGTAATGTGTGTCTTCTAGAGTTCCAGATGAGATTTCAACAAACTGTGCTCAGAATTGCCAAGATACCAGAGGCTAAGATCAAAAGTCAGAGATCTTTTTTTTAAATCAAATTCTTCCTAGACCAAATGATCTGAACTGAACACTTATTTTTAACTCTTACATTTGCTCTATGCCAACATATGGCTAGGTAATAAGGCAGATACTTCTAATATATACATAACTAAGAACTTCTGAATGACATGCAAGTATATTTAGCAACAATTCCTCACAAAAAAAATCCCACAAACTTCCTGAATTTAAATAATTTAACTGAAGAACTTGACAACTAGATATTTAAGTAAATAAATGACGACCAAATTTTCACGTTTGGCAGACCTATTCCTGCAGGACTCCCTCCATCCCCTGCTGATGAGGCGTAAATGTGGTAACGTAAGTTGTATGTGTAAGTCATTACATTCGTGGGGCGCCTGACAGCTTGAGGTCCTCGGGTACTGTGAGGTTTGGCTGAAGGTCTCTCTCAAAGAGTTGTGGACTGGAGAGGAAGATTCTCTTTCATGTTTCTGCTCTTTCATTGGCTGATCAGCTTCTGCTGTTTATTTTCTCTCCATTTTATTGGCTGAATAAGTTACCAGTTTGCCTCAGATGGCATGGCCATGGACCACCCAAAACCATTGGCAAAAAAAGTGATCGATGAGATAGATGGTTAAACAAGTTTATCTCGCTGTCTGCAATGGAGGAGGGTCAACTCAAGCTCTAATATACCCCCTATGGGACTACTATGCATGGAGATGATTACAGGCAAAACACCTAAAGTATAGATGTGGTGTTGGGGAGGTGGCGGGTTGCCGGAACAGCGACACCAGAGTAATATAAGTGGCTGCATGAATGCTCTGGTGGTTAATTAGAAGATTAGATGGACCTACTCTTCCGGAATGTATGTTTAGATACTTAAATTAATTTAATTAAAAAACCAATTCACACTACACCGACCAACGCTGACCATCTGGGACAATCGCCAGATTACAGTATGTCGCTGTTCATTCGGTAAAAACAAGCACCAACCAATGCCAACAGATGGTGACGGGTTATATACACTGATCTGTCAAAACCCAACGAAGTGTCTGTTGCTGTTGTTCGAGGTCTGTCTGTGCAGCCCGTTCTCATCCCAAGGCGTCATTTAACTGACGCTTTCGACCATAAGTCAACATCCGACGTTTTAGGGTACCCTTTAACGTCAGTTAGATGACGCTATCTAATCCTAACCCTACCCCAGACCTAAACCAACCCGCGAAAGTAAAGCGTCAGTTAGATGACGCCCTAGGATCGTCATCTAACTGACGTTAAAGGGTACCCTAAAACGTCGAATGTTGACGTATGCTCAAAAGCGTCAGTTAGATGACGTCTTGGGATGAGAATGTGTTGGTCTGTGCGAAGTAAATTTGCCTAAACATGCCTGCCCAGACAGCAACATGTTGACCCAAATCCGGCCCACATCTGGTAACCGTTGAATCCACATGTACCAGATGTGGCCCTCATCTGGGCCGACACTATGTTGCTTTCTGGGTGGACAACGGTGGAGAAATGCTGGAGAGTTTGTACAGTCCCAGTAAGGTATGCCTGATACAGTAGCAATACTCTGCTGCAGATTAGTTTGCCTTAGATTCACCAGAGTAAGGGATAAGGATCACACTGAGCAGTGCAATTGCGGCCAGCCATTTTCCGTTCCACCCTACATACACATGTTCTCCTCATGATGAGTAACTGCAGAACTGATTAGAAACACTGTAACGCAAACCCACATGTGACTCTCCAACTCAACATCTATAGCTCTGAGGACATTTCAAGGCTTTTAAAGGAGAGCTCAGATTTGTTGAGTTGAAAATGTTTAAAAGCACAATGCTAGCCAGTTATGCTTCTGCTACACTTACACACTGCTTATGTGTGCATCAAAAAAAAAAATCTCTTTTATTATTGTATTTCCTTAGCCTGGATGCCAGCCTGAACTCCGCCCACAACATTTCTTGGTCAGGAAGTTCGGTCTGGACTCGATCCGTTGAGGAGAAATTATGATCAGTCAAAAAATGAACGGGCCAATCAGATTGCCAGGCTTTATACGATGATAGACAGATGATCTGCTAGTTAACTGGTTTCCCTCAAAGATGACTGCAGCTGGAGAATTGAGATGTATAGATTCCGCTGTCGCGTCTGTTGAAAAATAAATTTACAGCGCATTCATTTTAATAGACGAACAGAAAACATTTGTCGATCGGAAAGACATTTTTGCCGTCCTTTCTACATGATTCGGCAAAAGTGTAACTTATCAGCTGGCTCTGATGGTCGCTAAGATGATGGGACGTAATTAAAAGCCTGTGGTCGTTGTGTTTTTTTCTTTGGTTGCACTCATGCAGGACCAAGTAAAAGAAGCAACACTCGTTATTTTACTTCTAAAATAAGTAAGTTCTATAGTTGAAAACTGCGCTATGCAAAGTAGTTGACTTACTGCGTTGCTCTGATTGGTTGTACACGTAGGTCTGCCGACTATCCAATTGAGTGCAGTTTTATTTTCCTGGTTCGGTTAAGACACCCCTCATAATCAACCTACGGAGCAGTTTCGGACTTACATTCTGACTAGAATATCAGTATGACGAAGTCAGGATAGTATTTCCTATGGCTGGGTTGTACTTCTTTAGATCAGCTGAGATAAACTTATTATAGCAAAAGTATTCACATGGTATTTTCATGAGTACTTGATTGTAATTTAAACTGGTTAAATGTGTGTTATGTAACATTATTATTTAATATAAATAGACTAAATTGAAACTTCATCCATACAAACAGTTTTTACCTTATAAACGTTTCAATACAAATCTCATTATATTTAAGTTGTCCATAAATCAGTACATTTGGCATTACACTTTATCCATACTTTAACTAGACAATAATAGTAATTATAAAATCACAGCAGTCTAATCAAATTGTATTTGAAAAAAAAAAAGACTGTTTCAGTTTTTTAACTCTACATAAAAGCTGGGATAAAATACAACCAACAGAACATATAAAACTTCTTTAAGATGTTTTACATGTGAAATAAAGAAAACAGTTACAAACTGAAGCAGGAAGTGTTTCTGGACCAGTGTTGTTTACATCTTACAAAATGGTCTATACACACATAGTATGTGTGTGTTTCTTTTTCAAAAAGGTTGACTAAAGATATTTCTGACTGTGGGCATCAGGTACCTAGAGGAAGAGTTTTCTCTGGTTGTTTGTGTTGACTTGGTGTGTGTCAATATAAGTCAGTAGGGAATTTGAAACTGCAGACACAGTTTGAATGTTTGTTTTTCCAAAACCCAGCAGTTTTCGGGTGGATACTGCTGAAATGTTTTGCATTGGGTCAGGGTGTGTGTTTTAGTAATCAAAGGTTTTGATCTGCTTCCTGGGACATGTGTCTATCATTAGATTCTCAAGAATTGTGATGGGGAAGCGTGGGCGCGTGTTTGTTGTGTCAGCAGGCTTTAGCCTTTATCTCTGAACAAAAGCAGTCTTGTACTTCATAAATTGAGGTGAAATTGTCTTTTGCGGTGAATGTACCACATTTGTCATTTATACATATGATTGTATAACGCATTTCCTCCATTCACATGTTAGCACAAAAAAATTGTGTGTGAAGCTGCAACGTCATTTGCCGAAAATCATCTTTAAATGGCTTAGCTGGAAATATAGGATACACTCTTAAAAATAAAGGTTCCAAAAGGGGCTTTTTACAGTGATGCCACCACATTTAAGTGTATAAATGTAATTATACACTTTAGTTTAACTGAATTAAATCCAGATTTTATCCTCTTGAGATCCAGCTGTGCTAGATTTATCACCTTAATCCATGAAACAACAAGCTTCATTTTGATCTCTTTGCACTGATATCTGACCACAAGACCAACCAGCACAGTGCACAGAGAGACAGTGAAGCCACGTGTGGACCAGAATAAAGGCAAGCATCGCTCTCTCTCTTTTTTTTTTTCTTCTTTTTTTTTTTTTTTTTTTTGCAGTGTCCTGCCAGAGGAAAATCAGCCCCACCAAAAAAGATAAAAGGAAAACGAGAGAGAGAATGAAAACATGAAAGCCTCTCTCCGCATAAAGAATGTGTGTGCGAGAGAAAAATAACCATTTAAACACTCTTCTGGCACTCTTAAGTTTAATTCCGCAAGGGAGAAAGAGTCATAATTTTAGCTCAAAGACAGAAAAGGGGTGGGGGCAGAAAGAAAGAAATTTTGCTGAAATAGGGGAATATTTTTCATCCACATTTAACAAGAATCAGTGAAAACAGACAGAAGTATGAGCGACTATAAACTCTCCCTGAGGCGTCCCACAGCCATTTCCTCTGCGCTTTCCCATTAAAAAGAGGAATGCTATAGTAGGGTAAAGCTCTGTTAATTGAACTGCATTGTGTCTGTCAGGGTTTTATTAGCCTCTTTGTTTACAGTGTGGCCAGAGTTATGGCAATAATAATAATGACATTAGCATTTCCAGAGGGAAATAGTTGTGATCAAAAGGCTGCAAAAGACTTGTTTAAGCTTTAGATCATTTGACATGATCTATGTAAGCGGCAAATATCATCATCATAGTTATGTTATCATCATGCTTACGTTTTAATGCTTATGTTTCTTAGCACCTATAGACATTATAACAAAGGTTGATTGTGGTCTCAATCGCCAACAGCTTGTACTGAGGACAAAATGTATTTTCCGTATACATAAATGATTTTAATGATGGGTCGTTCATGAACAATTCGTTCATTTTGAACTATTCTTTTCTATGACTGTGGAATAAGGAGTTGTCTCAGAGAGTGATTCGTTCATTTTGAACTATTCTTTTCTATGACTCTGGAATAAGGAGTTGTCTCAGAGAGTGATTCGTTCATTTTGTGTTAGCCACGCTTCAGCATTTGCGCAAGCGTTTGTTGCTAATTATAAAAAATGTATATGGTCAATAAGTTATGACATGTTTTTACATTGCTGTTATACAAGATTCAACTCATTTTTTGAGTTTAATGTAAGTCTAACTTTGAGTCAGTTTAATGTAATTTAAGTTAAGCGTCTAAGTTGATTGTACGTAAAAAAAAAAACGTTACCCAAATAACTTTTCTCAGAGGAACGCATGTTTAGGGGCTCTGTAGAGACTGTTACAGTATGTTTAGAGCCTTTGAATCAATAATGTGTTTTATTTTGGACAGGATAGCAAGAGTTTTTGATGTTTTTGAAATGTTAGACTGAGCTTGCGGTCAATAATTACACCTAAGAATTTAGTTTCACTTACCATTTCTAGTTCAGTCATTTCAATTATGATCTGGACATTTGTATTTATTTTTTTTATTACTAAATAAAATAAATTTAGTTTTATTTATATTTAATTAAAATGTGTTAACATCGAACCATTTTTTAATGTTGCCATTTCTGCTTCCACTGTGATGCTATCTCACATTTTGATCAGAACAAAATAGACTTGTATCATCTGCAAATAAGACACAATTTAATTGAGTAGCCACCTTACAAATGTCTTTGATAATAAAAATAGCTTTGGTCCAAGGACTGACCCTTGAGGAACTCCACAAGTGACCCACTGTAGCTGGGACCTGTCGTTGGTTAATTGCACAAACTGAAATCTATTCCTAAGATAGTCACTAATCCACATCTCGTTTTACAACATGTTGACTTTTAAGTCAAGGGTAAACTCACAAACCCGCTTATGACACTTGGCCAGAAGAGATGGTTTTATAGTTCAAAAAAGTATAAAATATTAGTATTTTTTCTTACACGTACCTACAGTTTTGTTTCAGAAGACAATGATTCATCAACTGGGGTCATAACAGTGTGTTCACTTAGTGTGGTTTTTGAAATGTGAACTTTGAAAGCCCTATATACTTTCATTACATTAACTCACAGAGATGGATTCTTTTTAGTGTAAATCCCCCCCCAAAAAAACAAATTTGGTTGGAGTATCCCTTGGATAGAGCTGCCATATTTGGTGTTCCAATTTCTCTTTTTCATTTTTATATGAGTGGCATGTCTCTGCTATATACACCTGACGCTTCAATATCCGACGCTTTAGGCACCCTTTAGATGATGCTTTCCTAGTGGTCTAACCCTAACCCTACCCCAGACCTAAACCTACTCGTGTCATTTACAACGCATTCTCACCCCAAGGCGTCACCTTTGACCATGCTTCAATATTTGACGTTTAAGGCGCCCTTTAGCGTCACTTACATGACGCGATCCTACGGCGTCATCTAACTGACGCTAAAGGAAAGCGTCAGTTAGAGGACGCGGTTAGGTTTAGGTGTGGGGTGGGGGTAGGGTACACGCGATCCTAGGGCGTCATCTTACTGACGCTAAAGGGCGCCTAAAGCGTCAGATATTGAAGCATGTCCAAATGCTTCCCAAGGCGTCAGTTAAGTGACGCCTTGGGGGTGAGAATGGGCTGTCATTTAACTGACGAAGGTAAAGCGTCAGTTAGATGACGCCCTAGGATAGCGTCATCTATCTGATGCTAAAGGGTGCCTAAAGTGTCGGAAATTGAAGCATGGTCAAAATTGTCAGTTAGACGTGGGTCTATTATGATATAGCCTATTGGAGTAGGTCTGCCTTTTAGCTGCTGAGATTGATGCTTTATGTATCCAAAATATTGCAGACAAACTCTGCCTTGATGTGACTGACAGAAATGTTCTCACAGCTCCATTTTCAAAATGAATATGCATTACTCTTAAAAATAAATGGCTTCTATAATTATAAAGCATCCATTTGGAGAGATGTGAGAGTGTGTTAGCCAAGAGTGAGCCAGTCACCCTCACACAAATACATCAGGGTTATGGGGAATCTGGCAGGACTGACTCAGGCTGAGAGCTTTTCTGGACAGGAAGTCCCCCACTGAGACTCAGTCTGAGACTGTGGTCTGAGCTTTAGTGGCATGGCTCGTCTGTACCTAGGCGTGTGTTTTGTTTGCTGCTGACCCAACTATTCTTCTTTATGTAAAAAAAAAAATAGCCCCCAGAAGCAAACTGGTAATAACCTATTTTTTTTTGACATCTTCAAAAAGGAAGAGGGAAAAAAAGTGTTACGAGAGACTGAATTTTTTTTTTTTTTAATGCTAAAGGTTTTTAGTTTTGGCTTAGGGCTTATCTGCAGTTCCTAAATATTTAAATTTTCAGGGAACAAGAAAACACTGTCACTTACATCCTGCAAAAGTTGCTGCCATGATGCTAGGGTGTCGTGGATGGTTGCCAGGGTGTTGCTATGCTGTTGCTAGAGTGATGCCTAAGTGTTTTTAGCACACTTTTCTGGGTAGTTATTACTGTGTTCTGGTTAGTTGTTAGGTGGTTACTTAGTTTCCCAGGTCATAAGAGCTGATATAGAATAGTTAACCCAAAAATAAAAATTCTGTTATAATTTATGTCATTCCAAACCTTTATAACTAACTTTTTGTCTGTAGAAGAATTATGAGGTTTTGTCATAATAGTAATAGTAAAAAGTAATAGTAACACTCTCCTCTACAAGCTGCACCAATTGAAGTATCATTCATGTCTGTAGCATAACCTGGGTCTCACAGACAAGGCTTAAGCCTACTAAAATGTTTTAAATGAAAGCAACTGGATTGGCATATCTTAAAATATGTCAGTGCCATTGTTTTTTTCTCAAGTTGCACATCAGAACTGTTTTTTTTTTTTTTTTCCTAAGGCATGTTTATAAAGTCCTAATTTAACTAAGGCCTAATCCTGGTTTAGTCTGAGCCCTGTCTGTGAAACCCAGCTTAAATGTGCTGAATAAGTAGCAAGCCAAAGTTGAATACTTGAGGTCTGGGGTTTGTTCAGAGATGCTGACAGTAATTGGTATTGCTTGTGCTTACAGAGATTTGCTTGGATTTGAGCCTGTGGAATGTGCAAACATACTGTACACATTTGGTTGTCGATCATGCTCACCAATCCAGCATTTTTCTAAATAAAAAATAAAATAAAAAAAGTAATTTTGCAAAATATTACATTTTTGATGACAGCTGAATTTTCAGCATCTTTACTCCATTCTTCAGTGTCACATGATCCTTCAAAAATCATTCTGATTTGTTCTGAAATATATATATTAAATTTAAATGTAATATGTAAAAAGTTTTACTTTGAATTCTACTTTAAACAAAACATTAATTTGGCATTATTACAAAGTTCGCTTTTTAAACGTGTTCTTAACTGTGTAAAATACACTTAAAAAGTTAAAATTCATGAATAAAAAGTCATGAAAATATGAAGAAACTCATTTAATAGCCTACACAGAAATATCATTTTCATTAATATTATATTATCTGCAAGAAGGCAGATAATATAATATTAAGATTTTATATATATATATATATATATATATATATATATATATATATATATATATTAAGATTTAAAGTTCACTACAAGTGCACATTTCACATCTCCAAATCTGTATGACTTTCTTTCTTCTGTGAAAGCACAAAATAATATATTTTGAAAAAATGTCTCAATGTTTGTTCTATTGGGCACTATTGACTATAATTTATGGACAGAAACTGTTGAAACATATATATTTTTTAACTTCTTCTGTTGTCTTCCACAGAAGAAATAAATGAAAGAAAATGTCCTTTTAAGTTTAATACTTTGTTGACCCTAAATGGTTGATACATCTTAATAGGAAAGTGGGCAGATCACATTATGACAGACTTGCTTTACTTATCTAAGAATCTTTCGCATTATAGTAAGCGAGATATTTGGGTTGGTCTGACATTTCCAGATCTGCTGGAAGGGACGTAAAAACTGTTACCTTCCATTTAAAAATCAGCAGCCGGTTGCAAACCTCCTGTGGTTTCTGCCGAGTCTGGAAAACGCACGTGCGTGCCAGACAAGAGGGAGCGTAACTCTGCCCTCAAAGACTTCCTTAAATCCACATAATAACCCCGGGCTGTTCTGGCTTCACTTCTGGAGGAGGACACTTATATTTGACATTGGTTGGCCAGTCATCTTTCTACTCATGGTTTTCTTTCCTTTGTTGTCTTTTTTAAGAATCACCAACGTCTAAATAATCACAGAGCAGCTGCTCACAGTGATATCACACACAGCAGATGAATATTTAACTCTTTAAATCTGTCATTATATGTGGAGTTGAGTAAATTCAGAGCCATAATTAGATCTGATTTAATGCTAACCGTCTAATTGGCTCTTCTTTGTCAGTCAACAGACAAGTATATGCAAGATATTAAAGTTAGGAATTGTAAATGTCATTTTAGAAACTCAGTATGACATTGCAGCACAGTGGGACTCTATAGCTAGGGTCAGTTGATATTCTGGGCCCAGTCCAGACATCTGCGGAGGCGTATGTTGCCATCCTTTGACGAATTATTGTGTAATTCACTTTAACACACATTAAAATAAATATTTAAACAGCGAGGAGTCATTGTTATGAAGTCAATCCTAAAAAGGTATGTCATTTCAAAGAATTTTAGCTTTGACTGATGCATACTGTATACAGATAAGATTGGTGTTTAGAAGTCAGCAGGATTGTGTTTTTGGTCCATAAGATTAAGAAAACCCAATAAAACATAAATCATAAAAAGGAAGTTTAGCAGGTTGTTGCAAGCGCTTGAAGGGGAAAAATACTAGATGTGCAAACAAGTTCCTGGCATCTTGCCTTAAAGTGATAGTTCAACCAAAAATGTTAATAATTTCTGACCCTCGTGTAATATCCAACCCATAAGACCTTCTTTTATCTTCAGAACACAAATCTTTTTGATGACATCTTTCTGACAGCTACTGCACACAACTACCACTCATAAAGAGATCATAAAACTAATCCATATGGATTGAGCGGTTTAGTCCAAATTTTCTGAAGAAACTCGACCGCTTTATATGAAGAGTTCAGATGCAAAAGCCTCTAAATGCCATTTGAAATTTTCTTCTTTAATGATGATTTTTATCAAACTTGTATATTTAAGTTCAGTAATTTCACTTAAATAACAATTAATAGGTAATTATCATTGCCATTTAAGTGAAATCACTGAACTTAAATATAATGTACAAGCTTGATAAAAATGATTTTGAATGGCACTTAGAGGCTTTTGCATCTGAACTTTTCATATGAATTAACAAATTTAATATAGTCTTTTATTGAAATATAAACATTGATCAGCAAACATAAACAGAAGCTCAATAGAACATGCATAACACACAAGAACAAACCTCTTGCGGAAGCTCAAACGTGCTGCGTAACACACGAGAATTGACCTCATGGGTTCTCACACGTCAAGCGAACAAGCTTGAGCTTCCATTTACCACAACTGATTTGTGAGTTTAATGTTTATATGTGAATAAAAGCCAAAATTCATCTTATAAAGTGATCGTGTCTTGTCATAAAATTGGGACTCAAACCACTCAATTCATATGGATTAGTTTTACTATCTCTTTGTGCACTTTTTGAAGCGTCAAAGTTCTTGTTGCTTGGACTGTCAAAAAACTCAGGTTTCATCAAAAATATCTTCATTTGTGTTCTCAAAATGAACGAAAGTCTTACAGGTTTGGAATGGTGTGAGGGTAAGTGACTGGATGTTCATTTTTGGTGAACAGTGTTTTAACCAGTTTTTTTAAAAGTGTTTAACCCAGCCTTTTTTTAGGGCCCAAGCCCTGAAAGGGCGAAGGCCCTATTGTTTTCCTTGGGATTATTATTCTTCTTTAGTATTATTATTATTTTGCTACCTTTTGGGCACTTTTGGGGCCCTTAACGTGCTCGAAAACTCTTGAAACTTTGCACACGGGTCAGAACCCGCGGCCATCAGAGCCGGGCTGAAGATGGTATCCGGGCGTGGCAGGGCAGCTCGTCAGCGCCCCCTGGAACGGGGTCCGAACACTTGGTCCATAACTCAAACACGCTTGTATGTAATAATATGAAACTCGGTACACACGTTGATCTCATCGTTTCATCTATACCTCGCGCTTTTACTTTTTACCCCAGCCCAACAGGAATTTGGCTATTGAGGTTTGTTTGTAAAACGCTCGCAATGGAATGTCAAATACTCCTCCTAGAGCTTTGATCCACATTCGACGAAACTCGGTCAGCGTGAAGTCAAGACATTGAGGATGAAAGTTTGCGAGGGGATTTTTTATATCTCGAACGGTTTGTCCGTGGCGAGGAAACGAAATCATGGCGAGAAACGTGAAACAGGAAGTGTGTTATAACTTCAGCATACATTAACTGATCTTGATGAAACTTCAGCAGTGTGTTCGCTGTAAGAGGACGATCACATGGATGTGACTATTGTGAGTCAAAGTTATAGCGCCACCAACTGGCAGCAGGAAGTGTGTCACTTTCAAAATGCTTAGATATCACCCTTTTATTTTTACCCGATTTGCTTCAAACTTCATATGTATAATGTAAACATACGGCAGATGTAGACCTGTGAATGGATTCTTGATATCTTTGAAACTGTTGCCGTGGCGACGCATCAAACTTTACCCTTCTTTTAGGATGCTTTTAGGATGCTTTTGAGACCCTTAGCATGCTTCAAATTGCATGAAACTCGACAGACACATCACATTTATTAGCCAGTAGACATGTGCAAAGTTGCAGAAACGGGCGTGGTAAGGGCTCAGTAGCGCCACCTTTTGACAAAAGTGGGGTGGTTAGTTTTAACTAGAGTTACAAAAATTGGTATGTATATTGTACTCCTCGAGCCGGACAACTTTCTAATTGACACTTATTAGCTAGGACCCACAGAAAGTCAGATATTTTTGTTTGAATATGGCCACTCTGAGCCTACATGTCTCTGTGTCTCTTTGTCTTTGGCTGGCTGGCTGACTGACTGGCTGGCTGTCTGTGTGTGTGTGTGTGTGTGTGTGTGAGTGTGCAGGGGGAGGGGGCTTAACCATTTCACTGCTGTGTGTATGACCTGCATAAAGAAAATACATTTCTCAAGCCTGGTATTTTTTAAATAAGTTTTTATTTTTATTTTTTATAAGTAAAGGCATATAACTAGTTTAATTGTAGTGAATTGACAATAGTTTTATATAATTAGTTTATTAATCAGATTAACTTGGTCAATAAACTTGGTCTGAAAATTTGGTCCATAAATCAAACACACTTGTATGTAATAATATGAAACTTGGTACACATATAGATCTCATCGTTTCATATATAGCCTACTTCACACTCTTACTTTTTACCCCAGCCCAACAGGAAGTTGGCTATTTAGGGTTGTGTTTAAAACACATGCAATGGAATTTAAATTATTGCTCCTAGAGCACTGAACCAAATTCGACGAAACTCGATCAGCGTGAAGTCAAGACATTAAGGATGAAAAAGCGCCACGGGATTTTTGATATCTCGAACGGTTTGGCCGTGGCGAGGAAACGAAATTATGGCGAGAAACATGGAACAGGATGTGTGTTATAACTTCAGCATACATTAACTGATCTTGATGAAACTTCAGCAGTGTTTTCGCTGTAAGAGACCGATCACATGGATGTGACTATTGTGAGTCAAAGTTATAGCGCCACCAACTGGCAGCAGGAAGTGTGTCACTTTCAAAATGCTTTGAAATCACTCTCTTATTTTTAACCGATTTGCTTTAAACTTCATCTGTATAATGTAAATACACGGCAGATGTAGACCTGTGAATGAATTTTTGATATCTTTGATACTGTTGCCGTGGCAACGAAACAAACTTTAACATTCTTTTTTGATGCTTTTGGGACTCTTAGCATGCTTGAAATTGCTTGAAACTCAACAGATACATCACATTTATTAGCCAGTAGACATGTGCAACTATGGCAAAAGATTAAAGTAATGTCAAAAAAGTAAACACTAAAAGCCTCATATCTTCTAAAAATGTAATTATACATCATTTGGTTCTAAATTAAATTATACAAATATTATAACTTCCCCAATTTTTCCTTTTTTTTCATTTAAGAATTGTGTTTACGTTCAAAAACAGCCAGAATTGTTGTAAAATTCATAAAAAAATAATAATCTGAGTCATACGTAGTGCTATACTGCCCTCTTGTGTTCAATATCAGGTAGGCCTATTGTGTATATTCCCACCGGTTAATCAACGTGTGACTCCGCTGGGACTTGGGAGCTTTTAAATCGCTTACTTAAAACCGAAAGTCAAAATACGGATGTCCGCACAAGACATTAATGGTGTGGAGTAGAACGAGCATTTTAAATAAATTCCTATTAAGTAGGATTGAACTAAACAGAAAGAATGTTCACTCTGTTCTGCTGGTTCCTCGCTGGTGGATCATATGATTACTTTGTCATAATCTATGACAAAAATGCTATTATAAACCATATTAATAATAGATAATACACATTGCTCTTATTTTTGAAAAATACATTCATGAAAAACAAGATAACAAAAATCATTAAAAAAAAATATAGCCATGGCTGCTATAAAGCAACATATAATTGAAAGGCAATTAATAATCTGTCATTACGTCACTGCATTATGATATTACGGCTCCAATACGGTGCAGCACAAAGCACTTATGTGCATCCCGAGCGGAGAATGATGTGCTTGAAGCCACATGAAGTTACAGCGCAGTGAGTCCGTATTGAAAAGTTCAAAGCACAAAGGAAATACATATTTATGAACAGTGTATTATACATTATCTATCTATGCAATAGTTTATTGAGCCTTTTCTTTTAAAGGTTTTAAATTTCAGTTACTGTGTGCGTGAAGAACAATTATAGTGCTCTGACTCTAGTGTTGTGATCTAACCGACAGCGTCCGACACCCGGTAGAAAGTAACACGGTTAAGTTACAGCAATAAAGTCCAGCAAGAAAAAGTTTCTTCATTCGAAAATATAGACCTTTAGACCTTTATCTTAAAGATCCAGTATAATAGGATTAACATTCAATCATCTTGAAGATCGTTTCATCATTGACTGTAACCGAATGTGACGTGCTGTTTGAATGCTGAATGGAGAATGACTGACAGGCGCAGAGAGGGAAAAGTTTGTGTTCTTGAATTTAATGACTTAAATATTAATTTCTATATCACATAATAGCTTCAGAACACTAATAATACAGTACACAAAAACTTTATGGTACTTTAGAAAGTTTTTGTGCCTTTGTGCCTAACATAGAATAGTATATATATGCACAATATAGAATTTGAATCAGCCTCGTCAAAGATGGCAGTGTCAGAGCCGATACCGATCCTGAGTATCTAATCGGCGCACTTCTTTTCAACAGTCAAATTGAAATTGAAATTGAAATTGCTTGAAACTCAAAAGATACATCACATTTATTAGCCAGTAGACATGTGCAAAGTTTCAGAAACGGGCATAGTGCAAGGACTAAATAGCACCACCTTTTGACAAAAGTGGGGTTGTTAGTTTTATCTACAGTTACAAAAATCGCTATATACATTGTACTCCTCAAGCCGGACAACTTTCTAATACATAGTCATTATCTCGGACCAAGAGGAAGTCAGATATTTTGGTTTGAATATGGTGAGCCTCTCTCTGAGCCTACGTCCCTGTATGGCAAGCCCTTTTAACATTTAAAAGCTAAGTTTGCCTGTCCGGAATTAACATTGTAGATATCAACAACGTCTTTCTGTCTATTCGTAATTACATTTTGGATAGTTTGTATTATCATTTAAGATATCTGTAACATAATTGTGACTAGTCGAAATGACAGAGTATGGCAAGCCGTTTTAACATTTAATCATAAAAGGGCCAAAGCCTTCGGCACCGCCACCCGGGTGCATTTAGGTAACTAAAGGAACCGGGGTTGCGGTGCCACCGGCTTGGGCCCGCCATCGCTGCTCGCAGCTATATTTTTTTTTTTTTTTTTGCCAATATATTGGTTTTTCAAGTAGTTTGGCAATATATTGTTTTTCTATTAGACTTACTTCTCAAATATTCAGTGTTTATTACTTCTAGATGGAGGCAAATTGACCAAAATCACTTTTTTAGTCTTCAGAACAGAAAACTGTCAATATTTAACTGCGCTTGTGTTTTGAAATAATTGTTGGAATAACACGATGCATAGAAACTCATTTTAAAATAATTGGGGTCAGCTCTTTTCTCACCCTCAGAACACATAATACTCATTCCTATCTGTCAAATACTCTGTCAAAGCTTTCTCTAGTATTCTAGTCATCATTGTATAAGAGCACTTTCAGAGTGCATTTACACAACACAGTTGTGTCATTTACAAAAGGATTTGGAAATGTAATTGTTTTATTCTGAAAAACACAATATATTTGGCCACAAGTTTGCTGTAAATCATTATTTAGATTGGAAAGTCAATAGACTAGAGTGATGACGACTGATAATGAGTGGTGGTTTCCTCAACAAAAAGTGATTTTTGGATAATTGCAGAAAATAAGCTCTGTGAAATCAAAAACCCATTCATAAAACCCGTTGACTTTGGGACGGTAGAACTGGAAGTGCAGAAATGTTTACTCATTTCCAGGTTTTAGGACTCATTCCTGCAGTCCTCTCTTTCATTTAGTCAGACTTTCAGACTACCGGAAGGTCTGGACTCCATAGCAGCTTTCATTGGCTTGCCTGAGGTCGTCTGATTAACATGTAAAGCAACCAATCACAGTTAGTTTTGTTCAGGTCATGTTTAGGGGCATGAAGATGTAACGTCAATGTCCCTACAACAGGCCGGTGTGCAAAACTCCAAAAAATCCAGTGTTGAAGTGCTCAGTCACAGTTGTAAACACAACAACGTTCTTTCCATGAAGGGGGTTTGGCCTCATGTCATCTTTGTTTCCAGGTGGACCGCTAAAGAACGCAACACACGTCACCTGGACATTCTGTAGAATTCATCCAATCAGATGACGACTTAGAAAATCCTGAAGTTTTTCCATTTAAGTGTGCCATATGCATCAGACATTCAGTCTGAGGCTGAAACTATCTTTAAGGGACCTGAAGAACACTTCATAAAACATGGCACGACTCTCAGTCAATACTTTACCAAAACAAATCTCATATAAGCATAATGCAGGGCAACAGTCTGTGTACAGTTAAATACCTTGAACCAAATCAGAGAGCAAAGGATATCTGTCTCTCTCAAACAAAACACATTTAAAAAGCCTGACGTCAAACCCTTAAATGTACCAGTGTTATCACATGACCTACATTTAGTCAGTCAATCAGAGATATGTCTATTAGCACGCAATAAATTGATTTTAAAAAATCTCCACAGGGTAAAATCTAACATCTCTCAGAGTTGACAACTGACCTTTATGTTAAATCACACATTAGAGACACACACAATGAGAAAAATCCATTTACTTTCTACACTTTTAGACAAAGGTCAATATGTCTGACTGGACTGATATCACTTCAGATCACATAGAGATGTGTGGTGATACTGGCTCTCTTCCAAATCCTAGTGAGTCACCTCATAGGCCACCATTGGAAAGTTCTCATAGAACATGTTCTTGAGGTCAAAAACAGCTTGGCGGAGCGCAATGGGATGGAACGGAGTATTGGGATCAAAAACAAAACAAAACAATCATTAGCCTAAATAACTGTGCTAATGGAACACGAGAACTTGTCCTTAAGGCCTAACCAAAATGGCACTTTATGTTAATGACTTGATAAGTAAACAAGAGACTCAACTGTTTCACAACTATATGCCTTATTTTCTAAGTTTCCTCAGCTTCTTGAATCAGCCATTTTGGAGTAATTTGTTTCACTGAGCTCGACGCAGTGAATTCTGAGATCGGCTTCTCCAAGAGGGCCAAAATTAGGTATCTTTTAATAGCATGTTAGCATGTTTCCAACCTGTTCTGATCAATCTTAGCTTAAGAGTACATCCGTGATGCCTGAATACTATAGCGTTTGGAACACAGCTAGTTCAGGCTGCTAAATTTGAACTGTGATGTCAGAGAAGCAGGTATTGATTCAGAATCAGTGTTTCCTGTTAGTGTGTGTTTGCAGATGATGAGAAACAATAAAAACAACCCATTTGTCCCACTTAGAAAACAATCAATTTCATATGTTTCTAGCTTTTTCTTTTTTTTCCTTTTTTTTTTTTCAGAACACCAGGGGTGTGTGTATGTGTGTGTTTGGTTGGTGTTAGAGATTTCACATAAGGAAAACAATCTAGTTACATATTATCCAGAGCAATGTTTTATTGGTAACACTTTACAATACGGGTGCACTAATATGCATTAATTCATGCTTAACTAATGCACAGATAATACTGAGTTAATGTTTAACACATGAAGAACTAAACCATTAATTAATGATTATTGCATCAGCAACTAATAAAGAGTCAATATGATTAATAGATTAAGAAATACATGGATTGCTATTAATTCAATGTGTTATTGTGTATTAATTCCTTAATAACATATTTTATTAAATAATAGTGTAAATTAATGTGTTAGTTAGCACAATTAGTCAAAGCTATGCACTTCAACTTCCAGTTGTCTGCTTTAATTAACCATTAGCTAATGATTTGCAAAGGTATCATTATGTTATGACTTTACTTGTTGGGGCACATCATTATGAACTAGTCATTTAGTAATTGTAGTAATTTTCACATGAATTAGCATTAACAATTAAGTAATTAATCATGTATTAATGCATATTAGTGTACCTGTCATATTATCTGGAAGTTGAAATACAAGGCTTTGGCTCATTCTGGTAATTAACATATTAATTAACACTATTAGTTAAAAAAAATGAGTTATTATGGAATTAATCCAAAATTACATATTTAATCAATAACAATTCATGTATAAACTAATACATTAACCTTACAGCCTCTTAATTAGTTCCTATTGTGGTAATCATTAATTAATAGCTTAAATAATCATTAGTTACACATTAATTCAGTATTATCTGTGCATTAGTTAAGCATGAATTAATGCTTATTAGTGCACCCGTATTGTAAAGTGTTACCGTTTTATTGCTTAGTGGTTGCCCTTGTGAAAAAGAACTACCCTGTTACATATTTTTAAAAAGAGTACCTATTACAGAAATACTGTTCTTTTCAAAACAAATATACACACTGAATGTAATGTTTTCAGACACTTAACTCCACTAGTTTTTTCACAATCCTTCCTCATAATTCACGAGTATGACGGTGTTGAGACTTGGGTTGATTTTAACAAAAATGATGTTAACAGAATTGAAAACAATCAGCTGAGAACTTTTCATCTTCTAATCAATGCACTTTTCTGTTGTGATTTCTGTTTTTTCTTCAGTATTGTGTAAGAAGCTGTGATCATCAAACTGAAAAAGCCAAGCACACTAGATCAGTCTTTCCAATGAGTACTCTCCATCATTGCACACACTTTCCCTCTCTGTCTCTTTTCTTTTCACATTTTGCCCATTTTTGTTCCATCCGCGTTTCCTATGTCTTTTTCCAGTATGGAAAGAGTGAAGGCTCCCAATGATGTGCCAAGCATTCACTCACAGTGATCCATCTCTGCTGTGCGTCTTTTAAATGTTGACAGCTCCTCACAGGAGTAAACGTCACAGCAGAGTTGGTGCCGATCCCAGACGAGGAGGCCCACGGCTTTGCCGCCACCGCACACAACTAATCACACCACAAACTTTATCACAGTGCTTGCAATGCATTGATACTCCTCGAACTTTCTTCTTTGGGTTTGTTCTTATGCCCTAACCTTGCTTTTTAAACTTATAAGACTGCTTAACGTTTACACTCAAACTTAAAAATGTTGTGGTTCATTCAGGCTGCTCACCAAGACTGCATTCATTTGCTCGGAAATACAGTAAAAACAGTAATATTGTTAGATATCATTACAATTCCAATAAACTGCTTTCAATTTTAATATTTTTTAGAATGTAATTTATTCATGTGATGGCAAAGCTGAATTTTCATCTGCCATTGCTCCAGTCTGCAGTGTCACATGTTTCTTCAGATGTCCTTCTAAAGGCGCAACAAGGCAGATAATGCATACTTGAAAGTTGTTCTATGAAAGAATAGCAGAGTCCACAACTATAAAGATAACGGCACAGAGGAACAATAACAATCGTTATGGTCAATTTAAGAATGATTTTTGTGCATGAATGATAAAAAAACATTAACAGCGAATCAGAAGGGGCCTTTGAATGCTTAAAATTTCTTATTATTATCACAGTTGAAAACAGGCTTTTTGGTAAATAGAAGTTCATGTGAGTTCATTTTGGCCAATTTAATGCATCCTTGCTGATAAAAGTATTAATTTCTTCACAAAAAAAGAAGAAGAAAAATGTAACTGACCCAACGTCTGAACCATATGTATTTCCAAACTGAATTGAACTATAACAGTATTCTTTTCCTCCCAGCAAGGACTGGTACTGTATTTTCTTGCAAATGCAATCTGACTTCCAAATTATAACTCTCAAATTCTACACAGGATTCCAGCTGCCAAAGTCAGATCACCGCTCGCTGTCTCTGTTTAAAGCATTTACCGTACATGTTGTGATGTCTGGTTCAGAGTAGGAGAGATATAAGAGCAGAAGAACCAGTTTTCATGTCGAATCTGTCCCTCAGGGACCTCACCGGAGAAGCTTTCAGAAATCATAGCGTTCTCCTCAGAGGAAGACAGAAGAAGGAGAGAGACAAAGAGCGCAAAAATAGTGGGAAGGAGAGAAGGAGCCTATGGCAACATTAGGTTTGAGATAGGAAAGTAAAGATGTGTCTTCTCTTCCTCAGAAACAAGAATTCCCTCAGTACAAATCTTTTCTCAGAAGCGCAGAGAGCTTTCATGTGTTCTGAACATGTCTCTATAACGCTTATTACCCAACATGCGGAGATTGGATTAGAATTTAAAAAAAATTTGGCCTGCTGTCAACTATAGATAATAACTTTCACTTTATTTTGATGGTCCTATTAACACATTCTGTTGACTAACATTGCACCTACATGTCTACAAACTCGCATAGAGTGTTAGTAGAGTAGTATACTGATAGGGTTAGAGTTAGAAGAACCCTAGTTGATGTATAGGTGCAAAGTTACGTATAGTCAGTTGAATGTATACTATTCTAACGGTAGTTAGGCGATATGTAGTTGCAAAGTTACCTATAGTCAACAGAATTTTCAAAAGGGACCATCAAAATAAAGTTTTACAATAACTTCAAGTGTGTATTTGAATAAGAATGTTACTGATACCCACTTACAATGGAAGTCTAGCAGGCAATATGTGAATAAACTTCAGCTGGCTCTTTGTAACTTGTGACCAGTGGCGGCTCGTCGGGGAGGCAATGGAGGCACAGCCTTACATATTCTGAGGTGAAAATGGGAGAAGGATGAATTCATGTTAATAAAATTCCCAGTTTTTCATTTCATGTCCTAGAATGTGATTTTTCCAACACTATCTCACGACCAATTCGTACGAATTCGACGCATGATGAAAAAGTGGCTAATTCGTACGACCTCACTCGTACTAATTCGTACGATTTGTCTAAACCCACGTGATGGTTAGGTTTAGGGGCGGGGTAAGGGGTAGGTCATTCGTACGAATTCATACGAATTAGCCAATTCGTAAAATATGTACGATTTGTGAGGTCGTATGAATTGTTATGAATTAGCCACTTTTTAATCATTCGTCGAATTCGTACGACTTGGTCGTGAGATCGGGTTGGATTTTTCGGTGTTGTAATTTCACCATTGGAACGCCATATCACTGAAGTCAAAACCACCGCTGCTCCTCCAACGAAAGGGTCAAATCTGCCATTAGGAAATCTGAGCTAAGACGAGTCTGAGGGGGAGGGGGAAGAGAAAGGGAGGGGGAGGCAAATTCATAGCCACAGACTTTAATCATTGCAGAGACATAAATTAGTTTAAACTGCTCCTGCTGATAATCTAGCAACTACCTTAATTATAGAGAGTAGAGATATTGAATATTTGATCTCCAACAAATTTACCAAGAGACCGTTTGTGATGCAGCTACAAATTAAAAATGAGGCAAAAAAATACATCAATCACCTTCATTAAATGGCTGTTCTTTTACATGTTCTTTTAACACAGACATTTAAATTAAAAGGTTAAAATTATGGATTTTTTCTTCACCTGACAGGCTAGGTGAGTGGAATTGTATTTATATACAACGCATTCTCACCCCAAGGCGTCACCTTTGACCATGCTTCAATATTTGACGTTTTAGGCGCCCTTTAGCGTCACTTACATGACGCGATCCTACGGCGTCATCTAACTGACGCTAAAGGAAAGCGTCTGTTAGAGGACGCGGTTAGGTTTAGGTGTAGGGTGGGGGTAGGGTACACGTGATCCTAGGGCGTCATCTTACTGACGCTAAAGGGCGCCTAAAGCGTCAGATATTGAAGCATGTCCAAATGCTTCCCGAGGCGTCAGTTAAGTGACGCCTTGGGGGTGAGAATGGGCTGTTATATATTGCTCCTCGGCAACCAACGAGAGGATCCTCTGCACTTCGTCCACTTTGATTCAGCCATTTCTTTTTTGGAAGTTTTCTTTCTTTCTTTTTTCTTCAAGCAAGTCAAGAAAGTAATTTTAAAACAGGTGCTATAGTGGTGGCTGTTACTGGCTATTTAAATCAAACGGGTTTGATGTCTAGCAAATCCAATGACACTGGTAGTGACGATTCTGTCTGACTGACCAATCAGTGATCTGCAGTGTGTTCACGACGTCACATTTTAGTATCGGTGCGGTACGCTTGGAACCTCAACAGAGGTGGTACCATTTAAAGCGAGCCGTACCATATCGTACCATGCAGTGGGAAAGTGCCATTATGGTCAAAAGTGCCAAAGTGTCCAAAAAAAAATCCATTTAAATGCGATTAATAAAAAAAAGATTTTAAAAAATCCTCTGGAGAGGGTCCGCAGACCACTACAATTATTGTGCCTCCTCTATTTTATAGTCGCCTTTGCTCTTGGCCAGCTAGAAAAGTAAAACTGATTACTTTTTTAATATAGTATCTGTGTGAAGAGACTGGGAAAGGATGTGATGCAATACCATAAAGCACTGCATACTTTGCTTTCAAAAGTTTTTGCCTACTTTCGTTTCAAGTTCCTCCTCAAACAATTCCATGTCAGAAAGAACAATTTATACATAGAAAAAAAAAATAGATTATAATGAAGCTTCTGCTTTTATTCTATTTTAAATTGAAACTCCCAGTATGGTGGATCTAGTAAAGTCCCGCCTTCAAAATAAAAGAGCCAGTTGCAGAGTCATACATTTTTTAAATTTTTTATTTAATGCCACAAAAACAATAAGTTTCACAGTCACAATTTAACATTAGCTTTTACAACATTACATGTTTTCAGTGCTTTTGTTTAGTTTGATCTAGGTTTACTGTATTTCATGTCATTTATAAAAAAGGAGGAAAATTGTGTTTATAAAGAGGCCACATATTTTTATATATATGGTATATAAAATAAAATAAATAATTGTATAATATATCCTTTACTTTCAACACAGTCATTCTGAAAATAAAAAGCATATAAAATACACATATTTCTATCATAGACTCTTTTGTTACTGATACAAAACTTGTTTTTCATTATCCCAGATAGGCCAACCAAATAAAGAAGCCCAAAAAATCTTGCTGCAGGAAAAAAGACATAACAAACAACATTGCTTATAACCTTATCCCTACATTGGTGTTTCGAAACATCAACATTATCAATATAAATATTTCCACAAAAATCATCAATGTTGATTTTCGCTGAACTAGAGCTTCTTTTTGGAACAATAGCAAATTCTCTCAGTTTATCTGCAATCTGAATTATAAAAAGAAATTCACCGTATGACGACAAATATCCATTTAAAGTCTTCACTTGATCTTTACGGTAGCCTTTTGGTGACAGAATCACTGCAGCTGCTGTTGGAAGCTCCATATACCATAGAAACAGCCATAAAGTAATTGGTGTCTTGAAACTTGAGCTCAGCCTTTTCTCTACACCTGCACATTGAATGGACTGACCTGAAATATAATGTTTTTTAAGTGATATTTGAGTATAAAAACAACCTTGTCAGACTTTAATGTTGAGTTGAAGTATGTTATTGAAAAACAAAGCCTTATGGGTTTGGAACGGTTTAACACTTTAACAGCTTGTTTACTGAATTGTTGCTAAATTAGCCCGTCCTGTTTCCATAATAAGTACTGCAAATATACTGTTCACACCTCATGCAGAAAGTCAAAATTATTGTTTAACCAACATGTCACAGATGCCTTTCATAGAAAAAATGGTTCAAAAACAGAATAGTAACTGGAATAATACCACAGCACTGCCACAGTATTTTTCCTGTGTTCAAGACACTTTCTTATTCATTATATTTGTCTATTTGTCTCTCTCACACTTGTTAATAATATTAAAAAATAATCCCCATAATATCAGTGACCCCAAGGTTCTTATGGGACATGTGTGTCATCGTCATTTCTGACTCCTAGAGAGGGAGCTACTACAGTACATTCTACATTCATATTTATAATACAGTCATGTCCTAACAAATCACCAAGCACACTCACCATTATTTGTTTATGTAAAATAACATATATTTTTTTATATAAAAATGTATAAAATGGTATAAAATGGTACCAAAAATATGGTATAGGAGAGAGACAGGAGGGAGTGTCAGAGGAGAGCAAGGGTCTGTGTTGTCTATGTGTTTTCAACACCTTTTTAATTAATTCTTCAGTGTTTTAAAAAAAAAAAAAATCCCAGCTGACAGCTTCACACATTCACTGATACACACACACACACACGCACACACACACACACACACACACACACCCACACAAACAGAGAGGAAGGAAAAAAAACAGAGCTGAAGAAATCACACATTAATATATCTGTATGCATCTTATACAAGACATTGTGTGAAAAACAAACACTTACTGACAGTGATGCTTTTAATAGATTTCTTATTATGAAAATAATATATTTAAGTCAGTGCATTTAAAATATAGTAACTTTAAATATATTATAAAATGACAGTACATGAACATTTATACTCATGTACTTTACATGTGCTTTAGTCAGTCAATGCATTGAAATGAGTGTATTCTTTAAAGCATGGCAAAAGATTATTAAAACGGCTATTTAAAATGTACTTTAAAGTAAAATGTTTAACATTATTACATTTGACATTATTACAAAGGGCACTTTTTAAATGTGTACTTATGTGTTAAACATAGTGCTGAAAGTGTACTCTCTTTAAGTAGGCTACAGCTAAGTGGCCTTTATTTCATTAATATTATAATATCTGAAAGTACATTTAAAAAAAAAAAAAAGATGTTTTATGGGGACTTTCCATATTTTATACTGTAAAAACTATCCCCTTACACTAGGAGACCTACACAACACACAATTTAAATATTTTTTTCGAATCTGTTTAATTATAATACTGCTTTGCAAAGGCTAATAGTCATGAGATGTAAATAGGTTAAACACTGACCAATGTCCTCCAGCTGTTGCAGAAATGATCAGAGTGTGCATACAATTTTTATTTCTGTACTTAAAAAGAAAGCATAAAAAACTAAGGTGATACGAAAGTAAAATCTAACATTGTTCTTACTAAGAATTTTATGTTAACTTTACTTAAAGTGCAATAATTTGTTGAACTTACTTCAAATTTCTTAGTAATCTGTACTGTTTGCATGTGTGCTTTCGTTACTCAGAAAAACCTTGTAAACATTACTTGACTGGTTTGAGTACCATTTTCAATTTGCATTCGCTCATTTTCCAGTCATCTTGAGTGTTTTTGTCAATACACCTAAATATTTTTGGGAGAACATCAAAATTCTTCAGTTGACTTGTTGATTTCCCTTTCTCACCATTATTGTGATTGATGTTCCCTTTGGTTGGGCACTTGGAACTTAATTTATATTATGGTTCTCTTCCAATTGTTTGCAGTGATGCAACTTGAAATCATAATTATTTGATTTCAAAGGAAGTGAAGTAATTTATATATATATATATATATATATATATATATATACAAACACACATACTTAAATTAATTAATAAATTATATATAACATAAATATATTTCATGTATAATAATGATCTTTTAACATTTTATTGCTAACGCTTATGGCATAAATCTTTAATTGGGTTGATATAATCCCTTTATATTTGTGACAATATCTTGCAATTTTGGTTGAGTCACACACAGACTTCAACATTCAGCATGCAAACCACAACAGTGGTAACATTTTAAAAAACTAATTTAATTAATTAGACATTACAATTTTATTTGCTGTCTCTTTTCAGTATAACCCCAATAACGATAGCAAATAAAATTGTAATAAAGCCAAAAATAGTAAAATAAAGCAATTAATTTATTCATGCCGCAATGCACTCTGGGAGTACACTTCCTCGGTTCACAGATACTGGAAAGTAAAAGATCAAGTATAGTATAGACCATTTCACAAGATGTAAACAACACTGGTCCAGAAGCACTTCCTGTTTCAGTTTGTAACTGTTTTCTTTATTTCACATGTAAAGAAAACATCTTAAAGACGTTTGTTTAACTTTTTGATTCAGTTTTAAATGTTCTGTTGGTTGTATTTTGTCCCAGCTTTTATGTAGTGTTAAAAAACTGAAACAGGAAGTGCTTCTGGACCAGTGTTGTTTACATCTTGTGAAATGGTCTATAGAAATTATTTTAAGTTACTGGAACTCTCTTGTAAGTGTACACTAGGCATGCACTTAAGGACTACATATAATTCCTATTTCACTTTACTCCATTTTTTGAGTGCAATCGGTTTGCATGCTTTTTTCAAGTATGTGTACTAATTGGATTTTAAAGTGTAGTGCTTCCCCATCACAAATACTGCACTACATTGTTTTTATTGTTAATGAAACTGTACATAAATATTCCAATCTCCAAGTTCCAACTTAATCAAACTATGAGATCTCTGGATTTAATCAAACTACCAGAGGTGGTACTTAAAAATTATGTTTAAGAACCACTGCTAAGATATTCTGAGCATTAGATATGACTCATATCCTTTAGTGGGTCTAATAGATTTTTTCATCCATTGTCATCCATCTTCGGATGACAATGGATAAAAACAAACTGCACAACTTGAGGCATCATGCTTGACCTCATACTTAAAGTCCCCCTGCATATGAGCAATATTAGTAATGCTTGATTTAGAAAACACAGCTAATAATATCCTTCTCTTTAATACCGTATAAGGACTCATTTTCCAACCTTGGTAACCAAAATCATTTTTTTCTCCTTGTCAATTGCTTGTTTAGTATGGGCAATAAAGAGCAGGCACATTCGTGATTGATTGTTACTCTTTGAACGTTGGTACTGACCTTTTTGATATGGTTAGAGATTTTTGTATTTATATGAATGAGAAGAGATGAGAATCAGGATGCGTGATGCATGACATTAATTGATGGATCCGAATAAACACAGATACACAACCCAAACAAGCAAGCAGGAGACTGTGCTGGTGGCGTGTTGTCTCTGGTTGTTGCTTTGAGAGCTTACAAAACAATTCATTGTTTTTTCACTGATCTGCAAACACATAAAAAGGGAAAAAGGGGAATGTAGAAAAGTCCCACACTCTAGTGATAATATGTGACAAGTTCTTTCCAACTGCTGCATCCAATCAGAACATATACTGTCCTCCCTATGATCAGAGTGACCACAACTGAACGCAACGACACACCTACTGTCAGATCCTGGTGAATTTATTCTCTGATCATAGACCTGAATCAAACAGTAGAACAGTTCATTGACTCTGACTGTGACTTTTTGTATTGTAGAACAGGAAGCAGTAAAACTTACAATAATAGCTCATCCAAAAATGAAAAGTTCTCATGTTATTAAAATCCTGTATGATTGACTTTCTTCTATGGAACACAAAAAGATACATTTTGTAGAATATTTCTGTTGGAGAGGCTTTTGGACAGCCTGGCAAGCCAGACATACATCAAGATGATAGGCCTGGGAACTCACAATTGGGCATACCTCAATCCGAGGGGCGGGATAAAAGGTTGTGTTTCAATATCCCTCTACAAGCAATCCACAAGTTTCCTACGCCCCATGACGCCTTGCGTCAAAAGTGGGCGCGACTTCCGGTTGGAAGTAAACAAAGCGCGACTTGACATGCTTAACACTCGTTCATTCAACAGTTGACAGTCATTCAAGTTATAGCGATCCAAACTAGCTAACGATGTGGGAACACAACCTCAACGAAATTAAAAAGGGTGAAATAACAGTACCTTTACCCTCCGCAGTCATTGATTGGGAGTATTATAATAACATTATTAATTATCAATACTCATCAAGGCATGGTGACAGACAGATGTGCGAGCTGACAAACAATTCAAGTAAAAAAATACACACTTAGTCATTGTGCTTTGGAGTTTATTCAAAATTATAAATGAATGTGCTACTTGAATACATTACAGGCACATTTGGTATTCTGTCAACACAGGCTTTGATCCTGAGTTTAGGTGTAACATCAGTAGCGAACAGCCAATCACATGCTGATAGAGTTTATAAAATATAAAGAATTAAAAAAAAATTACACAGGAAGATTCGCCGTCTTTTGGGAGGTGATGGAAACTAACGTTACAGTCGTTGGCAGGATCAGAGACGGGCTCTGGCAGGATCACTCGTTTTCAGCTTATGTTCAAAACAATCACGTTTAAGCCACTGAACTAGTTTAGTCCGGTTATACATACAACCGCGAACACCACATATTGTCCCTGAGCTCCGTAACGACATCTCTCATAAAGATTTGCGTCTTTAAATAGTAAAATAATTCTCAGAAAAACAGCTAGCATCTTCGCTAACTAACACACAAAATACCATTGGAATGCTACTTCCGTCGCGTCACCGGAAGTTTCACCCACTTTATTTTTTACAGGAGCGCCCCTCGGAAACTTGTGGATAGGATATTGCGCTAACTAACCAGGGGTGCCTTTCCCGAAAGCATCGTTAGCCAACTATGGTCACAAGTTCCGTCGTTATCACCATAGTTCAACGAGTCGGTGTTTCCTGAAACCATCGTTCCAACAAACATTCGCAAACAGCATCGCAAAGTTGTGTGGTTTGAACGACAGCTCTCGACCTGTGGTTAGAGGCATCGTTTCTATATTGCAACACATTTGGACGTAATAATCCTTATCTTGAGCAAAATAAGCAAGCTGACATTCGGTACAAACGGTGCCTTCTATTTAGAATACATACAAATGTAATTTACGTCTTTTAGTTTTTCAAAAGATTTAAAGTACTGATTTTGAAGAGTGCGCATGTGCGAACGTGCTCTACTATGTAAGAACGAGCCAAATATTGAGTCTGGTAATAAAGCAAAACAACTGAGAACAATTAGAAATAGTCCTCAAACGACATGTCTGTAATTTATATGAACAAATCTAGCGTTAATTGGATCTCAAACAGTTTCATTAAAAGTAGTTATTGCTCCACCACGTGCGAAACCAACGTGGTTGAACGATACTTTGCGACAGTGGGTTTCGGGAAACAGTCGCCTAGCTAGTTGATTTCTCCAACGATGCATCGTACTATGGTAGTGAATCAGTGAACTACGTCAATGTACGGGAAACGCACCACAGAACTACGAACGGCTATGGCTGAGTGAGTCCCATGCGTTTTCCCACCTTTTTTAAGAATTTCTCAAGTGACGTTCTCCTCGTCTCGCATAGTCAGACCTTCAGACTGACGGCTGAAGGTCTGGAATTCATAGCAGCTTTCTTTTGCCAAGGCCCACCCATAAGGCCGTTTGACCGACATGTCAAACAACCAATTACGTTCGTTTCGTTCAGCGTCATGTTTCAAGGCGTGGAAATGTCCCCACAACAACCCACGAACTCGCGCTCAAGTCCATCTCATGTCCCCACTTTGTCACACGGACAGTTCAACCTCGTATAAATCAGGTTATGTGTGTAAATCACGTGCCCACTCACAAGTGCTCACTCTTAACAGACAAACTGTCCCCGGCGTTGCTCCTGCGTCACAGTATGTTCATAAAGCGCTCCCCGTTCACAGTAACCGGGTCGTCTCCAGCTGTGTCTGTCAGCGAGCCGCCGCACATTGAATACTCACATGAGTCAGGCTGCGAATGTAAGTTACGTCCCCGCCCCAGCGCGCTCACGTCTACTAAATAAACACCTCACCTCCGGCGCCGCGCACTCGCTAAATTCCCTTTAGCCTTTAGCACATCTAGTGGATGCATAACGCAAACCCAGTCAAACGTTTGACTCTGCAGTATCGTATGTGCCTTATAATCCAGTGCGCTCTATTTATGAATACTAAATCGGCCAGCTGCGATGTCAGCGTCTGTTGTTTCATGTTTGCCCACAAACGCGGCTGATATCCCCTTCGCGGTTAGGTCCTTCACTTGATCTTACATAATAGATAGAAGGGGACATACAACTACGTTTAAAGGATTAGTTCACTTTTGAAAAAACTTTTGCTGATAATTTACTCACCCCCATGTCATCCAAGATGTCCATGTCTTTCTTTCCTCAGTCGAAAAGAAATTTAGGTTTTTGATGAAAACATTCCAGGATTTTTCTCCATATAATGGACTTCAATGGGAACCGGATGATTCAAGTATCAAAAGACCGTCTATAACTGTTTCAGATGCAGCTTCAAATGTTTTTAAACGACACCAGACGATGAATAAGGGTCTTATCATGCAAAACGATCGGTTATTTCAAAACTTATTCCAAAAATGTAACTTTTATAAGGACAAATGCTAGCCTTGCTATATTCTCTGAGGCGCGTTTATAACGTCACGTAATACGTAATTACGTTCAAAAGGTCACGGGCGACGTAGCCGGAAGTACAGAATCAAAATCATCCGACATCGTTGTTTTTCCTTTTAATTCCTTTTTTTGTAAACGGTGTTTGAGTTAGTTTGCACGTTCAACCTATGCGTTCAACTTGTAAACACTGACTCTGTACTTTCGGCTACGTCGCCCGTGACCTTTTGAACGTAATTACGTAATACGCGACGTTGCAAACGCGCCTCACAGAATATAGCAAGGCTAGCATTTGTCCTTAGAAAAGTTACATTTTTGGAATAAGTTTTGAAATAACCGATCGTTTTGCATGATAAGACCCTTATTCATCGTCTGATATCGTTTAAAGACATTTGAAGCTGCATCTGAAACTGTTATTAACACTATCTTTTGGACCTGAACCATCCGGTTCCCATTGAAGTCCATTATATGGAGAAAAATCCTGGAATGTTTTCATCAAAAACCTAAATTTCTTTTCGACTGAGGAAAGAAAGACATGGACATCTTGGATGACATGGGGGTGAGTAAATTATCAGCAAAAGTTTTTTCAAAAGTGAACTAATCCTTTAACTGATCTTGATAAATGCTCTTTGTCACTTATATAAACACAACAGTTTCTCTTCCGCAATCACACGTCTGCGCTTTGTTTCCCGGCGGACCGAAAATAAACGCGACACTGACACCCCCCGGAAATCCGATAAAATTCAACCAATCAGATGACGACTTTGACATTCCTGAAGTGTTTCCAGTTAAGTGTACCATATGCATCAGACATTTAGCCAACGTCCCGTGGGCGTGACGTCTGAGGCTGAGACTAACGTTCTCCTAACTACAAGTCATCCAGAGTCGCGGCCAAAGCCGAATCGAACAGCTGCTGTTTGCCAGCAGCATCTTGCTTGTTTTCAAGTAGCAGGGAAATCACCTATCGAAATCAAGGCGCAGAGCCGTCACAACTCTGCTGTCATTGTGTTAAGCCCGCCCACCAACTCTATACACGATGTGGTTGGCCTGACCAGAGTATGTTTTTTCCACTTTGAAAGCCAACAGAGAGTTGCTGGACCACACTGGCTGCAAAATAATTTTTGCTGCCGTTAGGGTGTGTCTAGATTTTTAGGCTATAGCTTTTGGACTGTTATGTTCTGATTAGGAAATAGGCGAGTAAACCACCAACGGCCGAGCAAATCAGATAAACGGCAAAAGTTCATGGGGTACTAAGCTTGTTTTAAGATAAATCCCTTTTATTCGCGATGTATTGGATAAGTACTTCATTACCCACAATCCTGAACAATCCCACAATCCCACAGTGATGCATCTGATTGGTGGAAGTCGTGTAACGCGTTTGAAACCCCACGAAGGCACGTGAAGACCTGAAGATCGTGTAAAGACGTAGGGCTAAGTTCATTGGTCGCACCTCAGAGAAGTGTGTTAACAGCTGTAAAACATAATGTTAAGTATATTTGAGTCCTTATTTATTACTGAATTCAGTAGGAGTGGGTGAGGAGGATATAAACACTTGCAAATGTAAACTGTAATAAACTTAATCACTGGCAGATGATGCTTTCTACGCCAAGATTAAAATAAACACAAGATGGTGCATCTGATGAACCTCCCCTCAGCCTGCACAAAAGCATACTAACAAGCACGTAAAAGCGTGTTTACTTAATCTAAATGGGGACTCAGACTTACATTGTTTTTATTTATAGCTATAAATACTGTACACCAAACCTACACCCAAACATATAACTTTATGCATCTGTACAATAAAAAATATGCATACTGTTTGTAGAAATATAAGGTGCGGCAGTGGCTTAGTGGTTCATGTAGGTTGTCTACAAACCAGAAGGTTGGTGGTTCATTTCTATGAAAGCACTATATAAATGCAGTCCATTTACCAAATAAGCACATCCCCAAAAAGCATCACAAAGGATTCTGTAAAAGTGTTTGAAACTCCATATGAAACAGTTAATATACACATAACTCAATTTTGTGATGTTTTCTTTTTCTGTTGTGGTGTTTTCCACATATCTTATATTTGACTTGTGTTCTGTCTATTGTATGCTTGAGGTTGTTCTTTTTTTCCTTATTTGGTGGGGTTGTATGTAAGCTTTGGGATTTGACCATAGATCTCTCTATCTCTCTTTTTTATGTTGATATTTGGTAACTGCCCCTAATAATAACCCCTTTTCACAAACCTGTTGATATCAGTTGATTTAGTCCCTCCAAAAAGGAAACTTTTTTTCATTATTTTTTCACACTCATGTCATGTTTTGGTGATGATTGACTTCCATTGTATGGAGAGACAAGAAATCGGAAATTTCTCAGAAATTTCCTTCTTAGTTTCCACAGAAGAAAGAAAGCCAAGTCTGAATTTATGATATTTACTCAGTGGTTCATGTAGGTTGTTTGCAAACCGGAAGGTTGGTGGTTCCATCTCTGGTTTCATCTCTCAAGGTGTCCATAAGCAAGACTTCTAAGCCCAGCTGCTCCCAACGAGCTGGATGGCGCTTTGCATGGCTGACACCGCCATCGGTGTATGATTGAGTGAATTTTTGAGGCAATGTGTAAAGCACTTTGGTGGCAATGGGTCTGTTGAAAGCGCTATATAAATGCAGTCTAACTAATATAACTAAAACTGTACACACACATATTTTCACTCACTTTCTCATTAAGGTTTGTTTTCTAATAATAGTAGTGAGGTTAACTGAATTACATTTACAATATGATGGGGTTATTTTATTTATTTGTTTGTTTATTTATTTGCCTGTTTCCATCATGTAAACTCACTGGCCACGCTGACAATGCTGATTAAATTTACAGTGATTCTAAAGCAAGCCCCGAGGAGACACAAATACACCCACACACTCACACACCGCTGGAGGACCCAAAATAACCTCTAATAATGTCTATTTGTGGTTCACACACACTGTGACAAGCTTGTGTTAATCACAAACACACACACACACACACACTTGTTACCCCCGCGGGGTGCTTGTACCACTTCTCGAATCTGGAGCTGCGAGCTTGTCAGGTGAATTTAGGTGTGATGTTGTGAGACAACAGTAGTCGTTAGCAGTTCTCTCTGTGTGACTCTATCATAAATGACTGGTTTGACAGGAGGATTATGGATAATGGAATGCCCCAGGCTCGTTGCTCCCACACTGAGACACATTGCAGTCATTATTATCCAGAATGTCAGCCAGAACTTGCACCCGCTACAAATATGACACTAAAAGTAATATACTGTTTTTATAGTACAACGTTTTTGGAAAGGTATGGTTTTACCATGGTATCTCTTGTGAAAAAGAAGTACACTTTTAAAGGGACACTCCACCCAAAAATTCTGTCATCATTTACTCACCCTCAAGTTGTTGCGAACCTGAGTTTCTTTCTTCTGCTGAACACAAAGGAAGATGTTTTGAAGAACGACTGGAACTTTGGCATCATTGACTTCCATTGAATATATATATATATATATATATATATATATATATATATATTTTAACACATTTCATGATTTTTTAAATATCGGCCTCTACCAAATGGCTGAGATGTCACTTAATGGTAATAAATGGTACTGGAATTCATACACTTTTTCATTGCCCATCATAATTTATGATCAAAACCTTTTCTAATCTTGACAAAACATTGTCAGAAAGGTCTCAAAGGTCCATATTTTGTAACAGAATTGTTATTTGGACAGAAATGTATTAATTTGTTAAAGCAGAATAGATACAATTAATTTTAATGGAGTTGATGTCATTTTTTGTTTTACGCCTAAACAAAATATCATGAGAACTTCAATTTTTGTGATATCAACTTCAAATTTGGAACACAACTTGGTTAGATATGTGGCTTTGATTTTATAGTAATTTTAGAGGAAAAAATATTTTGTAAAATATATATTTTATATAAAAGAAAAAATATATAATACAGTCTAGTTGATTTAATGTAAATTTAAAACTTCCATAACTTTTTCATACTTTTTTTTTTTTTAAGTGATCTATTAGGTCTTTATTACAAAGCATTCTTTAATAGTGCATTAATGTCCATTTTAAAAAAGCAGGGTGACAGTTAACCGTTATCTGCCAAATCATCCGGTTGGTTGAGCATGTTTTTGAAAAATTATTAAAAATATACTTAAGTTTTTTCATAGCACCAAGTAACATCATTTTGTAAAGTTACTGTGTAATATGTAAAAAAAAAAAAATGACTGGGGTGATTTATTTGTTTCTGACATCCATGTTAGAAGAAGTGTTGTGACAAGTGCTGTTGATTGACAATCTAGTGGATTTTTTTTTTTTTTTGCATTATATACCTCAACCAGATAATAGAGATGGCTCAATCAGCTTGAGTTAAGTTAGGTACTTCTCTCGATAAAATATAGAGACTCAAAATGTGCTCAACCATTTGGTTGAGAAGTCAGTTACCACTTAAATAAATCTTTATATGTAATTTCTTGTCTTTTAAATAGAATGTACTGTCAAGCATTTATGATAAACTTGTATGAAATGTGCTTTACATGTGCTTTAGGGTGTTAGTCAACACAGTAAAACGAGTGTATTTCTTTAAAGCATGACAAAAAGATTATTGAAACATGATTTAAAATGTTTTTTAAGTAAAACTTTTAATATAACATTACTATGGCGCACTTTTTAAAAGTGTACTTAAGTGTGTTAAAAAACAGTCATGGAAGTGTACTCTAATCACAATTAAGTGCACTTTTATTCCACTTGCTGCAAAAGTATAGTGTTTAAAATATGAAGAGTTCAGATGCAAAAGCCTCTAAATGCCATTTGAAATTTTCTTCTTTAATGATGATTTTTATCAAACTTGTATATTTAAGTCCAGTAATTTCACTTAAATAACAATTAATAGGTAATTATCATTGCAATTTAAGTGAAATCACTGAACTTAAATATACAAGTTTGATAAAAATCATCATTAAAGAAGAACATTTCAACTGGCATTTAGAGGCTTTTGCATCTGAACTCTTCATACATACTTTCAGTTGCAATATGCACATTCAACACAACTATGCGCACTAATTTTTTTAGAAAGAGATTTATTTGAAGTACAATGTATATGATATCACGGTATAAATCAATGAGCCATTACATTACTATCTGATACCATATTATTAATAAGCAGAGTATTTAAGGCCTAAAACACTATATACATGTCTCGTTCAATAACTACCAAAATACCAAATCAAAGTCTGCAATCAAAGAGTTGATACTTCAATGAAACCTAACTAAAATGAAGTAAGTTTCCTGCATTCAATAGCATTCTATGAGAAATGAAATCTGCCCCTGGGACTGGGAAACCCTTCATGAAAGTATTTTACAATACACAGAGCGGAAAATCATGAGGGGAAAATAAAATATTATGATTACTTTTTGTCTAGCAGTTTGTTTAGCCGTTTAGTGCATCTCAAAAGTATTACAGACATAAATCACTTTGTGAAACATAAACCTGTCTATCGTGCAAAGAAAGGTGTGTCATGTATTTAAAATCATCCCACCTTATTTTCCTACAGATGGTCGATTGAAACGGGTGAATACGCAAACACATAGACAAAAAGGATCCATTGGCTCTCCCTTTGCACTTTTCAAACAGAATGTTTCACCAACAGATGTTCTCTAGGTTTGAAATGCTAAAGCAATGGCTATAATAGCTAAAATACAAGACAAAATCAACTCAAACCAAGCACAGAATCAGTGACTTCACTAATATCATCCAGCATCTAGTGCTGCACACCACAACAACAGCCTGAACATCGCAAGCAGACATAGACGGTCAGGTGAAAATAAGAAAGGGACAGAGAGTCAGAAAGAGTGTTAATTAATGTTGAATTTTTCAAAATAAACAAAAACAAAGTTGTTGCATATACCTATGCGGGTTTAGCTTGTTTTATATGTAAAGGTCATGCAGTCTTCAAGAGCATTACTCATTCTTCATGTTTAGTTGTGCTCTTCTGTTCCAAACACAAGATAAGGTTAGCAGGACACTAGCACACTATTATGACAGCAGAATACACAGGCTACTTGTTAAGAGACAATATCTTTACCTGCTGGAAGATCCAGTGCAGACCGTTTTCAGTATGGTCCTCCAGCCAATACGCAAAAAAAAAACAAAAAAAAAACAGCTTTATCACCTTCAGAATTTTCACACTAAACACTTGTGCCTTCGGTATGTTCTTTTTCACCTACCCGCAGTCCAGTTTAATGCTATGCGATGGTTTAGCTCTGCATCACGCATATTCAAATGAGTAAATGTTTTTGTAAATAAGGCTGTTATACTTGCTTACTTTATTCCAACACAGTCTCATGAAAATTTGTACCGATTTTATGTTTAATTTTTTACAAACCGTACAATCTCATTTTGTGTTTTATTACACTCTGTACTAGCTATGTTTACATTCACCCTAACAATCAAATAGGAACCGCCTTCATGTAAACACCATGCACAACTGTCAAGTCAATCCGCATAAAATTTTAATTTGAATATAATAATCCAAACAATAGAAAAAAACTAACCAGTCGGATTCGAAACTACCTTGCGCACAGTGTCATGATGCATATGTTTATATACAATAACAATTAGCATACAATGAGACAATTGACAATTAGCATACAATTTGGATTAGCGGTATGGTTGCTTTAGCAAAAACTCCCAACCCATACACGTACAGTAATCTTGCATGAATAAGAGCAGGAAGTGCAGCGATATAACCGATGATTTCTTTTGAACATGCAAATATGTTTGCTAACATCTTATGAACTGGTTAGTGGATGAGACTTAAGACTTAAAAAACGAAAGAAAAAAAAACTTTTTGTGAGCAAACGCAAAATGATTTGATGAACGCAAAAGGTTTTGTAAGTAATCGCAAAATATTTGTGAGAGAACGCAAACGCATTGACTTATTAGCAGCATTTCCCCTTAGGGGTTCCATTGCATTCCTTTTAGCATGGATTCCCTGACTACTTTTTTTCCTAGTCAATTAGTGGTAATTTATTTTAGCCATTAGTCGACTAGTCAGACATTTATGATATTTATTTAAATTAGTTAAATATATACTTTGGGTGTGGCATTGGAAAATTATTTCAGGGCTGAAAAAAAAATTATATGTAGCCTAACTTTGTTCTACATCGCCGCTTCCACACATTACACACGAACACTTGGATATGCTCCTAATAAAAGCACACATTTATCTAGGTTAACGTTAAAGTTAGTGCGAGTGGCCAGTGAAGAATGTTTATATGGTTGTCAATGAATGCAGCCCGTTCTCATCCCAAGACGTCATCTAACTGACGCTTTTGACCATAGTCAACATCCGACGTTTTAGGGTACCCTTTAACGTCAGTTAGATGACGCTATCTAATCCTAACCCTACCCCTAAACCAACCCGCGTCATCTAACTGACGCTAAAAGTAAAGCGTCAGTTAGATGACGCCCTAGGATCGTCATCTAACTGACGTTAAAGGGTACCCTAAAACGTCGAATGTTGACGTATGGTCAAAAGCGTCAGTTAGATGACGTCTTGGGATGAGAATGTGTTCATGAATGGGACGCTAAATATCATATTGGCTTTAAAAAGATTTCAATAAATAGGCAATAATAAACCTGGTGTCTTCCATGATTGCTGTTCTTTTTGACAAGAAAGTGCTTGAATGCGACAAGCTCGTAATTAGTTCAAACTAATGGTTGGAAGTATGAACTAATGGTTGGAAGTATGAAATCTCCGATAGCATGTGAAGGTAACATATATAACCAACTAAATAAAATTTGGTTGACTAAGCCTTTTGTTGTTGACTAACATATATTCGACTATTATGTCATCATGGCAAAAGCAATTATACTAGTAACTCTTTGCAAGAAAGCTTCATTTGTTACCATTGTTCGGAATACTTAAATGCACATGTAATGGGGGAAAAGTGAATTGGGTTGTGAAGTTTAGGGTTCAAGCATAACTTTCAGAATATTGAAGATTCAGATTGACAAAAATTAGTGCATGTAAACATACCTAGGGTTAGTAGGTGCCAATTCATGTTAGCTTTTTTTAAACAAATCACAGTATTTCACATTTAAAGGTGTCACATTTCACATTTAAAGGAGAACTCAAAATATCCGAGAGTGCAAAATGAACCGTTGGTCTAATTACACATCGGTACCTAGTCGACCATTCTCTGAGATTTGTTTTCATGATAATCGAATGTAAAGAGTTTTATCTCTAAAAACTGTTTAGCATATATGCTAGTATATGGGGGCATAAAATAAGTAAAGAAAAATCGCCTGCTGAAAAATCCAGCTAAAACCAGCCAAGGCTGGTTGGCTGGTTTTGGCTGGTCTCCCAGCCTGGTTAGTTGGTTTATCAGGCTGGTTTTAGAGGGGTTTTGAACACTTTTTCAGCTGGTCAGGCTGGTCTTAGCTGGTCAAGTTGGTAGCCAGGCTGGGAGACCAGCCTAACCAGCTAAGTCAGGCTGGGAGACCAGCTTGACCAGCTAAGCCAGGCTGGGTGACCAACTAAAACCAGCTACTTCCAGCTTAAACCAGCTAAGACCAGCCAACCAGCCTAGGCTGGTTTTAGCTGGATTTTTCAGCAGGGTAGTTAATACCACTAACAAGGCTCAAAATAGCCCCACACTAACACAGTAACATAATGAGGGTCCCTACATGTAAAACGAAGCATTGAGAACTTTGTAAGAGTACAGACCGTTTAAGAAGAAGATACTTAATAAAGACAGTTCACTTCGTGTATACAGGCAGCAACCATCTTTGGAAAACAGTCTCGACAAGTCGAACCACGTGCACATTTTTTAGTAATCAATAATTCATGAGCAGTTATTCATTATATAATGGAGAAGAGCATCACATCCCATATCTTGATAGTCTGCGGCATCCCCAATTTAGCATTCATTCGGGACTGGCATGCAAAATGGGGAACTGCGAGTGCTGACAGTATACAGCACACATTTCTTTGGATTTGTTTATGCCTTTACCTGATTTGCATATTGCAAACATAATACATTATTAGTGAACTCCCCTTGCTCTATCAGACAGCCGGGTTTATAACCCTCTACGTTCCCTGACCACAGCATGGACCAATGCCAAAAAGAGCAGAAACGCCTGTGTCGCTGGTCAGTGTCAGGTTGGTCTGGTGTGTGTTGATGCCTCAGGTCGTGTCTGTCACTCACTGACTTTACATCATCACAGATAGTGATGCTAAACAAAGCCTCGATTCACATCAACAACAAACGACAGCCCTGACACAAATGCAGACACAGTCAAACGCCTGTGCACTGCAAAACCAACTGCCAGGAGTGTCAGAGCCAATTCTTAGTACTTTCAGAATTGGCTTTTGAAAAACCCCAAATTCTGGCACCAATAAATAATTGGAAAATATATAAAGATGAAACTTCTTTCTTGTTTTGTGCAAGCTGAATGTACAAAACAACAAAAATACAATGCTGTGTGTGTAGTTTGAATTCCGAACAAATTTACTCAAGCTGGTTCTTTTAATGAATCATTAAGGAAAGTTTGGGAGGAGCATGTTCAGATAATCAGTCTAATAAGCACCAGAGAGTACTTCAAATCTTATAACAGTAAGGTATTAAACGTTAAATTTTAGTTTAGCATAAATCTTACCAGTACATTCGAGAGTACAATCATAATTCAAAGTTAATAGAAGTAAAATTGAAAGATGTACTTAAAAGTACAGGATTATTGCTGTAAAATATCCAAAAACCACAAGGCCAATGTTATATATTTTATTTAGTTGATTACTTACAATATCCCAAATGTTTATCCCAAACTATTTGTAAATTGTGAGAAAATTGTGATTTTAACCAAGGAAACGGTGTGTGTGCGCAGGGGTCAATAATATCCGCATTACCCCCGGTTTCCGCCTTGTTTGACTTCGTACTGCAATAGTAACCATGGCGACAGATATCAACAATTGGATTATGCCCAATTATGCTCTTTTTTGGTTATGCCCGTTATGCCTAGAAGGACGCTCGGCTCATGCTCTTGTTGTTTTGTTCAAACATTATGGACCATGGCAAGCAGACTTTGAGACAAAAAGAGGACTAAAACGAGATCAACTTTCGAGATTCCGAGAGCTCCATGTCCGTAAGTTTGACTTGACAGAGACGCGAGTGTTGCATGTTAAGTTACTTTGTAAGACGGGTGAGCAAATGTCCATTACACTATCAATGTTATGTAGTTCAACATGATGAAAAGTTAGATTATGATCTGTACAGTATGTTAGTCTCTAATGTTGATCTAGATTATGCTAGTCTGACGATGAGCCGAGTGAACATGCAAATTCATTCCCTGACATTAAATGGCGCCCATTTGATCTGCAATACCACTCCATAACAGTTCTCTTTTATCAAGATTTTTGTAGTCGCTGTCGCGTTTGTCATACAGTTCTTTATGTTTTAACACCAACGAAACCAGCAGTTCTACATTCGTCTTGCCTTGCATCTTCCTTGTCTTATTTCTTCCTGGCAGCGTAGACGGCGACGCTACTTGGCGTAGATCTTTTTCTCCGTTACGTATGTTGGCCACTGTTGCCAACTGTTTTCTAAGGAAAGTAGCTATGGCCTTCCCTAAAAGTCGCTAAATGTCGCTAGATGACGTCACACGCTAATTAGCATATTAGTGACGTCATCGCGTCATACTTGTTTTGTGTCAGCCTAGTGCGTTTTCTCTCTAAATTAATGCTCTCCCAGATAGCAAACTGACATTGAATCAACGTGGAAATATGACATCGAAACAACGTTGATCTGACATTGTTTTGCTCATCGAATTAACGTTGAACCAACGTCAGACGCGTCATTCTTTCAAAACTAACGGAAAATCAACTTGAAATCAACGCGTTGTTTCAACGTTATGAAAGCAAACCAATTTTCGATTTTCATTAGCTTTGAAGAATGCCGCGTCTGACGTTGGTTCAACATTAATTCGATGAGCAAAATCAACGTTGTTTCAATGTCATGAGAGACGTCGTTTACACGTTGATTCAATGCCAGTTTGCTGTCTGGGTCTATTACTATAATATAGCAGAATGTCAAATAAAGCTGATCTTTTTTGTTGTCCGACAAAAAATAAAACGAGTAGCTATAATATGGTGAATGATTAAAATTTGTATAGGTCTATGTGGAACATTATCCGAATTGAGAGAGTTAGAGAACCGGATGAACTAAGCTTTGTCATAGTGCGTGTTACGGTTACGAGTAATAACAAGCACAAGTAAAGAAATAAAATTAAAATGGTCAAACTAAATTCTTTAAATATAAAACAAAAGAAAAGCAGATAAGTGATAAGTCCATGGAAAAACACTGCTTATTCACATCTGTCAACGGCCGTGCGCTCCTCTCAGCCATTCACAGGGGAGACACAGCTTGGGAGAGTGACGACAGTGAAAGCAAGAGCTCACGCTCGCAGGACAGTATTTGCAACATTTGGAGGTTTCTGAGGTTTGTCCAAAAAGTCGCTAAAATTGTTGCTAGTCGCTTTTTTGAAAAAAATGTCGCTAAAGGGGTCTGAAAAGTCGCTAAAAATAGCGACAAAGGCGCTAAGTTGTCAACACTGTGCTTGGTGTTTTACTGTAACTTCAGAAGCTCCAAACAGGTGAGCAAAAGCAACAATTTTATTGGTCGAATAGTTTTTGACATGACGCGTCAAAAAAAAAAAAAAAAACCCGAGGCGTTTTTCAAAAAAATGACGCTTTTAAGTGTGCCGATTTCCGCGTCGTTGTGCACACTCACATTGCCGCCCTTTGTTTAGTCACGAGGCGTTAAACGTCGGCGAATTCGGTGAAATTTTCCTTTTTAGTTTGACTAGTTGCATTTAATATATATATATATATAATGTATAATACATTTTCATTTAATTGTAAATAACAAACATTACATTCAGTTTCCACTTCATTCAGAGTATATTATTTTAAAGTATTTATTTATTTTCAAATTAAGCACTCTTTTTTAAAGTATGCTAAAGTATACTTCTTTTCCACAAGGGACCTCTGTGCTGCTAGTGTCAAGCACTACCAGCTGAGGTACAGGTGCAACAATTGTATGAACCAGTTTGTCATTCAGAGTGAACATCATTCCTGTCAGAGACACTTGCTAAAGGTCATGCCTCGGTCATCTCACCTGGCAGCCAGACATGCATGCGTGCGCGTGCATAGAAGTGAACTTCACTCGGGCTTTCTCTGTGTCAAAATGACGCAACTGGAGCTCCAGTAAGGCATTTGTGTGGCATTCACGTGCCATTCTGTGGCATTCTCAAATTATGTATTTTCCACAACACCCCACTGACATATAACAGTGATTTGTGTGAGGCAGTAAGCGAGAGTGACGGGTTCTCGGCAGGTTCTCTCAGGACCAAACAGCTTCTTGGTATTTGGTTCTGTAATGTTAATCACGTCTGTAGTGTGTAATTTGAACTGGGAGGTATCAAATAAATTTTGCTCTCAGATTGCTCACGCCTCCTACAGATAAACATGACAAAACAATACCCTCCTCCCTGTGCCATCTCACCAGCTCAGCCCAAGATAAACCCACACACTCAGACATACAACAATGGCCTTATACGGTCACCATAGCTCTGTTCCCAAACCTAGCGAGCTGCCTTGTCATCTGTCTACATCTGCACCTACCTTCCAAGGCCCTGTTTACACCAGTTATTAAAGGGATACTTCAGGATTTAGCATTAAGCTTTGCTTTAAGTAGAAAACTTGTAGTGTTTTCGAATTACCATGCTTTCCACCCTCATATCCCCCTGAGACGAGACGATTTATGTATTTTTTTGTGTGGAAAAATCCTCAGATGAAAATCCCCATTCTGTTTCCGATGTAATCAGAGGATTTTTTTGGCCAGAGACTAAAGACTACGGTCAGTATTAGGGTCTGTCCCGCATGTTCTCCACCCGCCCATAGAGGGTGGATCTCACACACAAAATGTACACATAGTGTAAGACATCTTTTTTTGGAAGCTAAGCTAACAAGCTAAGCTAGGCTCTTGTTCTGTGGAGAAAGCTGAGTTGTAGGGGTTACCATCCTCTTTTTCACGGACATGTCCGGCAGTCGATGTCCGGGATTCTGCAGTCGCCATTCATTGTTTACATGCACACCTTTTGTTTCAATCTATCTGAATTCATTCCGATTGGTGAATCTGAATGTAGTGTTTACATGAACGCTAAACAAGTGATCGGTTGATGTGCGTTTTAACATTGGTAAGAAAATTCCCGCCCCTGCGTGAGAGATACGAGACCGTTGCGTCTCACAGGTGTTGCTCATTGGTTATCACGCCACCGGCCTCACGCCATTCTCCCACGGCCCTAGCCTCGTCCTGCTTGCCAAAGTAAACGTAATGAATGGCGACTGTAGAACGCAAAAGCCGAATCCAGGACATTTTTGGCGATCTCAAAACACATTTCGGGCAGACTCATCATGGAGACATGGAGTAGCCTAGACTTAGCTAGTTGTTTAGCTCTCTGTTTCCGGTAGACGTGGCCTCCTAGGGCAGCGAAGCTAGTGTATTCTGGGAGTTGTTGTCTTTCATCCACATAAGCCAAAAATACATTTTCTGGCTTTTCTCAGTCTAGAAAGCTCCAAATTCAAAAATAATTTCACATTTCTTCAACATAACTTGGTAACACTTTACAACACGTGTGCACTAATATGCATTAACTCATGCTTAACTAATGCACAGATAATCATGAATTAATGTATAACTCATGAAGAACTAAACCATTAATTAATGATTACCGCATCAGCAACTAATAAACAGTCTATATGATTAATAGATTAAGTAATACATGAATTTCTATTAATTCAACGTGCCATTGTGTATTAAATCCTTAATAACATATTTTATTAACTAATAGTGTAAATTAATGTGTTAATTACCACAATTAGTCAAAGCTATGCACTTCAACTTCCTGTTAGCTAATGATTTGCAAAGGTATCATTATGTTATGACTTTACTTGTTGGGGCACATCAATATTAACTAGTAATTGTAGTAATTTGCACATGAATTTGCAATAACAATTAAGTAATTAATCATGTATTAAATGCATATTAGTGTACCTGTCATATTATCTGAGAGTTGAAATACAAGGCTTTGGCTCATTCTGGTAATTAACATATTGACACTATTAGTTTAAAAAATGAGTTATTATGGAATTAATCCACAATTACATATTTAATCAATAACAATTCATGTATGATCTACTACATTAACCTTACATACTCTTAATTAGTTCCTAATGTGGTAATCATTAATGAATAGCTTAAATAATCGTTATTTACATATTAATTCAGTATTATCTGTGCATTAGTTAAGCATGAATTAATGCTTATTAGTGCACCCGTATTGTAAAGTTTTACCCATTTTAAATACCCATTCTTTCCAGAGGTGAAGCATCCCTTTAAGATGCATTTTCAGTGATCCGATCACGAGTGGTTAGGGCGCATTACCCTTTTCACCTGGTCTTAACCTGCACATGGATTCTGTAAAGACCAGGGGAGTCCAAACATGCTCCTGGAGGGCCACTGCTACAGAGTTTAGGCTTAACCTGCCTCAACACAGCTGTCTGGAACGTTTGCCTAAACCTTGATTAGCCCTCCAGGACCACCCCTGGTATAGACCCTTCCCTTTTATGGCTGGTACACACTGTACGATATTGGGCTGTCCCAGACGAAAGATGACCAATCGCACAGGCAATTTCTGTGGCCGTAGCTCATAAACGGTGGTTCTATGTTGTACAGTTAGAGTGGTTCAAAGATGGCCATTGTCACGGCCTTGCAACCAAAGACAGTAGCCTGGGATCATTTTCTGACAGGGTGCATGATCATCTCACAGTATTTTTGCTGCTACGACCTACCGCTTCTGACTAGCCAATAAAAATGCAACATGAAATGGCATATTTGTCAACACGACATGGCGCTGAAACTACTTACCTCAAGGTCCATTTGCAAAATTGGCCTGCCAAGTTGGCCTCTTTTCCCTAGCCATGATGACCGTGCCCATCTTCTCTTCTTTCGTTTCCTCCTCTTTTTTCAGCGCACATAAAAAACACAGTTGCCAAAGTTTTTCACACAAACAGTTTTTTCAAAATTTATTGCAGAGATATCCTTTCCAGAAAGCATGTGCTTTACAGTTCCTGAAAGATTTGTGGTTACACTTTATTTCGATAGTCATTTTAGACATTCTACTAACTATAAGTAACTTTTCAACTACATGTCAACTAACTGTCATTAGAGTATTAGTAGACTGTAGTAGACTGTCAGGTTAGGGTTAGGTGTTAGGGTTCAGGTTAGGAGAACAAGTTGACTTGTAGTTGCTAAGTTACTTATAGTCAGTAGAATATCTGTTGGGGGACCAACAAAATAAAATGTTAGCAGATATTAAGCAGACAGTCTACTGATACTCTAATGACAGTTAGTTGACATGTAGCGGCAAAGTTACTTATAGTTAGTTGAATGTCTAAAGTGGACTATCAAAATAAAGTGTTACCAGATTTGTAACTCATACTCAGAAGACCATTCTAGATGACTCAAAAATACAGCACAAATATGTACGAAAAGAGGAACAAGGCCAGACAAAAAAAAAAAAAAAAAAAAAAAAAAAAAAAAAAATTCTGCAGCATGCTATCATGAGTGCTCTTAAAATGCACTTCAATGAGACATTTAAGTGTGTAATTCCTCGGAAATTAGTATACAGTACATGTGTTTCCTGTACCGCTTTTCATACCTGCTGAATCTACAAAGCCAGTAGTCTAAATGAATGTGAATTTTAAAAAGGCTAAATAATCGCAAGAAAACACATGATTCTATTGAGTTGTCCTCATAAATGTGCAGTAGTCTAGTGTAGTCTGATCCACCAACAAAAAAATATCATGAGCTGGTTCTTTCAATTGTTCAAAAAGACTCACAAACTCAAGAATTTGTGGTTTGAATCAGTCAGTTGAAATGTAGCAGAGGTGTAGGCAAACCTTGGGACATCTAAAATTATGATGTTGCATGGTTATATGGATCATATCACTGTAATCATTCTGTCACAACTAACATTCATATACACATTCCACATTTACATTTATTTTATTCTTCCTACCTTACTGGAGAGAAAACAAGTAGCAATATTAGGCAATAAAGTGTGCACAGATCCACACTTCAAAAATCTATACATACTAGTTACACTTTTCAACACACGACGCTTTGGAACTCTTATCGCACTTATTCTACACTCACATTTAATTTTGAGAATGGGCTGGTATGAAACACTGACTTGTGATCATATCATTTGTTTAGCGTTTCAGTCAGTGCTGTGACATACAAAGTTTGGTTATGAAATTCTAGATTGCGCAGGCTAATAGGTCCTTAACTCAAACTGCTTGCAATCATATCGTTCACCATAGGGCACAGCTGATTGGTTCCTTCTGTATCAGTAGCCAATGAGCTTGCATGCTCAGCCTTCAAATACTTACTAGCTAGCATTTGCCTTTGAAGTGCAGCTCATTTTCAGAAACCCTCCACCTTCCCCCGTTCCACCTGTATAGATCTGCTCTGGGTAATTCATGTATTGTTAGCGGGATGCCTTAATTGCACACAGCAGCATGTCTGATCACAGAATCCCACATGCGATTCATTGCCAGAACCATTAACCCCAGCCCTCCTTAAATGCACTTCTTCTTCTATTTTTGCCTTAAATCTTATTATTGAGTTATTGAACGTACAGTTTCCACCTCCACAACAGCAGATCAGACAGGCAGCAAACCTCAGCAGAATGAACATGCTGAGAGCTCTCACACACCCAGAGGAACAACGCAGTCTGACCAGGAAGCTTGGTCTAATAGTATCATAGTACATTACACACTGTATAAATCATTAGTAAATCAACAACATTGCTGCCATGCATTTGCAAACAATCTGGTTTGGTGACGCACAGTGGCTCAATAAAGTCCCTCTTAAATATTGTACTAATGTCATCATGTTACATAAAATCACAGGCATCAGCCAATGATGCTATGCCTCAACTAATTAGCTTTCATAAAAGCACAAACAAATAAAATGTTTGTCTGTTATATTTCATCAACTTAAAAAAAATGGTTTCCCTTTTTGTTCTCACTTAACAAGCACTCTTATGTTTTTACCTCTTCATCCTTCCCACTTTTCACAGTCCAATCAGTTCTTTATAGATATTTTTTTTTCTTGTTGAACAACTTGTCTGTCTTAGAAATATATCACATTTCTGGAGTAGAATGGGTTGTGAATACGGGCATGGCTTTTCCCGTTGACTTTAAGTGTGGAGTATCCAAATATTAAACAATGAAAAAGATTTATAAGTAACCCATGGATCCTAATACCATCCTTTGCTGCACTAAATCACCACAAATAAATATAAGATATCAATGTGTTAAAAAATGATTTTTTTTTTCTTTCATCATTTCATTCAAATTTGAAAAGTTTGAAGATGGAATGAGATATAGAATTGGGAAGTAGTCTTTTAAAAAAATGCTAGAACATTTCATTTGACATCAACTGAATGGAGGGTTACATAAGTAATCAGGGTTCAGAAAAACCTTCACTCTTCTTTTAGAGCAAAATATGTTGAAAGATCGATGAATGTTTTACGCTTTATGCCTCTCAGCACAGTATTATTTTTGATAAAGACGTCTGTTTGGCCGTCCTTGACCTGGGTGCTCAAAACACTGCAGCAATTTCCAGGAAAAGTCTTCTCTAGAACATTGTTGACATTCAAAATGATTTACATGGGAAAGAGAAAAAAATCTTTGAGTGGCTAACTTTGCTTTTTTTCTCTCTCTCTCTCTCTCTGTCTGTTTTTCTTTTTATAGGGCAAGAGAGCTTCAACTCCAAGAGTTTGGCCCTTCAGGCCCAAAAGAAGATCTTGAGTAAAATGGCCACCATGGCCGTGGCAAACCTCCTCACGGACGACACCAGCAGCGAGATTCTTGACGAACTCTACAAGGCCAGTCGTGAATACACCAAGAGCAAAAAGGAAGCCCACAAGATCATCAAAGATGTCATCAAGATCGCACTGAAAATTGGCATTCTCTACCGGAACCACCAGTTCAGTCATGATGAGATGGAGACCGTTGAGCGCTTCAAAAAGAAGATGAACCAGGCAGCCATGACGGTGGTGAGCTTTTACGAGGTGGAGTACACGTTCGATCGCGGCATTCTTTCCGAGCTGCTGATGGAATGTAGGGACCTTCTTCACGAGCTGGTGGAGCACCACTTGACCATGCGCTCCCACGGGCGAATCGACCACGTTTTCAACCATTTCGCAGACGTGGATTTCCTGACCGAGCTGTACGGCCCATCTGAAGAATACAGATTTAACCTGAGGAAGATCTGCGACGGGATAAACAAACTCCTAGATGAAGGCACACTTTAACCTCCAGTTCACATGACACTCCATCAGGCCGCTGGGATTCGAACTGAGTGATTTTACACAACTTGTTTGTTTTTTGCTTGAAAGATAGGCTGTCATGATAACTTGATGATGGGATTGTAACCCAACCTGTAGGGATGGTCACCCAGATGCAGATTAAAGTCAAATCCTGGTCTGTTTTGTCAACATTCCGAATGATTGTTTGGGGAAAATCTGTTTAAGTGGAAAATCTGAATGAATCGGTGTCCCTAAAACCTGCCCTTTGTGTGAAATTGCAGGACCGTTTTAAGCAACTTATTCTCATCCAAGGGCGTCATTTAAGTGACGCTTTTGAAATTGCGTCTAAATTCGACGCACACGTCAATATAACACGCTTCGTTATGGGTAGGTTTAGGTCTGGGGTAGTGTTCGGGTTAGACCACAAGGAGGCGCCTTCTGGCCCATATATATCTGCGTTTCATATTGACGCTGAAGGGTGCCATGTGGGTAGGATGTAGACGCAATTTCAAAAGCGTCACCTATACGACGCCTTAGGATGAGAACGGGCTGTTTTAAATTACGAGCTCCTTAATATGCACTGTATGAAATTTGACCTACCTATCCTTTATGAATGGCCTATCAATGCAACCCTAGCTCTCTTCAGTATGTCAAGAACCAGTTAAGATGTCCAGTTAATCTACTCGAAAGTTAAAGGGATATAGTTCACCCCAAAATGAACAGTCTGTCGTCATTTACTCATCCTCATGATGTTCCAAACCGTTATGGCTTTATTTTTACTGCGGAACACAAAGGAGATGTTTAGCCTAATCTTTCAAGGTCTCCTTTTCCGTAAAATGAAATCAAAGGGGAACAAAAAGTAACAATAAATGTACAAAAAATTTGTCAATTTTCACTGATGACTTTTTTCATTATACCAAAATTAGATCAAGCAATTAGTTATGAAAGTTACACAAAACAATGTCATTTGGTATTATTGATGGCAAACCTGACCCAATTTGTTCTCACAGCATATTTGAATGTGGATATGAACTTAAATACATCATTACTTCATTTTGAAGTCCAATGCGACTCACTTTCTTGTAGGAGAAGTATGGATCGCCTCTAAATAACACAGGCTTGAAACAAGATAGGGCAAGTAAATGATAATGGAATTTACATATTGTTTGGATGTGCTATCCCTTTAAGATTACAAAAGCATTGAGAGTTTAATAAAAAAAAAAAATGGCGCAGACCTTTGTTGAACAGAGTGTTTGCCAAAATAAATAATTGAAGTGCAGCAGAAAGATTGTAAATAAACTTTGGGGTTTTGATCTTTTCTCTTTTGCCTTTGTAATGACTCAGTGTCACAACAGCTCCTATGATCCTGCTTGGTTTTTCCAGATCTTGATGTTTCAGAGCATGTTAATGTGTGTATAATACATGCAGGAGAGAAATGTGACTGTTCCATAAGCCTGTTCAGTAACCCCAAAGTGTAGCACTATTAGCTGTCATTAAACGGTCCATATGAACTTCCTGTAGTGTCCTTTTGTCATTTCAACTACTGTGATTGCTCTGAGTTTGATTAGCCCAAACTATTTAGTCAGATAGAATGTCTATGCTTATGGGATATTTCTACTTCAATATCTTTCCCCTAACCGTAAAGCATTCTGTTGCCATTTATAAACTGGTTTATTGTAATTCTCCAAGTCAGAATTTGGATGGATGAGTTGAATGGAGCTCATTACTATATTATACAGTTATTGAATGCACACGATTTATAATAGTATTTTACGACTGTTGCTTGTCAGACTGAACAAACATGATCTCTGCTGTAAGTCATTTCTGTAAGGGATTGCAGTTGTCTTTAAAGGTAATAGCTTTGAAAGCATGGGATCTCACCCTCCCTTCAGAGCGTCTCCAAAGCCACACCTCCTTCAAAACACATGAACACACACATCAGAGTTTGCAAAACGTCACAAGATGAGAGGTGGCATTAAACTACCTCATGTCTCAAAGCACAAAACATTAAAATAATAATGAACAACTTAAAGAGTTCTTACCACCAGACTGGTGCAGATTCATTTCGGTGTTGATAGTGTTGCCATAAAACCAATAAAATTCGAGTCACGAACCGTTCTGAGTATAACAAAACAAATGCAATAATTGAACATACATGTTATGGTCCTATGCTGTCCACAGATGATATATATATATATTTTTTTTAAACACAAAATGTGAACAAACAAAATTGTATCATCAACATTCATACAGTAAGAACAGCATATGATTAATAACAATATGTTTCCACCATAAATTTCTAATTGACAAGCCCTATTTCCCACTGACAATTATGTCTTCATGTGCACTCACTCACCTTGTAAAAATGATCATTCTGACAGGACTTGAATGCAGCATTGAATAATGTGTCTAATGGGAGTACAATTAAAATAACTATATTCTACCACAACTAAAGAAGACACATTTAATCCAACACAAAGACGTTCTTGAAAATATGGAGCAGATCCTTTAAGATATGAGAAGACATTTAACCATGTGCAGGTATGTCCGAGCTTTAAAACTTCCTTTTCTGTTGTAATTCCTTTTTTTTTTTGAACACATGCAGAGAACAGACTGGCATTTGTACATGTTTGAAAGACCAGGTTTGAATAGCATTAAGACAGAAATTAATGCAAGACAAAGACGCTTTAACAAAACAAAACAAACAAACAAACAAACAAAAAAAATCTGTATTACTTGCTATTTATTCACTTTTAAAAGTGACTAGCACTCAAATTCCCTCTCATAGCTGTGAGCCAAGGGGTCGGCATGTTCCATTTCATTCCCGTTTGGTAACTACACAATTATGTGGGGCAAAAAGGTTCTTTCTCCATTAACAGCCATTTAAAATGCAACATATATATTAAAGGAATAGTTCACCCCCCCAAAAAAATTCTTTCAAACAAACCCGTAAAACTTTCGTTCATCTTCGAACACAAATAACTTTTTGGTGAAATCTGAGGGATTTCTGTCCCTCTATTGACAGCTAAGCAACTGACACGTTGATGCTTCAAAAAGTTCAACACAGTCTCATGAAAGTGCGGATCTATACCACAAATGTCATTTCTCGTGGCATTTATACGCCAAAAATGGTTTTTGCGTGCATATGCTACGCACTGAAAACCCCTTGGGTAGGTTTAGGGGGGAGGGGGGTGGGGAGTTTGTGTGTATTACACGCCATAAAGTGCGTATCATATGGATGCGAAAAACGCGTACCATATACACGCAAAAACTGTTTTTGGTGTATAAATGGCACGAGAAATGACATTCGTGCAATAGATATGAACTTTCATGAGATTGGGCTCAAACTAATCAATATGAATTGAGCGGACATTCGACATATGAAATGATTCTACTGTTCCAGGTAATCGATGGTAAACCATTTACATAATTTCAACCTATTTTTAGTTACATTTGTGGAGAAAAAATAATCCATATGAATTGAGAGGTTAGGGCCAATCCCAATTCTACCCCTTACCCCTTCACTTTCCCCTTCCCCTCCGTTTTGCGCGTCCACGTGAAGGGGTAGGGTTGTCCCAATTCTCTTTTGGTTGGAGGGGGAGGGCTAGGGGGAAGGGCCAGATAGCCCTTCAAACGAAGATTTTTCGGGAGCACACTTCAAACGAAGGGGTATGAGAAGTGTCACTGCTAACCCAGGCTGGCTGCCCAAGCGACAAAGGAGACCCATAAATTTAAGTATTTGTGGCTTTAATAAGTATTTTAACGACAAATAATGATTTGCTTTATGGTACATTCAATATTGTGTTCATATTTACGGTCATTTTCTTCACAGAAACGTTTGTAAAAAAAACGCAAAAATTACTGTAGTTTGCTAACGATAGTCCTGCAACATATTTTCGTCGTCTCCGTTGTTTCCTGCGAACTTCACAAGATAAATGTAAGAAAATAGCTGTAACCCACGCGACTGAGATAACTGCAGCTGTCGACGGCATCTTGGACGTTGTGATAAACATCAGCGCATCTCCTGTGACGTAGGCGCTAGCGACGACTTATAATGACGTTTAACGGAGGCGTAGTGGTGTCCCATTTCTTAGGGGAATATTTTCACCCCTACGCATTGCCACTCTGTTTCAAGGGTCAAGGGGAAGGCGAAGGGGTAGGGCTAGGGGAAAGTGAAGGGGTAAGGGGTAGAATTGGGATTGGCCCTTAGTCCACATTTTCTGAAGAGACTTGGGGCCAATCCCAATTCTACCCCTTCACTTTCCCCTTCCCCTCCGTTTTGCGCGTCCACGTGAAGGGGTAGGGTTGTCCCAATTCTCTTTTGGTTGGAGGGGGAGGGCTAGGGGGAAGGGCCAGATAGCCCTTCAAACGAAGATTTTTCGGGAGCACACTTCAAACGAAGGGGTATGAGAAGTGTCACTGCTAACCCAGGCTACAGACGCAAAATGGCTGCCCAAGCGAAAAAGGAGACCCATAAATGTAAGTATTTGTGGCTTTAATAAGTATTGTAATGACAAATAATGATTTGCTTTATGTTACATTCAATATTGTGTTCATATTTACGGTCAGTTTCTTTACAGAAACGTTTGTAAAAAAAAAAAAAAAAAAAAAAAATCGCTAAAATTACTGTAGTTTGCTAGCGATAGTCCCGCAACATATTTTTGTCGTCTCCGTTGTTTCCTGCGAACTTCACAAGATAAATGCAAGAAAATAGCTGTAACCCACGCGACTGAGATAACTGCAGCTGTCGACGGCATCTTGGACGTTGTGATAAACATCGGCGCATCTCCTGTGACGTAGGCGCTAGCGACGACTTATAATGACGTTTAACGGAGGCATAGTGGTGTCCCATTTCTTAGGGGAATATTTTCACCCCTACGCATTGCCACTCTGTTTCAAGGGTCAAGGGGAAGGCGAAGGGGTAGGGCTAGGGGAAAGTGAAGGGGTAAGGGGTCGAATTGGGATTGGCCCTTGATCTGGTTTAAATTACACAAATGGTACCATCGATTAGCAATTAACCCTGGAACAGTAGATTTGTCTTTATAGGTGTATAAGTTAATGGTTAAAAATGTCCTATAGAAAAATTAATGTTTTACTTCCAAAACTCTGCACACTATAAGCAGATGTAAGTAATTTCTGATAGTTCACCCCAAAATGAAAAGTTGATAGTGATAGTTCACCCCAAAATGAAAATTCTGTCCATTTCACTCACATGTCCTTCCATGTGAAACACACACAAACAAAAAATGCTGTTTTATGTTCATATAAGTAGTCAGTGGGGCCCAGTGTTGTTTTGAACCCCATTTGACCTTTATTTTTCATGAAATTTTTTTCAGGGGCCCAAAACATCACAGAAAAAGTGAGATACATAAGCAGATTCTGTCTGGGCTTGCTAATGAGGAATGACACTAATTTTTTGAACAGCGCATGATCTTCCAGTGGCTTCACAGATCGAGAATGTGCGACTGAGTCCAAATTTAGCTGCAGCAGCAGACGGCATAAGTCGGGAAGCTCAGAGATGAAATAATTGGGTTATTAAATAAAAGAAAGACATGACAGGCTGTTAGGCATCAACAGGCTGCAAATCAACACACACACACACACACTCAAAAAAGCCACACAGTGTGCTCTAACTGGGGAACCTTAGTAAGATGAATGACAGAGCGCTGATCAAAGCAGTGGTTTTGCTTCCTTTAGGGGAGGCGAAGTGTTTTTTTAAATAGCCCCCTCGAACAGTTTAAACCGATTGAACTGATGGTTTGATTCGTTACTCGAAGATGTTTTCATTGCATTTGTGAAATAAATGATTGCATAATGATATCACAATGTTTTCTAAATCGTTGTCATAAAAAAGTTATTGTCACTTTATTTTTGCTAAGAAGTATCCAACTCATCATGATACGAAAATTGCAATCGTTTTTTTTTTCTTCCCTATTGCAACGTAGGCCTATAGAAGCTTGTTTCTGCCACTGAATAATAAAAAAAAAGTTGGTAATTACTAATTCGTAATTTTTAAGTAACCAGCATTTAATTGTGAGATATAAACTTGCAATTACGAGTTAAAGTTTCAAATTGCGAAATGTAAACTTGCAATTCTGAGAAAGTAAATCTTCGCAAATCAGTTTTTTCCCCTCAGAATTGCAAGATTGTCAATTGTGAGGCGACTTTGTCTAAAAGTCTGAATTTTGAGATAGAAACTACAATTCGGACTTTTTTCTCGCAATTGCGAGTTTATATCTTGAAGTTGTGTTTATTTTTTTACTTGGAATTCTCAGAAATGGGGATGTAAACCCGTAATTGTGAGAAAAGTCAGAATTGTGAGATTAAAAAACAAAATTACCTTTCGTACTTTTAAATTCGTGGCGGAAACAAGCTTCCATATATAGCTGAGACTTCTTGAACAAGAACAAATATATGTAGCCTAAGGTGGGACTTGATTTTGTCAATGCTTCTTGATATAGCAAACTGGTAGGCCTATTTGATATCATTATTGGAATGGATTATTATCATAAAATAAATCATATAGACGAATCCGGCGAAACTACCGGAAGTAAGCGGGGCGCCATTACTGAGCTGTTGCTGGGTAGTGTTGCGCCATTGCCTCCTATTGTTTTAGTTGCAACTTGCGTCCACTGGAATAAACAGCCCGCGATTTACGACTGTCACTAACATTACAACGTTATCCCTTGTATAATGTCGAGTGGGTAAACAGTTTCCGTTATAAATTGTTTCAATGGTGGCAGTAAAATTTCAATTTTGAAGAGAAAACATTGTGAATACCCTGGGTCGAGTGCCCCTGTCTGGTGCCGTACGGTTTACAGATTTCCTGGGCGAGTACAAGACGTGGACATTCGCGTATAATAACAATTATTTAATGACATAAGTAAAAAAATATATAATAAATATGTGATATAGTGATCAGCAAAATCTCCTCTCTTGCTATTTTTTCTATTCAATTAACATGCTATGGTCATTAAATGGCTTTCCTGAGCTAAATGTAACGTTATGTGACATAATTGTTTTCCTGCTGTTATATTGACCTCTTTCCATGGTTTAAAAACACTAAATGGTCGATATTATATGTATACTTTCTAGCTGTTACCTTACCCTTACCTGTTGCAATGTGAAAATGAGATAAATAATGGACACAAATGAAAAACATGAATTTGTTTATTTGATTTCATTCATTTATTTATTTATTGTTGCCAAATGGACAGATCTTTTTATAGTTTCCTCGTTAGCAAATGTTAGCCTAGCTAGCTTGCCAAGCTATTTTCATAAATAACGTTAATCTGTAAAATCGTTTGTACCTTCATCTGTGACTGGAGGCCACTGCAGTCACAGATCAAACCAACAAGTCATTCTGCCTGGCTGTAGCTGTCATCGAGGGTGAGTTCGCGTTATCACCGATGTTTGTTTACATACCGGTGCATATGTCTATATGCCTGTGTAACAGCTCAGTAATGGCGTCGCCACAAGATGGCAGCCTACACAGAACGCTCGTCGGATTCGTCTATATCACGCTAGTTTGTAGAGCAAATAGTTTTACTGTTAACTGCACTTTGTTATTCTTCTAGTCATTTACAGATAGCATGAATCCGGAGCCTTGCACATTTACAGAAAATAGGGGAAAAGATGTAGATAATCCAGAGATTAACTAATGCTTTGCCAAGGACTTCAATCGATTCATTAAAAATGATCGCTTCACTAGAACGATTTGTTAGAGAATCATGACTCTGATCTTCTGACCGGCAGGCAAACTTGCTTTTGAAAGTTGATTTTCTCTCCTCTGTCTAATCTATAGTTGCTCCAAACTTCCATAGCATGTCTCTATATTTGAATATCTTTGAATAAAAGGAAAACTGCTCTATAATTATACCCATGACAGAAAGAGGGCGGGATGGAGAAAGAGTTGAACACTCTGGTTTTAATCTCTTTATAACACCCACCACCAACTAACTCTCACAGACCACCCACCTCTGCTCCATGACTCACTATGAACACGCCAGCCAGCCAGAGACTCATAAAGCACACACACTTACACAAGCTCTCTTTGTTTACACGAGTCATAACAGTGCATGATTAAAATTGATTATTTTTAGTTTCCTGAAGGTGTATTTGAAAAAGAAGAGAATCACATTGTGGGATAAAAGAACAGAAAAGATTTATAAAGATTAAGTAGAACAAAAGAGACAGTATCCACATATCAAACATGCAAATCTCTTCAAAATATCTGAACTGAAAAGACAGTTTTACTGTTCTTAAGTGGTACAAATTGATCTGGAAGGCAAATGTATCTTAAATGATCTATAAATACAGCAAAGAGTCACAAACAGAGAAGACATTCTCTCTGGGGACACCATATGATATCAACAGTCTGTCACATGACATTAACATTAACATAACACTATGTGTTGAATCACTCGTGAGATTTTTATTTTATTTTATTTTTTATAATCAACAATACATGAAGCTCCTGCTACGGACATATGAGGCATCCCTAGTGAAAAAAAAATACCGTATATATATATATACAGTATATATATGAAGAGTTCAGATGCAAAAGCCTCTAAGTGCCATTTGAAATTTTCTTCTAAAATTATCATTTTTATCAAGCTTGTATCTTTAAGTCTGGTAATTTCACTTAAATGGCAATGAAGATTACCTATTAATTGTCATTTAAGTGAAATTACTGAACCTAAATACACAAGCTTGATAAAAATCATCATTCTAGAACAAAATTTCAAATGGCACTTAGAGGCTTTTGCATCTGAACTCTTCATATGTAGAACTGAGCATACTATCATCACAATAATAATATTTTAAAAGTATAATGCTTGTATATTTGTACGACATTCAAAGTGCATTTTAAATGTACTTCTAACGCAGATATGGTACACTTAATGCTTATTAATCAAGCATGTATATTAGTACATACAGCCATTTACTTCAAGTATACAAAGTTTACTTGAAGTGGTTCCACTTTAGCACATAAAAATACACTAAGTACACTTCAAATTATGCTTTTCTACAATTAAATTACAACTAAAATATATTAAGCACAAAATTAGTTGTTCCAAAATAGCATGCTTCAAGTTAAATGATCATTAACAAACTTGAAGTATACTGATGATTAGTCTGGCTTTAAGTATGCTCAAGTATGCTAAGATTTAATATACTTAACATATTTATTTTTCACCAGGGATTAGAGGCACCAAATCAAACTCTCACCTTGTTCATTTTTTTCCATATTTATTTTTTGCTAACAATGCTGCGTGATATGAGTTCTTTCATTATCTCGTTGGTTCCTCCATAGATGGGTTGAACTCTGGAGTCTGCAAAAGCCCTGAAAGAGAGAACATGAGACAGTCATTAAAACGTTTCTGCTGCCTTTTATGTATGGGTCAAGAAACACAGTCTGGCTGGGTGAATCTCAAGAATTTCCAGGTCATATTTCACCTCAAGAACAAAGGAAACAACTAAATACATTATTTTAATTGAAGCTTATTTTTAAGACCATTAAGATATTTCACATTGTGACATTTTCATGGCAAGCACATTTCCTCCTCAAACTTTCATTATTATAATGGGGGAATTCTCATTACCGTAATTCATCAAGACATTTTTTTTTTATGATTCTCATGTATGGTGAATACAGGTTGGGGAAACTTTTTCCAAGTCATCTCAATAGCAAAAAGTGTCTCAATAACCCTGAATAATACATTGCTTTCTAAAATGTAAATCAACATAAGGAAATACAAAAACTTAAACAATAAAAAAAAAATAATAATGTATCTTACATTAAACTACCAAACACCAGAAATGTACTCAAAATGTGCCCAATTGACATGAAACTCTTAAAAGAGCAAAAACTCTTAATGATCCAATAAAATAGGTTTTTTTCCCCCCATTTCATCTTAGGGAGAGATATGTAATTTATCTAAAAACTATTTATATTGTAATCAATATTGTATTCAAAATTGAGCCTTTACTAAACACTATCAGTTTTATATATATATGAATTACCCAGGAGATTCTGAAAGAGGCATTTCACACCTACACAGGGTACAACTGCTGCCAGCAAAATATACAAATATCCACTAGTCAGATTTCTGATTAGTCACTCTTGATAACCACATAGTCAAACTGTTGCTTCCATGGAAAGGCTATTTAAGTGTTTTTCACAATGCACATAGCATTTTTCTATTACTGACAGACATTTGAAGTGTGAGATGGTGTGACAGCAGAGCTGAGAGAAACACGCCCTCTGCTGGATATTAGAAAAACAACTGAACATGCCATTTCAAGCTGGACCTACACACAAGTGTGACGTGACGCCAGAAGCCACGCCCGTTTCCAAACAAGTATATCAAACCCCCTCAAATCACAGTACTGATTGCCTACACCAAACACTGATCCCTAAAGCTACCAGTCACTATACCATTAACCAATAAAATCAGCAACATTTCTGGTTTGGGGGAGAAAACAAAACAAAAATCACGTTTCCTCATTAACTTTGAAACAGGAAGAATCATTGAGAAGACGTAACCCTCACACCAAGTTCTTTTTCATTTACTTCTTATATTTCTCTTTTTTATGACAGACCACAGACCTACCCTTTCGCCTAAGAACCCTTGCAATCGGAAACTTACATACAACAAATGGGGTTTAAGGGGTGGAACGGTAACGGGGAGTCACAAGCTAAAATATAGATAAATTATAGATAGATATAGATAAAATATAGATAAATGTAGATAAAAATAAAACATTTACAAGCTGGCGTAAATGGACATGGGCGCGGCTTCTGACATCACACATGCATGTGGGCGGGGTTGGTTGTACTCCACATGATGCAGCGAGCCCTACTTGGGCTGTCAAGCTATGGAGCCCCTAAAAAACGTGGTGATGGGACAAATATGGGATGGGAGGAAAAAGAGAAGTCGATGCTTTTGTGTTCTCTCGCACAATGTTTTGCGTTCCAAACTCAAGGGTAACACAAACTGTTGCTAGCTCATATTTTTTTCCTCACATCTCATATTTTTCTCATCGCCATGTCCCTTTAGGGGTTCTGTAATCAAGCTGCAAAATATATATATATATATATATATATATATATATATATATATATATATATATATATATATATACGTATATATATATATATATATATATATTCAGTGAATAACTACTTAAATTTTACATTTTTCTTTACACAACGCCATCAAATGTGAATATAGTTTTCACATGTTTCTGTATAAATAAGAAGAAAAAAAAAACACTTTTATTATTATTTTTTTGTCACTGACAGCACCAGTCCCCATTCACTTTCATTGAATGGATGACAGGAGTTTTAGACATATGATGACAAAAAAGAAAGGAAAGGAAAACATTTTCCCCCCCATTTAATATGACTATAACAACTTTTATTTTAGTAGTAGTAGTAGTAGTACTCAATTTAAATGATAAAATTAAACAAATCAACACATAAATATATTACAATTACAATAATATTATTCCACAGTAAAATGAAATAAAATCATTTTATTTTGCACAACAGTTCAATTACAATAACTTCTCTTGTTTTTATCATGAGCTGCTCACATGTATTTTATCAAAAGGCAGCATTGTTTCCGCCTCGGATTAATGCAATTTACATTGTGGGTAAACCATCCATTCAACCAGTGTTTGCAATCACTGTCATCGAACAAACATTGCATTCTGGTTACAAGGGCAAAGTAGTGAAGAAGTGCTGATGTTACTCACTTGGCTATTGGATACTCCCACATGTAGCCCCATCCTCCATGAAGCTGCAGGCATTGAGTGGCAACTCTATTCTGCAAATCTGTAGCCCTGAGGAGGGAAAAAGACACATTCACAATTAGTATTTAACATGAAACATGATATATCATTTCAGCATTGGTGCAATGTCAAGTAACATTGACAGTGACATAACACAGGATTGTAGTTGATAAGTTATCAATACGGTCCAGGTCATTTGGTTCAGAATACATGTGATTTGCATATTATTATCATATTACGCCTGATTTTGTTTTTGGGCTATACTAGAATTTGTTTTCATGCATGATTGTTAAAAAAAAAAAAACACATAATTTTTCATATATTTTACATTATTATAGCTCCTCTCCCCCAGTCTGTCTCGAACACATCATTTTCAATGAATAACCTTATTCCGAAATACTACATGTGTAGTAATTGGCACCACTTATGAAAGGGCGGGAAATGTCCTTCTCTAGTGTAAATATTAAGGATGGAGTCTAGTTCAAACATATTCAAGTGGTATGTTTTTTTTTTCTTGTTTTTTTTTTCACATAGATACATTGTTATACACCATTTAATCATATTTGTTGGAAAACGATTACAATATCATGGATAATTTCACTACGGGGTGGTGAACAGCCTTAAAAAAGAAAGAGCACACAAAAGCTAAAGTAAACACTAAATCAATACTGTAATGCAAGTTATCAGGCTAGCTGGGGCAAAGCTTTGCCCTTCATTTACTTTACAGCTATCATAGCAGTTACATGAAGCTTATTATTGGAACTGTTAATAGAAAACACAACTTCAAATAATAAGACATACTTAAGAGTTGTGATCCATAAACCAAATATTTTCCCGGAAAAAAATAGAACAGCAACATCTTTCTGAATAAGCTTTTGAGAGTAGCCTGCATTTTACTGTCTGTCTGTTGTTCTCCATAAAATTGCAGCACACAGACAAATAATGGGGATATGATGTTCAGGAGCAATGTTAAAAATAAATTAACCATTAAGTTTGTCAGATATTTTGTAGTCCAAACGATACAATTTGTTTACTTAAAGTGGATTCAGTTAAATAAAAAAAATCTGGAGGTCTATGGTCACCACCTCAAAGAGCATGCACAGAGAAGTCCAAATTAAACATGATTTAATGACTCTTAAGTGTAAGTACACATTGATGGCCTAAGACAAGAAACGAGCGGTTTGTGTGAGAAAACGAACAGTATTTAAATCGTTTTTACCTCTCGTAACCACAGCCACGTCCACGTGATCTGAGGGCGCAGGCGCTTTGGTGTGCGCAAGCACCAGAAAGTGCCAAAAGTGATCTCTGAAATCAACGTTGTCTGTTGATATATCGAAATCGTCTTCTATTGTGATTTCCTGTATATGTAAATATGTTAAGGGGTAACACTTCCGAAATCTCTGTGTAAACAATGAGTAACATACACGTTCGAGAGATCGCTTCCGGCGCTTACGCAGACCGAAGCCCCCACCACCTTAGATCACTTAGACGTGGCTGTAGTTACAAGAGGTAAAAACAATATAAATACTGTTCGTTTTCTCACACAAACCGCTCGTTTCGTGTCTTAGGCCATTAATGTGTTCTTACATTTACGAGTCATTAAATCAAGTTTAATTTGGACTTCTCTGTGCATGCTCTTTGAGGTGGTGACCATTGACCTGCATTATATGACTGATAGACAAGAACGGTTTGACCTAAAAATATCAAAATTGAAACTATTGTGGAAATAAAGACACCTACATCTTGGATGCCCTTGAGGTAAGCTAAAACGTACCAAAAAATCATTTCAAAGTGAACTATCCCATTAACAGGTTCTTTAAATTCATGTGTTTACACTTGACATACTATCACAAATAAACGAATAAACACATGGAGGATTGGAACAACATGAGGGTGAGTAAATACTGACAGAATTTTCATTTTTGGGTGAACTAACCCTTTTACCCTTTATTTCGGTGAAATCGAAGAGCGAACTGGTGTGAAGTCATTTCAAACAAAATCAGGTTTGATAGTGAAAAGTATGACATGACGAAGCCTAATTTGCTGAAATAACGTTATTCAGGGAGTACAAAAGTTTCAAAAGTGCCAAACACAAGTGTTCAGTAGATTTACTCAACAAGAGACTCACCAGTATTTGGCCATGGATGCTGTGCTAGAGTCCAGCTTCTGCTCACTGTGGAGCTGAAGGCAGCTGTCAATGAAAGCTCGACCTACACAGATGTCGGACTTCAACTCAGCCAGTTTGTGCTGCACCACCTGAAAGACAGATAGACAATCACATATAGTTTTGATGATGATGAGCTGTTAATAGTGCAAACCTGATTTAGACCTCACTGATTCTACTCATCCATATGCACAAATGAACAACGTAATGGAGCTTATTTAATTTCTCTGAGCATCTGTCTCAAACTGCCGACAGGATGGAGGGATACAGTTACAAAGTGAGAGTGTGGCTGTGACCTTATGTGAGGTTAAAAGCAGAGTAAACAAATGAGGAAACTAATTACGAGGATCTGGCACAGAAACTCAATACAACTGAAAGGGGTTTTTAAAGGGATCATACCATGAAGAATCAAATTTTTCCTTTTTTGAGATAAATAGAGCTGAGATAATAAGAGAGCTGATCATACTATGAAAATAGTCCAATCTTACTATACAAATAATTTCTAGAGTCTAACAGAAACTAACTAAACTAAAAAGTCTCTCATTCTGAAATGGCTGAATTTGTGTCATCAAACCCTCTATAACCATACATAATACGGCTGGGTAATAAATATCGATTTCTCGATATTAATCGATTCTCATTTTTACGAACCGATATCGATTCTTAAATCTCAAGAATCGATTAGTCATCCTGTTTCATTTGAATGAATGGAACATTATATCGCGGCTGCGCGCATCCAAAAAAAAATAAAAAAAAATCGCACTAATCTTTGTCCTTTGTTACTATTGATATGAAACAAAGTCTCAATTTTCAAATTACGTCCATTTCCTTTAGAAATTCAAAAACATAAATAGTGTTTTGGCGCTGTGGCGTGAGATCGCTCTGGCACAGCTCAAGAGAAGCAGCAGCACTGATCTCTCTTCCGGGTTAATAATACCAGTTACAGCGCGAAATAAACATGAATGAGCATCTGAAAGTGTGTTAAAAGATAGAGTATAACTTATCGAAATCCGTATCATGTCACATTGATTCGCTCAATCAGCGTTTCAACCGTGGAAAGACGTCAATTAAGCAGCTTGTAATCAACGTGATCGTCATATTTACCCCAGAAAAAAACCACATAAACTCGTTAGTCAGCTAGAAAAAAATAACTCCAGAGAGGAACATTTTGAGAAATATATGCACCATATTACATGTGCATTATAATCTTAATGTTCTTCAATACTGAATGCATATTTGAATAAATCTGGCAAGTTTTTATGACAGCCACAATTTAAATGTTTATATTTCATATAATCTTCTTATTATAAAAATAAATAAAAGTGTAATTTATTATTATTATTTATTATTATAAAAGTGTTATTTAAGTGTTTGTATAGCTACGAAACAGTTCATTATTACCTTCATAGGCTAATGAAATCTAGTAGGCTACAACTAGACTCCCATAGTTTACAGCATTAGTTAAGAGATTTGATTCCCTTGAGAAAAATTGGCATTTATTGTAACTGATATCCAAAATAATCGATATTGCGTCGAATCGAAATCAAATCGAATTGCAAGCTTGTGAATCGAAATCGAATCGAATTGTGAAATTTGTCTCAATACCCAGCCCTAATACATAATATACATTTACATTTGATGGGTCCCAGTGATGTGGTGTAAATGGAGAAGAGGAGCGGTCCAAGAACAGAACCCTGGGGAACCCCTGTGGAGAGTCGATGTGTTTTGGATACCTCACCTCTCCATGTGACCCTGAATGACCTATCTGTAAGATAGGACTCACAGACAGATCCTTCAGGATCTTTATTGACATTTACATGTCAATAAGGCCTATAAAGTGTTTGTGTTTTTAATCTTGGTCAGTCCGAAGACGATGAGATGATAAATCACTTGTTACAAAATTACACAACCATTTTACATTAATGATTTATTTAAGTCTTATTGAACTCTTTTAGGTTTTTTTGTTTCTCTAAAGCACTAGTACTTCAGTCAAAACAGAAATGATCCTCATATCACAGTTTCCAAAAGTTAGAGAATGGTATTCACAAAATCATAATGAATATACACTCACCTAAAGGATTAGTGTGAATTCTGAGTAGTGTGTATTTGCCAAAAAGTGCAATTATGTGTTCTAATGTAAATTGTACTGACACTACTCATCGTGAAGATTTATGTGCAATGTATGATTGTATTGTGGGTGCTCTGTATGAGGCAAGTAGGCCATACTATACTTGCTCGGATAAGTCATATAACATCAAGCCAGGGTGGAATAAGTTTGTGGCTGCACATAGGGCAGAAGCCAAGGAGGCATTTAAAGCTTGGGTTTTGGTGGGTAGACCTAGACAGGGGCCTGAACTGAACCTAAAAAAAATTACTAATGCTAGGTATAAATACAGTATGCAGTACGTCATATTTGCAAATACGAGCAAGTTATGAGAGCAGACTCTCTGGCTGAAAAACTACTTTGTAATAACACCACTGACTTTTGGAAGGAAGGAAGAGCTAAAAACAAGGTTAATAATCTGTTACCATGCACTATAGAGGGAGTTTCTGGAGCTGATAATATAGCGGAGTTGTGGAGGCAACACTACTCTGCTTTATTTAAAGGATTAGTTCACTTTTGAAAAAAAACTTTTGCTGATAATTTACTCACCCCCATGTCATCCAAGATGTCCATGTCTTTCTTTCCTCAGTCGAAAAGAAATTAAGGTTTTTGATGAAAACATTCCAGGATTTTTCTCCATATAATGCACTTACATGGGAACCAGACGGTTCAAGGTCCAAAAGACAGTTAATAACAGTTTCAGATGCAGCTTCAAATGTCTTTAAACGACACCAGACGATGAATAAGGGTCTTATCATGCGAAACGATCGGTTATTTCAAAACTTATTCCAAAAAATGTAACTTTTCTAAGGACAAATGCTAGCCTTGCTCTATTCTGTGAGGCGCGTTTGTAACGTCACGTAATACGTAATTACGTTCAAAAGGTCACGGGCGACGTAGCCGGAAGTACAGAGTCAGTGTTTACAAGTTGAACGCATAGTGCAAACCAACTCAAACGCTGTTTACAAAAAAGGAATTAAAAGGTAAAAACAACGATGTCGGACGATTTTGATTCTGAACTTCCGGCTACGTCGCCCGTGACCTTTTGAACGTAATTACGTATTGGTATTAATTAACGTATGTATCCCATGTAAGTCCATTATATGGAGAAAAATCCTGGAATGTTTTCATCAAAAACCTTAATTTCTTTTCGACTGAGGAAAGAAAGACATGGACATCTTGGATGACATGGAGGTGAGTAAATTATCAGCAAAATGTTTTTTCAAAAGTGAACTAATCCCTTAACAGTGTCAATTTAACAGTGTCCACTTTTGAAGTGGGAAATATTGCCAAAAGAGACACACTGGGAATTACAATTAATGAGGTTCATCAAGCAACTTCTCAGTTATCTGATAATAGAGCATGTGGTTCATATCAAATCACGGCAGAACATCTTAAGTATGCAAGCCCAAAGGTTGCAGCCCTTCTTGCCTTTTGCTTTAATGGCTTTATGACCCATGGAATGTTACCCGACTCGATGTTAGCTGTTATTCTTGTACCTGTCATAAAAGACAAGGCTGGCAAGGTTGGAAGCATGGAGAATTATAGGCCTATTGCACTAGCTAGTGTGTTATCTAAAGTTTTAGAGAGGATTTTATTAGATCGTCTGAGTGAGTATATTGATACCACAGACAACCAGTTTGGCTTTAAAGGAACACTCCGACTTTTTGGGACTTTAGCCTATTCACCTTACCCTCCAGAGTTAGATAAGTCCATACATACCTTTTTCATCTCCGTGCGTGCTATAAGTATGTTTGACGCACCCACCGCTAGCCTAGCTTAGCACAAAGACTGGATGTGACTGGTTGCAGCTTTCATACTGATCCAAATGAGTGGCAAAATAACGCAAACGTTTTCCTATTTACATGTTGTGGTTTGTATAGTCACATAATGTACAAATAACAAAGTCAAATGAGACAGACATCTAAACGTGGAACTGATTTGTGTTTATATGCCTTAAAAGAAGTAGTTGAAGTGTATAGGAGGCAAAACTCCTCAGTTTTAATTGGTTTTATAGATGCCTCTAAAGCTTTTGACCGAGTCAATCATCGGAAGCTGTTTCTGAAACTGCAATTAAGGAATAAACTGGTATGCTAACCAGAGTATACAGGTCAGATGGGGTAACAGAGTCTCTCTGCTTCGTTTAGGGTTGGTAACGGAGTACGACAAGGGGGGTTACTCTCCCCAGCCCTTTTCAACCTGAATGATTTATCAGAACAACTAAGAGGCGGCAAAACTGGTTGTATGATTGGTAACACGCTAATAAATCATTTTATATATGCCGATGATCTGGCTATTGTCTCTCCTAGAAGTGCTGGATTTCAACAGTTGCTGTATATTTGTTCTGATTATGGGCTCAAATATGATGTGCAGTATAATGCAAAGAAAAGTATGGTCATGATATGCAGAACAAAAGGGGATAAAGACCTCAATTTTCCAGTGTTTTATTTATCAGGCAAAGGCCTAAGTAATTGTAAAAAAACAAAATATCTGGGACACTTTCCCACAGATCAATTGTCTGATGATGATGACATGTATAGGCAGTGTCGTATGCTTTATGCTCAAGCTAACATGTTAGCAAGAAAATTCCACATGTGTTCTGACTTTGTTAAGATAAGGCTTTTTCAAGCCCACTGTAAACATTTGAAATAAAGAAACCATTTACAAACTGACACAGGAAGTGTTTCTGGACAAGTGTTATTTTAGTGTTGTCTTGCAAAATGGTCTATATTCCGGACATCACGGTATTCCGGACACTAGACCGCTTCCCGCAAATTCTATAAATAAACACTTCACGCTCATTGCATCTATATATACTGTAGTACTAGACACAATTTTCTATGAAATATATAGGCCTACACTTTATTGGCTGAACAACTGGCACGAAGATGACACACAAGCTCAGTCTAAACAGTTCTCGGTTCTGTACTGATGATTCGAGAACCGCTGGGCCAGTGCGTTCGGTAGTACACAGATGCGTAGTGTCAGCTGCTCATGCTCATCGCTTCTCTCAGCAGTGGCACCAACATGTCTCAGTTCAGTAAACTGTTGGAGTTACTGGAGTAAAATATAATTCGGGATATTGGTTTATTTCGATTTGGAGGGACTGTGGATCAGCACTGACGCAAGACGCAAACTGTTTAGAACGATTCAGTTCGATTTAGTGTACTGGTTTAGTGTACTGGTTCGACTGGTTCGGAATAATGAAAGATGATGACCAAAGTCCTGGCTTTGATATGTGTACGTCTTCTTGCGATGCTGTGTTGTTACACGTCTATGGCCCAATGACGCTACGATGAGCATTTACTACTTTAAAAAAAACGCGTCAGGAAGTGGGTCGGGTACAATAATTTCGTACTTTTTTTTGCGGTCCGAGTTGCGGGTGAGTTATTTGAAAACGTCGGTCGGGTGTGGGTTGTTTATACATTGACCCGCGCATCACTGATATCCGTATATATCCTCATCCTCTTTCACTTCCGACCAACCCAGCTTATGGTTGTTAAAATGTGTGTTATATATTAGAAATGACTGTCCGAAACACAGCGAGTAGAAATTTTCAGCCCTCCGGAACACCGTGAGTCAATGTACTGTTCCAGCAGTCCTACCTGGAGTCAGACGCACAGTATTTTGGCTTTGTGTCTCACGGTCCACAATGAAAAGAAGTAAGTCACAAGCACTGCCACGATCAGCTCCTGCTCAGCCAAGGCAATTCTGATAACAAGTGTCTTACGGGAATATCAACAATGACAATACAGACCCTCTTTCACAGTGCAGCCAGCGAAATACTTAATCACAGACGTCTACAATTGAGTTCACCCTTTCGGCGGCATTGTAATGGAAAACCCATAACCAGTGTGTATTCAGCTCACGCACAGCCCAAACACAGCTGATGGATGAGTGTCCTTCAGGAATCATGAGAACGATGATCACAACACTCTTCCGCAGTGCAGCCAGCAAAATGATTAAAGACATGAGATTGACTCAGGCTTGTTAAAAACTCCAGCGGCTCGAATTAATCCAGTTCACATTCACTCTGTGTTTTTCAAACTTCCCAGCCTTAACCCTGTTGCTTAATTAATCCCGCTACGTCCTTCCGTCTAACAGAACCTCTACTAATAACCACATTGCATTTTGGTCAATGCAGTTCCTTATTTTCGCCACAAAACCTGCAGATCTATCTGCTGTTTCCTTTAAGTTTATTTCCTGGAAATTTTAGTCTAATCTTAAAATATTGCTTTCTTATGCAACATATTTCATAGCATATTGTTTTTGAATCTGACAATGAGGCTAATACAAAAGAATGGGACAAATCAACACTATATTAGACTCGAGAGTGCTGTATCTCAGTTCACATGTGAAGTGGGTAAATAGGCCCTGTTTACACATGGTATTAAGATGCGTTTTGGTTAATCGGATTACAAGTAGATGAGGCAGACACATTCCCTTTTACATCAGGTGTATTATAATGATTGTTTAAATAATAATAACATTGACATTTTTTGTCTTTTCCCCTTCCCTCAAATACAGTAATTAAATTTTTTTTATTATAAAAAATTGTATAACACCTTGAAAAAAAGAAAAGAAGAAGACCCCTTAAATATTTACCTGCAGGTCAGCGATGGTCTTGCCAAATGCCTTCCGCTGCATTACATAGTTCCTTGTCTCTTCAAACATGAATTCACAGCTGGCAAGGCCCATGGATGCTATAAGAAGGCGTTCCTACAAAATGAAAGAGAAGGAAAATAATGACTGAAAACTCTCCCTATTCCCATTACATAATGGTGAGTCAGAATATTTATAAAACTGTTCAAATTGCAGTATCCTATTCCCTTAAAGGGTTAGTTCACCCAAAAATGAAAATTCTGTCAGTATTTACTCACACTCATGTTGTTCCAACCCAGTAAGACCTTCGTTCATCTTCGGAACACAAATTAAAATATTTTTAATGAAATCTGAGAGCTGCATACTAGTCCATAGGCTTCTTGAGGGATTGAAACTTGCTGGCCTCGAAAAGTTATTAAATACATTGTTAAAATAGTCCAAGTGACTACAGTGGCTCAATCTTAACTTTATCAAATGATGAGAATACTTTTTGTGCGCAAAAACAATAAAAAATAACGACTTTTTTTAACTATTCACTTCCTTCTCTATGGGCCTGTAGTCTGTTAACGTAGTGTGATAGTGTAGAGCTATGTCACACGTCTCACTATTGGCGACGCTGGTCATGTGTGTGATGCGTGTGACGTACAATAACAAAGGCTTAGGTTATTAAACTAGTAACCTGACTCGAGGCAGAGAGAGAAGTAAATGAATAGTTGAAATAAAGTAGTTATTTTTGTTGTATTTTGCGCACAAAAAGTTTTCTCGTCATTTGATAAAGTTAAGATTGAGCCACTCTAGTCACTTGGACTATTTTAACGAAGTCTTTAATAAATTTTCGAGGCCGGCAAGTTTCAATCCCTCAAGAAGCCTATGGACTAGTATGCAGGAGTGATCCAGCTCTCAGATTTCATCAAAAATATCTTAATTTGTGTTCTGAAAATGAACAAAGGTCTTACGTGATCGGAACAACATGAGGGTGAGTAAATGAAGAGTTCAGATGCAAAAGCCTCTAAGGCTTTCACTTAAATGGCAATAATAATTACCTATTAATTGTTATTTAAGTGAAATTACTGAACTTAAATATACAAGTTTGATAAAAATCATCATTAAAGAAGAAAATTTCAAAAGGCTTTTGCATCTGAACTCTTCAAATACTGACAGAATTTTCATTTTTGGGTAAACTAACCCTTTAATATTTTGATATTTTCTACTGACAATGCAATCCATGTACAAAAGATCATCACAGACGGATGCAATACTGTATGTGAGGGGGAATTGGTTGGCTGCTGAAGTTAAAAGAAGGGGAGATCAATTTAAATAATACAAATCACACATATACAATACAAATACAATTCTTCTACAAAAGCACACAGAGCTTATAAACACTAATAGTATTACGGTATTATACAGAGGTCGGAAGAAACAAAAATATAATTTAAACTTCTGAAGGCAGATAGTTTCCGTCAGAGCTAGAAAGTAGAAGATTTGTGCTCTCACTGTTATACCTGTGGCAGCTCATTCATCAGATAATAAAATCCTTTATTGGCCTGACCCAACAAAGCTTCAGCGGGCAAACGCACATCCTCAAAAAACAGCTCGGCTGTATCCTGCACAGAAACAAACACCCAATATATTTATAACCAGACCTCTATAATGTTTCAATAAATTCTAATCACTCTTAAACAAGATAACAAATCATATGCATTCAAAATAGTTGTTATTTATATAAAAGGATTCAGGAGGCACCTGAGCTTTGAGCCCAAGCTTCTCCAGCTTGCGCCCCTTTTGGAAGCCCTTAGTGCCACCATCAACCAGGAAAAGACTGATTCCATGAGCTGCTGTCTTCGCTTCACGGTTAGTCACGGCAACTACAATCACTACATCACTCATCCAGCCATTTGTGATGAACACCTGAAAAAAAGTGACAGAAATAGAAGACAAAACCAGATGGAAAATTGAATATTCATAACAGCCTACCAACTAATCTGCAAAATAGTCACTCTGCACTCTCTCAAGTTCGGTATTTTACAATTAAAGCCCTGTTTTAAGATCATTTCTGATGAAATAGAATGGTTAAGATTGTTTTTTAGACAAATGCTGCTGTCCCGAGTATTTTCGGATTCTGCGGTAGCAAACTTCCTCTGAAAAATACACCACGGAGGGGCTGCCGTGAGAAATGAGAGTTCTGGGAACTAGGTCAAGATTTGGCCAATAGTTTGGCCACTAACAAGATCTGCTCCTCATCCTCCCTGACATTGCACAGTGTAACAGTCCCTGCCTGTCACAGGGTTTATTTTATTCCAATTGTGGGTATTATTTGTTTCCTAGCCACTAGGGGCACCAAGAGGACATGTATATATATATATATATATATATATTGATTTATCACTTTTTAATACTTTTTAAAACCCCGTGGACACCCTAATTTTTGATCTCATGATGTTCCCTTTATGTGGTTTGGCCTTTGTCTTCATTCTCTCTTCTAAACTATTTTGGTCTGAAACGTGACTTGCATACTATGGTTAACCAAATCATAAGTGTAGCATGTTTAGTCTCTATAAACTCCAATCTTCGTCCCCCATTTGATAATTTACATGACATTTTGCTACCTTTATGGCGCATTAGTATTATAAGAATCTAGTAGATTCTTTTCATAAACACCTAATGAAATTAAACATTACACATGGGCGTGTTAGGACTAAACTGATAGTTTGCTCAGGCTGTTGAATCTGCTGAACTTCAAACAACTTCTCGCTTTTAGAAAGAAATCGCAGCTCATAAGCAAACTATATAGACGCTGCTGAGATATGTCACGTGTCTTTGCAGGTTGTGTGTGAACGCACTCTCTGATTCCTTAAATACTGAGTCAACTCAGCAACAGGAGCTGCTTGTACCAAAGAAACACGCGAAAGTGAGAGACTGACAAATGCCCAGCAACAAGTGCCTCCATTCCACAAAGCAGGTTTCGATAACACAAGCATTTACAAATGCTACACAATATGAAAAGGATTTTTTTTTTTATACAAGTTATATTTAACTTTTCAGGTGGCAATTTTTACAATAATTTATTTTGTTTACAAAAATAACTATTTTTGACATTTTTCTATATTTTTCTATAAAAATATTTTAGTTTTATACAAGTTATATTTTACTTTTCAGATGGCAATTTTTACAATAATTTATTTTGTTTACAAAAAGAACTATTTTGACATTTTTCTATATTTTTCTATAAAAATATTTTAGTTTTATACAAGTTATATTTTACTTTTCAGATGGCAATTTTTACAATAATTTATTTTGTTTACAAAAAGAAATATTTTCGACATTTTTCTATATTTTTCAATATTTAATAAGCGTTAAAGGCTATCTATGTGTTTCCTTATTTTAGAATCACAAAGATAGGATTATGCACTCTTTCATTAGAAAAAAAATACATACATATTTACAGTATAAGCCTTGCCAGTGACATATGAGAAAGAAAAAAAATCAAAATAATCATTCAATAATTAATTAATCGATTAATCGTGATTTTGATTTTAGCCAAAATCGTCCAGCCCTAATCTTTGCATCACTTGCCATTGTTCATACCTTGCTTCCATTAAGAATCCAGTCGGTTCCATCTTTTTTTGCATACGTCTTCACTCCTTGAAGGTCACTTCATAAAAGAAAATAGAAGATGTGAACCGGGACGACTCAGTGAACAAAAGAATATATCACAATATGTCTTTGTATGTTTAAAAGTCAAGTTGAATTGTTCACCCATCCAAGGAACTAAAGTTCCATTTATTCTTTAATGTCATGCCTCCACTGAATCTCACCTGCCAGCTCCAGGTTCTGTCATAGCGATGGCCCCAATGCATTTCCCAGCAGTCATCTGTGGAATATAGCGCTCGATCTGAGCTTTAGAGCCATAGTGACTGATATAAGGCATTACAATCTCAGAGTGGAGAGAGAACCCAGGGCCACTGCAGTTACTAGGGTTGTGCCGATAGACGATAGTATCGTGTATCGACGATAGTCTGACATATCGCCGATGGCAGATGCCTTTGACGATATCAATACGATAATTGGCTCGTTTTACCATAATGTATTAAATTATTATTATTAGGCCTATAATTATTATTATAAAGCTAGTATTGTTATTAAATGAATATTAGGAACTACAATTAATTTGCCTTGCCTAAATTTACAACGACATCACCTCATAACAATGCAACAACACACGCACTAATGAGGACTCCTCTTAGAGAATGTTTTTAAAACAGACTAAAAAACATCCCACATCAAAATTCAATCGCAAGGTGATCCATTCACAAATTATCAAGTGTGCTCGTTTTAACAGACGCAAAATTAAATTTCCTACAGATCCAAGATGAAAACGGCATCGTTGTTCGTCAGTATTTGTTTCTGCACATTAACAAAACGTTTAATGACACTAACACTAAAAACAATACAATTACTAAATAGTATTAATAATAATATCACTAAAATAGTATTATAGTTACCGTTATCATCGTCGTCTCTGAGGGAACGCGGCGTTAATGCAGATGCCGAAAGCAGTCCGTTTTTACTTTCACTTTCAGAGATAGAGCGCGTTTACATGCGACGACGTTCTTAACCTGATTATGTTGAATAAACTTGACAATGCATGTGGTCATGTAAACGTTTCCTTTATCAGAGTCAAGTCATAAGTATAAGTATAAACCGATCGACTCAGCTAGACGTTTGGCCCTTGCTCTTGTTTCTATCGGCATTTAAAACACATTAACCCGCGTACTTCGTGCTTACTGAAGTGCGCATGTGAAGTGCGCAGAGAACGCACAGGGGGGCACATATCGCAAACTCCGACTCTTTCTGACCCAAGAAATTATTAAAACGTGTTTTCATCTCGTGCAGAAATAGACCAAAATGCTGCATGTAATGGCATGAGAATAGGCTAATGTGTCCGTAAATTTCCCGTTGACAAACAAAAGGATTAGGATCTCTTTTTTTTACTTCACTATACCAGGAAATAACCTGATCCTATTAATAAACACTCCACCTTTGCTAGCAAAATAGAAAAAAGATTCTCGTATATAAAACGAAGTAGGCTAATAAAACAAGCAAATTAATGAGTAGGCTAAATAATCAAGTTAATAATCAAATAAGTTAGCCCCGCCCCCTCACGATAATATCGTGTATCGCCGATCTCACAGGCTGACGATAGGACGATATGAAAATGGAGCATATCGCCCAACACTAGCAGTTACAGTACATTCTACAACACAAACAGAGCCAGAACACACGCTACATTACACCACACACAGACACACAAAGCCAAGGGAAAAACCGAACTCAATGCACCATTCAGAAACGAATTTCAGGCCTGAATTTGACTTGAAGCAACATGAAGGACATAGAATTGCAATTCAAGTTTTACTTTAAAGGAAGTAGAATTACAATTGAATCATTAAAAACATAACATATGACTGCTGTAAGTATAAATAATATAATTTCTTTAAGTGTATTTTTAAATAATTACCCCAAAACATATCCTGCCGATTACATGCATTTAAAGAAACATTAAATGATATTTATATAAATAATCAATGCTTGGAAATGTCTCCTGTACAAATATATTTTAATATAGATTTAAAATAATGATATTTAAATTAACTTTCATTTATATCAGCATCTATTAATCAATATTCATATTCCTATATGTCCATATTCCTAATATATCTATCACATTTTCTTTCATTATTATTTGAAGTTTCCGGAATATAATATTCAGGACATTTAGTGGTGTTTGTTTTGTGGTCGCAAAATTAAAATTTGTATCGATGACTGTGGTAATTATTAAAACACTAATATTTATTTATTTTGTGTGCTAATTTGAAGACAAAGAGACATGAATCTTATATTTATTATTATAAAAATTCCCCTTCCCGCACCCAAAACACACTTCACAGATGGAAGGAGATTTTAGAAAGACATTTATGAATGTCTTAAAAATGTAAAGAACTTTAGTCAAGTCAATTTTAAGGTGTTCATTCGATTCCCAGAATGCAGCATGTGGAGCTCCAGCATGGGATCTCATTCTGTGCATCATACATCCATTTGTATGGCATTGCACATGTGCAGAACTTCCCAGTTTTGGTTTTGGTTTTGGATTTGGCCACTTCATTCCAAACGACGTGGTTTTAATCGGACTTGGCTACTAGTCTGATTACAAACATGTGGATGAAACATGAAACGTGGATTATTAAGGAAACATGGATTATTAAGGTCCATATAACTGTTTACACATTTTAAAATTACGAATTTTTCCCAATCTACTGTAGGGTCAGACAGGTAGGGGAGGAGTTACTGTGACAGGTGAGGGCAGGGTTACTCACTGCTCCTCCCACACGATATTAGCCGACAGGAGGTCTCCTCCGATTCCTCCATGCTCCTCAGGTGTATATATTCCCAGCAATCCGTGTTCTCCAGCCCTTTCCCAAACCTCTCTGCTGACCTCACCAGCCTTCTCCCATCTATAAGCAATCATATGCGCATACATTTAAGACTGTACCACATTTTCATTCTGTATCTATTACATCTCACAATCAGGAAAAGACAAACTGGTGACTTACTGAGTATGATATGGAACAACTTCCTCTTGAAAGAAGCGCCGCACATTCTGACGGAACAGGTCGTGTTCCTCGGAGAAGATCCGTCTGGTGCCGATGTCCATCATGGTCTTGGCCATGGATGTTTCAGGTCGAAAAGGTGCTGGAGTTTCCCCATGCTGGAGCTCCGCATGCAGCATTCTGGGAATCAAATTAATACCTTAAAATAGACTTGGCTATAGTTCTTTAAATATTAAAAATATATTACATATTATATATTTTTACCTCTAATTTAATAATAGATTCAACCACATTCGGATACCATTTATGTGGGACAAAGGTCCATATTCAGAAAAGCATGATAATACTACTTTTGGTACATTTTTTAAGTGTAATATTCCTCAAAACGTTCTATTAATTTGCATTCTAATTTCACTCATAGGAAACACCAGTGCCATTTTAAAATAAATATTAACACTGATTATTCCGTTTTGTTGAACAAAAAAAAAAATCTAATTCTAACAATTCAGGATGTGACATTAACCAAACCAAACCACGGTGATTTACTTTTGACCCCTTTCCATAATTCAATTTAAAGCTATCCACTTTATATTTCGTTATAATCCAGAAATTCAACATGTCTGATGAAAGTTGCACCCCAAGTAATCTTGAAAAGTGTCTGTTACAGCAAATGAGTTACATAATTTACATAACTTATTTAAAAAAATAATAAGTTTCATAATTTACATAAATTACATAATTTTACATAATTTCATATTTTTTTTTAATCCATAATTTACGGGAAAATGGATCGGTAATGATTATTTACTGATTATTTAAGATAAAAGATAATAATTTTAACTGGGGAGAAAAAAAATGCTAGAGTTAAAACCTGTTATTTGGTCAACTATGTTGACTTAAGTTACCATATAAAACAAATAAAACTATATTTTACAAGACAATATATTTATTGTATTAGAGGTACAGTACTGATTTAAGCTTATTTACAGTAAAGTTATAGTACAACACCTAAATATTTCAGTAATAAAATGAACTATTTGTCTGTGTGAATTTTTAATTAATGTATCACAGAATTTCTCTGAAGAGAACACATTAAAGAAAATTAAATTTATATGGAGAAAGAAAATGACTCACCTAGACATAGTCACGGTAAAAGCCTGTTTACTCTGCAAATAAACATTTTTAGTTGCAGGAGATAAACTCCTTATTGTCTTAAGTGCAAACATTCTGATAGTGAAGGTGATCGACTCAAACGCTGCAGCTAAATTTTTGACAGGTCGAATACTGTCCGTGAACTTTACTGTGACTTTACTCAGAGAACTGAAAAACACTTCCGTCTAAAAGAATACATAAATACAACATGTCAAAATAAGAGTCTTATCACATGAATGGTGTTGCAGTGACACCTATCTGTACAAAGAAGTAACCGACACATTAATTAATTCTGAACCAATGACCTGAGCAGACGTACCCCCCAATAAATAATTATTTATTTTCTTCTCATTATTAATGTATATACCTTTTCGTTTGCAATAATAAATACACTTGAGCAGACATTTGTCCATTGCCTGGGTATAAAATAAAATATTTTTTTTTCTCTGTCTGAATTTACTTGCGCAGGCAGAGACAACGGTCACACACACAGTTCATAAATTGACAGTATGACACTGTTTTAAGTGCAGTGATTGGAGGGAGTGTAATAAAGTAAACTGCACATAGTCTGAAAAGTTAAGAATTGTTTCTGGTGTGTTTTGTGCAGTGAACTGTTACTAGTTTGAGTGCAGTGTTGTGCTTATGGGACTGGAGATATAGAGGAGCAAACTAAAACACTGGGGTGGGAAAAGGAAGGATTTCAATAGATTTTTATTGAGAAACAAAAAATGTTTCAAGTGTGTTGGGGTTTAGATGATTCCTCTTTTTGGACAAAACCTCTCCAGTCTTGGAAAAGATCCTTTCACAAGGAACAGAGGATGCAGGGGAACATGCCAGTGCCAGTTGGTATAAATGAAGATACTGATGCTTCTGTTGAGCCCAGATGGTGAGGATCTCCTCTTTCTTGCAGGCTCCATTACCAGGAAAAAGGAAGAGTCGCAAAAAGTAAATCCAAAAGGGCAATCCAAACCAAAAACCAGTCCAGTTCCAAAAATCCAAAGCAATCCAAATCTTATCTAATATAACAAGACTATAATATAGCAATTATTATAAGTATTCTAACCTGATATAATGTAATAATACACAGCCCTAACACATATATGACACAATAACAACAATGCCAATGAGATTTCTGTAACTCTCTGACACACCTGCTTCTTCTACTCCTGCAACACCAAGAAGGTGGCGCAAGTTTCGAATCCCGTTTATCCGGACTAAACCGACGACGTTTTCAAACAAACCGAGGCACCGTTTGTCATTTGTCACGTGATTTTCATGTTAACAACACCAGGCTTCATCTGGCACGTCCATTTTTTCTCGACACAAGCTCCGACGACTCGGTTTAAATGTCACACCACTACTTGTCATGTCTTATCAGGGCTTTAGTACCAAATCGTCTAGTCTTCGTTTGAGTGTTTGTGCTAAACTTGTGCTCCCTACAAACAAGGGACGTCCCCCGGACTTTTCAAACGTCCCCTTAGGTCCGCATTAGGTCCGCTTTGTAACGTTCCCTAGCGGACGTTCGGAGGACGTCCGCACTTGGTCCCCTTTGTAACGTTCGCCGACGGACATTCCGATGACGTTCGCATTTGGTCCCCTTTGTAACGTTCGCGGACGGACATTCCGATGACGTTCGCATTTGGTCCGCTTTGTAACGTTCGCTGGCGGACATTCCGATGACGTTCGCATTTGGTCCGCTTTGTAACGTTCGCTGGCGGACATTCCGATGACGTTCGCATTTGATCCATTCTATAACGTTCGCTGACGGACGTTCTGAGGACATTTGTCCGGGCCAGTTTGCGAACGTCCCTATTTCGTCCCTCACCTGGCATTTCCATGACAACACTTAACCAGTCGCCCATGTTTGCTATCATCAACTGAAACTTTACAACTCAGACAAACGAATAATTAAACTAAATATAAATGCAAATATTTGCATTGATTGTAAAATTAAGTTAATGCTAAAATGTTAGTGTTTTAATGTTAAGATAATGTTCATGTTACTTCATGTAAATTCTAATCACTAATTAAAGATGTATACCACGAGTCTGTTTTCACCCGTTATAATTTAAACATCAAAAACATGACAATTGATTCAATTGAATATGAGCTATAATTTATAAAGGCTATTCACATGCACAGAGATTGAATCCCAGGAGCTAATGCATCGACTTCAAATGATGAATGCAGCCAAGGAAAACGTGAAGAATGGAAAAGTGGATAATAACAGGTAAGACAAATAAAAGTATCCTAAACATTTACCTGTCAAACTTTGGTCAGGAGAAGGTGACTGGTTTTATTAAAAATAATTTATTTTAGGAAAAATATTGTTATAATTATTGTACTTAAGACTGATAGCACATACAGAACAAATAACAAAAAACAAAACAAAAAAACATTGGAGAAACAAGCGAGTGATGATCAAATCATAGAATCAAATGCGGCTAAGCGAGTGACGTCATTCCTTATGTACGCGGTTTGTATCACAGTCTATGGTTTGTATCCATGGCAACGCTCAGCTGGGTAGCGTAGTGACAGTTAACGGTCCTTCTCAGACGCAGCCTTGTGTTTCCTCTGTCCGTCGTCTGTCTAAAAGGTATTTTTAATTATATTATTATAAATTAGTCACCATAACCACTGTCCATCTTCAAATTATATGAAAATGTTACCTTTTAAAACGTTTGCTGAAGTTGTCCGCAATGTACCGCTGATAACCGTTATATGCTAATATGAGTAGCAGCTACGAAGCTAACAGCTGAAAATGAGACAACATTTCACATATTGATAAAATCATAATGGAATATGTTCATTTTTGTTGTTTTAGGTAACGTTAGACGCCGAAGGGGGAGAGCCATCGGATTAATCCCACAGCTGACCGACAAACACACACACACACAGCTGCCAGCGCATTTGAAGACACACACACACGGAAATGCCACCTTTACAATTGTTTTAAATAAATAATGTACTTTGTACCTTACACCGCGTCTGTTTTCTTTGGTTAGCCAGAAGTAAAATAAAATAAAATGATATTCAGGGGACTAAACGCGAAAGTCTCATAAACGTCCCGGATGGCCGCTGGTGGTCCTGGGAACGTCCTCTTGAACGTCCGGAGGACGTCTTCGCGAATGTCCGCGGGACATCAAGCGGACTCCACATGGGGACGTTCGGGGGGACGTTCGCACAGGCCATTTAGGGGACGTTCTGGGGACCTTTTTTTGTTAGCTGGGCTCTGCCCAGCTCTCCTGCTACCGAACACTGAGATCGGTCCTGTGAGTACATCTGTCTACGGCCACTGCTGTTCACCTACCCAGATCTCTTCTACCAGTATCTCCCGGTCTCTGTTCATTGCAAGCTTATGTTCATTATTATTGAGAGACTTTCTGTTTGCCAGCCTACGCTGCCAATTCCCTAATTTCTTTTAAAGACTTTGTTACCTGTCCTGCCATCGCTTTTGGGTCCTCTCTCCTCTCTGACAAGGATACACTTAGAAGAAAATGGTTCTATATAGAACCTTAAAAGGTTATATCAGTGCTACGTCTTTAGAACCCCTAAAAGGTTCTATGCACTCTTAAAAAAAGGGGTTCCATACTTGGCCAATAGAATCTTTTACCAAAAAAAAAAATGGTTCTATAGAACCATTTTGCAGTTCCATATATGAAGCGGGGGATGGAACCATTTCTGGTTCTAAATAGAGTGTACCACAGGAGAGGGTACGTCATAATCGAACATGGAGGAGAACAGGGATGCAGGTGTTTTGAAATGTGAGTATAAATGACCCTAAACATGGTTCCTTTAGTTAGAATCACATTTGTTAAACAACTGTAGAGTGAACTGTTGAAGGTGTAAAGACGCTAGGTAGTATATTTGTTATTTTGCTGTAAAAATGTTTTATTTTGTACTGCTAACAGGGGCCAAGACAGCAACATAGTGATGGCCCACATCTGGCCCACATCTGGTATATGTGGATACAAAGCGTACCAGATGTGGGCCAGATGTAGCACACACACATGGATTTACATAAACCATATAAATACGCTTACTAAATGTCTGTTTAACATCTGACAGGAAAATCTATGAGAGGTATTGCAGATGAGCACGTCACAACATGACACATACACAATGCATTTTGTGTTCATGCATATCTGTTATATTACAAAACAAATTACATTTTGCTTGTTTTACTAAAATATATTTTCAGGGAAAAAAAAGAAAAAAAATTTCCTCTGGCAATTGTAATGAATATAGATATTTTTCAAGGTATTGTTTCAAAGTTATAAATGACAATGGTGTAGTGTGCCATGTCTGAATAAAGGTTGAGAAACACTGATTTAGATAGTGTGGATCTTATTTCAGCAAATTACCTCTCATGCAATCTATCCCCGGCTGTGTGTTGTATTTGTAGTATACAAATGTAGCTACCATGTATCAAAGTTTGAGAGATATACAAAACAACCACTGATTTACTGATGCTCACTTGTATGCAAATAAAAGAGAACAACTGATATGAAAGTTATTTTTGTACTCAAAGATCGCTTATTTTACACTTAAAATACACTTGAAATTTTTATTCATTAACAGTTTAACTTAGTAACATGTTATTTTGTTTATCAATGTAATAAAATAGAACTTAGCAAACATCATCCAAAAACCTGTTAAGATTCAGGAGAGCACAATGTAATTTTTTGCAAACATTAGTAAATAGCTTAATATGTGAATATTTGAGTTGAGTTATTCAATTTTCAATTCAGTTATTAATTAGCTATATGTGGATCAACTACAATAGAAGAACTAGAATAAATTCCTAATAAAATACACCTGTCAGGATAATATTCTGGTCTGCTTATTATTATTATTAGTATTTATTTATTTATTTTGTGTGTGTGTGTGTGTGTGTGTGTGTGTGTGTGTGTGTGTGTGTGTGTGTGTGTGTGTGTGTGTGTGTGTGTGTGTGTTTCGTTTTGATTCTGCTTCCTATAATGAGGCCTGTACCATGATGGTAGTTGAACAAACTCAGGGTTGCAGGATTAGTTTCTAGTTGACAAAACCAAACCAATCCAGCCAGGATTTGTTGACACCATGATGCTGATCATCAGCTTTCTCTATCAACTCAGGCTTTGATCCACAATAACGAGTCCCAAGATCCAAATGCAAGTAAACTGTTTATTAATGACAGGCAGCCCAGGACAAATCTCAAAACGCCACTTATGCAGGCAGGCGACCTGAATGCGACAATCCCAAAAGAGAGTCAGTAGACGGAAACAACGCTGCAAGGACTCAGAGAAAATAAGAGGAAATAAAGGAACTAGGTGAGAGAACACAAACAAGAGGAATGAAAAACCCTAAAAGCAGCCAACAAGCAGTAGAGATTAGCTGCAGCTGAAGACTGATTGAAGGATCAGCTGGTTACCTGGCATTGGCAACATACAAGCGCTAACACACACAGACCCACAAATACAAACACACCAACAGATTTCCAAAATGAACACACGGATCAATGAACCATGACAGTTTTGGTGTGACATCAGTGAAACTGCAATTAATTTCTTGCGAGAGAAGCAGCGCGGTTCACTTCTCTCTTCTCTCTCTTCAGAAAATTACGAGATTTAAAAAATACTAAGAAAATAGCAGTCTATGAAAGAGGACAACTAAAAGAAAAAAGTCTTGCTATATCAGTGCAAGTAAAAGTTGTGAAGTTAGTTTATAGTTGATAAAGGTAGAGAAAATTGAACATTTAAGCTCACATGTAGTCATTTTACTCGAGTCTTATCAAACAGCAACAGTAGTGTCGTCCCAGATTCGGCCCACATCTGGTACACATGGATTCCACACGGACCAGATGTGGGCCGGATCTGGACCAATACTATGTTGTTGTCTGGGATACTACCCCCAGGAGCGTAGTTTGCTCTTAGGGAGACAGTACGTCTTTCTTGGCATTACGCATCATCCCCAAATACCTAATATGGCCACGGATGACATCTCGATGCCATACTGCCATCTTTTGTGACTGAGCTAGAATTAACCAGTTGTCTATTTAATTGAGGACACGAATGCCCTGGAGTCTCAATTCATGTATTCTCTCTGAAGAACGGGTTTGAGGCTGTTTACGGGGGGTATGGGCGGCGCCATACTGGAAAATATTGGGAAATACAAAATACAAAAGTTTCAGAAAGGATACAGAGGTGGTATGATGTGTCGTGTCAGATCATGGCTGAGACGTCAAATTCACTCGGCGCAGCCCGTTATCAGCTGTCAATCAAAGTTAACTGCCCTTATTTTTCATACATTTTTTTTTATATCTAAATATGATCTCAACTAATGAGTTAGAAAAAAATGCCCCCCCCCCCCCCTCACAGTTGTCAGGTACGCGGAGCATATTGAAGATTACAATAAAAGTCCATGGGACCAAACTGTAAACATATGAATTTATGCTGTGAAAATGGATATTTTAACATGACAGTCATTCAAGTTATAGCGATCCAAACTAGCTAGGGCGAACGCAAAGGAAGATATTTGGAAGAATGTTTTAATCAAACAGATCCTACTATGGTAGTCAATGGGGAATGAGATCTGTTTGATTAAAACACTCTTCCAAATATCTTCCTTTGTGTTCAGCAGAACAAATAAACACATAGAGGTTTGGAACAACATGAGGGTGAGTAAATACTGACAGAATTTTCATTTTTGGGTGAACTAACGCTTTAAGAGAAGTAAATAAAGAGAAGTAGAAATGTGGTCACTATTTCACATAGAGCCTCGTGCATGCTTGGCCTTAAACAATAAGTATATTTCAAGTTAGTTTTATTAAATAAATTGTTGTATGTAAAATAATCATGTTTAAATTTATTTTCAGGTATACTTGAAATGTACTATTATGAATGTACTAGGCCCTATTGTAAGTGTACTATTTTAATACTTCTTGCACCTAAATTGGCCTATTTTTAACTGGGTTGAGTTTACATGCTAACAAACAGATTAGTTTAACTAATGTACAGTCATCCCAGATCAGTTTTAGCAAAATTTGTGTGAAAATGATTGGCTTGTATATTTTGTCACATAGAAAGAAATTGAGGACAGATGATTGGAAGATAAATGTTATTTGTTTTATTTGAAATATATTTTATTAAAAAAATGTTATTGGCTTATGGATATTTTTTATTGAACACATACTATTATATATTAAATATTTATATATTATTTCATCTTATATTGTACTTAGTGCAAAATGAATAAATGGCATAAATGGCTTAAAATGTACTAAACTTTAATGCCTACTTAAAACTAAGAAGTTGACTAGAAAAATTAGCAAACTAACATATAGATTTACTTGTAGTACAGTTGTGCAATATATTGAAAAATATTGAAGTGAAGTACACTTAAAAGTCTACTTTTATAAACTAAAAACACTGTGCGTGTAAGTGTGAGTGTGTGTGTGTGCCAGTGTGTGTGTGTGTGTGTGTGTGTGTGTGCGCATTTGCGTGTGTTTCTTTACTTCTCTAAACTCCACACCACCAAAAATAAAACCACAAACCCAGATAGGGAAAGAGATTGGCCAAAAGTTGTTCCATGGTAGAGAGTGGTCTTGATTGCAATTGACCCTTTTCACATTTCCGGGTTTCTCAGAAGTTGAAGTTGTCACAGTTGGTTGGGTAAACTTCTGTAGCAGTGAAAGAGTCTACAATTTGCACATATAGCAAAAAAAAAAAAAAAAAAAAAAAAAAAAACCTCCACAACTGTGTTTTCACAACTTTCATAAAGGGTAAAAAAAAAAAAAAAATAGAGAGGGATTGATCTAGTTCAGTCAGGTGGGTGTGCAGGATCACGACCGTTTTTTTGTATTTATTTTGTAGCATGTGATTCACTACATTGTTGATGATAGGCGAGTAGATGTAGTAATAAGTGAATTACAAGTGACGAAGATGACTGACAGAAAATTTGTGGATATATTTGTATTTTTTGAGCGTTTAAAAATAAAAAATGGCATCTGAAGATGGAAAAGCAGCTAAAAATGTGTTCTCTTGCGTCAAAGCAATATTAGAAAAATCCAAAGGACAAATGTATATGCGCTAAAAATGATGCTTTGCCTCCCTTCGGTTATATTTGAATAACTCTTGCTCAGAATGTGATAGAGAAAAAAAAACTTCTTTTTGTTTTTCTGGTGGATACTGTTACTTGGTGTAGTCAAACAATATAGCCTAATCAGCAGGTCATAAATGCATATTATAAGACAAATTAAGTGTTTTTTTTATCCTAGCATGCATGTTAAACTGTTTTGGGAACTCCTAAAACAAAAATAGGAACATTTCAAATGCTATGATAGGGGCTCTTTAAATTTCTTACACTGTATGTGTCGGGTAAATATTTTGGGTGTGTTAAATTCAGGCAGAATTCCAAAATATGCCTTAGAGTGGAAGAGGTTAAGAAAACATACTGTTATAAAAAGTCTCCACAATCTTAAGTTGTGTGTCTCTCAAAAAGTAAAACAGCATTTTGATCATCTATTTTTTTTATTAGTCAACCCTTCCTTCCAACACATTTATATGACCATGGCAAACTGTATGAAAAGTGTACAAACTGTTGTCTCATATGCTAATTTTTACTTGTGAATCCTTTGTTGTGATCTTATTGGCTGATATGTTCTGTAGGGGTGTTCAAAAAAATGCTTAAAAGCATATGTACTATTCCTCAATTTTGTGCTCTAAAGCTGTGAGTACTTGTCTCCTTTACTGCAATGAAGACTGTTGTGTTCACTTTTCTGGTTGTGGCTGTGGGTATGTAGATCTCTCTTATTAGTCATTATTCATGACAATTGTTAGATTATCCCTACTCTGATATGTATTATAGATAGTCTTTAGCATTAATAAAAGAACAATTTATTTTTCAATGAAGTTTACAGCACAGGTGATAAAATCATTGGAGGTTATGAATGTTCACCCCACTCCCAGCCCTGGCAAGTGTACCTTACGGATCAGATTTACTTTTGTGGAGGATCTTTGATTAAAAAAAGATGGATCGTGTCTGCAGCTCACTGCAACTTCATGTGAGTATATGACCTCCCTTTTTAACCTGTATTTTTTAAAAACATGTTAAAGCTATTTACCATCAAACTACATTTTCCCTAAAAAGGGCCCTTTTAAGAAATAGATTAGCAACAGTTATTGTTTACCATTTCTGAATGTGTACTAAAAAAAATCCTAATTTCTAAAGAAAAAGAAAGGCTGTCAAGAAAGTTACACATTCTGTACTATAATAAAGATGAGAGTGTGTTAGTCTACCAACCATTGGCATCCAGCTCAAATTTTGAAACAAATTTACATTTGTGTACAGTATTTAAATATGCCTATTCTGGATTTTCTGGCTTCAATAAATATGAACACTTTTTATTATTATTATTATTATTATTATTATTATTATTATTATTATTATTATTCAGCATACTAATGCAGGATTTTTATTGTCTGTAATTGTCTTGCCATAACCATTATGTCTCTTAGACTAGGTAAAACCTATTTAAGACTATAAACAGACCTAATATGTAGGTAGGCAATATTCTAATAAACATTATATTATAGGCTGAGTAAAATTTGAGTTTCTTTTTTCAAATAGACGCCAACTCGTTGTCCACCTGGGAAAGCACAACTTGGATGTTACTGAAAACACAGAGCAGCTGATCAACGCAGAGAAGGTGATTCGTCATCCAGACTATAATGGTGAGACTCTTGACAATGATATCATGCTGATCAAGCTGAAAAAGCCTGTCCTCTTCAACAACTATGTGAAGCCGATCCGTCTGGCAACCAAGTGCTCTTCTGCAGGGGAACAGTGCTTGGTTTCTGGATGGGGCAAAACTGGAGGTGAGATGGCTGAGTAGAAAATCTTCTTATACTTTTATATAATATATTAAACATGCATTGTCATTATACAAGTTTTAGCACTGTTCATATTCTTTTTCCAGAGTACACTGCCTCTGCCCTGCAGTGTTTGAATCTGCCTGTACTCTCAAATGAGCAGTGTAAGGGAGCATATGGTACAAGAATAACTAGAAACATGTTCTGCGCCGGATTCATGGAGGGAGGCAAAGACTCGTGTCAGGTATGTCAATGACTTGGTCTTCTTCTTTATATGAGTTTGAAATTTTTATACAAACCACAATTTTGTCCTTTTCATTTTCCAATTTTCTTCTCAGGGGGATTCTGGTGGCCCTGTGGTGTGCAAGGGGAAACTGAAAGGTGTTGTTTCTTGGGGTAAAGGCTGTGCTCAACCAGACCTTCCTGGGGTATATACTGAGTTGTGTCGCTACACTGACTGGATCAAATCCATCATAGCTAATAACTAGCTATTTGTTCAGCCTGGTCGGCCCTGTACATTTTCCTAATTAAATTCATTTTAAAACGTGTATGTGTTTCTATCTTTTATTTTTATATGGGCATTGTTTTTAAGCATTTTTTAATCATGGTTGCTCCCCACCCCTGTGCTGCTACTGCTAAAATTAAGTAGAGCGCGGGGCACTACCTAACATGGGGTTAGTTACACAGACTTTTTACATAGTTAGTCGGGATCAAGGTTGTGTTTCCGCTCTTTTTCTCTCTCTGCCAGAAGACGGTCTCCCGCGAATTTGTGGGAAGTTTTGATTAGATTTCATGAAGATACTGGACAGGCAAAGAGTGTTTTGACACCATGCAAGTACATTTTTTTCATCGGTTTCTGAATTGGGTGTGTCCGTCACCATATCTATATTACCTTAATCACGGTCTTGTTGGCTAAAACATAGTACCGTTTTGAAACATGTCAGCAACTGTTAGCTAGGCTACCAGAGTGTTACATTCAAATGAAAACGGAGCCACACAATTTTTCAGGGTTGAGTATTTATTTATATATTTAACTTTGTTGGACTTTCACAAACAGTGTTCGAATTTACTTTTTTTTATTTAGTCTATGCGTTGATCACTTGATTCTTTGTTAAAAATATAACCAGTTTTTAATGCAATAAACCCTATATAATTTTATTTTAACTTTGTTATTATTATTATTATTACTGTTATTATTATCAATAATAATAATTTTACATGCAGTTGCCACACACAAATGTAATTCAATTGCAATTAAAATGTTTGATGATTTTATTTATTTATTTATATGCAAAAATGTGCAGCCCTTTCATATCTCGATCCATGATATTGATCCATAATAGAAGGATGATTGGATGAGAGATGGATGTATGCATATCTATCTATAGAGATTCACAAACAATGTCAAACTATACGGATAAAATAGTACTGAATTGACCTATGACTAAGCCACGCCCTCAAACCAATCACAGTGTGCAGCTAACCCAATAGAGCATCACAGTCCCGCCCACAGCCCGAGAGAGCGCTGGTGCCGGGTAAATTTCCCATTCATTTCTCCCATTGTAAAATCCATATCTAAAGACTATCAGAGCATGTCTGAGGATAATCAGCTACGGCTGAACTCATAAGCATACAACACATCATTTCGAGTGAAAAAACGAAGAGAAAATACAAAAAAAGTCGAGGGTACAAGCCTGTGTACATGTTTTCATTTCCGAGCAAAGAAACTACTCCTCCCATAAACCACCGCGCCTCAGTGAAGTCGTCTGAAAACCACCGTGAAAGAGCCTTTTGAGCGACTTCCAAATCTGACGACGGGCACGTGAACTTTTTCCTCCAGTGAATTTTATATAGTGAATGTACAGAGAAACCCCTTTTCCTCGATTTACTGAAGCAAACGCATTTGCAGCTCAACATGCAAAAACATTGAGTATCTGGCTCGCTCATTAGTTAAGCTGTGGCAACTGCACATCCAATGGCGCACGGGCGTCTCAGAAGTGCGACCAATGAACTTAGCCCTACGTCATCACGCGATCTTCAGTCTTCACGTACCTTCGCGGGGTTTCAGACACGTGACACGACTTCCACCAATCAGATGCATCACTGTTGGATTGTGGGATTGTTTAGGATCGTGGGTAATGAAGTACTTGTCCAATACATCGCGAATAAAAGGCATTTATCTTAAAACAAGGTTAGTGCCCCATGAACTTTTGGCGTTTATATGAGCACATACAATCACTTAGTACAGCCGTAGTACAGCCAAGTCTACCATGTACGGTTACGTTTTTATGGCTTATATCTCAAATGTCAATGGAGAAATTGTATTGAATTTTTACTTCCGGCACCAGCTATGGGCGGGACTGTGATGCTCTATACACTCGGAAATTATCTGCTTCCACGTCCATTGAAATGCATTGCAGTTAGTTGGTTTTCATTCGTTTTTCTTGTCATTTTATGTTTAAAATGGTCAAACATTGTGCATGGGGTACATGCAACTCCGACACTAGTTTCCCGAGAGGCTGCGTGACGGTGTGTGTGTGTGTGTTTTACCCTTTCCCAAGCCACATCTCAACCGAGATAAGTGTCTGCTCTGGATAAAGTTAAGCGATTAAGTTATGCGGAATGCGGTAGACCACAACACCAACTAAACGCGGATAAATTAAACAAGGATGTCTACATCTGTACTAAGTTAAGTCAACAATGTATTTGAACTATCTTTAAAATAAAGTAACGTTAGGCTAACATTAGATTAACATTAGAAAATGTTAACGTTAGCTTCTAGCAGTGTTGTAACGTTACATCATGTCAGTTGGCATCATTAATGTATCTGTAAATAACCGAGATAACAAATGTTAACAATGTAGTGCTGAATGATTCATTCATGTAAATACTGTAGCACCAAACGGTGATGGCAACGATATGCGGTTTATCACGTTTACACTGTGACCTATACATCTCTCTGTGGAGCTGAAGCTTTTCATCGACCTTCTCAACAATAAAATTATTAATATAACCCTCCAATGCATAGTTAATGCTCTATAGGTGACTTGGAGATGATATATAATTTTTCTGTCTCCAAAAATCGCCAATTACCTCCTGTGAAATGTCTCCTACTGTGACAGCTGCCAGCGCCTGCCCTTGAATGTTGACTATTTGTCCGAGTGAGTGGAGGGGGCGTGGCTTAGCCATAGGTCAATTTTGTTTTACACACAAGTGTTACAGCTAACTCCTCTGTCTGTTACAATTAATCCCTGCATATGTAGGTTGTAATATTTACACTTCTGTCACTTTCAGTGCAAATGTACGAAAATGGTAGGTCCTAGAAAATAAACTTTAAGTGTTCCTTTGTAGCAGAGATTTGTATGTTGCTCGTGTAAAAAAAAAAAAAAAAGAAAAAAGATGAATCTAACTTAATTATTTTTTTTAAATAATTGAGCCAAAACCAAAATGTTTTAGGTTGTGCCCCGCTCTCCCTAACCCCATCATATTGGTCTGCAAAAACAAACGGAAAACATTCGAAGCCTCAGAGTATCGACAACATGGTCATCAGCTAGTCGACTAAAATTCCTATTATAATGTTAGAATGTTACAGTGTTGTAGTACTCGAGACTCGGACTCGAGACCATATTTTAATGGTCTTGGTCTTTTCATGGACTCGTGTGCATTTGGACTCGGAATTGACTCGTACTCGAACATTTTTTTTTTTAGGACTCGGACTTATTCCCGAGTCCACTCAAGTTCAATTCAAAATATTTTTCATGATTAATAATGTACGTTAATAAAATATTTCTTTAAATTGATTGACATGCCCAGTGATTGGTGATTTTCTAGTGCGCAACTGCGCATGACAAATTGTAATAAAATTACTTTTAACACCACCTACTATGTGGCCTTTTTACCCTAAACTGATCATATTTTTTAAACTCTGGTCTCGGTCTCGACTCGGACTCGACCGTCTCTGGTCTCGGACTCAACTCGGATTCGACTCTCTATGGACTCGGTCTTCGGACTGGACTCTCTCTGGTCTCGGCCTCGACTCGGACTCGAGTGAGGTGGTCTTGACTACAACACTGGAATGTTATGTTTAGAGGCTGGCAGTCAATCACATCTGTTGCCTCATATCCACGTGCTTTATATCGTCACAGAAACACTGTTGACAGTATTGTTTCAGCAAGGGAACAAATGTCAAATAGTGACTAAAAACACAACAATTGTAGAAGTGACCGTTTCATTCTTACATTTATAGTCTGAAAAGTCTGTTCAGTATAAACTTGACAACAGTCAGCAATAATTATGAACAATGTGTAACGCAGAGCAAGTTGACTTGGGGATAACTATTGTGTGAAAACACTTTGTAGTTTTGGAAATATGTGTTGATTATTTTAGTATTTCTATATGTTTCTATACGTAAGGTGGCTTTTGCAATAGCCATATGAAATTAGGTCTCAGTGAATTGAAATATAATTTGTTTCTTTTAAATATAATAAAAAAAAAAATCATCAAATCTTTGTCAATGGGGGCAAGACAAAATAACAAACGGTGTCATTCACAGACTCTGTTGCTCTACTCTTTAGAAATCTACACTTTCTAATAAAATACATTTACAAACTGATTTTTGGACTGACATTTGTTTAGATGACAGCTGAGCAATTCGGTTTAGGGACACACTCCCCCAAGTTTTCATTATTCTTTGGGTGAGAAAGTCACACCCTGCACCCCAATGTATAGTATTTGAGCTTATAAATGTGTCCCAAAGCATAATATAGTATGGTAAAAGTCCCCAAATGGTCTACTATTTCTGTTAGATTATCGAAGTGTGTATCCTTTACCCATCTAGTATACCACCAGCTGTGGAGCTTTTGAAGGAGTGGCCGTAATAAAGAGCATTTAAAGGACAATTACTCAAGTCTGTCTGTTATCACTGCTGTGTAGCAGGCCAGTTAAGGGAAACAGAAGTTAGGGTAAGAGACTCAGTGGTTGCCTGTTTGGTGTTCTGAACTGAATCCTCCTCTAAAGCGCAATGGGTTGTGGGCAATATTAGCCATTAGAATGTGCACGGATAGTAGTGATAACAGACAGACTTGAGTAATTGTCCTTTAAATGCTCTTTATTACGGCCACTCCTTCAGAAGCTCCACAGCTGGTGGTATACTAGATGGGTAAAGGGCCCACGGAGATTAGTTGCTCGGTGAAGAAGCCCACACTGTGATTCTCAGGTCTCCAAAGCTGTCAGCCAAAGTAGCCCTTTTCTGATAGCCACCAGAAGAGGAACTAGATCAGAGGATTGGCAAAGGGACGCCACTACTTCTAAAATACTCAAGTCTCGACCACAATACTGAGAATAGACATCCTCCCGCAATGGGTACATGACTCATCCACAAAAGCACCCTCAGCGTTCTTAACAGCCAGACATGTGAGGCAACGAACTTGACTGTCAGCCGGAGCCCAACATGACATCATGACTTTTGCGTAAACATACACGCCAATTGGCGATATGTTATCGATGGCGTGTTATCGCGAACGCGTCAAATGGCGTGTTATCGTGATGCATTTTGAGCTATCCGCGTGTATGCGTATGTCTACGCCATTAACGTTCGCGTCATTCCGCGTGTCCGTACACGCCGTCAAATGTCCGAACAAAACAAAGCAAAATGTACATCTACATCTGGGGAGCTCTGTTTTTTTTCCTAGGATGGTAAGGGAACAGTCATAAATGCCATTAACCCCAGTGACGGTTAGGTTTAGGGACAGGGTTAAGGTAAGTCATATATTTATATATACAGTAATAACATTAAGTCAACGGCGTTCATAAACACGCTGAAAAGCGATTATGCGTGTTGATAGCACGCCAAAAATGGAAATACGAATTGGCGTGTCATACACACGCTACTTCATGAGATCAGTCTGTGGAGCCAGGTAATGGCCGCATCCAGAGAACTCTTATCATAGCCATATACACTAGACCTCACCTGGGGGTTCTAAGCATGCGTCAAAACCGCCGCCATCTTGGAACAAGGGTCTTGTCATAGGAAGTAGCTAGGTAACGCTGCTATCTCTGCCTTTACTTCGAATTCATTGATGGTGGCGGACTTTTGTGCAGCGTATGAAGTTCACGGATGAAATCTGAACTAGGAAGAATGTTTTTAAAAAAAAAAAAATTACAATTTTTTTTTCTTTCTGGAATCAATGATAAATACATGTCTGACCATTGGAACAAACCAAAAAAACAAGAAAAATCGCATTCATGATGATTTATGGTGATTTTATTTGCGTTAGACCTGTGTCTACTACATTGACGCTGATGCATTAAAGTGGAGGGGCTCCCCTGTTTCAAGATGGCGGCTCTATTGACGCATTCGTTTTAATGAACTGCCGTATCCAAGGTGAGGTCTAGTGTATATGTCTATGAACTCTTATAAGGAAACTAATCTCTATCTGATTCTAAAGCACACAGGGGAAATGGCCGTGGCGCAACCAGCAGAAATAGGGCAGCCCGCTGTTTGCAATCACACACATCGAAAACGTGGCACAATCAGCAGGAATCAGCGCAGCCCGCTGTGTGCTCTCACTCTCCAAAGAGCTGCGCAAAGAGATTGCACCGTCACACGAACACTGACTGAAGAGGCTTCTTCCCCAAAGCAGAAGGCTCGTAGAACACTCTCTTCGAAGATTGCAGAGCAGAAACAATAGAACCGTTAGGCTCCAAACGAAAAGCAAATATGCAATGCATCCGCAACCGTTTTGTCAGATGCAAATCTCATGTTTAGTTATATTAAACATTACTGATAATGTCAATACATTTCACATTAATTTTCATCTTTTAAATTTAAGATATTTTTTCATCGTTAATAAACAAATATTGGGACTTAATAAATTTATCAGTGGAACTTTAATAACCCAAAAAGAAGCATCTACATTCCTAAGTCATCCCAAGAAGTTGACAGAGACATGGATTTCCATGCCTTTACTTTTTTTTACTTTTAAATGTGAAAAGAACACTTCATTGCATTTCACAATAAATCTTTGCTCATCTGGATGCTCACTTTCTCCCTCTCTGTCATTAATTCAAGTTTTTAATTGGTTAAAGTTTGTATTTTGAGCATTTTATTTCTCTCTCGTCATCTGCCTATTATTCTGACTGCTAATACTCTGCTTTGAAGTCATGTCTTGCTGACATACTGCATTTTGGACAGAAAGGGAACACTTTCTAAACACACTCCAAAAAAAAGTACTATGGAGTAAAATAGAAATATCACAAAACTATGTGAAATTGTAATTGTGATATTACTAAAGTGCTAAGTATTTAAGCAGTAATGTTATCCATAGACATTCGTTTGAAATTATCAGCATATTCCACAGTGTTTAAGAACAATCATATTTCAATTTCAAAACTAATAATAATAATATTTTTTTCATATTAATATTATTACTCCTAGTGCATTACATCAGTTATCCAAACAAAAGTCAAAACACTTCAAATCTGATCAAAGAATGAAAATGATCATTGTGCTTTATTTCTTTGTGAAATAACTAAGAACAACAAATCTCAAAAACAAAGATATGTGTATGCAATTATAACAATTACTTCAAATCTAAATTATTATTATGAAAACAAACCTGCACATAAACAAAACAAGTCGTGAGTGCAGAGACATCTTTGCGTGAATGCTATTTATGATAGTACAAGTACTCCACAGTGACTCTAGGGGTCGCAGTTTGACAAAAACGGAAATCTTGCAAAGTGCTGCTTTAATCCATTTGTGTTGGATTACATGACTGATTTGTGTTGCATTAACTGAAACTGGGTGGTGCTTTTAGTTCCCAACTTTGCATATGGTTGAATTAAGAGAGAATACATGTTAAAATTAAGTGTTATTTTATTTTATGTTTGTTTTTGTTTTGTTTTTTTGGTTTTTTGGTTTTTAGAAATTTAGAAAAGGGGAAGACTTGATAGTGTTTAATTGTGTTTAAATTACATTGGAATTACATTGTGGAGAAGAGTGGAGCATTTTGTTTGGTTGTCGACTGATTTGTTTATGATGGAGCATGTATATCTTAGCATTTAAAATCCTAATATGTGCTACTGCTAGTAAATAACAAGTGATAATCTATTAATTGTATTATTATCACTGAAATAAACTAAATATTAATGGATGAATGAGTATAAAATAATCTCTGAATCATGCCAGGAAGCTTTTAAAAAAGTTGAGACTACTTAAATTGGGTCACTTAAAATTTCTTAATTCCATGATGTGGAAGTTACATTAACACATTTTTTTTTTACGTAATCTACTTATGTTGAACCTGTTGATGAAAAAAAATTAAGTAAAGTCAACATAACATTTTTCTGAGTGTATGATACTGATATACCCACATCACCATTCCACTCCAGCTCCCAGTAACAACGTTCAGACAAATTTGTGTGAATGATCAGGATGCCGCTGGACTGTGTCAGTATAGCCACTCTGTTCCTCTATGACAGAATGTGTTTATTCGCTGTGTTTGGATCAAGTGTGAATTGATGGGCACCTGATGAAGATAAAATGTATTAATGATCAGTCAACATGTAAATATTGATGTGTTTAAAAAATAATCTTTTGAATTGAACTGAAATGTTTATAATATAATGAACATTGCTATTAAAGAAAATACTACTAATGTTTGAAATATAGTGGCCCATGATCATGATTAGGGACTAAGCGCTGAAGGTGTGTAGGTTCTTATTATTTGTCCATTTTCTTTTACTTTTGGAAGCCCATAGAACCGCATGAGGGAAATGTATCATATAGATAGAGGACAGTCTGAACATTCTCTCACAGTCTCTAACTCAATCTCTTCTCTAGCACCACCAACTGTCCAAAGCTGCACCCACATGGGGCTTGTTTGCTGGTTGGTAACATTAAATTAACACATGTATTAAAAAGTAATATATATATATATATAATTGTATGTATATATATGAAGAGTCCAGATGCAAAAGCCTCTAAATGCCATTTGAAATTTTCTTCTTTAATGATGATTTTTATCAAACTTGTATATTTAAGTTCAGTAATTTCACTTAAATGGCAATGATAATTACCTATTAATTGTTATTTAAGTGAAATTACTGAACTTAAATATACAAGTTTGATAAAAATCCTCATTAAAGAAGAAAATTTCAAATGGCATTTAGAGGCTTTTGCATCTGAACTCTTCATATATATATATATATATATAATTATTATATTATTATTATGCAGCTGACTTAACTAACGTCATATAGGCATATTAATGTTGCAGACACATTGATCTCATTAAGGCAGATATTAAAAGTTGTGTGGTATAAGTACAGTATTTTTACAGATGTATTTTGAATGTTTTGTCATTGGAATAACTAACTCCAAGATATTTGCCAATACAAATCTGACTAAATTTCCCAGTTTTTCCATCAACTTGAAGCTTGCTCACCAAACCTTACATGTTTGATAGATGTAAAATTACTTGTAAATGAAAGCATTTTTTAAAAAAATTCAGTATGATGTGTCTTGTAGAACGAACATAATCCATTTCTCTCAAATCTCTGTCCACCTAGAAAGAAGACATCAGTGACCTCTACAGGACACTAAAATAAACGCAACCAAAAATAATTGAAACAATATATTTATATAACACAATATACAACACAATTTTTGCATATATGTATTACAAATAAGCAATTCAAATGAAAGAAGATTTTTCATATCAAATGAAGATTTGTTATGTGTTTATTTTTAATGTTTATATATATTTATATTGTGTCTGTGTGTGTGTGTGTGTGTGTGTGTGTATATATATATGTTTGTAGTCTTTTCTTTTAAATTATTTATATAATATCTAATTCTAAAAATAATTGTGTTGACACAGTCCTCTTTGTGAATCAACGCTGCATCATTTAGTTATCAGCTTGAATGATAATGATTAGAACCTGCATTAATTCAACAAGAAGACTTATCTTCCTAATAATGCGGAAACTGAAGCATGAGTGTCACATGGGCTGAGAGACTGATGCAGTGCAGAACATGTGGAGCAGCGCTAATGAAGCATCAGAACAAAGAGCCTGTTGTTTTCCGAGTCGACAGAAACTGTCCCACTTTCACAAATAGGCATACTGCCATATCAAGACATACAAAGTAATCAATCTGAGGTCATGCCTTGATCAGTAAATAAACATTAAAATGTCTCAATGACAACTGAAAGCTTCTTAAATACATAAACAGAACATTGCTGCTCTGAGAACTTTGGAAATCTGCTTTAGTGTAAATAAGTTATTGACATGATTATGGTGGGTGAAAACAGAACCTCTCTTATGAATCTCTCATGAAAGAGACACAGTCCACACAAACCTTTTCACAGAGGTGAAAGAAAGTAGAAAGATTGAATTGAAATGACTGTACCATTCATTTAAAATTAATTTATATTGATCTAATAAAAAATCATGGTTTCAAACTGTTTTGTTCCTTTTTTGTTACCGTAACCGGTAACACTACAATACGGGTGCACTAATATACATTAATTCGTCCTTAACTAATGCACAGATAATCAAACCGAAGAACTAAACCATTAATTAATACTGCATCAGCAACTAATAAAGAGTCTATATGATTAATAGATTAAGTAATACATGAATTGCTATCAATTCAATGTGTCATTGTGTATTAATTCCTTAATAACATATTTTATTAACTAATAGTGTAAATGAATGTGTTAATTACCACAATTAGTCAAAGCTTTGCACTTCAACTTCCAGTTGTCTGCTTTAATTAATCATTAGCTAATGATTTGCAAAGGTATCATTATGTTATGACTTTACTTGTTGGGCACATCATTATTATCTAGTCATTTAGTAATTGTAGTAATTTGCACATGAATTTGCAATAACAATGAAGTAATTAATCATGTATTAATGCATATTAGTGTACCTGTCATATTATCTGGAAATTAAAATACAAGGCTTTGGCTCATTATGGTAACACTATTAGTTAAAAAATAAGTTATTATGGAATTAATCCACAATTACATATTTAATTAAAACAATTAATGTATGAACTAATACATTAACCTTACACTCTTAATTAGTTCCTAATGTGGTAATCATTAATGAATAGCTTAGATAATCATTAGTTACACATTAATTCAGTGTTATCTGTGCATTAGTTAAGTATGAATTAATGCTAATTAGTGCACCCGTATTGTAAAGTGTTAACCAGTAACCTTCCCCAGAAAAGAAACAATTTTGGTAAAATAGTAGTATTTTCGCTTGACACCAGAGTGTTGATGTGCAAACATAATTTGTTCATGTAATTTCACAACGCATTCTCACCCCAAGGCGTCACCTTTGGCCATGCTTCAATATTTGACGTTTTAGGCGCCCTTTAGCGTCACTTACATGACGCGATCCTACGGCGTCATCTAACTGACGCTAAAGGAAAGCGTCAGTTAGAGGACGCGGTTAGGTTTAGGTGTGGGGTGGGGGTAGGGTACACGCGATCCTAGGACGTCATCTAACTGACGCTAAAGGGCGCCTAAAGCGTCAGATATTGAAGCATGTCCAAATGCTTCCCAAGGCGTCAGTTAGGTGACGCCTTGGGAGTGAGAATGGGCTGAATTTCAACATCATGGAATTAAGCCATTTTAAGCGAACTTATTAAAGTAGTCTCAAATTGATTTTTAAAGGCTATCTGACATGATACAGGTATTTTGTATATTCTTTAATCCATTAATATTTCATTTATTTTAGTTACACATAATTAAATGGATAGACTATCTAGCTATTTGCTTGCAGTAGCACATATTAGCATCTTAAATGCTAAGATTAACATGCTCATTCAAACAGTTGAAATAATTAAATCAGTCTACAGTCAAACACAAGCGGATTAAGTACAAGCGGATTTAACAGAAAAAAAAGGTGTTGGTAAAAATGATATTTTCTTTAATTTGTTATAACAAAGGAATACTAACATCATGGTCACATCAGGACAAAAAGAGGGTCAATTATAATAGATGTATGCATGTCTGATTTTCAGGAGGAGAACAGCAAATTCTAAACCTTTTATTGCTTTATCTTGTATTTGAATGGAAATAAATGCAAATGCAATCTAATTCATTTGTGTAACTACTGTGTACTGACATTATAGTTTTATATAATTAATTTCAGCAAATGTGAATCTTAGTCAAACGGGTTGGCGCGTATGGTTGGGTTGTGGAGAGATTGTAAGATTGTGGTTAGGTCACATGTGAACTATGAGGAAGGAGCAACCTCAGCAGCAGGAGGGATGTAAAGGTCAGTAAGCTGGGCTGAGTTGAGTGGGGGACGGAAGGCGGTGAATCTGGGACACCAGAGTCACTGTCAAGAGGGCTCCTCAACAGGCTCCTCAAGGCTCGTGTGCTAGTCGACGAAACACTGAGGATGGAAGGTGCCCACTTGAAGACCCTAGAGATGTCCCCCTACCGGGCTCAATCCAGACGGTTGTGGTGCTGGTAAACTGGGGAGACCACACTGCAGTTGCAGCCATTGTGTGTGCTGACGTGCAAGTACACTGCAGCCGTTAACGCCGGACAGAAGGAGAGTCACATCACCATATGGAAGGAAGCGTAAATGGATGGAGAAGCATGGTTACTGTAAACTACTGTAGCTACTCTCGAGTAATGGAAATCAAACTGTTGAAGAGAACACTGTAAAAGGGAAAGTGCATCCACAATTAGTTTAAAAACTGCTAGCTTGTTTAATCACTTAAATTAGCTTTACACAATTCCATTCCTTTAAAACATACCCCAAGGTCTCTTGCCAGCCCGTTTTAATCCAAAGATGTCATATAACTGACGCTTTTGACCATACGTCAACATCCGATGTTTTAGGGTACCCTTTAACATCGGTTAGATTACGCTATTTAATCCTAACCCTACCCCAGACCTAAACCTACACGCATCATCTAGCTGACGCTAAAGGTAAAGCGTCAGTTGGATGACGCCCTAGGATCGATGACGTCTTAGATGACGTCTTGGGATGAGATTGAGAATGTGTTGCTCTTGCTGTTTTTTTTTGTTGTTTTTTTTTCAGTCCAGGATCGGGGTCAATGGAGCTTACAATGTGTCTGATATTCCAAAGAAAACACAAAATAAATAAAAATAAAATACACAAGTTTACATGTTAATGAAATCTGATGTAATATTAAAATGCGTATTTGGCTTGCTGTCGGGGGGAGAGTCTGACACACTGACACACAGACAGATGTTTCTGTAATTCATAGATAGATGTGTGTATCGGTGTATGTATTATATTTATTTATAAAATTGTTAGTTCAAATCCTTGATTCTGATTGGTCAGCCGTGCTTTATTCATGATAAAACACGTCTATGACCGCGGCTCTATTTTTCATTGAACAACACTACATTTACTATGTTGTTTTTATTTGAGCATTTATGCATATTACACATTGGAACGTTGTTGCTGTTCACTTCGGGGACAATTTTTTTTCTAGCGCAAGGAAGGTATTTAGTGATTTTACTTCATGAAATTCATGAATTTAGTGATTTTACTTCTTGAAAGTTGCACTAATAAATTTTTTTTACTTGAATATTTTTATTGTGTGGTAACCGTTTTATAAAAGCAATGAGGTAATTGAGGCAAGTCCTGTGACGTGAATAAGTTACGCTGAAGGAGTCGCTGTCGCCCCTAACAACGCTCATCAGCCCAGCCGTTACTTATTCACGATACAGCACAGCCTCTCGTACCGTGCATAGGCCTACTATAGGCCTATACATTTTTAATCGAGATTAATCGATTTGACAGTATATTTGTGCGAAATCAGTTTTTGCGTGTGTTTTTAGCAGAGCCGGCCCGAGGCATAAGCGAACTAAGCAGCCGCATTGATTTATGTCACTTGTTTAAGTAATCTAAAAAAAATAAAAAAATAACCCCGATTATAGGGCCCCCTGCTCTGCCAGGTGACATAAATCAATGAATGAATGAAAATGACTGAATGAATCATTCAAGACAACAAAACTCTGATTTAATGATCAATATACCTGCCTATAAGTTACAACTGTTGCTGTGTCTGCCTGCGTTTAAGTCATGCGTCTAGATCATATATAGACTGTAAAACAGGTCCAATTAGGGAATATAAACCATGCTTATCCTTACTATATTATGTTAATAACTATGTTTGGCAGTAGACGCGATTAATTTATGGTGTAATTCTGAACCTCTTGGCTCGCCATAATCCTAACCAAACGTACATTACACACGGTGCGTTTCCTATGCACGTAAAAACAAATTTTCGTGTATAAATTGCACAATAAACACACATGCGTGCGAGACGCATTTAGTGTGACCGGGTTGATATATCTATGGCAACCAAACGTCACTGGTCCAAGAGGTCCTCGCTGCAGTCTGTAGCACGATGACGTAGCTGGACGGTCCAATACGTGTTGGACCCTGTAACGCGCGCATGCGCACTAGTCAAGTCAACCGTGTCTATGCGGTGCATGACTCGTGCCAGGGCTAGCATTGTAGCTTGCATTAACTTTTACTAGTGATTTTAAATGGATTTCTCCAAATAGCATGACAAACTTTACCTGTCTGGTAGAATCTTCGCGACTGCGGCATCAGTGAGAAGCCCAACCTGTGCTTTTAGCGCACGCCAGCGTGTGATATTCACCCAAAATCACTCTGGTCTTGTTTCTATATTCTGCGGCCTTTCTCTTCTTATCATACACTTCGTAAACATTTTTTCTCTTTCGACCCTCAGCCATTTTCAAAGGAATGGCTGAAACCGTAACTCCGACATAATACACCTGAAAGTGAAAACTACATAGGGATGAGCACGTAGCCTACGACGGCCTTACGTAAACATATCACCAGAATGATTGACACTTAGGTGGACCAATAGTATAGACTACCCACCCGGAAAAAGAAAATCCTCCGCTATACCTTTAAGTAAAGTAAAGATACGTGAAAAATGTACTTAAGTAAAGTAACAAAGTATTTGTACTTCGTTACATTCCACCACTGGCCTTAGCAGAGTGGGACTTTATAGTAAAGAAATATTGCAGCTGCCAGTCTCTGCATAACCAAGGAGTTTAAGTGTCCCAAGGTCAGGCTGGAAATTACCTTAGTAGAGTCAGGCGACAAGTGTGTAAGGGAGGAAGCCCCTGTGTTAAAAACTGGTAGAAGGTGGTCAGCAAAGAAATCTGTGGTAGAGGCAAAGGCTGCCCTTCAAATTGGGGATATCGTGGGACAGGTACAGCAGGGAAGAGGGGGTTTTAGGCTCAGTTTAGTTCCACTACACAATGGCACAAGGCAGTCCCAGCTCAAAGGATGAAGCTGGTAGTCAACGAGGTGCAAAAGCAGGAGGCGAGGATGAGGTGTATAAAGGCCATTTCCCAGGCCAAGCAGGGAGAGTGGATGAGATGGGAGAGTGAGGAACAACGCAAGATGGGCTGGCAAGACCTTTGGTCAATGGAAGAGAGTATGAGTTTCCTCATTAGGTCAACATATGATGTTCTCCCATCACCGCAGAACTTAAACCTCTGGGAGGGAGAGGATACCTCTTGTCCTTTGTGTTCATCACCTGCCACATTAAGGCACATTTTGACAGGATGTAAGGAAATGTAATGGAAGTCAAGTGAAATCATGTCAAGTGTGTTTTTTTTTAACTCAAAAACTGTGTTTTTATTATTAAATACTATACTGTATTTAAATACTGTTAATTTTTTTTAAATAAATCATAACAAATAATTTCTAAAACTCCAAAATTATTAAAGTTATTAAGTGCAATATTGTGTTTTCTGAAAAGCCTAGGCTATTTTTAGCCGGTTCCCATGGTGACATCTTAGACCATTTGGCATTTAGTGTCATGAAAGGTCAGTGTGTTCAATGAAGTGCATCTTGTTTTTCTGAACTGTAACTTTAAAGCTTGTATCTATATAAAAATCAACATTCAAAATATACAAGATATTAAGTGAAGTATAAAGTGTGCCTACCAAAGTACACGTGTATACATATACAGTATACTGTGTGTGTATATATATATATATATATATATATATAAGCATATCACATATTAAGTTCACATATGTGACACATACACCTCCTCCTTGCTTATTGGTGAATGTTGACTGTTGAATGTTGTGATTATAGGCTTCATTATACACAATAAGTTCAAACTTCATCAAAGTGAACATTGCAATTGACACTGACAGCACTTTACTCTTCATCACAATGTGTAACCACATTCAATAACAGAAACTCATAATGTTCAACATAACTTCACATTAAACATTAACATAAATCTTTCCCTTTACTGTGAAACACAATAACACGTAATTTACTCTCCTAATGGAGTCCCTTACAAAGCATGCTGGGAACTACAAATCCACTGTCCAGGGCTGTATTTTCCAAAAGCACCATGAGCTAAGTTGATCGGAGAGACCATTGGTGGCAAAGGCTCTATGAACAATTTAGCTCACAATGATTTTTGGAAATGTACCCCTGGGCAGTGGATCTGTTGTTCCCACCATGCTTTTGTAGGGTAAATGCAGTTATTCAGTTGTGTTGGACATTCAGATGAGTTTCTGTTTTTGAATTTTGCAGCTCAGGCTCCTGGCACTCAATGTCCAATGTCCATTAAGTCTTAACTTAATGGTTCATTATATATTGTGTAACACTGTTGACCCAACTAAACCAAATTAATTTGAATGAACTAAATCAATTAATTAACGAAATACACTGTGTTTAAAAATGTCTTCGTTTAGTTAAGGGTAATTAAGTAGTTTTGAGTGTATTTGTATCAAGGAAAAGGACTTTATAAAACAAAAAAAAGATTATAACACTACAAAAAGATTCATTAGTAAACAACATTAGTTAACTACTTAAGTTAATTAACTGGAGTTAATCATGTTAATCTTTGTTCATGTTAATTTCAACATTTTAACATTATAGTTAATGCACTGTGAACTAACATGAACAATGAACAACTGTATTTTTATTAACTAACGTCAAAGATGAACAAATACAGAAACAAATCTATTTTCTCATAGTTAGTTCATGTTAGTAATACATTAAATAATAATGTTAACTAATGAACCTTATTGTAAAGTGTTACAGATTATTTAAAACCTATTAAAGGTTTACTTTTTTTTTTTTTTTAAACTTTTGCTGATAATTTACTCACCCCCATGTCATCCAAGATGTCCATGTCTTTCTTTCTTCAGTCAAAAAGAAATTAAATTTTTTTGATGAAAACATTCCAGGATTTTCTCCATATAATGTATTCATTGGGCACCAAACGGTTCAAGGTCCAAATGAGAGTTTCATTGCAGCTTCAAATGGTTTTAAACGACACCAGACGATGAATAAGGGTCTTGTCTAGCGAAATGATCGGTCATTTCAAAAATAAACAAAAAAGTTTTAAGTTTTATAAGCACAAATGCTCGCCTTGCTCTGTTCGGTGATGCGCGTTCGTGACTCTCTTATTCGAACTCGTTCATCAAAATGAAAAAATCTTTTTTCGAGTCATTTGGTTCATTCAACAAACGAAATGAACGAAATGACTCGAAAAAGATTTGTTCATTTGAAGCTGCACAAAAACTCTCATTTGGACCTTGAACCGTTTGGTGCCCAATGAAGTCCTTAGAGAAAAATCCTGTTTTCATCAAAATCTTAATTTCTTTTCGACTGAAGAAAGAAAGACAATGACATCTTGGATGACATGCAGGTGAGTAAATTATCAGTAAAAGTTTTTTATTTTATTTTTTTATTTATTTTTTTTAAAGTAAACTACTCCTTCAGCTGGAGAAATCAGGTTATACCGTTATTAGACAGTTATGCTTCAGCAAAACCTGTTTTTTTAAGGTTGGTTGAATTCAGTTACTCAGTAATTTTAAATCATTTATCATTTATTTAATTTCAACAAAACCAGTTTTTGTAGGCTAGATGTTTCATGAAGTACATTTTCTAAGCTGAACTGACTAAACATTTTTTTCAATGTAGGCTATCTCAAAGCAGAGATATAATGGTGGATTAAACAAAGCAGGTCAAATCTCTAATTTGCATTTGAATCTGCATCGTCATAAATCTCTCTCTCATTTTTTTTTTAGCCATCGGAGTGCTGTGTTATGTCTTATCTGCTTTCCATAGCGCTCATCGGTCGTTTACTGCCCCGCAGCATGAATGACTGTGAGATGCGCGTGTGACGCAGGTGCTTTAGACTGACGCACATGGGCGGATGTGACCGTGCCATTCTCCTCCTCCTCCTCCTCCATCCATGAGCTGCTGGAATCAGGGCCCGTTATACACGAGGAGCTCCCATCAGCTTATCCGCTGTTAATTATAGCCAGCGACCTGGTTTCAGCACTGCAGGGACTCAACAGCTCCCGCAGAACTCAAGTCTTTGCGCTTATAGAGGAGAGGCGCTGAGAGCGCGCGGCATCCAGTCAACACCAGCGCGCGCCACCAAATCAACGGTTCCGTTCATCTTCACTGAGGACAACACAGAGGAAAAAATATCAAAACTATATACGAAAATTCGGAAACCAGCTATAGAATGGCGTCAACACGCGTAGGGCTTGTGGTTCTCCTTGTTGTGATATCGCAGATCAGCGCGTTTCCAACACCTGCCGGACCCAACGGTGAGTTATTCAATTTCCAACAAAAAAACAAACAAAAAACATGTAGGCTAGTCCAATACATCAATCCAATATATTGTACAATAGGGAATATTTGATTTAGACGATTATTCTGATTAAATGAATCATATATCAACAAATTTATAATAATTGCTTATAGGCTCGGTCAGTTAGTCTGTCAATATTTTGCAAATTTGATATTAGGACAGTAGCCACGTGACCAGTTAACGTACCTGTTTTCAAAGGGAATTTATTGAGTAAATATTGAAGTGTATTCAATTTCAGTCACATTTCGTATTAATTTTGTATTTTTAATACTGTTAGCCAACAATCATAGGCTTTACTATACTCTAGATATTAGCCTGTGAAAAATTAATATTAGTTGACTAGCCTGCTACAACTACACATGTGGAAAGAAGGTGAATGAATTGGATTGTTTATTTTGTTGTATTGTATAAAGCTCTGGGCTCTGGTGTTTTCAAAGGCCTTTAATCTTTTGTCTAGTAATCCGATTATTTGGTGGCATTTTCTCGAACAGTTTGGAATGCAAGTGAGTGCATCAAAGATCTCAACAACCATAGAAAGTAAAAAAAAAAAATAAAAAAAAATAAAAAGCCTATTAATAATATCTTTACTTTAGGGTAAAAATAATCTTCTCTTGATTCCATCAAAATCATACTCAATTCACATAGGTGAGAGGTGCACAGACTCTTTAAAATAATGTTGTTACAATATCTTTACATTGTAGTTACAATATAATAACCAATCAACAGTAATCTGAGATTTATACTGTAGTAGCGATACTGCAGATCTTCTCTTCTCATCGTTCCTCCTGGTCAGTGTAGAAAGGATAGTTCACCGACAAGAAAAACAAGAAAAGAAAAAATTAGACACTTTATGCATAATGCATTATAAAAGTATTCATGATGTATATTATAATCTTTTCATAAATAATTGTAACCAAAGTTAAATTGCACTATAGCATTTGCAGATTGTTACATTTGAAATTGGCGTGTGGCGTGTTTTAATGCATTATACTCTTTAAAGATGTAACGTATTATAACTGTGGTTACAATAATTTATGAGATCATATAATGCATTATAAGGTGCATTACAAGGCATAATTAATTGATTAAAATACTTTTATAATGCATTATAAGGAAAGTGCTTCCAAAATCTGTAATACTCACTCTCATTTCATTCCAAACCTGACTTTCTTTCTTCTGCAGAACAAAAAAAAAATACATTTTCTGTTTTCAGTTTTATATCTTTAAGTTGAGAAAAGACTGATCTGCGATCGTTGATCTTTGCCTTTTTTGAATGCGTGTTTCTTTCCTGATCCAGATAAGAGCATGTACAACCGAGAGCTGACTGAGGAGAAGCCATTAGAACAGCAGGTGTGATTTCAGAAACGTATTATTAGTTACCATGTTATGTGAAAGACACCAATGAATGTACTTTGTACCTAGTACATTAAGCATCAGACTAAATACTGTTTGCGTTTTATGCATGAAGTTCAACATAAAAATGAGCACGTGTCGATATTTTGTTTATATTCTTTTTCAACAGATTGCAGAAGCTGACAGCATCAGGAAGACAGGTGAGATAATATAATCTTATAAGAACAAAGTGCTTCATAGTGATCAATAGCTCACAATCGCTTGCTGTTCATCCATGCAGAACCCAAGCCAACACCACCAGCCGAGGCAGAATCAAACTCAGAGGACGATGACATCACTTTCCTCAAGTCTCTGGCCGAGAAATCCAAAGAGTCAAACAACGAGACTCCCATCTCAGATTCTGAGGATGGGCGATACGGTTCTGATGAGGCCGACTCTACTAAGAACAGACGACTAGCTGATGACTATGACTCTACTAAAAATGTAATGGACTACAAATACCAAGGTAAGAACTACAATTACCATTACTAACAAAGTTTATTCAGCATCGTACTATGCGGTATGTGTGCAGTGCACAATATGGTGATATTTACTGGATATTTGCCAAAGAGCATAGTATACTATGTGTGTAACGATGTATCCCACAATGCAATGTGCTTGCTCTTTCCAGTGTAACGAATGAACCACAATTTTGTTTATACCCATTTTGATTATTTAGTCAAACTAACAAAATGCAAGACATTTATAATACTGTAAAAGAAAAAACAAAAAAAAACAATAGGCAGTATGCAGTGTTTGTTATGTTAATATTCTCTTTTGAGCATTGCTTTTGTCTTCTAGTCTTAACCTTTATGTCAGAGTAAATTGTGTTCAACCTCAAGAAAAAGTAAAATATCTATGAACGTTTTTGGTGCTGTTGTTTTGACCTGTCAAAAGCCTAATTATCTCTAACTTTGAAAATGTTAATCAACTCTAGTAAACGCTGAGACTGTATGTGATCCTAAATACAGGAACAGGTGGCAGACACCATAGGTCAATCAGTTGGTATATTGTAGAGAGAGAGAGAGAGAGAGAGAGGCAGAGGATTATCCTTTCACAGGCTGCTGTACTGGATGTTTTAAACCTACAATAGGGCAGTCAGACTAAACCTACACACACATTAAAAGCCTTCTAACCTAGCGATAGCTTAATAGCTCAAAGACATCATATCATACATCTTAACATCTTCCCCAACTCTATAACATAACTCAAAGTTTCTGTTCGATTCTTTTCTTTTCTTTATATTGTGACGTACTGTGATTGTTACATTGTGATGTGTAATTCATAAAAAAATCTAAACTAAATTGTACTGTTCAAACTTTTAAGATTACAATGAATGAAATGATTGACGATATTGTTAAAAATAAACTTCAGCTTCTCCTTTCCATTATTGAAGGGTCTGCAGAGTTGTACTGTAGGTGCTACACACAGCAAACGATTTGACAAACTGTGCTATGCTTCACTTGTTATTTATTCTTGTGTTTAGGATCATAAACAGCATCTGTTCTATGTGGTTCTTATTACCTCACCAACCATTTTTTTTAACACTGAATATGTGTTGTACATGTGGGCAGTCATGTGTTCATTTATTACATTTTCACCATATGGACCATATCACCTAGGACCTCTGACTTTCTTTTAGAATTAGCATCAGCCAGCACCAGTCAGCATCAGTTTTGATCAGTTTCACGTTTCAGGCAGATGGCGAGATTACTGGAAGCGAATATGGCAGTGTAAGTCGATCTGTGTGGTATATAATGGCAGATAACAGAGTGGGAGGTGTTTTTGTGTGATTTCAATGGGTTACTGGAATTACAACAGACAGACAAGTATTGCTGGCGCTTTCCATCTCCAACATTCATATCTCTGTTTCACACATTCGCATCGTACTTGTCTTGCTTTTTAAGAGCTTTGAGCTTGTAGGCTTTTGATAAAATAATCTTTATTTCAAATACAGCGTAAAATAAACCTATGGACTATGCACTAGAGCCCGACCGATAAAGGATTTTGAAGGCCGATACCGATACAAATATTTTTGGGTTTTAAAATCCGATATTTCGATATATCGGACGATATATGTTTTTTTATTAAATATTGTTGGATTTCACACACGTGTAAAAGAAAAGCAAAATTTTCTGCACAAGATACGTTTGATACTTTTTCTTTACGTCTAAATGTTCACTCCTCGCAAGTCTAACCAACGCGTTCTCATCCTTTAACGTCATATAGAACGCTATATGACAAAACGGCGCTATACTACGCGCATGGCACACGTTATCGTTAATATAACACGCGCTGTGAGGGCTAAGTTTAGGTGTGGGGTAGGGTGTGCGTGTCACATTCACGCTAAAGGATTTATAACGTCTTGGGTTCGCGTGTTATATTAACGATAAAGGGTGCCATATGCGTAGTATAGCGCCGTTTTTGCATATAGCGTTCTATATGACGTTAAAGGATGAGAACGGGCTGGTCTAACTTACATTTTACAATGCAGGGACTGATGTAACTACAGATATGCAAGTTATAAATACAGTAATAATTACTTTATTTAGGCAGAAAAAGTTCATTGTTGTTTCCAAGCTCATTAATGTTAACGTTAGCGGTCTTCCACTGATGATAGTGGCTTGATATAGCTTTATGGTTAGCTAGTCTATGATGAGCCATTATTTAGCAATGGATAACGTCATACTGCAAATTGTAAAACATACATTTTCAATATAACAGGAGAGATGATTGAAGCGTGTTTCGTCAGTTTTTATTTAATTTTTTAAATATTCATTTATCGGCCATTATGACTGCCGATACCGATATTTTGGAAAATGCATAATATCGGCCGATAATATCGGTCTGGCTCTACTATGCACCTTCGGTTGTGTGTAGGAGGTGTTTTTTTTTGTTTTGTCCAACATTATCATGGGGTGTTCAAAGTGTGAATTTACTGTTTTTCAAACTAAGTTTAACCCTCAGGTGCTCTTCGTTTCGGAGTCACACTTTTTATCCTCCCGGTCAAACGTGACCGGACACCTAAAAATGAAACTTTCTCCATCCCAGTAAAACCAAATGCAATTTATTTTTGTTCTATAATATTTATTCTTTTTAATTTAGTATTTTGAGACAGTTTAATTGAATTTATTAATATTTATGCAATATTTATGGTTTATTTTTGCCATATATATCTATATATATATATTTTTTTTTTTCAAAAAAATATTAATGCAGTATTTTAGTTTAATATAGAGTCTAGGCAACATGCCAGGTGCATTATGGGTGTTTTTTACTTCCTTTTCTCTGTTTCTCTAGCCAGGTAGCACCAATTTCAAATTCAAAAGACACGGAAGCTAATCTATTGCCAGAATCTCTGTTAATAGATATTAGCTATTTATCATCTAAAAGACATAAAATCTCACTTCTTGACGTATAAAGATGAAACACTTTTATGCTGTTTCAAATGTGTGTGTTATTTAAAGTCTTGTGGATTCTGATAGGCATAAACTTCATAAACTGGAAAAAAGTGTTTTGAAAGTGATTCCAACAATATCGGTCCTCTGTTTTGACATAATAATTGTCTGTAATTTCATACAATTAGAACTGTTATTAAAACTTTATTAAACTGTATTGTTATAGTAATCCTTTTTTGAACAGCTTTTAATATTAAGTTTTGATAATTTTGTTTAAATGCAGAGATGTGAAATATTTTCATGTGTTTGGTTTCAGATGATCCTGAAAGCTTTCGGCAGTTGGACGGGACTCCGCTAACAGCTCAGGACATCGTCCAGAAAATCGCCAACAAAATCTATGAAGAGGATGACAGAGGAGTGTTTGACAGAATTGTGTCTAAACTGCTCAAGCTGGGCCTAGTAAGAAATTCAAATGGTGGCATGAGCAGTGATTCTGATAACCATGTTGATTAACCATGCAATAAACAACATATATTATGTATTAGTTGCTCTATGGCAACAAATTCCAGTTTAACCAGCTTGTATTGCATGGAAAATAGATTGTCATACAATAATCCCTCTGTGAATTGTTTGTTCTAGCCAGATGTTCTTTTGTTTGTCCTTCAGATCACTGACAGTCAGGCAGAGACGCTGGAGTATGAAGTTGCTGAAGCCCTGCAGGATCTGATCACCAAAAACGCCAAAGAGAACATGATTGGAGACCTCAATATGGACTACCCTGTAAACGCAGCTAAAGAAACACAGAACAATATGGTACGAGTGTGTGACTGTAGTGTTTCTAATAACTATGTGTTTATTGAGGATTTATTTATTTATATATATACATATATACAGTATATATATATATATATAGTCAAGCAAAATATTGAATGTGACTCTACACCCTTTGCCTCATTTAGTATATGTGGTTCCATCAATACGCAAATTAGCCCCGCCTCCACTCACTCACACCAGCTCAGAGATCCACTCGTGACGATTACATGTTGACGTGATTGGTTGTTTGTGACAGAAACACGTCTTTAGTTCACTTCAGTTTTAAGGACAAAATACTCAGCAATGGTTTTGACTTGTGAATTTGCACACATATAAACAACATTAAAAACTTTCACCACAGGGGGACTTTAAGGACGAGGAAGACAGGCCCAGCCGACGATATGAGGAAGACGATGAAGGGGATAATGATGGTGGCGATGATGATAATGGTGATGAAGAACCGGAGGAGGAGAGTAGAGATGACACAGTGAGGGCAGATGATTCATGGGACGCCGTGAGCGACGGGAATGACAGAAATGAACTGAACCCTGAAGACGGACTTCAGGACCTTCAGTTCTTCCCCAATTTCTACAGACTCCTAAAGAGCCTTGACTCAGGTAGACAACACAACAAACAATACAACACAAATATAACACAGGTATATACCACAACAAAATACAACAAACAATATAAAATGATAAAACAGAGTCCAACACACCACAGTAGAGGGTCACTGGGATTTTGCCTGTTCCTGAACATATTTTGTTGATCCTGGGACAACATTCCAGTCTGAAAACCCCTAAACCTAACTCTACCAGGGTTTCCCATACATTCATTAATTTGTGGCGGCCCACCACAGTATCAACGCTGACTGATTTTTAGGTTTTTATTTTATTGTAGAGCTGCGCGCTGCTCTCACAAACTGACAACGGAGACGCGAATAGCCCCTCCTCTTGGAGCACGATATGAATCAAAACATGATCATGCGTTGGAGGACGGATTGTTGCTGGTGCTTATTCCTCCAGAATCAATCCAGAGTTGAATTGTTAGTATAATGAACACTATAACTCTAAAAAGTTAGTCTATGTTAAATACTGTCGCGCTTCCATCACAGATTCATGCAATCGATAAAAAACTATTACGAAATGACGGCGTTTCCATTTAACTATGTCATGCGACTAAAACGTCATTTTTTCCTCTCGCCAGAGGCGTAGCAAGCTTTTGAAAAGTGTGGGGGATGGATGTGTCATTTAAATTTGGGCATGTTACGTAGACCCCTGTCCCTCTAGGGGGGTTGGGGGGCATGCTCCCCCGGCAGAAAATTTGGTACATTTTAAGGTTAAATGCATCAATCTGGAGCACATTGAGAGCTCAAAATTAAGAGCTTCAACTGGATTCGACCCAGGCCTGTGCACATTGAACAACGAAAAAGCATTGACTTGTAGATTACCTAAAGAGGGCTCAAACATCTTTATAGTTATGATATAGAGTCTGTCATTATATTCTATATTACGCTATCAATTACGCAATACTTTTGTCCTAATTTCTTCACTTGTAAGAAATAAACCCTTGAGCTTTTATTTAGGAGAAAACACAGAACACCATGCTGATCGTGTGAGCAAAGAGCGCGTTTTTTTTTTTTTTTTTTTTTTTCAAATCACGCAGCATTACAGAATGCCTAACGCAAGTCTTGTACTGTTTATCCAAAAATACGAAATATAATAATGAAAACACTGGACATGTCAATAAAACATAAACATAACATCTTCCCAAACACATATCAAGCTTATTTAAAAACCTCGAAAGCATTTAATAAACACTCATTCAAAGTACCTGGAAAAGGTAGATGTAAACAACCATAAGTTCCCGCCTCCTCAGCGCGAGCTGACCGATACATCTAACACATCAAGAGAGGCGGGACTTAAGTCAGAACAGCCAATCATCAGCCGGACACACTCAAAGCCGGTGTCATGTTTGAGAGGAGACAGCCGCAGCGAGCGCACACATACACACACACACACACACACACACACACTGAGCGCCAGAGAAACGGAGGAGCGACTGTAGGAAGGCGTTTGTGTAAAACTGCGGAAAAACGGCAGAAAAAGTGAGGGTGTTGAACACTCTCACCGGGAAAAGTGTGGGTGTTAAAACACCAACATCCCCCACGGTTGCGACGCCCCTGCCTCTCGCGATCAGTCATTCCAAAAATCAGGGCAACGGACATTGGTGGGTTTAAATATATCACAGCCACCTCACTAGACATCATTATATTATTACTGATAAAGAGACGTATGGCCTAAGCGTGTTATCCAAGCATTAATGGCAAGGAAAGACTCCTATACTGTGAGCGGCACATATGAGGTGTTTTCTCATTTATTTCTCCTCCGAGGTCTTGATTGTGGCATTTCTTTAAGGTTTAGAAGCCAGTATACCTGTATTTGGTCTTTTAATGAATTTATTTGTCTTATATTCTGTCCAAACACACATTTTGGGTATCTATACTTTACTGGAGCAATTATTTTTCAGTCGACTTTTTACTTCTACTCCTTACATAGGCTATTCACGCAATTATCTGTAGGCTACTTTCTACTCCTTACATAGTTAGCCTCCAATAAATAGCCTCCTTAATGTTATGGCATTTCGGCTTGTTTTGATTTCTGCTTGATATCGTAAAAAAAAAAAAAAAAAAAGGCTCCATCCAGATTAGGAATGGGCAACGATTAATCGCGATTAATCGCATCCAAAATAAAAGTTTGTGTTTACGTAATATATGTGTGTGTGGTGTGTATAATTATTTTGTATATATAAATACACACAGATGCATGTATATATTTAAGAAATAATTGCATGTATATATTTTATATATATTTATACATAATTAATATTATGTATAAATATGAATATTTGATATATTAAGAACACATTTTTCTTAAATATATACATGCATGTGTTAGTATTTATTTATACAAAATAAGTATACACACCACACACACACATATCATGTAAACACAAACTTTTATTTTGGATGCGATTAGTCGCGACTAATCGTTGCTCATCCCTAATCCAGATAGAGGGCATTTGATTGTGGTTGGATGAGAAGTATAAACGTATAGCATTCCGGTTTGTACACGGTGCATTGTTGCATTGTTAGCTATATCAGAGCTCTCAAGTGTCACGCATTGATCATCACAGTCACTCTTTTCGGCCTTTTGTATTTATCTCGCGTAAAAACTGTTTATAATACATTTAATATGCCGCAGCGCCCAAAATGTCTCTGGCCACGCCGCTCTTACTATGGAACCGGCAGTCAATCGCGTCTCTCCTGGAGTTCTGCCGCTGAGCCTGCCACTCATCAGCCAATCAAAAAAATAGAAAAGTGCTATACAATAGCCAATCAGAAAATAGTACTATTGTATCTGGGTAAGATTTAACGCAACAACCAAAAAAAATATATATATATATATATATCCTGAAATTGTTCACGTGATTCTGTCACTCCTGCTGCCTGTCTTCAAAACTTGAGAGCCCTGCTATATAATTAGGCATAGTACATACCAAGAAGGTATCAATCAGGAAGGTATCAATCCACCAATGTATCAATGTTGTATCAGTGTTGGTCAATGAAGGTATCAATGTTGATCCAGGAACATGTTATACTTGGTGAAATCAGAGTCATCCACAGAAGAGCTGGGCAGTATGAACATATATTGGGAACAACTTAATATGAACAAATAAAATACCTACCCTATCTCACGACCAATTCGTACAAATTCGTACGAGTGATTCAAAAGTGGCTAATTCGTACAACCTCACTCGTACGAATTCATACGATTTGTCTAAACCCACGTCATGGTTAGGTTTAGGGGCGGGGTCAGGGGTAGGTTATTCGTACGAATTCATACGAATTGGCCAATTCGTAAAATATGTATGATTTAGCAAAATCGTACTAATTTGTAAGAGTGAGGTCGTATTTGTTCGAATTAGCCACGCATTATTTCGAATTAGCCACCTCGTAAAATTCGTACGAATTCCCGTGAGATCGGGTTGTAAAATACATATAAATACTAGATACAATTGATAGATCAATGCAAAAAACAAACCCACAAAACAAACCAAAATTAAACACACAATATTATAGAATATAGCATGACAACACACACAGTAAAGCTACTGTACAAAACAAACCACCCCTTGTGAAAAATAAGTGTGCTTAATTGTATAAAAAGTATATTTTCACAATAAATTGTAGTTGCAGATCATGACTGAATTGACTGTATTTCTTGAAACACTTAAGTACACTAAATGTAATAAATAGTAAGTAATAAATGTCAAGTTTAAAGTTACATTTTAAATAGTTTAATCGGTTGAATAATCTCTTGTCATGCTTTTAAGAAGTACACCTACTGTACTTGAATATATTGACTACTAACATATAAAGCACATGTAAAGTACTTGATTATCATTTTAATTGTAGTGTGTTATTCGATTTTAAATGCGCTAAATAGTAACTTCATCAATACAACACACCAGAGTATAGCACAACACAGCACAGCACACACAAAAGACACACAGACCATATTGAAACACACGCCTCATAACACAACGCAACACACAACACAGCTCATTGAGCAGATCAACAGCTAAGGTCTGTAGAAACATCACCATCTGGCCAAACACATTCCCTGTGGTCTCAACTGTCCTCTTCCACATTAATCCAGATTAAAGTCTAGTGTCATCGCTTAATCTATCACATCCTTCTGCTCTCACTTCACAGAGCAAGATAAAGAGGAGAGAGAAACCCTGATCACCATCATGAAGACCTTGATTGACTTTGTGAAGATGATGGTCAAATATGGAACCATCACACCTGAAGAAGGAGTGTCTTATCTGGGTAAGACCAAAATACTCTCTCCAACTTTTTATGCAACATGACATCATGACTTTTGCGTAAACATATACGCCACTTTCGAGTCAGGTGGGGTGTTATCTCCACGCATTTTGTGCTATCCGCGTGTATCCGTGTGAATGCGTATCTGTCTACGCCATTAACGTCCGCGTCATTCCGTGTGTCTGAACACGCAGTCAAATCTCCAGTCATAAATGCCATTAACCCCAGTGACGGTTAAGTTTAGGGATGGGGTTGAGGTAAGTCATATCTTTTTTTTACCTAGGATGGTAAGGGAACAGTCATAAATGCCATTAACCCCAGTGACGGTTAGGTTTAGGGACGGGGTTGAGGTAAGTCATATATTTATATAACGTAAACTCAACGGCGTTCATAAACACGCTGAAAGGCGATTATGCGTCTTGAAAGCACGCCAAAAATGGAAATACGAATTGGCGTGTCATACACACGCTACTTCATGAGATCAGTCTGTCTTATGACATATTTTTGATGCAGCATACTGGTATTTGTTAACATATTTTCATTTATTATCGTAATCATAAACACTCTGGCAGTTTTACCATTTACTGCACTTTATTATTCTTCTAGTCATTTACTAATAGCAGCTTCAGAAGTCTCGCACATTCACAGGAAATAGCTTTCTTTCACATTGAAAAATAAGGTAAATAAAGTAATCCAACTGGCAACCATTGGTAGTCTATCTGAAAAAAGCTTCATGTTATTATATTTTTCAATAACAAGTTTACAGTAGTCACCATTATTTGATAGGTCAAATCAAACTAAACGTTTCATATTGATTTAATGCCTTTTTTAAAGCCTTCATACTGAGAGTTGTGATTTCTGTTGTTCATTTTTCGTACTGTAAGTGTGGTACCCTCATGTCCTGAAGTCAGATATGCTGTTTCTTCAATAGAAACCATAGAATATTTGATCCGCTTCACTTTAGCTGTGTTAAACAACAGATATGTTCTGACTGGCTGTTATTGTGTCACATTACACAGTATTTTCTCTTTCAGTGAGGATAGCAGTAAATACTTGTTTGTCATGTCTAGTTATTGTATGTGTGTGTGGGCTTTAAGGAATCCCTGAGATAAGCTTAATGTGACTGCATTTGCATCCTGAAACAAAGCTTTGTCCAGCCTGAAAGAGAGACAGAGAGAGAGAGAACAGCTGTGTTTTGACTTGCCTCTAATGTTGAAGGTTTATCCTCAATCAAATCAAGTATAATATAGTTGAAGCAGTTTTTTATAGATGCAGTATCAGTGTTTGCTGTATGTACAATCATAGAACAGCATGGATATCACTTTCTTTTTTTAAAAAAATAGTGTGTTTGGCGAAGGGGGCCATTTATGACTTTGATGAAAGCTTAAAAGATGAAAGCTTAGCTCATGAATATTGCTACTTTTGCTTCCTCCATGATGACAACCACAATAACCACTCAACAAACATTGACTGCATACAAGTGCAATGTAGCACCAGATTGCTTCATTGTAATACTTATCGGTACCAAACAAATATCTCAAGCATTAAATTTCTAAAAGTGATTCCTACTCAAAAAATGATGTTAACCCTTGTGAAAAATAAATGTATTGATGATGTAGTACTGTTAATAATAAATTTTAAAAGAATATACTAAATGAACTCAATTTAATGTTTTGGACACTAAATTCCTTGTTAATTGGAATTAAATTCAAATATATTATAGTTAAAATTGATACTAAATGCAATTAGTTGAAAGTAAAAGGTCTTTTTGACCTGCTATAATAATTTGTTATTTCATACTTCTATTGTCTTTTAAATATGGTTATACTACTGAATGTACTGACAAGTATTTATGGTAAACTAAAATTATTTAGGGTAATTACACATTTGCGATGATGAAGTTGCAATTTAGCACTTTTAAATAAATTTCCATACATTTATAAATATAATTGAGTACTTTACATGCTTTAGTATGTAAGTCAGCACATCAAAATAAGTGCTACTTAAAAAAATTATGACAAAAGATTATTAAAACATAATTGGACTTAAGATTTTAAGTTGATATTATTACTTTCTAAAAGTGTACCTAAGTGTGTTGAGAAACATGAGGTCTTTTCATATTTAAACCAGGGTCATTCTTAACCCCGGGTAAACTGAATCCTTGGTTATCTTGCTTCACTTTTCACATTGTTCATAATTTACCCGGGGGTTAATCCTGGGTATTCATAAACTGACATTTCACACTGTGCATTCCTAAACCCCGGGTTAACGTTATTTGCATATTTGTGTCAGAGTCATTGATTGGACGAATGCAGTATGCAACCTGTTTACATAAAATCTCTTGCATTGCGCATCCACATATTATATATTGCTGATGCTACTATCAAGTTCATACTGAAGGGACTTAAACCCCTTCTTTACCTTAATTGTCACACATTCTGTCACCATTTAACATTTGTCCCCTCAAAATACTGAAACGAATGTTTATATGGAACGTGCATTGATTCATTAAAGGGTTAGTTCACCCAAAAATGAAAATTATGTCATTAATGACTCACCCTCATGTCGTTCCAAGCCCGTAAGACCTCCGTTCATCCCGGAACACAGTTTAAGATATTTTAGATTTAGTCGGCGAGCTTTCTGTTCCTCCATTGGAAAATGTACCATACTGTCCTTGTCCATAAAGGCAATACAGACATCATCAAAGTAGTCCATGTGACATGAGTGGGTTAGTTCGATTTTTTTGAAGCATCGAAAATACTTTTTGGTCCAAACATAGCAAAAACAACGACTTTATTCAGCATTGTATTCTCTTCCGGTTCTGTTGTAATTGCTCGTTCACGATTCCAATGACGCTGCTGACGTGTTATATTGTGCGCCCGAGCTTCATTTACAGTCTGATGGAGACGCGCGCTGTATTCAAAGTTTTATATATTGTTTGTATTTTTGTATTGCAATATTTTTTAAAAACGATTGGTAAGTGTGCATGGCGCGGATGTCCAAATCGTCCTAATCGGGCGCACAAGATAATACGTCAGCAGCATCATTGGAATCATGAACGAGCAATGACAGCAATGACAACAAAACCGGGAGAGAATACAATGCTGAATAAAGTCGTTGTTTTTGCTATGTTTGGACCAAAAAGTATTTTCGATGCTTCAAAAAATTCGAACTAACCCACTCATGTCACTCATGGACTACTTTGATGATGTCTGTATTGCCTTTATGGACAAGGACAGTATAAGGTACATACATTTCCAATGGAGGAACAGAAAGCTCTCCGACTAAATCTAAAATATCTTAAGCTGTGTTCCGAAGATGAACGGAGGTCATGAGGGTGAGTCATTAATGACATAATTTTCATTTTTGGGTGAACTAACCCTTTAACTGTCCAAAGCAACTATGAGCCACGTGGGGTTTAGAACGCCCATAACCCAAGGTTAAAGGTATAGCGGAGGATTTTCTTTTTCCGGGTGGGTAGTCTATACTATTGGTCCACCTAAGTGTCAATCATTCTGGTGATATGTTTACGTAAGGCCGTCGTACGCTACGTGCTCATCCCTATGTAGTTTTCACTTTCAGGTGTATTATGTCGGAGTTACGGTTTCAGCCATTCCTTTGAAAATGGGTGAGGGTCGAAAGAGAAAAAATGTTTACGAAGTGTATGATAAGAAGAGAAAGGCCGCAGAATATAGAAACAAGACCAGAGTGATTTTGGGTGAATATCACACGCTGGCGTGCGCTAAAAGCACAGGTTGGGCTTCTCACTGATGCTGCAGTCGCGAAGATTCTACCAGACAGGTAAAGTTTGTCACGCTATTTGGAGAAATCCATTTAAAATCACTAGTAAAAGTTAATGCAAGCTACAATGCTAGCCCTGGCACGAGTCATGCACCGCATAGACACGGTAAACATCTCAATTTGTCTAAAGTAGCCTTTTGACCAAAATGGTAAATGGTATCACGCTGAAATAAAACCTTGTGTGTTTATTATTACACAAATGCAACAAGCTACTTCTCCATATGCAACTATGTATAAAAATAACGTATTAACAATGAGAGATATTAGGTTAAGGACCAACGTAATAGCACTGCTTATATGTTGCTATGTAACGTAATTGCGATTTGCAAAATAGTTTCCTCAGAACGTATTTCGTGTGATACAGGGTTGCACATATCATGTCTTGAGTCCTCGGTCACTCAATCGATCAGTATAATAAGTAAATAAAACACGGAAGGGCATTTGACATGTTGTCTTTTTTATGAATATTTTTGAGTTAGTTTAGAATTTGCAACATAATTGTGCAAGGCGTAAAAGACGTTCCCTCTCGGGAGCAAGAGTGTTGTGTTTGTGCATGTGCATTTTTTTTAAAAATTGGAGAGGGCGGGTCTTCTCTAAAATTCGGAAAGATCCTCCGCTATACCTTTAAGCCCTGTAGTCATGAAAAGTGTACTTTCTTTAAGTACACTTAATTGGCATTTTACTTAATTAAAATGATATTATCTGCAAGATTTGAAGTAGGCCTACAGCAAGTGCACATTCAGTGTTTTTGTAATAACTAATTGAATGGGAAAATGTTCCCTGTCATTAATATGACTCATGTGGGTTTGTTTGACTAACACTGGATTCTGTGCTAATGTTCAAGTTCCTTTTGCTAAGGATGGATTGATTTGGTTGTGTTGGTTATGGGTCATGACTCATGTGACACGCATATCAATAATGACTCCAGATGAATTACATTTCACACGCTAGTATGTGTTTGTATGCATATCTGTGACTAATTACACATCACATTATATACGGCTACCTTCAACATTATTTTCTAAGATTTGTAAATAAGTCCTAATCTAACAGAAAAAGTAGATATCAAGGTCAAGTTTAAATGAGTATATAAAGATAAATGAGAGACCATATCATTTTGTTTTTACTCCATCACCAAAAAGTAAAAATAAAATCTCATTCCGATTAGTGTCTGGTTATTTTAAGCTGCATTCAGGATTACAAAATGTTGAATTTGTGTTTGCATTTCATTAACTTTGCAATGATTCCAAAATGTTTTAACTCTGTGTCACTAACATCACAGTGTTTTGAGGAGACATAAGCAATGTGCAAAACATCTCATGCCCTTATATGTTCGAGCAAACAGCTTCCTGTTTCTCTCTTTTGTTCTCTCTCTCTTTCATTCCGTGTAATTAATTCGGTGTGTTTTTCTAACGAGATGGTCACGGTCGTTCTGATAGAACACAGATAACCATTTGGAATTCTCCATTGCGTAATAATAGGGTTACTCTGGCAACCTGCGCCACAGGATGACACACGCTGTAAAGATCAAATGGAATGGCAGGGTGTGTTGCCAGGATACGGCTGGTTATTGATATGCTGTGGTTTAAACATGAGATGATCATTGTGCCCTAATGTGTGTGTGTTTGTCTATGGCAAACAGCTCCAAGACACAAAAGTGTGTCCACAACACATAATGAGCAGGGTACATCTGCATATGGACTGTTGGAAGCAGCTGTCTGTTGTTAAATATAATTCTGATCAGTTAAAAAACATACGCTCTTTTACCTCTGAGAAAGAACAAATAGACATTACTTTAACTGCTTTTTCCCCTCATTCACACAGATCAACGAAAATTATTAAAAACGCTGTATTTGTATTTATATATGTACTTTAATTTATATATGTATGCCAGGCCAGTAGTGATGTCACTTTGTAAAGAAACATGTAATACGCATGCGCATGACGTCACCCTTTTTACAAATTCACGTTTTTGTAGTTTACAACAGAGACGATAATGTTAGTTTGAAAAACTTGCACTTTGAATCCCGTTTTCAAAAGTTTGCGTTTTCAGGCCCCCAAAACATTGCCGTGTAAAAGAACGGCCAAATTGCAAAGTTTTCCATTTTTAGTTAACTGTGTCGTGTAAATGGCCCCTACATGTCAACTAAAACTATTAGTCTCCTAAAACTCAAGGAGTTTAAAAATGAACTCCTAAAAAATGAAAAAAGTTGCAAAGTTACCTAAGTGGAACATCATACTAATGTGTTACCCTTAATATTAGGCTATAAGGTTTAATTTGTTAACACAACATTACTTACCATTAACTAAACATGAGAAATACTTCTAAAGCATTTAATCTGAGTTAATGTTAATTTCAACATTTACTAATACATTACTCAAATAAATCAAGTTGTGTCTGTTAATATTATTTAATGTACCTACCATCAACTATCATTAATAAAGAGTAATATATACAGTTGCAAATGTATTGATCATAGACCTTATTCAGAGCAGCGCCATGACAGGTATGAAAGCGAGGCTGTGAGGGATAGACTTACCGTGTTTCCAATGGCATCCGCTGTAAAAAGCTAAATATAAAGCTCCTAGATTACTTACAATTTTCCACAGCTTACATTGTCGGGAGTTTTTTGTCAACTGACATTTCTTGGAAAGATATTTTTCCAGTGTTTCATAAGCAGAACAATCTGAAAACACGTTAAATAACAGTTCAGCCCATTGAAGAGATGCAAGTCTATCCCTCACAGCCTCGCTTTCATTCTCATTAAAAATCAAAGATGGCGCTGCCGTGAATAAGGCGTATTGTTAGTGAATGTTAGTGCATTAATGCTTGAACTAGTTAATGTTAAAGCTGCAGTTGGCAGTTTTCCCTCTTTGTCGCCATCTCTGTTCGAAATCTGCCATTGCGGAATTATCAACTTTACGTGAGTTGTACGTGAGATCCGCCATCAAATTGATAAGTTTAATTATATCAAGTGCTGAGAAAAGGCTTTAAATCTCCACCTCCAACATCCTCACACGCAATATAGCCTACTAGCCGAGACTCCTTCTTTATGTGTACAGATGCGACGTAATGACGCAAAGACATGCTCGAATCTCCTGCGGAAATCCACCAGTAACTTTAACTCCACCAGGAATTAAAAACATAATTACAAGCTTACCCCTCTGAATCGAGCTAAGGCAAGCAGATAGTTTTGAACACTGGCTAGTTATGTATTTTCTCAAATATGTAATTTGGTCAATTTTTAACCCAATAAAAGCTAGACTGCAGCTTTAACTAATGGGAGCTTATTGTAGAGTGTTACCGGAAAAATACAGCAATCCAATTTACTCAACAATCATCATGAGTATCCTATCAGCATGAGTGGAAGCATATAGGTTTGAGGCGTAACGTGCAATGAACCAATCAGAGTCTCATCTCTCATTCCCTTTAAAAGCCAGTTGCGCTATTTACGTGGTGGAAAGCGGAAAAACTAAAGGCTTCTCTAGCAAAGAAAAGGATCTGCTCATGTGCGAGGTTGTGAACCCGCCTATAGGTGCACATTACTAACATGCTCTTTAAATAAAAATAAAAATATTGCGTCATTGACCTTAGACCAGGTTTCAGTTGGCGCAGTGTATTTCAGTTGCCACAAAATAGCAACGCCGCCACACCGTTTTTAGACCAGCAGTCCAATGGCGAACAGATTGGCGCAGAAAACGCATTTGCTATTTAAACAACGTGGCGCAGGACGTGAAAATGATAACTGCGTTAGGCTGAAACTAGCAAAAAAAATGGCCCACAATGGGATTTTATGGCCCACAATCTCCAAATTGCTTAAATAATCATCACATGTGATTTTTCTGACATCATGTATTTATAAATATTACGTTTTTCCCACAGAAAATCTGGATGCAATGATTGCCCTGCAGACCAAGAACAAGCTGGGCAAATCTCTGGTTCCTCTCAGCATTACGCCACCTACAGGTAAATCATCTCCCAAATCCGAAGTCTGCAAGTCATTCACTGCAGATTCTGCTCAGGAACACTTTGGCATCACTTTACTGTTTCCCAACCTGGTTCCAGGAAAAGCAGCAGATGATGATGACAACACCAAAACAGAAGCTGCCAAGATGCAGAAGGAGTATGAGTCCTTGAAAGACTCAACCAAAGACATCCAGGCTGCTGCAGAGATCAGTGAGTATACAAGCATATCATTTTCACCTGCATGTTTATGGTTTTGGGTCATATTAAAAGCCTCTCAGGTTCTGCTGGTGTAATTGAGCTGTTTAGCATGCTAGCAGAAGCACTGAGGCAGATACACTGATGAGCCTGCATTAAATATGAAATTAGCCTGCAATTCCACTGGAAACATACGGCCAGACTGCAGTATAAGTGTTATAGAGATACAGAGAGAGAGTCAGTCCCATAGGGAGACTCTGCAGCAGCCCAACAGATTGAGGTTATCGCTGTAACACTCGGAGTGAACTGACAGTAATGAAAGATATTATGAGACCCTGTTAAGGGAGACTTTTATTGATTTTTTTTTAAATGCACTTTACGTTTTTGTTAAAAGCTGTAATAATCACTGTGGTTTATTACCTAAGAACCATTTAGAGCACACCCATTATACATTAATGCTGCTTTTATGTCAGAATTACCACAATTATGAGATGAATTTATGCACTTACGGAAATGATTTGTTGCTATGGAAACTCTCAACGCCAAAGTGATTTGTGTACAAATGTGTACTTGATGACTGTAAAAATACATCTATTTTAAAAGCACCATTTATTCATCTCTGTATTCTCTTGCAAAATATTGAATGATAATAATATTAATTTAAACAAGAATATTTTCTTTTGTCACTGGCCAAAATTCCAACCTTGAAAAGGGGATTAGTCATAAAATAATGTCATACATAGGAAAATCATCTGATAATTGAACAAAAAGCTCTAAGATGGCATAATAACAATTTCTGTCTGTCAGGTCATCCCGGGAAGTCTGAGAGTTATCTGGATGCAATCAGGAAGAACATTGAATGGCTGAAAAAACACAACAAGGAAGGCAACAAAGAAGGTAAAGGTTCATCAAATATGACATATTTTACAGCTGCTGAAATGGACAGAGAATGTTAATCGTGATTCAAGCCAGCAGGATATGTTCACTGCCTTATGTTTTATTGTGTTAATGCACATATTCTGTAAATTGTATTAGTAAAATTACTTTCTACAGTCTAATTAGTGGTCAGATTAGTGTAATAATAAAAAATTAAAAAATTCTTCTGGTGTGACAATCGAAAAAATACCTTTCACTGAGCCCTCGCGGACTCTCGCTAAGGGCCCTATAGGTCTGCAGTACATGACGTCACTGAAGTGTGGACTCTGAGGAAGACCACAAGTCCGGAGTGTGCCATTTGGGCCAGGGCCTATATTGCATTCGGTCTTAAAGTGACAAAACCTTAAAGGAGTAGTTCACTTTTGAAAAAACTTTTGCTGATAATTTACTCACCCCCATGTCATCCAAGATGTCCATGTCTTTCTTTCTTCAGTCGAAAAGAAATGAAGGTTTTTGATGAAAACATTCCAGGATTTTTCTCCATATAATGTACTTCAGTGGGAACCAAACGGTTCAAGTTCCAAAAGAAACTTTAAGTACAAACTGCAAACTTGTTCAAAGGGCTTTAAACGATTCCAGACGATGAATAAGGGTCTTATCAAGCGAAACGGTCGCTCGTTTTATAAATAAATAACAAAGTTTAAGTTTTATAAGCTCAAACGCTCGTCTTGCTCTGTTCTTTAACGCACTCCTGTTCGAACTTGTTCAGCAAAATCTTTTTCCGAGTCATTTGGTTCATTCGGCGAAAGAAATGAACGAATTGATTCGGAAAAAGATTTGTTCATTTTGTTGAACGAGTTCGAACAGGAGAGTCACGAACGTGCACCACAGAACAGAGCAAGGCGAGCGTTTGATCTTATAAAACTTAAATTTAAAAAAAAAAAATGAGCGATCATTTCGCTTGATAAGACCCTTATTTATCATCTGGAATCGTTTAAAGCCCTTTGAACAAGTTTGCAGTTTGCACTGAAAGTTTCTTTTGGAACGTGAACCGTCTAGTTCCCACTGAAAAATTTTTGGAACGTTTTCATTAAAAACCTTAATTTCTTTTCGACTGAAGAACGAAAGACATGGACATCTTGGATGACATGGGGGTGAGTAAATTATCAGAAAAAGTTTTTTGAAAAGTGAACTAATCCTTTAAAATAGCCCTCTGTGACATTAATGTTAAAGAAAGAACGAAAGAAAAAACATTTGTAGCTTTACCAAGGATTAATATATATTTAATTCATACGTGAAGATTATGCAATGTTATTTTATGTTTGATTATTACATTTTCTTAGAGCTGTATGATCCCTAACCCAAGGTTACATAGAAACATGGAGAAGAACAGTCAAATTGAAGACTCTTTTTCCCCTTAATTTGCAATTAAAATAAGCGTGGGTGAGAGCACTCATGAATATGTGTCGGTTTGATGAGCTTGGCTCTGTTATGGCGCTGTAAGTCTGCTGTGTTTTGGACAAAAGATCTGTGTATTCCTCTCTTTATACCTGCCAGCATGAGACTGAGTGACTGTCTGTGTTCTTCAGGCATCATCTGCTCAGCTCAGAAAATGAGTGTGTGTTTTGAGATGAGAACTGTTGTTCTATTGTTCATATTCCATACAGATTCATTAGATGCAGCATGTTACCGTCTAGACGGGTGAATCATGTCCAGGTCATATTAATCACACACACACAAAAACAGAAGAAAATTATTCTGCATAAAGCAAACAAAGCCACATTTTATCTCTCATTCTCATTAATTTCTTTTCAGAATAAACTAAAGAATGTAAAACCAATAATTCCATGATGTATAAACAATTTACCTTAATTTAAATTCATGAATGAGAACCTACTCTAGTAGACCACAAAAACATAATCAAGGCTTTGTGAAATTAATGTTACAATGAAAAAACATGTAATAATCCTAAAATTGACTTCACTTTCTTACACCACAATATATGTTTGTTTTTGTTTTTTTGATTTTGGGAGTGAAATATGGATATCATAACAGAAATGAATGACCAAACACAGGAAAAACGCTTTCAAAATAATTTGAATGGATTTTTACTGAAAGAAACGTCAATTTTCTAAATTTTAAATATATTATACCAAGTGTGATTTGCTTAGACCCAGAAATAGAAAAAAGCACATTTAGCAAAAACATTTTACAAAATGTGTTTTTTTAAAAAAAAAAGCCTTGAAAAAGTAAGCTAGTTCTATATGAAAAGCTTTTTTTCCTTTTTCTCTCTCTGTTGGAGATGATACTTAGTTTGGTCACTGAAAAATAGCAACCAAAATGTTAACATCTAAATTACCTAGATTAATTCACGTAAAAAAAAATAAAAAAATAACATCACCAAATCAATTTAAGGAACTAAATTTATAGACACAGTTATTCTTATGGGTTAAATAAGGTTACTGATTTCTCAGGTGCACAGCTTCACTCCCCTCTCTCTCTAGACAGTCTGAAAGGCTTTGCTAATGTGTGTGCAAGTCTTTGTCCATTGATTCGAAGGGAAATTAAATTAACAGTGGCGTGCATTGCATGGGAATCTGGAGAATGATTGTAAGCTAGGCATGTGTGACAAAGACAGAGGGGAAAAAAATAGAGGAAGAATGTTTTGCTTGTAAAGAATGTGGGTTGCTACTTTCTTTGAGTTATTTGAGTTGTAAAGATGTGTAATGAATCCCTTTTAAATCCAGAACACAAACAGATATTTCATTAAACATTACAAATATTGTTGTCAACTAAAATAAAAATCTCATCCTTAATTGGGGTATGCTTACATGACAACAATGTACTAAAAAACGTAAAGTTTTTCTTTTGTTTCCTTTGCTTTTTTTCCGTGTACACGTGACAACGTTGTCAAAGCTAGTTTTCACCAGTAATCGGTTATGTCACTTTGCAAAGAAACATTACGTACTAATAGACTTTCTAAAAATTATGATTATTCTGAAATTATTCTAAAAAACATGTTTTAAACCACCAGATATAAACAATTTCAGCGTTTTTACTATGAGAGAAGTACCACCACCATAAAAGTAATTCATTGTCTTTTCTATAAAACAGACGCTCACTACAATTGCTTCTCTAACACATAACACACACTCATTGCGACCCGTTTAACAGATGCATTGACTGAGGGGGCAGGATAGTCCCAGTGATACCGGTCCTGTGTGTATTTAAATACAACATGAGTCTTGGTCATTATGGCCACAGATACTGACATAGTCATGTGAAGGAGGAAACTCCACTGCTCTGTTCGGTGTCTGTGAGGACTGTCCAGTCTTATTCAGTTGTAATGGTCAGTGTAGGAAGAATTCACTGGTCTATAAATTTTGCCAGAAGCCCACGCACACAAACGTGCAAAAACACGCTCTGCTGATACCCAGCGTTTTCAGCCCACACAATGTACTCAAACACATTCACACACACACACATGCTTTGCCAAAAAACTGTGAATTTAGAATATGATTTATGCCTGGTTACTCTCAGGCATTTCTGTGACCTTTGACATCCAGAGTTAATAACAACATTTCAACAGAAAACATACAATCTCACATTTCAAGGATTTGTCTTTTTCAAGACTTTGCTATAGCATGGAACACTACGTTATTTCAACCTACTCAGAGATTTATATAACACATAATAATTCTCTTCTGAAACATGTTGCCACCCTCAATAGATACAAAATGTTAACAAAACTGAAGTTCAGTGTAAAAATGCGTCCTTAACTAAAACATTACTAAAACACCAAACTTAACTGAACTACACAATAAAATAAAAACTATTTTAAGCCTTTTTTGTAAGATTTACGAATTTAAATTTTATAGAAAAATTCCTTCAAATTGAATTGAATAATCCATACATATTATGCATATCATTCTCAAGAATAATATAGCACATTAATTTCCTCAAGAAAGCAACATTTTGTATAAATCTTAATGGAACAATGGAATGGACCATTTAGTTTATGTGATTTATATTTATAAATTTAAAAATTTTCTTTTTTTGATTATATGAATATTTTTTTGGAGTGTACATGACTAAAGCACACACACACACACACACACACATATATATATATATATATATATATATATATATATATATATATATATAATGCCTTTTAAAATGCCTCTCTGGTTAGCATGATGTCTAAAAGATCAAACCTTTATTTTTAAAATTGTTTAAAAATTTTAAAACAATTTTTAAAATTGTTTAGTAATAAATAATCATTAAAAATATTTATAATATATAGGTAACTGCAGTAAAGTTGTAGCATTTTTAAATATGGAACATCAATCAATGAAAATGTACTCTGATATTGCTAGTAAATTTCACTATTGAATGGCATGTAAACATAACTTACAATTTTTAAGAAGAAAGACTAAATTAGTATTTTCTTATAAAAACTATAACCGTTGTCTTATTTACACGGAAATCATCTGACCAGTGGTGTGTTGTAAAATGAAGATGGTTGAAGACATTCAATTAGCTTAAACTGTATTTGATGATAAACGTTTACAAATGCATTACACATTAAACTTATTTTTATATATTAGTTAATGTGACCAAAGTATGCTTTTTAACTTTTTTGTATGAGTTTTAAGTTGAATATGAGTATTTTTATATGATTTTTTTAAGTTATTGGGGTTTTTAAGTAAGTGCTTTAGTCCGTCTAATGAGTTTCTGTGTTCTTCTCTCTGTTTACGTTTCTAAGATTACGACCTCTCTAAGCTGAGGGACTTCATGGACCAGCAGGTGGACACGTACATCGATAAAGGCATCCTCGAGAAGGAGGAAGGTGATGTCATCAAGAGAATCTACGGAAGCCTGTAGGAGCCAGTGCAGCTTCACGTTATAGTGTAACAGCGAGTCTACTAAATACTTCGACCGGGCATACTAACACAGATCCTAATGCTATAACTCCTAATAAATAAGATTTAGTCTGCAACTCAGACAGTATTTCCTCCTGAAGGCAATATCCTTTCTCAGTGCGGTCAGCAATAGGAAGCAAACTAGTTCTAGACAAGCCACAAATCACATTTGAGTTGTAAGTGTTTTTACACATTAGGACAGAATAAGAGCATTGGCTACCTAGAAGAATGAAATTTAGTGGACTTTTTTGTATGACTTGCATAGAAGCTTTTGCACCTCTTTTGCAATAGACTTTTACAGTATCATAAACATATAACATTCATACATGTATGGTGTATAACATTCTTTCCTCTTTTGATCTGATTTGATGAAGGAAATCAACCTGTATTATTGTTTCTCAATCAACCAAAAAATCAGCTTTGTCTGTCAGTGAATTGCTTTTCCACTTTTGTTGTTTTCTCTCCCAGTCAATAGGGGGCAGTCTTTGTATCTTTATACCTCCCTTCTCTATCTTAAGTTTGGTTTTCTTTGTTTTGCTTCACTATTCGACTCTGTATATTCCACATGCTATAGATTCACAAAAATCGAGTATTTTTAATGTACATATTGTGATTTTTTCCAAAACTCTATTAAACATTGCTTTCTTTAAATACGTAACTTGTGTGGTTGTCATTTTTTTTTTAGGTTTCGATCCTGTTGGACTATAAATCAAATGACTGTAAAAATGAGATCGATCATGTAATCAGGGCCGTAACTAAGACATCCGGGAGGGTTGCCAGGTTCACATAACAAAACCAGCCCAACGTTTAAAAAAAAAAAAACCCTGCTGCAACCAAGTGTGCCGCACAAGCCCTCAAAATGAAGCTAAAACGTCTCATTCGCCCCCCTGTGACCGGTCCTAGATAGGTCATAAACCCCACCTCCCCATATTACTCAATGAGACGCGAGACAACTAAACAATTCAATTACACTTCACATATCCTTTTTCCAAAGATAGTTTCAGTAATTTATTGTAGTTTTCTATCACATTGATGTAATTTCAAGAGATTGTTTTTAA